>LR738713.1:699299712-699350276 GCA_902687465.1 Secale cereale
GGGGGGGGGAAGGAGATGGAAGAGGAACCAAGTGCCGTTCAAGAAAGAGAAGCCTTACCGAGAAGCAAGCAATATATGAAAGCTAAGTTATTAGAATATGAGCAGTTCAAATTTTTAAATTTTAGTTGTCTTCCTTGAACAATCGCACTTTGTATGGAAAACCTGTGCGCGGAGGAACCTACCCGTAGCTAGCCGCACCCTTGTCTTGTTTCCGAGTACGCTCAACGATTTAAGTGAGCTGCGACAAGTGTCGCGCCCTTACTTCGTTTTCGAGTTTGCTCAGCAAGTTAAGTGCGTTGCGACTAGCTGCGGCAAGGTTGCTTGCCGGTGAGACCTTGGCCAGCAGGCTGCTCAGAGTTAGGCACTCAGCGCTCGCGGCAAAGGCCCCTTTCCGGCAAAGCTCCCCGGGAGCGTAGGGTGAAAAACGTACAAAGTAAAAGATCAGGACAAGGAAGATAACATTGCATTGATTGATCAAAATGAGATAAATATCTTACAAAGGATAACTTGTCGCAATGATTAATGAGTTCATAACTCCCTATGCAGCAACAAAAAGAGATAAAGATAAAGGAGGCCTAATCTACGCGGTCGCCCTCAATCCTGGAGATCTTGTTCACCTTGGCGATGATGTGGGCGACCTGCTCCTTCAGCACCTCCATGTTTGCGTCGGCCGGCAAGCTGCGGAGAACGTTGGTGAGGATGATGCCGGGATTGCGGTATACAATCTTCGTCAGCACACGCTCCAAGGTCCCCGTGCAGAGCAGACGCGACTCCTCGACCAGCTGCGCGGGAATCTTCTTCCGAAGACCTGCGAGGGCTGGCGCAATCCCTCTGAAGAAGAGGCTGAGTTTGGCGCTGTGAGGGAGGTTCGGATCCGGAGAGTAGATGATATGCTCACCTTTCAGCGCCAGCAGCTCCTGGTCGATGTTGGACGCGGAAGATACCAAGTCCTCGGTCCATACCTCTACGGTACGGCGGAAGTTCTCGGCCGCTTTGTTGGCGCTGTCCACCAAGGTTCGCTCCTTGCGGAGCTCCTCCTTCAGCTTGGTCTCCCGATCCCGGACGGCGTCAAGCGAGTCCTTCAGCGTGGAGACCTTCAGCTCCAGATCCTTGATGGAGTCCTTGGCGGCCTTCAGCTCGTCGCCCTTCTCAGAAAGACGCACCTGGAGTTCTGAGTTGGTGTGGGCGTCCTTCTCGCGCTCTATGTTGAGCGCGGCGACCCTCTCCACGCTCGCCTTCAGCGACTCCTCCAGCTGCGCGACCTTGGCGGCAAGCTCCTCCTTGGCGGTCTCCGCGGCAGCCGCGGCGGCTTTCGCCTCCTTCAGCTCCCCGCCAAGGGCCTGCTCCCGAGCGGCAAGGTCTTCCTCGTGGGAGTCGAGGTTGACCTTCCGCTGGGCGAGCTCTCCTTCTCGCCGGGACAGCTCCACCCCGGCGAGCCGCTGCTGCTCTTCGGCCTCGGCCTTCTCCAGCAACCACTCTTGATACTCCCCGGCGAGTCGCTCGCGCTCCTCCGCCACCTCGCGGAGAGCAGCCTGGTTGGCGGCGCTGAGTTCCACCGCGCGCTTCTCCATCTCAGCGGCGGCCTTGGCGGCGAGGGCCTCCCGAGAAGCAAGCTTCGCCTGCCTTGCCCGGTAAAGGGCCAGGAGCTGGTGAAGCAGCTTCTCCTCCTCGGGCCCGTCGCTTCCGCCGGGCGCCTCGACGATCTTCAAGCCCGCGGAGGCGAGGACCTCTCCGTCAAAGGCCTCGCCCTCCGCGGGGGCTCGCGACGAAGAACCCCATGGCACCTGGATGAATACGCCGTTGGGGGCTTCAAGGTAGTAGCCGGCCTGCTCCTTTCCGGCGGAGGGGTCGGCGGCCGGCGCAGCACTTGATGCTCCCGCCGCCTCCGGGCCGGCGGTGCGGTCGCCGTCCCCCTCCCCGGCCGCTGCGTCCGCAGCCGGAGCGGTCTCCTGCGCGGCCGGCTTGGCGGCTCCCGCCGTGTCCTCGGTGACAGGGGCGTCGCCGCCGCCGCCCTGCGCGCCCTCCTCCTCGATGATGATGACCTCCGTCTCCATCTGCTCGGGGGGAGGAGGATCTAGAAGAAGAAGAAGAAGCAAAAGAAGTTTAAGCAAATATCCAAAAAGAGACAACTCCAAGAAGACAAGGTTACAGAACCTACCTTAGCGGGCGTCGTCAGCGGCGGGCTCCCTCGCCGGGGAGCTCTGCCTTGGCGGAGTGGCCGCCCTCGCCGGGCTGCTCGCCCTTGGCGGGGTACTCGCCCTTGGCGGAGTACCCGCCCTTGGCGGAGCGCTCTCCCTTGCCGGGAAGTTCGGCCTTGGCGGGGACGGCTGGGCCTGCGGCTCCTCGGGAGCGACCTCCGGACGTTCCTGCGGCTGTGGCTCCACCCCTGCACAAATCAAGACAAAAGCATCAAGATGTTAGAGCAAGACGAAATCTCCAAGCGCACCCGACGAGCGGAAGGATGGAACCCAGACTTACGCTGGGGGTTGCGCTGGGGGCTGCTCCTCGGAGCAGCGCTCGGGTCCGGCAGGCTTGGCTCCGGCACGTCCCTAGTCGCCGCGGTGGGCGAGTCATCCGCGACCTCGACCACGGGCACCTTGGCTTTCTTCGCCACGTGCTGAGCCAAGGTCCTGAAATCAAAGCAAGAAACAAGATTAGCATCAACAATAATCAAGACAAAATTTCAGAAGATGTGAGATCTCAAGTTCTTACTCCTGTTCCTCCTCGTCGTCGTCGCTCAAGGCGGAGAAGTCAAACTCCACCTGGGGCGCGTCTGCGCGAGGAGCGGGAGGCGAAGACTCCCTCGGGCGCTTGGCGGTCCCCGGGGCTGGGGGCTGCGAAGACCCAGCCCCTGTGGTACCCGGGGCCCGGGGAGCGGGCGGAGCCGCCGCTCCGCTCCGTGAAGACTCCTGTCCGCTCGGCGCCGACTTGCGGGGCGCCTCTGTCGTGGCCTGCGTGCGGGCCGCCTCCGCCGTGGCTGGTGCGCCGGTCGCCCCCGGCGCAGCTTGACTCCCCCAGGGAGCTCGCGCTGCCCGGCGAGCTGGTTGTTGCCGGGGCGCCTGCGCCCTCGCCCCCGTCGCCGTCTTGCGGAGACGCTTCAATGGAGAGCGCCTAGGGCTCGCCCGGGGCGGGGAGGTCTCCGACGACGAGGAGAGGTCGTCGGCGTAGAGCTCCGTAGACCCGCCGGAGTCCTCGGCGGCCTCGGCGTCCTCCTCCTCCTCCTCCCCGGCTGGCTTGCTGGGCCCGGCGCCCTGCGCCGCGGCCTCCTTCCCTCCGGCGCCTCCGCTCCTTCCGGCGCCTCCGCTCCCTGCGGCGCCCCTGTTCCCTCCGGCGGCGTTGCCTCTCGCCGCGGCCTCCGTCTGGATTCCGATGATCCCGGAGTGCCTCAGGGATGGGACCCCGGCGAGCTCGTCGGGAGGCAGCTGCAGTAGCCTGCGGATCTCCGCCTCTTCCGCTTGGCAGGACGCTTCCGCAGCATCTGCCTCGTCGGGCGTGTAGCCGAACTCTCCTGCCGCTGCGGGTGCAGCGGCCTCTTCAACCCGAGATGCGATGTACGCTATCTCCTAGTCGGTGGTGTCCCGTGTCAGCTCCCGGGTCACGTTCTTGTTCTTCGCCACCTCCACAAGGTTGTCGAAGAAGCTGAGGATGTCTGATGGCGTGGGCGGAATCCATGTGCGGTCCACGCCGTGCGAATCACACGCGGGCATCATGGCGCGAAGAGGATCGCAGGCCGTGCTGTTGCAAAGGGGCACCACTCCCCGGGGCCCCCTGAACCACTCCGGGTGGGCCGGGTCGTGCTTAAACAGCTCCCGGACCATCCCCTTCAGCTCCAGCGACGTGAAGTTAAAGTTGAGCCCGGGTCGCAACCTCATGATATCCGCCGAGTTGCCGTACTCCCAGGCCGGCCTTTTCCTGTCTTGGAGAGGGGCGATGCGGCGGCGGAGGAAGTCTGTGCCTACTTCTGCGACAGACAACCTAGCTGTCCGGAGACGGAGAATCCTAATGAGGGCGACGTCGAGCTTCTTGTCGTCCGAATCCAGCTCGCTCCAGTCCCTGCCGCGCACGATAGGCGTTGTGCGCGGCGCGGTGAAGGATTGTGGCTGGTCCTCGACGATCCAACACTATTCCGCACGCCATTCCTCCCACTTGCCGCGGAGCTCCCCCGGCAAGTAGGACTCCTTCTTGTTCAGACGAAAAACCCAAGATATTCCTCCGGAGAGGGGGGCGCCGGCCTCTGCTCTAGGGGTGAAGAAGTGCCTAAACAGCGCTACGTTTGGGTGTATTCCTATATAGTTTTCGCACATGTGTGCGAAAACCGCCATTGTGAGGATGGCGTTGGGGGTGAAATCAAGAAGATGGAGGCCGTAGGTGTGCATTATATCAAAGAAGAATTCAGAAAAAGGAGGGCAAAGACCGCAGTGGAAGAAGGCTGCGAAGAAATAGTACCCGCCGGGGTAGTTGTCCTTGGCGGCGGCCGGATAAGCTCGAGTGCGGGGGTGCGCCTTGGTTCCCTTGGACCAGAACAAGTAATACTTGTTCCAGAGCTCCCGCGCGCTGAGCCTCGACGAGAAGACGAGGTTCCGCTTCCGATACGCGGTAAGCCTCGCCGCTTGCTCCGATTTCTCCTTCTTGGCCTTCTCCGCCTTCGCCTTCTCGGTCTTCGGGGCCATGGCAGAGGCGGCAGAGGAAGGGGGATGAAGAGCCCGGCGGTGCCGGAGATGCAGACGGCGGCGGCGGAGGTGCGGAGGCGGAGCGCAAAGGGGATCTCTGGAGGAGGAAGAAGATGCAATGAAAGCGTAAGGAGGGGAACCGCTCCTGCTTCCTCTGCTTTTATGGGGAAGTGGGGGGCGTTTCGCCCTTTCCATTAAAAGAACGTGGGCACGTCCCATCCCACGACGCCGCAATCGACGCGTGCCGTTACAGGGGGATGCGGCGGATGCGGAAGTGGTTTCGGCGCGCCGTGGGCCGCGTGTGCCCGTGCACTGTTTTGGGCCTGGCCCAACAGCGCTCGGCACCCCAACTTGTGCACGGGCAGTTGCAGCTTCCCGCGGCAGGGTTTACCACGTGCTCGCCGGAGACCTTCCTGCTCCATGTCAAACCATTCAAAAACAAAGTATACAAGACAGAAGATCGAGACCCCGGCAAGCGGAACTTGCCGGGAAGGCCGTTCCAGGCTCAAGGTTACCCCACTCACGCAAGGCCCTGGCAAGAGGAGCTTGCCAGGAAGACTAGAAGATTACATCATAGAAGACATGCCTCGGCGCTATATGCGCCCCGGCAAGGGCCCGGTGAGCGACAAGCTTCAGAGCCCGGCAAGCTCCCGGGCCCGGCAAGGTCAAGACCCCGGCAAGGTGCTTGCCGGGAGAGTTGCGCTGTGTGCCCGCGCTCCAGCTCATCGGCCCACGCGTCGCCCTGGGGCCATTCCAGGGACGCGTGGCGGATGGCTGTGCAGCCTGGGGGACACGGTGGCACTCCACGGTGGTGAAGCCATCGCCGTGGCGAACGGAGACGCAAGGGCGGGAGCTTTTGGGGTCGACGGCGACGGGCATTAAATGCCCTTGTCCCCCACTGCCAAAGTAGGTAGCGACCACTGTTCGCGCACTATAGCTCCACTATTCCCGCACTGTTACAACTACCACCTCTTTTACATTTTTACCCCTTTCTCTTACGTTGACACCTGTCGGTGACCCCTTGCACTATAAAAGGAGGCCCATGCACAACGTAGAGGGGGTTCGGAACCTAGATCGTGGATACGCTCGGTGTAGCTGGTTCTTCAAGCTCCCGAGCTCTCCAACTCAATACAAACTGAGCAGGAGTAGGGTTTTACGCGTCCACCGCGGCCCGAACCTGGGTAAAACTGCCCGCGTGTTCGCTACGATCTGCTCTTCGTGCTCCCTCCGCCCTCTTACCGCACAGACAAGGGGCTCCGGTCCCATAGGTGTTCGTGGCGGACAGTTTCCCCCGACAGCCGGCACTTGCTTGGAAACTGTTGTTGTAAGAGAACTCGGCAAACGAAAGGCAATCTTCCCACTTCATGCCAAAAGAGATGACACAAGCTCTGAGCATGTCTTCGAGGATCTGGTTCACTCTCTCGACTTGACCACTAGTCTGAGGGTGAAACACAGTGCTGAAACGGATCTTAGTGCCCATGGCTGACTGAAAGGAGTCCCAGAACTTGGATGTGAACAAACTTCCACGGTCTGAGGAGATAACTTGAGGAATGCCATGTAACGACACAATTCTGGAAGTGTACAACTCTGCCAGCTGAGCTGCATTGATGGATTCTTTGACTGGAAGGAAGTGAGCTACTTTGGTTAGCTTGTCAATCACCACAAAGATAGCATCATTCCCCTTCTTGGAATTGGGAAACCCAGTGACGAAATCCATTTCAATGTGGTCGAATTTCCACTCGGGGATAGGAAGAGGTTGGAGGAGACCGGTTGGACGTTGATGATCTGCCTTCACTCTTCTGCATACATCACATTCATTCACGAATTGGGCAATCTCCCTTTTCATGCGAGTCCACCAGTAGATTGCTTGAGGTCTTGGTACATCTTGGAACTTCCAGGATGAATTGAGAGGAGGGAGTCATGTGCTTCGTTCATTATGAGCTTCCTGAGATCACCCTTGGGAACCACAAGTCTGTCCTCAAAGAACAAGGTGTCCTTCTCATCAATGCGATAGCACTTGTATTTGGGAGTACCCTTTGCAATACCATGTTTCACTTTCTGCACCATAGCATCACTGAGCTGGGCCTCACGGATCTGATCTTCCAAGGTAGGAGCAACTTGAAGATTTGCAAGAAAGCCTTGCGGAAGAACTTGGAGGTTGAGCTTCCTGAATGCTTCACAAAGCTCAGGCTGAAACGACTTGATAAGGAGACTGTTGCAATATGCCTTTCTGCTCAAGGCATCTTCAATGACATTGGCCTTGCCAGGTGTGTATTCAATGCTTGGATCATACTCTTGGATCATTTCAACCCAACGAGTCTGGCGAAGGTTCAGGTTCGGCTGTGTGAAGATGTACTTCAAGCTCTTGTGATCGGTGAAGATGTCCACTTCTCTGCCCAACAGAAGGTGTCTCCACGTGATCAAGGCGTGTACCACTGCTGCTAGCTTGAGATCATGTGTGGGGTAGTTCTTCTCACTTGGCTTCAATTGACGAGAAGTGTATGCCACAATTTTCTTGTCTTGCATTAGAACACCACCAAGTCCTTGAAGAGAAGCATCACAGAATACTTCGTAGGGCTTGGACTCATCCGGTGGAGTAAGAACCGGAGCAGAGATGAGCTTTTCTTTGAGAGTTTTGAATGCCACATCACAATCCGGAGACCAGTTGTACTTGACATTCTTCTGCAGCAAGTTGGATAGAGGCTTGGCAATCTTGGAGAAGTTCTCAACGAACCTTCTGCAATAGCTAGCGAGACCAAGGAAGCTTCAGAGTTGCTTGACGTTCTGAGGAGGTTCCCAGTTAAAAATCGCTTCAACTTTCTCGGGGTTGACAGCTGAAAAAACATGCGGTGCCCCCATGTTTGGTTTTGGTAATTGATGACAATCTCTATGGACTAATGGTTGCCTTGAGTTATATTTGAAGGGTTTGTCCATAGGCTTTTCTTGGAGTTCATTTGTTGGTTTCAAGGAGAGTTTGTGATGACCAAGGTGCTATTAAGGAATTATCCAAAGATTGGTCTTGTGGGTGTTGAGCTTATTGCAAGCATGTCTTGAAGAAGAAGAGTTTGTGATCATTCATGTTTACCTTCAAGACATCATCCAAATGAAGAGAGTTGGAAAGATTCAAGGTTGAGCAAAACTAAGTCAAAGAATGAATCAAGTTGATCAACACACAAAGTGTAGAAGATGTACCGAGAGGGATCAAGCAATCCTATGGTATTGTAAGCATTGTCAATCACGCTTTGTGTACTAACCCATGGTCTTCGTGAGAGTTCTTTGTGGGGTTAGGTTGCCGTGTGCAAGTTCAAGTCGAGCATCACGAAGAGATCAAGTTCTTGAAGCTTGCTGTCCATTGTGGTGACAATGGACTTGTGAAGATATGCCGAAGAGTGGCTCACCCATAGTGGAGTATGGGGGAGCAATCTACTAGTCTTCACCGAGACAACGCAATCAAGAAAGGTGGTCCAACTTGAGGAAGTCAAGATCGTCTACATCTAGCTCAAGTGGACTTTGTGCAAAGCAAAGGTTTGCCCTTGATAGGTTTTCTATTTTACCGGTCTCGTGGTGGTAGCTGGGAGACCGGGTTATAGGATCGTTTGCCATACTATCAAGGGGGGCTCTCAAGTTGGTAGCTTGATCGTATCGTTAGTAGAGAGCTCAAACCATTGCATCCTTGCATCATGTTTCTTGGTTCTTGTTTGGTTCTCTTTGTGAGTCATAGAGCTTATGGTCATCTTGATGACAAGCTTGAGTTCATCGAAAACGGAGTTCACATGCGTCTTCTATGATGTTTTCGGTGTTGGGTGTTTTACCGGTCTTATCTGAGGAAGGGTTCTCACCATTTTCTTATGGGCCTTTTCTAATTTGCTTATTATTGATATTTCTTTCAATATTGTGTTAGCCCTTGTCGCTAGCTTTCCAACAAACTTGGTTTCATCGAATTCGGAGTCCGTATGCAAAAGTTGTGGTCGTTTTGGTGTACTGAAAAGGCTGCAGCGGTACTACCGCGGGTTGGAGCGAAAGTAATTTTTTACTAACGCTTTCGGGAGCGGTACTACCGCTTGGAGCAGTACTACCGCGGCTACTTCCATGGCTACTTCCGCTTGGGACCAAAAACTCGTCACAAGTCCAGCGGTGGTAGGCACGGATGTAATTTTCTAGTACCCCTCGCAAGCAGTAGTACCGCTACCCTTAGCAGTAGTACCGCTACCCCTAGCGGTAGTACCGTGAGGTCAAGCGGTACTACCGCTCCGACGGTTCTTCTGGCCTTTTTGCCTCCTCGCTATTGTTTTTCTAAGGGGTACTACCGCCCTAGCGGTAGTACCGCTCCTGGAGCGGTAGTACCGCTCTGTGCGGGCTGTGAGCATAACGGTTGTATTTTTTCCCACCTATAAAAGGGGGTCTTCTTCCCCAATGAAGCTTATACTTTGAGCTCGTGTTCTTCCCCCATTGTTGACCTTCTTCGAGCTTGCTATCTCTCAATCCCTCCATGGATTCTTGCTAGTTTTTGGGGGAAAAGAGAGAGGAGATCTAGATCCACATTTCCACCAATCACTTTCTCCTCTAGGTGAGGGGAACCCCTTTGATCTTGATCTTGGAGTTCTTGGTGTTCTCCTTCTTGTTCTTCCTCTCATTTCCCTCCCTAGCATTAGTTGCTTTGGTGGGATTTGGGAGAGAAGGACTTGGGCACTCCGTGTGCCCTTGCCATTGCATTTGGTGCATCGGTTTGAGTTCTCCACGGTGATACGTGGAAGTGAAGTTGAGAAGCTTATTACTCTTGGGTGCTTGGTACCCTTGAGCTTGTTCCTCTTGGGTGCTTGGGCACCCTAGACGGTTGGTGGTGTTCGGAGCTCAATCATTGTGGTGTAAAGCTCCGGGCAAGCGTCCGGGTCTCCAATTAGGTTGTGGAGATCGCCCCGAGCAATTTGACGGGTACCGGTGACCGCCCCCAAGGTTTGCCAAAGTGTATGGGTTCGGTGACCGCCCCAAGGGTCACCATTTTGTACGGGTTCGGTGACCGCCCTCAAGGATCCCTTAGTGGAATCACGGCATCTTGCATTGTGCGAGGGCGTGAGGAGATTACGGTAGCCCTAGTGGCTTCTTGGGGAGCATTGTGCCTCCACACCGCTCCAAACGGAGATTAGCATCCGCAAGGGTGTGAACTTCGGGATACATCGTCGTCTCCGCGTGCCTCGGTTATCTCTTACCCGAGCCCTTTACTTATGCACTATACTTTGTGATAGATATATTGTTTCTTGCCATATATCTTGCTATCACCTAGTTGTTTATCTTGCTTAGCATAAGTTGTTGGTGCACATAGGTGAACCTAGTTGTTGTAGGTTTTGTGCTTGACAAATTAACCGCTAGGTTTATTCCGCATTTGTTCAAGCCTAAACCGTAATTATTTTAAATCGCCTATTCACCCCCCCCCCCCTCTAGGCGACATCCACGATCTTTCAATTGGTATCAGAGCCTCGTCTCTCTTTATAGGGCTTAACCGCCTAGAGAGTAAGGATGTCGACTAGGGGTTTAGGTTTCTCTGACACTCTTAGTTTCGATGGCACAAATTTTTATGTTTGGGTAATTCACATGCTTAATCTCTTTAGGGTCATGGACCCAAATTTAGAGCGAATTGTAGATATGGGTTTTTCTCCTCCAAAGGATCCACAAAGATTATCTTTAGAGGATGAGAAAAACTCTTATCTCAATGCTCAAGCTTCTAATGTGCTTTTTGATGCTTTGAGCAATGTAGTTATATTTCAACTCATGCCGTTCTGGGATGCTCATGAGTTGTGGACAAAGCTTCAAGATAAATATGGTGTGTCCAAGAATTGTGGGAATGATTGTTCTCCCTCCACCTCCGACCGTGTTGTCTTCTCAACTTCTTCTACTTCACCTACATGTGGTTTGCCACAAGGTAATGATATGGTGAGTAGTGTTGGTCATTGCAATGATGATAGTATGCTTATTGTGGATGATCGTTCATCACTATCTTATTGCAATGCATATTCTTTGGACTTTAACACTTCGAGCACCCTACATGTTTCACATGCTTGTGTTGATAGTCCTTGCATATCATGTAGAAATTGCTTGACTAAAACTCATGATGATATGCTTGCTATATCTTGTTGCCATGATAAAAATACATCTATTTCCTCGAATTGTTATGCTAACAATGTAGAGGAACCCCAACACCCCACGGAACAAGATGTAGTCTTGAATGGTGCTTCAAGGGATCCTACATCATCATCTATTGCATTTTGCCTTATGGCTAAGGCTTCAAAGGTATCTCCCACTTTGAATCCCAATATATCTTGTGATAATAGTGATGATGACAATGATGATGATGTTGATAATGATGAAGAGAATGATAATGTTGCCTCCTTAAAAATTAAGGGGGAAATGATTTTTAAAGCTCTTCATAAGAATAAAATGGCTCGTACCAACTTCATGGAAATCATGTCTATGGCCATTGAGGGCAAGAAATATATAGAGGAGTTGGAATCTCATCTAGAGGAGCATGAGGTCACCATTGAGAAAATGGAAAGTCATGAGCGTGATTACGCTAATGAGATCGCCGACCTCTCGCAAGCTCTTGAACTTGAACAAACCACCAAGGAATCTCTTGAGGAGACTTTTGCTCTAGAACTATCTAGAATAAAGGAATCCCGTGATAGAGCTCTCGAGGTGGCTAATGATTTTGAAACTAAAAATGAGAAGCTTGAAGTTGCACATGCTAAACTCCTTGAGGATTTTGAGCACCTCGAAAATGGCTCGAGGGTCATTAAGAGTGAGCTCATCAAACTCACCGAGTCTCATGCTCATCTTAATGCTTCATATTCTAAAGATCTTGCCAAGTTGACTTCTCCTCTTGCTATTATTGATGATGCTTGTGCGACTAACTCTATTTCTAGTGAAGCATCCATTTTGAAGGAGAATGTTGAGCTAAGGGCTCAACTTGAGTTGCTATTTGGCAATTATGGGAAACTGGAAAAAAGTCATGTAAAGCTCACAAGCTCTCATGATGATCTTCTAGTATCCCATAATGTGCTAAAGATAGCTCATGAGGCTATGAGCATCAAGGTAACATCTAGTGAGCCTCATGTGGATACTAGAACTACTTTAAGTCAAAATGCTATCTTGCCATGTGCTAGTCCTCGTAATTCATCTACTCACAATGTTAGTACATCTTGTGATGAATTGCTCTCCTTGCCTTGTTTCTCTAACAATGAAGCTTATACTTCCTCTAGTACTTTTGTTGATACTAACCATGTAGAGGAAATCAAAGAGCTCAAGGCCCAAGTCACTTCTTTGAAGAAAGACTTGGAAAAGTGTCATGAAGGGAAGTCCACACTCAACAATATCTTGAATGTGCAAAAATCCCCCAATGACAAAGGTGGACTTGGATTCAACTCCAACAAGAAGAAAAGGTCCAAGATCATCAACAAGAAGAAGGGCCAGGAACAACTCAACAATTCGGCCAAGATTATTTGCTTCAAGTGCAAAATTGAAGGGCATCATGTTAGATCTTGCCCATTGAAGAAGAAGGCCATTAGTGACAAGCAACAAGAGAAGAGGCCACAAGTTCAATCTCGTGCTCAACCGCAAGTTGGAGAAAGGCCGCTTCCCAAGAAGACTCATGCTAATGCTTCTCATTTTGAGAAATCAAATGAGAAGAAAGTGAAGAGTAGATGTTGCTACCTATGCCGTGAGAAGGGTCACCTTGCTTCTTCATGCACTAGTGGTCACTTATCCAACCCAATTATTATTGATGATGTCTATTTTCTTGGGAAGGATAATGTTGGCAATGTGTTTGCCAAGTTTTTTGGTACTCAAAGTGGTGTCAAGAAAAGAACCATTTGGGTAGCCAAGCCTATTGTGACTAACCTCTTAGGACCCAACTTGGTTGGGGACCAACTAGCTCAAACTTGATCAATAGGTATTTTGGAGGGCATTGGAGACTTGGCTACATTATGAAGAATTAAGGGGTCTTCATCATTCATATTGTCTCAAGCCAAGTCATTCGGATTATCAAGTTTCTATCTTATATCCAATGTTCCTCCCTGCGGTAACTCGTGCTTAAATTGTTTACATTGAAAGTTACTTGCCCCTTTGCATGTTTTGGTTTTGTTCCTTGCATGTGTTTGTATATGTTGTGCATCCAATTTGTATATCTTGAGAAATCAAGTATGTGTATATTGGTTTGCACATCATGTATGTGTGTGTCGTGCATTGAGCCTTTGTTCTTCTTGCTTTTATCTTAGTTGGCTCTTGTGAGAGATTAATGGAACATCCCATTTTGGGGGAGTGATGTGCTTTGTGCACCTCACAATCCTATAAATGTGTGTACATGAGGAATACCATCTAGTATTGATATTACAAGATTATCTAGTCTCTATGTGGTATGTCTTCTCATGAGAAAGTCAAATTCTAAATGTTCCATTAATTATCTCTTGTTGGTTCTCTTTTGCATATTGGTAAGTTTTTCATTGGTATCACATTATGGGGGAGTAATATTCTATGTGCATATTACAAGCCTAGAAAATGTGTAAATTTGAGATATTGTCACCTAGAGTTGATAGTATAAATTATGTTATTCCTAGGTGGCATGTTAGCTCTACAAGTTGCATTTTGCTTGTTTTTGGTGTGAAGATGATGTTGGATATCATTGCTATATATCACGGGAATTATTTTCAAATACCTCTTGTCTTTGACAATTGGTAATCATTTATGTGGTGGAAATTATTTATCATCTTTACATTGTCTTATGGTTTTATTTGTCTTATCTCTTGCCAAGTTTGTGTCAACTCCCATTTCCTTCCATGCCACTTGTGGATCTCGTGTTTTATTGTTTTTGTCGAGTGTTTTCTAGATATAGTGAAAGTGGTGGTCCCACCTTGTGCATTTTGTACTCGAATGCAAATTCTCTCTAAATGCACAATTCGTGGGGGAGCTATCCTATTTTCGATAGAACACTCATCTTGTGATCCATATCAAGTGTGCGTTGATGGAAGGCAAGCGGTTTTTTTTGGTACTTGTGCCATCATGAAACTTTGTGGATGGGTTGGTTTGCTTAGAACCATCCTCTCTTTTGGGAGTCCGATATCTTTCCTTTTGCGTGTATCAATGGATATCTCATTCCTTGATGTATCTTCTAAATAGATATCTTCCAAGTGATGATTTCTCCATTTGGTATCCTATTTTCACTTGTTATTTCTTTTTCATTTCGTTTTGTTTCTTGAAAGTCTTGAGCATGCATATTTACTACATGTATTTTCTTTGGCATGCTTTCTTTCTTTAACCCAATATATAGGGGAAACTCCACCTAGTCTCAATTTGGATGAGATGTGCATGAAATTCATTTTCATATATAAATGCACATATGTTTGTGGAGTTTGTCCTATGTATTGGTGTTTCTAACTCTTTGGTCCCAATGAGTTTGGGTACCATTTTGTTTGTGTTGTTGTTCTAGGAACAATTGGAGATTCATTGAATGCTCGGCTCATTCAAAAGGAAGGTGGTGTCACCATGTGCTTATTGGAGTCAAGATAGGACATTCGAACAAGATGAACGAATGTAATCCATAGTTTAATGATACAACAATCTTCACGAGAAGCCACTTGGGAGAACAAAAAGGAAAATAAAAACAACAAGGAGCAGATAGAACAAATACAAGATAGAAGCTTCGTTCGACATATTCGTGCTGAAAGCTTATGGAACGTGTTACCAAAGGGTTTTGCAATCCCCGGATCAGCATAGCCAAGGACCCTTTAAGATGCAACTCCCGATCGGAACAACGCCCATAAAACTACTTCACTCAATGTAGAACCCCGAACTCCATATCATGCATTCGTTGAAAGAATGCCTACGAACTACTAGATGAACCCACCTGTTAATTTCCGAAAGTTTCCAATTATGCAATCAGGTATTGGGGATACAGGGGAAGCATCGCGCACTCAACTCTAATCCTACATCCAGCTGTATCCATCCTTCAACACATAACCAGTTATTTCCGGATACCGTTTACCTCGGACCTTCGAAACGCATCTACTATACAAGCTATGGCAATACTCCCGAACTACCTCCCCAGTACTAGGTGATGTCGGGGTTATCTTGCCACTAACCGCATAGGAGAGTTTTTGATGTCGGCCGTCTTAAGTATTCCAGAACTGCTGCGATATATTTGTGATGACAACACCTCGGAGCTCAACTCCCCGGGACACTGCCACAACCCCTAAATGACAGGAGGCATCGAGAACAATGTTCTCGTCACAAAGACATCGGAACAATCCAAACAATACTCGCGTTATCCTGAAAAAAATTTGGTGAATTTTTTAGAGTAGAAGAGACAAGTAATCGTCAGGAGTCCTCACCAGAGTGAAAAGAGATGAGGAGCAAAAGAAATCCTAGTCTCCGATATATATATAGGACTCAAAACATTTTCAAGTGTGTGCCTAGACTCAACCGTCAACGATTCGATCAAACAGTGGGGGCTTCTAGGTCGGACAAGGCTCTGATACCAACTTGTAATGCCCAGGATGGGATTATACCTCCTACGTGTCGAGGCATGACTTAAAGGTATAAGCCCATTCTAGAATGATCTCAAGTTTGGTGTCTTTGCACGACTCATGTAAAAATAGGGATGAAATTGCAAAAGGATAGTTGGCTTACACTCGCCACGTCACACAATACATTACATAAGCAAATCATCATCCAAATAACATCACAACCCGACTACGGGCGAAGATCCAAATGAAAGATACCGAATACATAAAGCCACAAGGTCCGAATCGCCCCTAGTAGAAACCACTACTGATCATCGGGATAGTGCACATAGTATCGACTACGTTCTTCATCCAACTCCCAGTACAGCTCCGTGCCGTCACCTGAGTAGTTCACCATAGTACCTGCATCTGGTGTTGTGTAGAATCTGTGAGCCACGGAGGACTCAGCAATCCCGTTACCGGGTAGCAAAACTATCTAAGCCTTGGGGTGTGGAACAAGGCTGAAGAAAAAGAATAAAGGTTGCAGCTGCACTAGCACTAGCTTACGTGTTTAGAGCAAGAAGAGAAGTGCCACGAGCGTCAAAATGATCACGAAGTGATCCTATCTAAGCACGTCAATCATAACCCCACCATGTTCACTTCCCGTACCCCTTTTCGGAAAATGACCGTCACGGTTACTCACGCTGGTAGTGTGTTCTGAACATGGTGTCAAGTTTTCTACAACCGGATATTAACAAATTCCCATCTGCCACATAACCGCGGGCACGGCTTTCGAAAGTTCAAAACCCTACAGGGGTGTCCCAACTTAGCCCATGACAAGCTCACGATCCGCGGAGTCGCAAATCCAAGGTGGGAAGGCCCGAGTATTCTCGGAATCCCGTGCTCAAGATACTCCGACTAAGGTAAAACTAATCCAGCAAGACCTCCCGGCGTGCCGACACCCTGACAGTAGCCGCGCGTACCTAGTCTCAGGCCACGACCGGATGAGCATAGCGTACAATGACCAAAACCCAAGTTGCCAAGGGGGGTACCGCACACGACTCTAGTGTGGACCAACATTAAAATCGAGCACTGGCCCAGGGGGGTTGATTTATTAATCCTCGGGTCAATTACTCCCTCGGCAAGTTTTAGTTGTTAGGCAAATGTAGAACCAATGTCGGGCCTTGCTGGAAAAGTTTTAGCGCTAAGCGGGTTATCGAGGGGGTCCCATAACCCCAACCGTGTTAGGAATGCATAATCAAGGAACATAACACCGGTTTATACGGTTCCTAGGGTGGCATGAGCGGAACAAATCACCAAGCGAGAGGCTTAGCCTTCCACCCATCACCAATATATAGATGATTTAGTTTAAGAGTTTATATAGTGTGATATCCCAACAATAACTTCAACATGAAGCAAGAATCTTCAAATCTTCTCCTCCAACTAGCAATGTTATAAGAGGGGCTGAGCGAAGCCTACGTAGCCAAACAAAGGTTTTGCTAGGTTGGGTGGTTAGACAGATTCATGGTTACAATAGGAGGCTGACAAACAAACATGGGCATCGAGGCAATAAGCTAAAGAGCGAGACTTCTAGCAATAGGCAAAGATAGTAATGATATCTGGGTTAGGTCATCTTGCCTGTCGGGTCATCGATGGGATCGTAAGACGGCTCCTCGTACTCAACCTCGGTAGTAACCTCGTTCTCGTTCTCGGTCTCAGCTCCCGGCTCTACTCAACACAAGAACACAACGAGGCACGATAATCAAACAAGATGCAATGCACAATCAACATGATGCACGTATGATGCATATATGATGCAATACATCTCAAGGGATGAAGCACACAAGAACAACACAAGACAACAAGTTTAAATGAGGCCGGAATCCACATAAAGCAAATCCGGTAAGTCCTCATATGCATTTGTTGAAATTGTTCCATATCTGAACAAACGTTAAGTTAAAGTTGTTAAACAGCAAGTTAACATGCATCATGATGATCTACATGAAATTCTAGTCAAGTTTCATATAAAGTTTGTTTAATTCGGAGCTACGGTCTAGAAGATATGAGCAAAACATGACAAGCATGGCAATGGTGCAAGATGCAACCAAACATCAAGCAAACACACTCCAAACATGTAAACAAGATGATATTATGATTCTACATGAAAAATCCCACAAGTTTCATATAGGGCACGCTCAAAACGGAGCAACGGTTCAACACATACACACGAAACAAGATACAATGCAAAGCTGAGAATAACAGCCACATAGCAACTTTGGAGCAATAAATATATACTCTACAGCACTCAAACATGGTGACAAGAATCATGGACATGAAGTAGACATATCCTACAGCAAACAACTCCATTGGAGCAACTCCATAGGAGGCATGGATCAATATCAACAAGCTACAACATTTTGATCATGACGTTAAAACCTGACAGTTATATTTTATTGCAACTTGGGGGCAAGAAATAAATAAGCTACAGCAACCCATATGAGCAAGTGAGGACATGGATGGATAGACAACAACATTTACAACAAGGAATGATCAATGGCCACCCCAAAACTAACATGGATTTGCCTAGGGCATCAAGCAAACATAGCATCAGGATGCGACAGATTCCAGACTTAGTAGAAATTTCAGTAAGTGTTAAAACAGTTATGTTGGCATAGCATGTTTACAAGCATGTTTAAGTCACCTCAAGGCATATCATGGAAAATGGTTTGCACCACAGCAAAGACCACATGATGGAGATTCTAAAACATATTAACATGTGACATGGGGACAAACACATCAATAGCAACGAGCACTTCGAATCAGCATCTCATAACATGTTACAAAACTTAACAGCCACATGCACTTTTGCAACCAAGTTTAACATGTCAATATGAACCCCAACATGCATGCTACAGCAACCATCATGTAGATCATCTCATAATGAACATTTTGACATCTCATTTGCTTCATTTGGATAAACATGCACCAAGTTAACACATCTCAAACATGGCATGAAAATAACAAGTTACAGCAGTTTATAACAAGTAGCACTCTTGTCATGAAGATTAAGACATCTAGATGATCTCAAACAAGCATGCCACAATGGAACAAAATGTAGTGCACATCACCACGATCATTTTGATATATCATATGCACAAAACGGATCTACGAGCACAAAGTTACGGGCATGCAAATGAGGCAACAAAACGTTACAGATCTGGGACTTAGTAGAAAATCACCTCCGCGAAAAGTCAACGCGGGACGGGATGGACCCGGGACAGAGGGATCCGGGCTGCGGACGCGTGTTTGGATTGGGGATGGCTGGATCTCGTCCCGATCCAGGGTTCGCCGGAGAAGTCACCGGAGTTGACGGGGACGACGTCGGGGCGGCGAGGAGATGGCTGGAGGCGGAGCTCCGGGGCGGTGGCGCAGCCCGAGGCGACTGGCGTGGCGGTGAGGGCGCTCGGCGGCGGATCATGAAGGGCCCGGGGCGGAGCTTGTTCGACGGCCGGCGGCGGCGCTTGAGAGGAGGCGGCGGCGGCGGGCTGTGCGCGCGGCGGCGGGTGACGGAGGCAGGCAGGCGGCGGCGAGGCCCGGCGCGCGCGCGGCGGCGGTGGACGGGGGCACCGGCGGCGGGGTAGGTGGCCGGCGGCATAGGCGCCGCGGTGGCCGGCGGGGTCGGAGGCGCGGCGGCGGCGAGGCTCCGGCGAAGTCGGCGGCGGGATCCGGCGATCTTCCGCGGTGGTCCGGCGAAGCTCCGGCGGCCGTCGCGTGAGGTGGCGGTGGAGGTGTGGGATGAGGTGGCGCAGCCAATGAGGGGTCGCCACGTGGCGGTGGGGATGACGTGGCGGCCTCCGATTGGTTGGAGTGAGGTGGCCGCGGGTTGGACGTGTCCGGCGCGCGGAGCGGGAGGAAAATTAGGGTTGCACCGGGATTTCGGGGATGGGGACTGTTTTATAGTTTCTGGGATCTAGGAAACTCCAAATGAGGAGCGGTTTTCGGCCACGTGATCACAATTCGACGACCGAAATGATGGGAGTGGTTGTGCTGGGTTTGTGGGCTGTTGTGGAGGGGGTCTTGGGCCTTAAATAAGAGGTTCTTTTAGCCCACTAGGTTAACCGTTGGAGTACCAAACGAACTCCAAACGCGATGAAACTTGACAGGCGGCCTACACGTACCAAAACAATAACGCAGGACAAGTCTCACATCATTCCGGAAATGTTACATGGCCACACACGAAAGAAGGACTCGGGGATGCCATGGGCACGTATGTGAGCATCGGAACTCGGAACGGACAACGGGAAGAGACGAGTGGGAACGGGTGCAAGTTACAACACAAATGCAAGGCAATGCACATGACAACATGACATGGATGAAATGCACATACGCACACGACAAAACGAAGAAACCCGAAATGAAGAAGAGCCCGGAAAGGAATTGATGAAGCCAAAGTTTCATATAATGCCATATTTGGAAAGTGTTACATCTTGAGGTACCGCGGGTCGTGGATGACACGGAAGTTCCCCGGATCTTGTGGGTAAAGTGTGCAACCTCTGGAGAGGGTAAAACTATTCGAATAGCCGTGTCCACGGTCAAGGACAGTTGGGTAGTGCTGCTTAGACTATGTCCATAAGTTTCTGGAAAACAACACGGTTTGGTAAATCTGTTGATGTGATTGTGAGAAAGTCACGATGAGCGTGAGCAAGAGTTGTTCATGACTCTTTCACGATGTTGATGTCTGTAACCTCCTGATACTTGTTGCAGACGCATGCATGCCCTTGTTATATGTTGATCATACTTGCATATGAAAAACTAGCTTTCCGCAAAACTGCCAATTTAGCAGTAGAGCCTTGCATAATTATTCTGTCATCACACTTGGGTTGCCTGCGAGTACATTCATAGTACTCATTGGCTTGCCACAGGTTATTTTATTGGCCAGGCATGAAAGAACAGGATATGATGAAGATTTATTGGTGACGAACATGCGAGCTAGGACGCTTCCCAGTCAGAATGCCTGTAGGGTTAAGACAGATGGCATGGGTCCAAGTTGTTACTGAAGATTTCCGCTGCAATGATATACTCAAGGCTTGACCTTAATGGTCCTATTTGTGTAATACGGTATGTATAGATGTAAGACTCTTGTTATTCAGCTTCTGTGTGTTCAGTGAGCCTTGATCTCTGGGATCACTGTACACGTGCATTCGGTGATCACGACTTATGAGTCGGGGTCCCCACACAACAATTTCTTTAAAATATTACCACCCCCGTGCTCTAAAAGATATAAGTGAATCACTAGAGCAAAAACTATTCAACTTAAAAGATATAAGTGAAGCACATAGAGTGTTCTATCAATTCCCAGGCCATATTTAACTCTCTCAAATAGGTGTGTCCAGCAAGGATAATTGTGGCAAACTAACAATCAAAGACTCAAATTATACAAGACGCTCCAAGTAAAACACATATCATGTGGTGATTAAAAATATAGCTCCGAGTATAGTTACCGATGGATGAAGACGAAAGAGGGGATGCCTTCTCGGGGCATCCCCAAGCTTAGGCTTTTGGTTGTCCTTGAATTTTACCTTGGGGTGCCATGGGCATCCCCAAGCTTAGGCTCTTTCCACTCTTTGTTCCATAGTCCATCAAAGCAATACTCAAAACTTGAAAACTTCACAACACAAAACTTAGACAAAAATCTCGTGAGCTCCGCTAGTATAAGAAAGCAAACCACTACTCAAAGGTATTGCAATAAATTCATTATTTGTTTATATTGGTGTTAAACCTACTGTATTCCAACTTCTCTATGGTTCATACTTCCCAATACTACTCATAGATGCATCGAAATAAGCAAACAACACACGAAAAACAGAATCTGTGAAAAAAGAATAGTCTGTAGTAATCTGAAGGTTTCGCATACTTCTGTAACTCCAAAAAGTTCAAACTAAATTGGTAAACGTTAGAAATTTGTCATTAATCATCTGCAAAAATAATCAACTAAATAGCACGCTCCAGTAAAATCTGGTGACCATTCTAGCGAGCGCTAACGATTCTGTTTTTTACAGCAAGATCATATAAACTTCACACAAGTCTTCCCAAAGGTTCTACTTGGCACAAACACTAATTAAAACACAAAACCACATCTAAACAGAAGCTAGATGCAATATTTATTCCTAAACAAAAGCAAAAGCAAAGAAAATAAAATAAAGTTGGGTTGCCTCCCAACAAGCGCTATCGTTTAACGCCCCTAGCTAGGCACAATGATTTCAATGATGCTCGCATAAAAGATAAGAATTGGAACATAAAGAGAACATCATGAAGAGTGTGACTAGCACATTTAAGTCTAACCCACTTCCTATTCATAGGGATTTTGTGAGCAAACAACTTATGGGAACGATAATCAACTAGCATAGCAAGGGAAAACGAGCATAACTTCAAGATTTTAAGCACATAGAGAGGAAACTTGATATTATTGCAATTCCTACAAGCATATGATCCTCTCTCATAATAATTTTCAGTAGTATGATGAATGAATTCAACAATATACACATCACATAAAGCATTCTTTTCATGATCCCAAAGCATATAAATTTTATTACTCTCCACATAAGTGAATTTCTTCTCATGAATAGTAGTGGGAGCAAACTCAACAAAATAATTATCACGTGAAGCATAATCCAATTGAAAACTAAAATTATGATGACAAGTTTCATGGTTATCATTATTCTTAATAGCATACAAGTCATCACAATAATCATCATAGATAGCAACTTTGTTCTCATAATCAATTGGAACCTCTTCTGAAATAGTGGATTCATCACTAAATAAAGTCATGACCTCTCCAAATCCACTTTCATCAATATAATCATCATAAATAGGAGGCATGCTTTCATCATAATAAATTTGCTCATCAAAACATGGGGGACTAAAAATATCATCTTCATCAAACATAGCATCCCCAAGCTTGTGGCTTTGCATATCATTAGCATCATGGGTATTCACAGAATTCATACTAACAACATTGCAATCATGCTCATCATTCACATATTTTATGCCAAGCATTCTATGTAATTCTTCTTCTAGTACTTGAGCACAATTTTCCTTTCCATCATTTTCACGAAAGATATTAAAAAGATGAAGCATATGAGGTAACCTTAATTCCATTTTTTGTAGTTTTCTTTTATAAAGTAAACTAGTGATAAAACAAGAAACTAAAAGATTCGATTGCAAGATCTAAAGATATACCTTCAAGCACTAACCTCCCCGGCAACGGCGCCATAAAAGAGTTGATGTCTACTACACAACCTTCTTCTTGTAGACGTTGTTGGGCCTCCAAGTGCAGAGGTTTGTAGGATAGTAGCAAATTTCCCTCAAGTGGATGACCTAAGGTTTATCAATCCATGGGAGGTGTAGGACAAAGATGGTCTCTCTCAAACAACCCTGCAACCAAATAAGAAAGAGTCTCTTGTGTCCCCAACACACCCAATACAATGGAAAATTGTATAGGTGCACTAGTTCGGCGAAGAGATGGTGATACAAGTGCAATATGGATGGTAGATATAGGTTTTTGTAATAAGAAAATATAAAAACAGCAAGGTAACTAAAGATAAAAGTGAGCATAAACTGTGTTGCAATGATAGGAAACAAGGCCTAGGGTTCATACTTTCACTAGTGCAAGTTCTCTCAACAAGGATAACATAATTGGATCATATTACTAGCCCTCAACATGCAACAAAGAGTCACTCCAAAGTCACTAATAGCGGAAAACAAACGAAGATATTATGGTAGGGTACGAAACCACCTCAAAGTTATACTTTCTAGTCAATCTATTCAAGAGTCTGTAGTAATGTTCAATCTATCATAGAGTTTGTACTAGAATAACACCTTAAGACACAAATCAACCAAAACCCTAATGTCACCTAGATACTCCATTGTCACCTCAAGTATCCGTGGGCATGATTACACGATATGCATCACACAATCTCAGATTCATCTATTCAACCAACACAAAGAACTTCAAAGAGTGCCCCAAAGTTTCTACCAGAGAGTCAAGACGAAAATGTGTGCCAACCCCTATGCATATATTCCCAAGGTAACGGAACCCGCAAGTTGATCACCAAAACATACATCAAGTGAATCACGTGATATCCCATTGTCACCACAGATAAACACATGCAAGAAATACATCAAGTGTTCTCAAATCCTTAAAGACTCAATTCGATAAGATAACTTCAAAGGGAAAACTCAATCCATTACAAGAGAATAGAGGGGGAGAAGCAACATAAGATCCAACTATAATAGCAAAGCTCGAGATACATCAAGATCGTGCCATCTCAAGAACACGAGAGAGATAGAGAGAGAGAGAGAGAGAGAGAGAGAGAGAGAGATCAAACACATAGCTACTGGTACATACCCTCAGCCCCGAGGGTGGATTACTCCCTCCTCGTCATGGAGATCACCAGGATGATGAAGATGGCCACCGGTGACGGTTCCCCCCTCTGGCAGGGTGCCGGAACAGGGTCTAGATTGGTTTTTGGTGGCTACAGAGGATTTCGGCGGCGGAACTCCCGATCTAGGTTATTTTCCTGAGGTTTCAGTATATATATGAGGTGTTGGAGTCGGGGGCAAGCAAAGGGGCGCTACGGGCTGTCCACGAGGCAGGGGGGCGCGCCCAGTAGGGGGGGCGCCCCCCACCCTTGTAGGCAGCCCGTGGGTCCTCTCGTCCCCCTTCGGCACTCTGTGGGCTTCTTTTGGTCCAAAAATGATCTCCATTGATTTTCAGGTCAATTGGGCTCCGTTTGATATTCCTTTTTCTGTGAAACCCTAAAACAGGAGAAAAACAGAAACTGGCACTTGGCTCTGGGTTAATAGATTAGTCCCAAAAATAATATAAATGTGTATAATAAAGCCCATAAAACATTCTATAAGAATAATATAATAGCATGGAACAATCAAAAATTATAGATACGTTGGAGACGTATCACCAACCAAGTGGGGAGGAAAGGAAAGGAGAAGAGGAAAAGGAAAGTATGAAGTAGCACACCTACTTCCTTCCCCTCCTCCTTCCTTTCCTCCTTGTCCAAAATATGGTAAGGGGGAGCAAATTGTACTAGGGGCCCAAGTAGGAGGGAGGATTCCCCCTACTTGGTGCACCCTATGGCTGCTCCCCTCCCCCTCCCACCTATATATACGTGAGGAGGGGCGCCTAGAACATACACCAACAATTGTTAGCCGTGTGCGGCGCCTACCTCCACAATTTACATCTCCAGTCATATTCATGTAGTGTTTAGGCGAAGCCCTGCACGGATCACTTCACCATCACCGTCACCACGCCGTCGTGCTGACAGAACTCTCCCTCGACACTTTGCTGGATCAAGAGTTCGAGGGACTTCATTGAGCTGAACGTGTGCAGAACTGGGAGGTGTCGTACGTTCGGTGCTTGATCGGTCGGCACGAGAAGAAATTCGACTACATCAACCGCGTTGTCAAACGCTTCCGCTTTTGGTCTACGAGGGTATGTAGACAAACTCTCCCCCTCTCGTTGCTATGCATCTATGATACGTCTCCGCCATATCTACTTTTCCAAACTCTTTTGCCCTTGTTTTGGACTCTCATTTGCATGATTTGAATGGAACTAACCTGGACTGACGTTGTTTTTAGCAGAATTGCCTTGGTGTTATTTTTGTGCAGAAATAAAATTTCTCGGAATGACCTGGAATTTCACGGAGAATATTTTCAGAATATATAAAAAACTGGCAAAAAGAACTACCGGAGGGAGCCCACACCATGGCCACAAGGGTGGGGGCGCCCCCCAGGGTGCGCCCCCTACTTTGTGGGCCCCCTGGACCTCCACCGAAATCAACTCCAACTCCATATACTCTCTTTCAGGGAGAAAAAAATCAGAGAGAAGATCCCATCGTGTTTTACGATATAGAGCCGCCACCACCTCCTGTTCTTCCTCGGGAGACCTGATCTGGAGTCCGTTCGGGGCCTCGGAGAGTGGAAATCATCACCGTTGTCATCATCAACCATCCTCCATCACTAATTTCATGATGGTCATCGCCGTGCATTAGTAATCGCATCGTAGGCTTGCTGGACGGTGATGGGTAGGATGAGATTTATCATGTAATCGAGTTAGTTTTGTTAGGGTTTGATCCCTAGTATCCACGATGTTCTGAGATTGATGTTGCTATGACTTAGCTATGCTTAATGCTTGTCACTAGGGCCCAAGTGCCATGATTTTAGATCTGAACCTATTATGTTTTCATGAATATATTTGTGTTCATGATCCTATCTTGCAAGTCAATAGTCACCTATTATGTGTTATGATCTGGCAACCCCGGAGTGACAACAGGCGGGACACTTCCCGGTGATGACCATAGTTTAAGGAGTTCATGTATTCACTAAGTGTTAATTCTTTGGTCAGGTACTCTATTAAAAGGAGGCCTTAAACTATTAAAAGGAGACCTTAAACTATTAAAAGGAGGCCTTAGGACCCCGCTGCCACGGGAGGGTACGACAAAATATGTCATGCAAGTTCTTTTCCATAAGCATGTATGACTATATTCGGAATACATGCCTACATCACATTGATGAATTGGAGCTACTTCTCTGTCACCCTAGGTTATAACTACTACATGATGAATATTATCCAACAACTATCATTGTCGATCCATTGCCTACGAGTTCGTTCCATATTGATACTTGCTTTCTTACTGTTGCTGTCACCATCACTACAAAACTGATGATCTTACTTTTGCCACTGTTACCGTTACTTCCATACTACTTTGCTACTAAATACTTTGCTGTAGATATTAAGTTCTCTAGGTGTGGTTGAATTGACAAATCAGCTGCTAATACCTGAGAATATTCTTTGGCTCCCCTTGTGTCGAATCAATAAATTTGGGTTGAATACTCTACCCTCGAAAACTGTTGCGATCCCCTATAGTTGTGGGTTATCAAGACCTTTTTCTGGCGCCGTTGTCTGGGAGCATAGCTCTATTCTCCGAGTTACTTGGGATTTATATCTGCTAATCACTATGAAGAATCTGAAGGATGATAGAACCAAGATCGTTCCCTCTAGAACGAGGGGAGGTAAGAACTGACATCTAGCTCTGCACTTGATTCTCCTTCTGTTTTAAGCAAACTTGCGACACCTACACCTGCTATTGAATCTGATATGTTGCTTGATATTGATGATGCCACTTCTGCTATGAATGATGCTTATGATGCTACTGCTATATTTGATAAAACTATGCCATTGGGCGAATTACTTGATGTGCATCTTGCTAGAGCTAGAACTATTGATTATGTTGAAGATGATGATATTTCTGAAACTAATGAAATTATTGATACTGAAAACTTTGAAACAACTATTAGACCTACTTCCCTAGATATGAATTGCCTATTGTGCCTAAGGTATATGTTATGGAGGGAGAAGTAGTTAGAGACTTTCTTGCTTGTGAGGATAGGAATGATCTTAAAAATTTAATGTAACACCCCAAATTTTTGAGTTGGTTTTTCTTCCAAACTTTTGGCCTTTTGGAAGGGAGTTGTTTGATCTTCTCTTAAAACCCTTCAAAAATCCTTTCTGGCCAAAGTTGATGAGTCTTCTCAAGCTTGGTTTTTAGCCTTGAAGTTTTTCTCTTGTGGTTGGCTCAAGCACAAGTTGAGTTTCAAAAGTGGTTGTTTGAATTCTCCCCTTCTTGTTTTGAATTTCACAAGTTTAACCTTGGACTCATCTCCCTCTCCATCCTTCATCTTATCATGACCCCAACAGAAATATTTCACTCCAAGACCCTCTCCACACCTTGGGACAAGTCTTTCATTAATTCCAGCAAGTTGTGACCTTATTGGGATTTTTCTCCTATATATTTCACTCCAAGAATAATTCTGTCTTCTATAGTGGACCGTGGTGATTTACAAAGGAGCCACCATTTCCAATTATTTATTTGACTCCAAACCAACTTTCCTAGATGGTCTTTAGTACCCACAACCTAGATCCATCTTGTTTCACTGGTCCATAGTTCAAAATTTTCAAATTTCACCTACTGCAAGTTTGGACCAGATTTGCAAAATTTGGTGAAATTCATATTTATCTTCTTCCAAAAATTCTGTGAAAAATCAGGCAGCCTCTAGATACATCAAGAGGCCACTCGACCAAAAATCAGCTCCAGAAACATTGCACACATGCCAGAAACATTTCATCAAACACCTAGTCTACACTGTCTATCAAATTCAGAACTGTTAACTGAAACTGTCGACAGTTCGTCAGTTTCTTCAGCGCAGCGACAAACCTCGTATGTACCTCCTTGGCTCGACGCTGCACTGCAGCTTCTTCTTATCCATGCGTCGCACGCTCGCTTGGCAGCTTCTGGGCGTCGGTGGCGCTCTGGCCCGACCGCGCCGACGACTGCCACGGCAACAGCGCCGCCCGTGGCGGCTGACAGAAGCAACACCGCGGCTCAACGCCGTTTGGCGCCGCCCAAACCACCCCAGCACTCCGCATGTCCACCTCCACAGCCAGCGCACGCCTGGCACACCGTCGTCGTGGTATGGCATGCGCAGAGCGCCGTTTCTGCCGCCGACGTGCCGCGCGGCCGTTCCATCGGGGACAGCCCGTAACTCCCTCTCCCCGGCTAGGTTAGGCGCGGGAATGGAACCGCAACAGCTACTAGATGATGCTCAAGCCCCTAACTCCACCGTCCGGTCACTGCAGCACCGTAATCGACTCGCCGGACTTATCCGTTCGCGGCAGTCACCTCGAGCCGCCTATATAAGGCACCCCCGAGCTCGTACTCGAGCGCACACACCTCCACTACCACCCTAGACCGCGCCCAACCTCTGGAAGAGCCTCGAGGGGCCCTTCTTCCCAACTCTGGCCAGCTACCTCCGCCTCGGGCTCCAGCTCCATTCACTCCGGTGAGGGCTTCTCCGCCGCCGTGAACTTGAGCGTAGCACCTTGGCAACCACCTAGACCTAACCCCCACTTCAATTTCATACCAGGGGCCTTCTCCGACGAGGTCCACGACCACCCGAGCCACCGTCCGCCGGAGATAGGGTCGCCGTCGACGTGGGGCTCCCCGGCACCCAACTCCACCACCGTTCGACGCGGTAGACCACCGCGAAGCCGTAGGTACCACTCCCCTTCCCTAACTCGCCACGGATCGACGCCGGCGATCACCGCCGCACCGGCGCCGGCGCGGCTCTGTTTCCATTTTCAAACCTGACAAGTGGAGCCCTTTGTCAGCCTCTCATATCTCCCCCTCGAACCGTTTTCTGTAAGCGTATTCGAGCAAAGTGCGCTTTCCCTCTGCGGGTGGCGTACTGCATACCGATTCGCTTTGCTGTTTTCTGTTCTAGCCCCTGGATCTTTTCTGTTTCATTACAGATGAGTCCCTGGACAGAAACCTTAATATCTTTTAAACTAAAAGTGATTTTGAGTTGATTCTTTTTCTGTCCACTTTAATTTTCTGCCTAGTTTTTTTTCATATTTATGTGGAATTTTTTGGAGCAACTTTATTTGCACGCGCGGTATTTATGTTAGTATGTATTTTGTTTGAATACATAGATACCGGAGGCCGTGACGGAGACGCGAACCACACCGAGTTAGACTCCGACTTTTCAGAACCAAGCAAGCATGTTTGAACCTTTGATATGATGAGTGTAGTGGATGTTTGCTTGAGTAGCTCTTCTCATAGGCATGGTTATATAAGCATTGTGTATGGTTATATTTCATGCAAGTAAGCTTCGGGTGAGCCCCGAGAGTTGAAGTTTGAACCACCTCGATCATATGGTGATATGATGGGTGGAATGCTGGTATTGTTGGAGCATGCCAGTAGTTGGTTAACTCAGTATCAACGGAGATCCTGTCATGATTCCGTTCATCTCCTTTTCGGTACTATCATAGGTCGTCCGTTGGGATTACGGACTAGTCAGTGGTAAACCACTTCCCGAGTACACACCAAGTAGAGGGGCCGGGATGAGGGTTCCATGGCCCTGGATTAAAGCTCGTCACCCGGTCAGGGGGCATGGGTGTTTCCGGTTGGGACTGAGAGGGGGGCACCCCTTAGAGCGCGCATATATAAATTTGATCCCATGCTATTCGTGGTTGTAGCCTCCCCGTCTTAAAGTTTTCCGTGAATGTCGTCACGGGTGATTCCGGACGACAGGATGTTAAATGGGTGTGTACTGGTTAGTTGGGTTTCTACTAAAACATCGTAGACGGGACTAGCCCATGTGGCTAGTAGAAACCGTTGGCTATGAGTTAATGGTACAAGCTCTGCAGAGTTAAATTCCTTCAGTAGCCATGTTTATGGCCTAGGGTCAATCTTCATGTCAACCCGGTGACCGTCTCTAGTTTATTTTTGTTGGTAACCAGAATAGAGTTTTCGTCAAGTTCATTTGGTAGATGAACTCACCAACTATCTCTGTATAAATTTTAACTTCAGAAGTGTTTCATCATTATACTACTGTCATTTATAAGCCCTTTATGTGATGTCGCTCAGACGTCCGACTGTGGCATTCCTGTCATTTATAAGCCCTTTATGTGATGTCGCTCAGACGTCCGACTATGGCATTCTTGTTATTTATAAGCCTTGTATGTGATGTCGCTTAGACGTCCGACTGTGGCATTCCGTTATTTATAAGCCCTTTATGTGATGTCGCCCAGACGTCCGACAGTAGCATTCTTTTTATAAGCCCTTTATGTGATGTCGCACAGACGTCCGACTGTGGCATTCTTTTATTTATCAGCCCTTTCTGCTATGTCGCTCAGACGTCCGACTGAGGCATTCTCGTTATTTATTTTGCTATAAGCCCTTTATGCGGTGTCGCTCAGACGCCCGACTGTGGCATGCTTTCAGTTATTATTTCACGAGGCGTCATTCAGACACTCATTTGGTTTCCTTCTTTATCTTGTGGATTTCGGGAGGATTATCGCCCGACTTCCATCATTGCATTCAGCACATTAATATTTTTATTCCGGTCGCATTTTTGCTGGAATACTCATATGCATCATGTTGGCATTTATTATATCTTAAGTCCGAACTGTCTTGCGAGTACATTCAAAGTACTCACCTGGCTTGTTGATTTGGCCAGATGTGGACGAAGGCGATCTCATGGATGAGGAATTCGATAGCGAGTCCGACGCTTAGAGGAGTCCTAGTTAGTCCCTTGCGATCCTGGAGTTGATCAGTGTTTTATAACCGCTTCCGCCTACCACCAAATAAATTCATCGGGTCTCACTCCGACACTCGATGAACTGTATAATATTGGAGTCACATCACCCACTTCACTGTGACATATTCCACCACCTTTTATTACGAGATAGTAGTATCCCACCCGGCCTTGTGTCATATCCGCCTCTATGTAATATATTGGCGCGCTTGTAATAAATATGTTGGGCAACCCCTAGCTCAACCTTGTATAATATTCAGTGTACTGGAATTCTGTATCAAGGATTTGTCTGCCAGCGGGTAATTATATTCCTCGCTGGTTTAATAAAAAGGTCGGCCTTCCGGTAATTATTTTACTGAAGGACCGGTCCTGACATTTAATACGCAAGTGGAACGAAAAATCTTTGAATGCTAGAATGCAATATGATCCTAAATTTTCTACTTCACCTATTCGTGTTACCGATAAGGATTATGAATTCTCTGTTGATCCTAAGTTAATTATCTTAGTTGAATCTGATCCTTTTTCATGGTTATGAATCTGAAACTGTTGTGGCACATCTTACTAAATTGAATGATATAGCCACCCTATTTGCTCATGAGGAAAAATTTGCCAGTACTATATTCTTAAGTTCTTTCCTTTCTCATTAAAGGGTGATGCCAAGTTATGGTTTAATTCTCTTGCTCCTGGTTGTGTGCGTAGTCCCGAGGATATGATTTACTACTTCTCTGCAAAATATTTTCCTGCTCATAAGAAACAAGCTGCCTTATAGGAAATATTTAATTTCGTGCAAATTGAAGAAGAGAGTCTCCCACAAGCTTGGGGGAGGATTCTCTAATTACTTAATGCGTTGCCTAATCATCCTCTCAAGAAAAATGAAATACCTGATATCTTTCGTAATGGACTAACCAATGCTTCTAGGGACCACCTAGATAGTTGTGGTGGTTGTGTTTTCAGTGAACGAACTGTTGAGCAAGCTGAAAATTTATTGAATAATATATTGAGTAATGATAATTATTGGACTCTTCCCGAACCAACTCCGAAGAAAAGAGGCATTCTATTTCTCAGCCCCGAAGATATGCAAGAGGCAAAGAAATCAATGAAGGAAAAATGTATTAAAGTTGAAGATGTTAAGAATTTACCGCCTATCAAAGAAATACATGGTCTTGATAACCCGACACAGGTAGTAGAGGTAAATTCTCTCTATAGATTTAATGAAGGAGATATTCCTCATAATAAGTCTGCTAGTCAATGCTTGGATGAGTTTGATAATTTTACTGTTAAACAAGAAAACTTCAATGGTTATGCTAGTAGACTATTGAAACAAAATGCTCATATGCTTGAATACTTGGGTGATTATATGACTAGAACTGTTAATGATCTTAAGCTTATTACTAAACATGCTTCCATGGTTACCACTCAAGTAGAACAAGTACTTAAAGCACAAAATGATTTGCTTAATGAGTTGAATAGTAAGAATAATGATAATGTTGTTATGGTCGCAACTAGAGGAGGTAAAGTGACTCAGGAACCTTTGTATCCTGGGGCCATCCTAAGAGAACTGAGCAAGATTCTCACAGAATTAATACCGATAAACCTAGTCCTAGTAATAAAAAGAAAAAGAAAACCGATAGGACTTTGCATGCTTCTAGTGAACCTGTTATAGACACACCTGAGAATCCCAATAATATTTCTATTTCTGATGCTGAGACTCAGTCGGGTAATGAACATGAAACTAGTGATAATGTTAATCATGATGTTCATACAGATGCCCAACTTAGTAATGATAATGATGTAGAGATTGAACCTGATGTTGATCTTGATAACCCACAATCGAAGAATCAACATTATGATAAGAGAGACTTCATTGCTAGGAAACATGGTAAACAAAAGGAACCATGGGTTCAGAAACCCATACCCTTTCCTCCTAAGCCATCTAAGAAAAAGGATGATGAGGAATTTGAGAGCTTTTGTGAGATGATTAGACCTATCTTTTTGCGTATGCATTTGACTGATATGCTTAAAATTTCTCTTTATGCCAAGTATATGAAAGAAATTGTTACTAATAAAAGAAAGATACTGGAATCTGAAATTTCCACCATGCTTGCTAATTATACTTTTAAGGGTGGTATACCAAAGAAACTTGGAGATCCATGAATACCTATTATACCATGCTCCATTAAAGGAAACTATGTTAAAACTACTTTATGTGATCTTGGAGCCGGTGTTAGTGTTATGCCTTTCTCTTTGTACCGTAGACTTGAATAGAATAAGTTCACACCTACTGAAATCTCTTTGCAAATGCCTGGTAAACCAACCGCTATACCTATCAGTATTTGTGATGATGTGCCTGTTGTGGTTGCAAACGTTACTATCTTAACGGACTTTGTTATTGTTGATATTCCCGAGGACGACAGTATATGTCGATCATTCTTGGTAGACCCTTTTTGAATACTGCAGGGGCTTTTATTGATTGCAACAAATGCAATGCCACTTTTGATGTTAATGGTAATGAGCATACGATACACTTTCCGAAGAAACGACCTCAAGTTAATAGCATCAATTCTATTGGAAAAATTTCAACTATTGCTATTGGAGGATTGAATTCCATCTTCCTACTGTCAAGAAGAAATATGATATTCTTATTGTTAGGGACATGCATATCCCCATTGAGGTAACCTAGTGTTATTCGAAAATTCTCTGGTTTTATGTTATTCGAAAGAAGCTTGTTAATGGGACTTGATCAACCTCGTTGACAAATTCCTTTTGATGAGCATGGGATGGATGAATTTAGAGAGCACTACCTTCTGTACCCACCTTTTACTTTCTGTTATTTAGATTAAGTAAAGCAAAAATAGTACTATCTGTCTGTTTTCTAAAATATCCATGCAATATAAAAATGTTCCAAAAATAAATGTTCTCCAAATGCCCTGAAATTTTGATATGATTTTTTCTAGAATATTTTAAGATTTTTGGTACTGAGAGTGCACCAGGGAGCTGCACCAGTGGGCCACAAGGGTGGAGGGCGCGCCCCCTGTCCTTGTGGGCCCCATGTGCGCCCCTCCACTTATTCTAGCACCCATCCTCTCCTTCCTCCAGAAAAAATCATCCACCAGCTCAAACCCGCGTTCTAGCTCATCTTCTTTCCATTTTCGATCTCCTTGCTCAAATCACCATTTGCAAAACTGTTTTGGGGGATTATTCTTCGGTATGTGACTCCTCCAATGGTCCAATTAGTTTTTGTTCTAGTATTTTATTTATTGCAAATTTTTGCTGCCGTGGTGACATTGTTCTTGAGCTTGCATGTCAAATTTATATGGTCCAAAGTAGTTTTGATGCATGATATAGCTTCTAGACACTTGTAGGAGTAGTTGCTATCAATTTTGTTGAGTTTGGTTCACTTTTATGTTGAGTAACTAAAAAATTTAGAATTTTCCTGGGAAAGAAAATGTCTAGGAGAATATACCAAGGTGGCCCTTCAAGAAAGCAATCACCAAGGCTTGCGATACGCGAACCGGACCTTGAACCACCAAGGGATGCTCAAGTACGGCCTTGTGAATGGCCGTCGGACGAATTTATGATTCGCGCATGTTTCAAGGATGAGTTTGATGCGTACGTACAAAATGCTAGCCTGGAAGACTTGTCGGATAAGTGCCTACAACACTATTACCTCACCGATTCCTTTGTGTGGAGGTTTGAGTTTTCATCTAAGCACAATACTCATATTGTCCTGTTTGATCTTTACGATGAATCTTATACTATGGACCTAGAAGATTTTTGTGATGCATGCAAAATCCTACAGTGGGGTAGTCTCAATGATCCTCACAAATCTGAGTACCATGGTTTCCTTAACAACATCACCGTGGGGGAAACTAGAAACATTACACAAGCCACCATTGAGAGCATTCACTTTCCTGCTATACATTATTTTGCTCTCTTCATAGGCAGACGCATTAATGGTAAACATGATCATAGCCACCTTTGTGTTCGAGATCTTAGTGTCCTTAAGTGTGCGGTGTTAAATGATAAGTGTTACAACTTGGGGGCTATTATTGCAAGGAGGTTACATCATAATGCTAAAGATGGAGATTTATTTGGAGGGATTTATGCAACTCGGTTAGCTAATTATTTAGGTGTACCCATAAGAGGATATGATGTTGAGTTGCCACCTGCTTTTCTAGATTATGAAGTTATGATACGTTATCAATTTCTTGAGATGAATGAACAACACCTCCAGTACCAGCTAATCTTTGACAAACGGCATGCCATCCATATTGCTCTTCCTGCTCCTGCCTTCTTTAATTTTGAGGTAAAAGGGAGATATTTTATAACTAGAGAGGAGGCAAACGCATATGAGAGAGAGGCGGATACCTCTCGCCTTCAAGAAGAAGCTCACCAAGCAGTAGCTAGTGCAGCACAGTACAACCCCAACTATGATTTCGGATATCATCCGGGCCAGTGGTGGCCCTATACCAACTTAGGCCAAAAGCCTAAGTTTGGGGGAGTATGTATTTCTCGCCGACATTACATTCATGTTCACACATCCAATCCAGTTATCGGTGTTCATACTTTTTCATTGTATTATCCATGTTAGTTTATTTTTCCCGCTTTCTTTCTGTGTGTTTGAAAAATTTAGAAAACCCAAAAATATTTCTTACTTCTTTTTGTCTTTTCTTTCTTGCTTGTTCCTGAGTAGTTGTTAGTATTAAAAGAAAACCCAAAAATATTTCTTGTTCTTCTTCTGTTTGTTGGGAGCTTCCCCGTGTAAATATTTTTTCTCGTTCTTGTTTTGCTTTCTTCGGAAAAACAAAAACTCCAAAAATATTTCAGTGTGTTTCTTTGAAATTCTTTTCTTTTCCTTTGGGGGTCGAGAGGAGGAGACCACGATGAAAATGATGAGCGTCTCTCATATGCATTATTGATTATCTAACAAAAACCTATATTACCTTGTCTTCTCCTTTGAATAAATGTTGCAGATTCCAGCTTAGTCCAATGAACGTGCACTATTATTATTATTCACACCGTTCGGTCGTACAACTGAAAGGCAATAATGACGATATATGATGAAATGATTGAAATCCACGACAGTTGGCGCCCAACGTGGGGCTATCGCACGATGGTTTCGAGTTCTTGAAGGGCAGCTTTGAAGGGCTCAAGGGTTACGCAATGGGCCGGATGACCAAGAGTCGTCGCGGCCGGATCTACATCGATGATGCAGGCAGGGGCCCCGAGGCCCATTCAATCGAATACGGGTACCGGGTCCCCTTTGGCGGCATCCACGTTTTCATCGGCAAGATCGGCGAACCGGGACCTGAATCGGACATCTTCCCCAACATCATCGAGCTGGCTCAGCGTGCGAGATCGGCCCGGATTCAGCCCGCCATGAAGCGTGTTTTCGTTGGAGCAGTGCATGGAGTGCAAGCCGAGGACGGATCGGATTCTGGTGGCAAGACAGTTGTCTATTCCGGAGAGACTGAATCTTTCTATCTGTTGCAGGACGGCCGGTCAGAGGGTGTGTCCGATGGTGATAGTATTCCGGACCCCTTTGATCCGCCGAACAGGGTTGCTGTCTTCATGGCCGGATCACAACCTATGCAGTAGCCCTCGATGACTGGGGCGTTAACCTCAGAGACAGCGGGAACCGGGGCTGGTGACCTTCCCCCGTCGCCCTCTGACGTCCTATCCACCTTAGTCGGCAACTTGACGGCGCTCGCAACAGCAGAAGTAGCCCCGGCCGACAAGGCGCAGCATGATGCGGAGATCGCTCAGCTGAAGAGCTGGATTGAGCAAGCTAAGCTGGATCTGGATGCAGAGAAAGCCAGGATGGCTACAAGGCAGGCAGAGCTAGATTCCCAAGCCTTCCGGCTCAGGCTGGATCAGAACGCTTCACGGGAGGTCATGTATAGAAGACAACAATCTCGTTTACCGCCGGTTTATGAGGCAAGGAATCTCTTTAGCACACCAGGAGCAGGAACCAGTAACCACCCAGAGGTAAACCAGGGAGGAGCCCCGGGGACGGGTGCGTCAGTTCAGCCGCCAGCCACAGAGCGGAACCGCCAAGTTGTGCCGACGCCGCATGTACCCACCCCTCCCGGCCATTATTCTAACCCGTTGGACAACATTGTCGCCGCCGCTTCACGGCTGGCCGCCCTTCCCATTTTGGGGACATCCCCCATAGCAATGGAGGCACGACGGGCTAAAAAGTTGCTGGACACGGCGTTAACACAGCAGCAGGCCTACTCTTATAGCCGGGAGAGGATTCATTCAACCCCCCGCCCAAGCCGAAGTTACACGAGGCACCTGGATGAACCGGCTGTATCTAGCAGCGCACGGAGACGGCACCGACAGAGGCAGGATAATCCGGCAGGAGCAGGAGCACATGCCCCAGAGGTGGTGGACCAGGCTAGACATACTGCCCGCAACGACACCCGTCAAGCGACGCCGGTTCACCCCACCACCACGGAAACAGGAATCATGTCCAGTTCCTTTGGGGTATAGTGTCTCATCCCCGCTTTACGGAACATGAAATTACCCAAAGACTTCAAAGGCCCGCGCAAGGTACCCAACTACACAGCAGATCTGGCTCCGGAGGCATGGGTTGAAAGTTATGAGATGGCTATGGAGATGCTTGACGTGGATGAAGCCGCGTGTGCCAAATACTTCACGATGATGCTTGAGGGCACAGCCCGGACATGGCTAAAAGGTTTACCACCCAACTCCATCGGATAATGGGGGGAGTTGCGTAGCTGGTTTATCAATAATTTCAAAGACACGTGCAAACAGCCGATGTCCGTGGTTGACTTAGCAGCATGTGTTCAAGAAGAGCAAGAGACCACAAGCAGTTGGGTGCGGCGAGTGTCCGAAATCCTGCACTCCTCCAATAGCATCAATCCAAGCACGGCGATAGTGACCTTAGAAAATAATTGCCGGTTCGAGTCTTTGAGGCTGAAGCTGGGACGGCTCAAGCGTGATTGCAATGACATGGGAACGCTCATGAGCGCTTTGGTAAAGTATGGAGATTCTGATAACACCAAGTATCCAGATGCAGACGGAGACAAGTCCGGGAAAGCAAGCAAAAACGGTAAACCGGCACAAGCCAATCCGGCAGGTACAGGTTACAATGGCAAACATAAAGCGGAAGGCAGCTCAGATTTTGTGGCCAATACCAACGTTCAAGACAATGGGCAGCACCGCAAGGGTAGACCGCCACCACGCAATGGGAGGCCACCCATCAATCTAGATCACCAGTTGAGCGTGCCTTGCCCAAAACACAGTACAGAGGAAAACCCAGCTACACATCTTTGGAAGGACTGTTTTATTATGCAGGAGTTTATGAAACAGGCCAAGTATAACCATGGTGTCGGTGTACAAAAAGAGGGGTACACTTTTTGTACCCCTATGACTGTGCACGGGCAGTCTGAGCCATGGCGACACCACACCAAGCATGGCAAGGGAGGCAAGCCGGGGCGAGACTGAAGCTCGATGGAGACTAGAGCGACGCCAAGAACAAGACCACAAAGAGCAAAGGGACGAAACGGCTTCCCCTGGTAAGATCCTTGCCGGGGCCGGCTCTGGCAGCCCCGGCAAGACCCTTGCCGCGGCAGCTCGCCCCGCGCCTACGGAGCGAATCACCCTTGAGTCCACCGCCCCCGTGGGGCGAGGATTCGGGAGATACCCCCGTGGTGGCATGCAGATCTTTGTGAAGACGTTCAAGATCAGACGCAAGTTAAGAAGACGGCGACCCTTGGCGGGATCCCAGCCAAGGAGGACTACAAGGCCCCCGGCAAGCACCTTGCCGGGGATGACAGCAGGCGCCACGGCAAGACCCTTGCCGGGGCCTCGGCAAGGCCCTTGCCGAGGACACCCACGGGGCCACCGTCAGGCCCGCATCAACTCGGTTTCCACCGACCCACGCAGCTGCCGACCCAATCAGCTGGACAGGCTCCTGCGTGGAAACCCATAGAGCTTCGTGGAGACCCGCCGTTGCGCCACCTCAGCTGCCTGTCTGCCTACATGGCACCTCAGGCACCACTGGCCAGGGCGCGTGTCAACACGAGGAGGAGCGGCGACGGACAAGACGGACGTCTCTCCCCGTCCCCGATAAAGCAAGGACACCTAACTGGGCGCATTAAATGCACCTTGTCCTGTAATGCGAGGGATAACCTCGCATCACTGTACCCTTTCCACCTCCTGTGTGCCACTGTGGCAACCCCTTTTCCCTATAAAAGGAGGCCCGAGGTGACCAGGAGAAGGATTCGGCTTTTTAGAACTCCTCACGACTCTCTTGGAGCTCCTCGTTAGCTGAAGAACACCAATATATAATCCACCAAAGCAGGAGTAGGGTTTTACGCATCTTTGCGGCCCGAACCTGGGTAAAGGAACAGTGTCCTGACTGTTAGATCCGCTCTTCTCTCAACCCGCGCTCCGCAACCGTAGTAGGGATTCTTGTGATCCCATAGGTGTCGATCCAAATACCCCGACATCTTTGGCGCGCCAGGTAGGGGACGCAGTTGTGAGAACCAGCTCTAGTGGTCGGCCCGACGCTCTCTCATCTCCGTGGCCCTTTGGGGAGGCCAGAAGACCTGCGCTCGAGCGGCTGCAAATAAAAGCTAAGTTACATCGAACTTTGGATATTTCTACCCTATTATTTAAAGTTATTATCCTCAGAGTTGTAATTCTTTGTGCAAAAAGAAACCTGCACGCGGATGGGCCCCTTCCCGATCGGCAACGCCTTTGTTCTGTTTCGAGTCAGCTCAACAGTTCAGACGGCTGCGCTTGAAACGGTAGGGTAGCCTTCCGCAATTGACAAAGCTCTCGACTCTGACTCGAGTCAAACTTGACAGTTCGAGCGGCTGCGTTGAGAGCGGCAAGGTGGCGGACCCTTCCTCAATTGACAAAGCTCTCGACTCTGACTCGAGTCAAACTCGACAGTTCGAGCGGCTGCGTTGAGAGCGACAAGGTGGCAGACCCGGCAGCACGCTCACCCAGCAGGCAATGGGGACCCGTCCCCAAGACGCCGCCTTGGGTATTTCGCGCCGGCAAGCCTACCCAATTAACGTAGGGTGGAAATACAGGGAGGCAGCAAATAGGAAAATAACATGCATGATTCTGAAGATATTTCAAAGTTATATTACATTATGCCATCGCTGTGGTTCTAACTAAAGATAAAATTTGTCTTGGGCATGAACCCGCAGCGGCGAGGAAGAACGGGATGCTTAATCCCGGCGCTGGCCCTCCACCCTCTTGATTTCGTCGATGCGGCTGATGACAGGCTTGATGCGCTCCTTGAGCGCCGTGCGGTTGGCATCCTCCGGCAAGCTGTCCATCGCGGCTTCGAAGTCGAGGGCGGGGTTCCAGAACGCCACCTTGGTGAGGACCTTAGTCATGACTCCCCGGCAGAGCCGCCGGGCCTCCCCGGCGAGCGTGGCCATTCTGTTGGAGTGAAGATCAGTCAAGGCGCTGAGGACGCCCTCGAAGAACAGGGTCATCTTGGCGTTAACGGACCCGCTCCATTCAGGGGCATACCTCACGTTTGGCATCCCCATGAGGGCCAACTGTGAGGTGACCCTGCCGGCGATGTCCTCCAGCCGGCTGATCCACCTGTTCCCCTCCACCACGTATTCTTGGTGGGAGGCGCCCTCATCCGCCCGCAGCTGCTTCTCCTCCTCCAGGCTCTTGGCCAAGGCCTCCTCCCGAGTGGAGCTCTCCGCCAACATCTTCCCGAGATTCTCTAGCCTCAGCCTGAGATCTCTGATGGAGTTTTGTGCCTCGGAGAGCTCCCCAGTCCTGCTGATGACCGCTCCCTGCGCCTCTATCAAGGCGCAGTTGAGCCTATCCTTCTCGTCGGACAGCCTGAGGGCCTGCTCCTTTAGCCCATCCCGTTCCACCTCCAGCTCTTGTATCTTGCCGTCATGGACCAGAGCCTGGGCATCGAGCGCCTCCTTGTGCCTCTGCCCCAGCTCGCGAGTCCGCCGCTCGACAAGAGCCTCAAGCTCCTCATCCTTGCCGCAGAGTGTTGCGGCAAGCTTCGCCTCATGCGTGGAGAGGTCTTCTTCCTGGGAATCGAGGGCGGCTTGATGCTGGTTCCGGGCGGCCTCCGTCGCGGCAGCCAAGTTCGCCGCCTCTTCATGGGCCTTCTCGATGGCGGCCATCTTCATGATGAGCTCCACGTTACGCTTGGCCAGTTCTTCCTGGGAGGCCCTCTGCTCCTCGCGGTACTGGTGGAACCAGGTTTGCGCCTCAGCGACGCGCGCCTGGAAGTCCGCCTCCGCGTCGTCCACCGCCGCCGTTCTGGACTTAACCTTGTCCAAACGAGCACGGTAGAGCGCCTGGAGCTTCCGGAAGTTGGCCCCCATGGCCCGGAAGAGCTGCTCCTCTGGGGAGCCGTCGCCGCCGGCGCTCGGTTCGTCAACAACCTCGAGCCCGGTGGCGGTGAACACCTCGCCATCGAAGACTTCCTCCCCGGCGGGCGCCCGGGAGCTTCACGCCCCGGCAAGATGGACGAAGAGGTTGTCGCCCACCTTCAGATACCTGCCGGGGCCCGAGGTCGCGGAGGAAGAAGGTTGATCGTAAATCGCCTCTTCCTCGGCTGTGGCCTTGCCGGCCTCCCCGGCAGGCCCACCGCTGGCATCCTCGGCGGCACCCTTAGCGGCATCCTCAGCAGCCTTATCCGCGGCGGCCCCGGCGACGACCTTGGCGGCCTCCTCGGCGGTGATATTGTCGGCCTCCGCCGCGGACTCCTCGGCAACCTCCTTGATGACGACTTCCACGTCCTCCGCATCCGTTGAAGGAGGGCCTGGGCCGTGACGGGGATAATGAAGTCAAGAAAAAGCGCAAGGGGGTGGCAAAGACAAAAGGCAAGCGACTCACCAGTGCCGGGCTGTGAGGCGGAAGTTCCCTCCCCGCCGGCGTCGAACGCCGGGGCCGGATCGCCAGCGCCCAAGTTCCCCTCCTCCTCCATGCGTGCGGGCTCCATTATTGGTGCCCTTGCCGGGGACGCCCCTCGTGGCGGCATAGTCGATGGGGTGGTGAGTTGGGAGTAGCCCCCTGCGCCTCCTCCTGCTGCTGCTCCCGTCCTACAGAACCGGCAAGGTCAGCACCTTTAGCATCCAACGCCAACTGCATGTCGAGCGAGAAAAGGTTGGCAGACTTACGCTGGGGGCTGTGCCGGGGGCTGCCGTTGGAGCTGCTCAACACCACCAGTGGTGTCTCTGTAGCCCCGGCTGGGGGCTGGCCACTCGCCGAAGCCTTGGCCCTCTTCACCCTCTGGGCCAACGTCTCTGCATCCCTGAAGAAGCAAGGACAAATCAAGATGAGTGGCATGGTCAAGAGAGATGGGGATGACGATAAAGAATGGAATACTTACTCGTCGTCCATCTCCTCCTCATCTGTCGTCTTCCTCTTCCTCTTCGGGCTGAGGGGCCCGAGGTCGAAGGGGAGCTCCGCGTCACCCTCCGAATCGACGTCTGCCGGGGGAGACAAAGGAGGGAGCGGAGTTCGTGCGCGCCTCGACGGAGAGGGAGCTGCCACTTTCTTCTTATCGGCGTCCTTCGTGACCTCTTCGCCGCCGTGGCCCTCGTGAGGCGCCCGGACCCCTCCAGGGCCAATTGAGGTTGTGCAGTCTAGCCGGGCCGGACCGGCTCGCCGGAGCAGGTCCGCCGCAAGACTCGCCCTCTTCCCCTGGCTGGCGCCGAGTCAGCCGCCACATCCCCCGACGACGACGACTCGTCGGCCGCATCCTCAACCAGCGGGGCCCCGATGTTGGCGCTGCTAGCCTCTCCGGCAGCCGCCGCCCACTGGGCGAACTCCTCCTCCTCCGCAGCCGCGGCATCCTGGTCCTCCATACCTCCGGCGCTGCCGGCCTCCATGATGAGCTGTGCCTCCCTCGCCCTAGCGGCGATGTAGTCCAGCTCCTCCGGGGTGGTGTCCCTGACGAGCCATCGCTCGGCGTCAGGATTGACCCACACCTCGATCATAGAACCGAAGAACTGCTGCGCGACCTCGTTCTTCGGCTCTTGCCAGCTCGGGACGGGGCCATGCGCGCTACATTCCGGCATCATGGCGACGATTTCAGACTGGCGCGAATTGTTGCACAGCGGGACCACTCCCGCTGGCAGCTTGAAGAACTGCCCCTTGACGGCCTTGCCGGCAGCCTTCGCAGCCTTGCCGGTCCGCTCGACCTCGCCACCGTGGCCCACATCCAGCTGGAAGAGCCGCTGACAGAAATGGGCATGTCCCATCACTGTGAAGTTGTGTTTGAGGCAAGTGCGGAGCGGCATAACATCGGCCGGGTTCCTGAAGAGCCAAGCTGGCCTCCCCTTTTTGTGCAGCGGAGCGATCCGATGGCGGATGAAATCCGCCCCGATCATCTCGAGGGTGAGTCCGGCTTGGACAAGCCGGGTGATCCTGGTGACAGCGATAGTGAGCCTCTCGTCGGCGGCATCGATGTCGCTCCAGTCACTTCCGTGGACCGGCGGCACCCGGCGGACCCTACAGAATGTTGGCGGCTCGTCCTCCTCGATCCAGCACCACTGGCCGCGCCATTCGTCCCACCTCTCCTACACGGCGCCCTCCGGGTACACCACCTTGGGTCTCGGAATCCAGGTGATGCCTCCGGAGACCGAGCCTCCCGGCTAGATCCGCGGGATGAAGTAGTGGCGGAAGAGCGCCGTGTTGGGCTGCACTCCGACAAAGCCCTCGCAGAGGTGCGCGAAGAAAGCCATGCACGCCACCGCATTTGGGGTAAAATCCAAAAGACGGAAGCCAAAGGTGTGCATGACGTCGCAGAAGAAATCGGAGAAGGGAGGACACAACCCGCAAGAGAAGTAATCGACAAAGAAGGGGTACCGATTTGAGCCGGGCGGGGCACAAGCGGCCGGAACGACGCGCGTCGCCAGATGGCCCAAGTTCTTTGTTCGATCCCCCGTCTCCACCCCCCAAAGGGGTCTGAAGGCGGCCCGGAGCTCGAAGACATCAACCGACGACGGGATGAAGAAAGCAGCCTTCGTCCGATCCCCCGTAAACGCGCCCTCTGGCGGCGCCACAGGCCCGGCGCCCTTGGCCGCCCCTTTTCCCATGGCGGGTTTGGACGCCATAGCGGCAGAGTGGGAGGGCTGAAGTAAGGAGATGGCGAAGCAATGGCGGCAGGCGACGGCGAAGGTTTCGGAAGGAAGGAAGAGAGGGAACAGCGGCTCTGGGATTGGAAGAGGCGCGAAGAAAATGGGGGAAGTGAGCAGCGCGCTCGCGGTTATTCCCTTTTTATGGGGAAGACGCGGGCCGCCTCCTTTCGCATTTACTGCGACGTGACGCATGCCTGCGGAAACCGCCCCACACATGCCGCCCACGTCACGCACGCCCCTCCACCCCGCGCCGCGCGCGCGGGTCGTGGGAGGCACAGCGCGCGGAAACTTTACCATGGTGAAAACCACCCCACCTGCCCGCACACCGTTCTGGGCCTGGCCCAACAACGTGTCGCGCTTATGTGTGGCCCAGGCCCGGGGGCTCCTGTCGGTGTACAAAAAGAGGGGTACACTTTTTGTACCCCTATGACTGTGCACGGGCAGTCTGAGCCACGGCGCCACCACACCAAGCATGGCAAGGGAGGCAAGCCGGGGCGAGACTGAAGCTCGATGGAGACTGGAGCGACGCCAAGAACAAGACCACAAAGAGCAAAGGGACGAAACGGCTTCCCCCGGCAAGATCCTTGCCGGGGCCGGCTCTAGCAGCCCCGGCAAGACCCTTGCCGCGGCAGCTCGCCCCGTGCCTACGGAGCGAATCACCCTTGAGTCCACCGCCCCCGTGGGGCGAGGATTCGGGAGATACCCCCGTGGTGGCATGCAGATCTTTGTGAAGACGTTCAAGATCAGACACAACTAAAGAAGACGGCGACCCTTGGCGGGATCCCAGCCAAGGAGGACTACAAGGCCGCCGGCAAGCACCTTTCCGGGGATGACAGCAGGCACCACGGTAAGACCCTTGCCGGGGCCCCGGCAAGGCCCTTGCCGAGGACACCCACGGGGCCACCGTCAGGCCCGCATCAACTGGGTTTCCACCGACCCACGCAGCTGCCGACCCAATCAGCTGGACAGGCTCCTGCGTGGCAACACACAGATCTTCGTGGAGACCCGTTGTTGCGCCACCTCAGCTGCCTGTCTACCTACATGGCACCTCAGGCACCGCTGGCCAGGGCGCGTGTCAACATGAGAAGGAGCGGCGACGGACAAGACGGACGTCTCTCCCCGTCCCCGATAAAGCAAGGATACCTAAGCTGGGCGCATTAAATGCACCTTGTCCTGTAATGCGAGGGATAACCTCGCATCACTGTACCCTTTCCACCTCCTGTGTGCCACTATGGCAACCCATTTTCCGTATAAAAGGAGGCCCGAGGTGACCAGGAGAAGGATTCGGCTTTTTAGAACTCCTCACGACTCTCTTGGAGCTCCTCGTTAGCTGAAGAACACCAACATATAATCCACCAAAGTAGGAGTAGGGTTTTACGCATCTTTGCGGCCCGAACCTGGGTAAAGGAACTGTGTCCTGACCGTTAGATCCGCTCTTCTCTCAACCCCGCGCCCCGCAACCGTAGTAGGGATTCTTGTGATCCCATAGGTGTCGATCCAAATACCCCGACACACGGGCCCCCCGGCGGCGGGTCAGGTCCCGGTTTTCAGGATCCGGGTTATCAAGGTGGCGGATCCGGATCAGGATATCACGGCGGTAACAATAACCACAATGGCAACAATCAGCATCAACATAACCAGCAGCATGGCCAAGGCAGATACAACAACCAAGGCAATCAACAGCGTCAGCAGCAACAGTAATCCGGATATCATAATAATCCGAAGGAGCTAAGCAGTGGGCAATATCATGTTTTCACCACAAGTTTGTGCAAACGGGTTCAAAAGGTTCTGAAGTGAGCAGTACACGCAGTTGAACCGGCGATACCACGTTTTTTACGTTGGTCTGAGCAACCCATTGTATGGAGCAGAGAGGATCACCCGCCGCGGGTTGATAATCCAGGTTAGCTAGCCTTGGTGGTGGCTCCGCAGGTGGGTGGCTATAAGTTCACAAAGGTACTTATGGATGGAGGCAGCAGCATCAATATCCTATACTATGAGACTTTTTGACGTATGGGGTTGACAGATAAGAAGCTCCGGCAGTCCAACACAGTGTTCCACGGAGTGGTGCCCGGTAAATCGGCTTACCCAGTTGGAAAAATCGATCTGGAAGTTACCTTTGGGGATGAGCAGGACCCTAGATCGGAGACGGTGACCTTTGAGGTTGTAAAGATCAGGAGCCCATATCATGCTCTGTTTGGGAGGCTGGTTTATGCCAAGTTCATGGTTAGACCGTTTTATGTTTATCTGCAGCTCAAGATGTCGGGTCACAAGGGAACCATCACGGTTCACGGGAGCCGCAAGATCGCACTGGAATGCGAGGAAGGAGACACAGCATATGCTGAGGCAATTTGTGCTACGGAGGAGCTGAAGTTCTACAAGGACAATGTTGATCCGGCATATATGTCCCCGTTGAAGAAGCCAACTACAGAGCATGATCCAGCGTTGAAGTTTAAATCGGCAGAGGAAACTAAGCAGGTTGACTTTGTTCCAGGCGATTCATCCAAGCAGTTCACTATCAGCGCTAACCTAGACCCCAAATAGGAAAGCGCGCTTATCGAGTTCATCCGTGAGAACCGGGATATCTTTGCATGGAAACCTTCTGACATGCTAGGTATACCGAGGGAACTCGCTGAGCACAGTATTAATATTGATCCAAAGTTTAAACCGGTCAAGCAGTATTTGCGCCGCTTCAATGAGGAGAAGCGCAAGGCTATAGGTGAAGAGGTGGCTAGGCTCTTGGCCGCAGGTTTCATAGTTGAGGTATTTCATCCAGAGTGGTTGGCTAATCCAGTGCTGGTACTAAAGAAAAACTGAACTTGGAGGATGTGTGTTGATTACACAGACTTGAACAAGGCTTGCCCGACGAATCCTTTTGCTCTCCCCCGTATTGATCAAATTATCGATGTTACGGTGGGATGTGAGTGGCTAAGTTTTTTGGATGCGTATTCAGGTTATCATCAGATCAAGATGGCAGTTAAGGACCAGGAGAAGACAACTTTCATAACTCCCTTTGGAGCCTTCTGTTATGTATCCATGCCTTTTGGGCTCAAGAGTGCCCAAGCAACTTATCAACGTTGTGTGCAGAACTGCTTCAAAGGGTAGATTGGAAAAAATGTCCATGCTTATGTTGATGACATTGTGGTGAAATCTAGGAAGGAGGAGACAATGATAGAGGATTTAAAGGAAACATTTGACAACCTCCAGATTTACAAGATGATGCTCAATCCGGAGAAGTATGTTTTTGGTGTTCCAGCAGGCAAGCTCCTTGGATTCTTAGTGTCAAACAGAGGGATTGAAGCTAATCCGGAGAAGATCAAGGCAATTACATCCTTGGCTAAACCGGCGTGTATCAATGATGTCCCGCGCGTGGCAGGCCGTATTGCAGCATTGAGTCGGTTCATCAGCCGTTTAGGAGAAAAGGCGATCCCGCTTTACCAGATGATGAAGAAGACGGACCGGTTTGTCTGGAGCGATGCTGCAAACGTTGCGTTCGAGGATCTGAAGCGGCAATTGGCAGAGCCACCAGTCCTAGCTGCCCCGGTTGACAAGGAGCCGTTGTTGTTATACGTGGCCGCCAATGCCGGTGCAGTTAGCGTGGCCATTGTGGTGGAGCGCCAGGAAGTAGGCAAGGAATATCCGGTTCAACGTCCGGTTTACTACATCAGTGAGGTCCTCATTGAGTCGAAGCAAAGATATCCACACTGGCAGAAGTTAGTATATGGGGTGTTCATGGCAAACCGGAAGTTGAAGCACTATTTCCAGGGCCACCCAATCACTATTGTCAGTTCAGCCCCGTTGGGGGATATAATCCAAAACAGAGAAGCCACTGGCAGAGTGGTGAAGTGGGAAATTGAGCTTAGCCCACACGGATTAAAATATGTGCCCCGTACTTTTTATAAAGTCCCAAGCACTGGTGGATTTCATCAATGATTGGACAGAGATGCAAGCACCTGAGGAGAAGCCGGATCATACATACTGGACTATTCACTTTGATGGTTCAAGGCAATTGGAGGGCTCGGGGGCTGGAGTCGTGTTAACTTCCCCACGAGGTGATAAGTTCTGTTATGTCCTCCGTTTAATGTTCCCTTGTACTAACAATGCTGCTGAGTATGAAGCTCTCCTCAACGGTTTACGGATGGCCAAGGAGATGAACTTGAGCCGGGTTAAGTGCTTTGGTGATTCGGATCTGGTGGCACAACAAGTATCTGGTAAGTGGGACTCTAAGGATCCGCTCATGGCGGCTTATCGGCGAAAAGTGGATGCAATCGCACGATACTTCAAGGGATATCAGGTGGACCACATAGACCGGCGAAAAAATGAAGCGGCGGATGCATTGAGCCGGCTGGGCTCTCAGCGTAAACCGGTTCCACCTAATAGCTTCTTGGATGAATTTCACAATCCGTCGGTACAGATACCTTCAGAGGAGGATTTGGCTATTCCTGATCCGGAAGCACAGTTAGTCGCAGCACTTCACGTCATTCCGGACTGGACACTCCCTTATTTGGCGTACCTGAGCCGAGGTGAGTTGCCAGAGGACGAAGTTGAGGCCCGGCAGATAATCCGGCGGTCTAAGTCTATGACTATCGTCAATGGAGAACTTCATCACCGCAGCGTTTCTGGGGCGTTTCAGCGATGCGTATCATCAGAGGAAGGTTGTGATATTCTTCGAGAGATTCATGAAGGGGATTGTGGTCATCATGCCGGTTCAAAGTCCTTGGTAGCTAAAGCCTTTCGTCATGGGTTCTACTAGTTGACGGCTCACGCTGACGTAGAGGACTTGGTCAGAAAATGTGACGCTTGCCAGAAATTTTCACGGCATGCTCATGTACCGGCGCAATAGGTACGGATGATTCCAATTACTTGGCCGTTTGCGACTTGGGGGCTTGATATGGTTGGACCCTTTAAAAGATCCCAAGATCAGAAAACCCACTTCTTAGTAGCAGTGGACAAATTTACAAACTGGGTTGAAGCAGAGCCTGTCAGTAAGTGTGATGCGGCAACAGTGGTTAAGTTCATCAAAAAGGTAATTTTCCGGTTTGGCTTTCCACACAGCATTATAACTGATAATGGCACCAACCTAACTAAAGGAGAGATGGAAGAATTCTGTCAAAGAGAACATATTCGCCTTGATGTGTCATCAGTAGCTCACCCTCAGTCCAACGGCCAAGCTGAGAGAGCTAACCAAGAGATCTTAAGAGGCATCAAGCCCCGGCTTATGGTTCCTTTGCAAAGAACACCGGGTTGCTGGGTAGAGGAGTTTCCCTCTGTCTTATGGAGCATCAACACTACGCCTAACAGATCAACAGGGTACACACCCTTCTTTATGGTATATGGTGCTGAAGCGGTCCTGCCCAGCGATATTCGGCATGACTCACCACGGGTGGATAATGAGCAAGCAAGGCAAGACAGCTTGGACCGGCTAAATGAGGAACGGGACACGGCAGCAGCACGATCAGCAATTTATCAACAAGATCTGCGCCGGTACCACAGCCGCCGGGTTAAGACCAGAACGTTCCAAGAGGGAGATCTGGTGCTCCGGCTCATCCAAGACCAGACAGACATGCACAAGCTATCCCCACCTTGGGAAGGACCCTTTGTGGTCAGCAAAAACCTACACAACGGATCATACTACCTCGTCGACGTTCGAGAACATAAGGACTCACGTACGGCGGAGGAGGAGACCAAGCGGCCGTGGAACATCGCTCTTCTTCGGCCTTACTATGCTTGAGCCATTGGCGCCGCTTCATGTACAATATATATATTATACTTAATAAAATAAACTGGCGCCCTCGGATCACCGGGGAATCAGCCATCTTCTTCGCAAAAAGATTATCACATGGGGGCTTCGAAAGGAGCTTTCCATGGCCTCTTAAACCGGCGCCCCTGATAGCATCAGGGAATTAGCCGTGTCTTTTATATACAAGAGTATCACATGGGGGCTTCGAAAGAAACCTTCCATGGCCGCTTAAACCGGCGCCCTTGACAGAATCAAGGAATCAGCCATGTTCTTCAAAGGAGTATCACATGGGAGTTTTCTACGGAAGCTCATCATGGCCTCCTAAACCGGAGCCCTTGACAGAATCAAGGAATCAGCCGTGTTCTTCAAAGGAGTATCACATGGGAGTTTTCTACGAAAGCTTACCATGGCCTCCTAAACAGGCGCCCTTGATACATCCAGGAATCAGCCATCTTATCAAACAAGAATCACATGGGGGCTCCCGCGGGCAAGGGAGTTTCCCATGGCCTCTTGAGCCAGCGGCGGTATGAATCCCATCATAAGAGCACTGCTCTGGTTGCTTCGGCAATTTCCACATAATGATGAGGGGTAAAAGAGAGTGTTGGTGCCTAAGCCAGCTCAAACATATGCCCCGATGAGCAAAACGGCTCACACTCTACCGGGGGGGCTCGCAGAGAGTTGAATACCCTTGTAGTGAACATGGCTTGGAAGCCCGGTGCATGCACCTAAAACCCCGGATTAACCTGCCTGCATCAAGTAAATCACGCCGTCCAGGTAAACCTGGTATGACCCGTCGAACCTGCCACAAGTTACTCCCTCGGGACCCTGAACTTGGCCACGTTAAATTGACGATCATTGAGTTGATCACCTAAAGACAAAATCTTTACTAGATTTTGAAACATTGGGTGGCTTGTCATCGATGATTTGGTTAAGGATTGCGGAGCATCTTGACACGCTTTGCTAAAATGGTTAATGACAGTAGCCTGGCAGCTCATAAAAGGCCTCAAATTTGGAGCCTGGCAGCTCGTAAAAAGCCTCGACTACATGGTCTTATTTTCCTAAAAAAATTTATTTCTATTTTTTATGATTTCATAAATCTTAGTCGTCATGATCATTGGTTTATAACCAAGTCCATTGATGCGAGACTGGACAACTACAAGGTTGACCATATATCAACAAAGTTAAAGTCTGGGTCATGAACACCAGCCAGGGTTAAACCGGCGTTCATCATAACCTGGATCGGCCATCAGGCTAAGCCAAACAAGAGAGCCAAGAGCCTCATCAGCACTTATGCTTTCACTCATTCCTACCAGGTTAAGGTCAACAAGCACACTTAATCAAAGGTATGGTATATGGTTATGATCAACAGCTATTCCTTTGATATATA
>LR738713.1:699350444-699444662 GCA_902687465.1 Secale cereale
ATATATATATATATATATATATATATATCAGAGCATTATAATCCGTCCGGTGGTAAACCGCCAGAACATCTTTTAGCTTTGTTCATGCAGGCACAGGTAATATAAGTTGGTCACGCATTGCAAGCAGAAGATTAAATTGAGAGATACCAATTCAAATAGTGCCATACACAGTGGGACAAAGGCAGTATTTCAATTATCCTATTACAAGGCACTTGCAGGCCCGAATGGATCAAAAGTTTCTGGCAAAGTACTCAGCAACTAGAAGTTAAACTGGACGGTTTACGACTCCTCTTCACGCTGCGAAGGCTGAGGGTCAACTTGTTCCGGGTCTTCATCGACTTCAGGCAATTGCTGGAAACCAGGAGCGCTCCAGTCAATCTTGGAGAGGGCACATAAATACACTTCATCATTGATAAGATCTGAAGGGTCAATATCTGGAGCGAAAGTGTGGTTACGAACTGGTGGGATCAGATTTTCAGTGTCGTAAACCGGCTGCTCCACCCGCGAATTTTCTAGATCGTAAGCCGGATGATACCTTGTCAAATCTGCTTCATCGGCAAGCTAACTGGCGAGAGGGCGCATATCCTTGGTCAAAGAGCGGAGATCTTCAGCAGAGAAGGCTGACCCGTCCTCTTTCATACTGGGATAGCCATTCATGGCTTCGGCTGGATCAAAATCAGGGACCCATGCTTTGGCCCGGGTCAGCGTCATGAGAGAGCCAGCTCGCGCAGCAGACTTCTTCACCTCAACAAGACGTATAGGTAGGACAGACAACTTTTCCAGGGTGGCTTGGATGGTGGTCGGCGCCGGTTTATTGTGTGACATGGCACTGATAGCTCTTTGAGCGCCTGAGTAAAGCTGCTCCACCAGGGTATAAGCTGCCTTGAGCTTCTTCCGGACATCGTCTCCAAGATGAGTGATGCGCCCCCCTGTATGCAATTGGCGAGTTAAACCGGAGCAGAACAAAGATTGCAAGGATACACATATACGAAGACATATACTCACCGAAGATAGCAGAAGTCATATGCTCTATTTGCTGTTTCAACCCGGATAGCTCCCGCGTAACCGGATTAAGAGCAGCTTCGGCATCCTTTGCTCTTTTTTCAAGAGCGTCCCTCTGCACCTCCCATGTGGACCGCTCCGCTTCAAAATCTTTCATCAGTTTTTCCATATTAGTCAAAGCAAGGACAAGTTCTTCCTTAGCTTTGGTTGAAGCAGTTTCATGGAAGGCCAAGCTATTCCGGAGCTCAGTGGCCTCCGAAGCCCTCCGGGTCAAGTCAGCCTGCAAGGAAATCAAACGGATTAGAAGGACAGATCAATTAAAGTCTCAAGCACACAACAAGTTATGCACTTGACACTTGGGGGCTAATGTACAATTGAAGTAAGAAAAAAGAAAATTTTCAGACAAGTCCCAAGCACATAAACAAGTTATGACCTTGGCACTTGGGGGCTAATGTACATTCATTCTCAGACATAAAGTTAAGTCCCGGTTCACCTACAGTGAAGCTAAACCGGCACTTGGGGGCTACTATGGTCTAAAGGTACTATTGCAAAGTACAAAGCAGAAACAGAAAGAAAAATGAAATAAAGTCACCTCATATTTGTCCTTCATCATGTTAACTAAGCCGGCTTCATAGTCGCGGCTGGTGAAGAGCCAGTTCAGAAACCCGAAATGAAGTTCCTGGGCACTCAGCTGAGCATAGATTGATAGGTCTGCGCTCCACTTGCCTTTATCTTGTTGAAGTTTTTCTTCCTTGGCAGTATGCTTAGCCAAGGCAACAGGCTCGGTGGGAGCAGTGAAGCCTAACCCGGTTATCTCAACATCTGCTGTCGAGGCAGCAGTTGGCCGGAGAGGATCAGCAGTGTGCACCGGACTAACAGGAGCCGGGCTAGCCCGAGGAGGACTAACCCGGACAGGGCTTGCCGGTTCAGCCGTGTTCTCCATGTCTTCACCTCCTGGAGCAGCAACATCTTCATGATCCATAGGAGCTGGATCATCGAGCTGAACTTCAACATGGTCCTCTGGAGGGATGGCTGCTTCAGGGTCCTCGGCTGGTTCAGCAGTAGTGGTCTCAACGGCCGGTTTATTTGCTTTCGCCTTTTTGCTAGGCTTTGGCATTCTGATAAAGGTCAAAAGAACAATGATAATCACAAAGTTAAAAACTGGAAGATAAACCGGACGTCTGAAAGAAGGACTTACCCAGGAACGGTTTTGAGGACTGGGACTTGTGTAGCGGTCGACTCGCCGGAAGAAGACAGTGGAGCCTCCTGATAGTTGGGATCAGACGGTTTAAGTGGTTTACGTATAAGGCCTGCTTTTGGATGAAGAAGGGTTGGAGTGAGCAAAACCTCTGAGCGGCGTCTGCGAGCCGGCGTAAGGGGTATTCCGGATGACTCAACCACATGGCCGCTATGGCGCGTGGTCCAGCGAGCTTCGTGCTGCTGGTTCTTCAAAAGAAAGTTGGGATCCAATTGAGCATAAGGGTGAGAAAATGGATATTTCCGGGATACCCGGCGGATCTTGGGTGGCAATGGTTCTGAATCAGATGAGAGAGAAATTACCTCAACTCCCCCCGCTTTACTTCCTTCCGCCAGATCCTGCGAAAGGGCATTGTTAACATAAATTCACACAAAGGGAGATCAAAAGACATAAGGATTAATTGGTACCTCAGAATCTGGGTCATCCTCTTCAGGGTTTGAACCGGAAGCAGCAACAGCTTTCTTCTTCTTCACAGCAAAGGTTTTCTGGCATGATTGCTTCGCAGGTTTATCCTGAGATTTCCTCTTCCAGAAAGGATCATTGGCCTGTGCAAAGGAATAATAACAAGTTGAAGGCAAGTGATATGAATGAATTAAACCGGAAAGAAAGGGTCGGAAGAGCTTTACCGATGGCGGTTTGTTGGTTAAGCAGCATGGAGCTAAACCGGTCCAGCTGCAATCCTCCAGTGGAATGTTCAGCATTTTCTTAGCAGACTCAGTAACCTCGTTATTAGGAAGTACTATCTTTGTGTGGCGTTGAGGATCTTCCGGCTTGCCGGTATACTTGCACATCAAACTTGAGCGCCGGCTTAGGGGGAGAATGCTCCAGGAGAGCCAGCAGCGGACGAAATCGACTCCGGTTAAGCCGTTTGCCACGAAAGCCCTGAGTTTGGAAAGTTGAGGGGCATATCGAGCCCGGTCTTGGGCACTTAAACACTACGGCAAAGGATGGGTTGACGCCAGACGATAAGCACGGTAACCCGGCAGTGGGTTTTCTCCTTCTGGTGAAGTGTCTTGGCAGTAGAACCATGTCTGGTTCCAATCCTTAGGGCGGCTGTGAAGTGTGGCGTGAGGAAAACTGATGTCCTTCCTTTTCTGGATGCTGACACCTCCCAGCTCCTGATGAGGCCCATCAGTAAACTCAGTCCGCCGGTTCAGATGGAAGAAATCCCGGAACAGATCCACTGATGGCTCTTCTTGAAGGTATGCCTCTGAGAAAACTTGGAAGTTACAGATGTTTGATACAGAATTCGGGCCTACATCTTGTGGGTGGAGTTGAAAAGCGGCTAACACATCCCGGAAGAATTTTGAACCGGGAGGACTGAAACCCCGGGCCAGATGATCATAAAAAACTATGATTTCTCCCTCCTTAGGCTCAGGAGGGCACTCCTTTCCAGGGGCCCGCCAGTGCAGAACTTCCTTCGGGCCCAGAACACCAATTGAGGCCGCTTCAACTAAATCGTTTTCCGTGATCTGGGAGGGGACCCAATTGCAAGCAACAAATTGTTTGGCCATCGTTTCTGATGAGGGAGTGTTGAAAAGTATAGTGCAAGACCCGGTTTACCAACTGCTAGATATAAACCGGAGCATTCTATGAAGTTATGGACTTAATTGTCGGTTTAAACAAGGGGCTAATGGTATCTACTAATCCGAAAGCAGGTATGAGTGAGACAGCTACCGGTTCACGACGATAGATGGAGAAAGTTAGACCGTCAATTGTGGAATACGGGTTTAAATCTAAAAACGGTCAAGACAAGCATATGACGCGCAGGGTATGGCTAAACCGGCAATATAAGCGAGTTGCAGATCTAGAAGTGTGAGAAACAGTTTTCACGAAGCTGAGGTAAATATGGATCTAAGATGCAAGGAAAAGACAGAATAATACAAGTTATATTCAGCGAAGGCTGCGGGAGTTCTTTACAAGTTCAATCTAAACTAACTGTGCTGGAGAAGCTAAAGTATAATGGTGGAGAGGAAGCGCATGGATGAGGATCAAGCCTAACGAGTTTATATCTACAGCTAAGATCAATCTACAGCGATGAACTACAAGAACGGGGGTTCATGGCGAGCTACAGAGGAAACCCTAGAATTAAAGATCTACGGGGAAGAAGATGGCGTACCCGAGGAAATAGAGGACGGTGGTGAAGTTCTCTGGATGCGTTCAGGGTGATGCAGTGGCCGGACTTGCTGGCGACGGCGAGCTCGACGGACGGCGGCGGAAGCTCGGGCGCTGGAGACGGGGGAAGAAGAAGCAGAAGGGGAAAAGAGATGGGCCTCAGCGGTATTTATAGGCCGAAGAGATAAAATGGTAAGCGCGGGAATCGAGGAGGCTAGAAATCGGATAAATATTGAGTTGTCGCCTCGATCTTCGGTGCGGCAATAAAGAAAGGTAACAAACAGATGCGGGCATTAAATGCACAGATGATGTCACGACGGATTGAAATGATTTCAGAAGATGACGTCATGTCCGGTTTATGAAGCAAACAAGTTGCAGAAAGGAAATTTGTACAAGACTTGGAAGACTGACATGAACAAGTTCAAATCAATCTGGGGCCTAATGTCAGGGATATTACTAGCAGGTATAAACCGGCCAGGAGGGTCCGAATTACACTGTCAAAGTTGTTGTAATGCCCCGGATGTAATACTTTCCCTTTTGGGCATATATAATATCTCTGGCTTCATCAATTCCATTCCGGGTTCTTCGTCTTTCGGGTTTTCGTCGTTTTGTTGCGTGCGTGTGTGGCATTCATTCATATCATGTAGTCATGCGCGTCGCATTGCATTTGTGTTGTCGTTTGCATCCGGTTCCACGCATTCCTTCCTGTTGTCCGTTTCGCGTTCCGGAGCTCCCTCACGTGTCCGTGGCATCCCCGACGCCTACTTTGGTGTTTGGCCATGTAACGTTACCGGTTTGGCGCGAAACTTGTCGTGTGTTGTTGTTTTGGTGTGTGTAACCCGCCTGTCAAATCTCGTCGCGTTTGGAGCTCGTTTGCTACCCCAACAGTTATTCTCGTGGACTGAGAGTGCCTCCTCTTTGAGGCCCAAGACAACCCTCCAACAGCCCACCAAACCAACCCAAACCCCTCCCTTCATCTAGGCCATCCAATTCTAATCGCGTGGCCGAAAACCACACCTCATTTGGACAACCCTAGCTCCTTGTGCCTATATATTTGTCCACCTTCCTCAAATTTTGCCCCAAAAATAGGAAACCCTAGCTTCATCTCCTACCTCCAGCCTCCTCCTCCCACTCCGGCCGGAGCTCGCCGGAGCACCGCCGGAGTAGCTCGCCGGAATACCCCGCCGCCTCGCCGGAGCACCTCACCCCGCCGCCACGGCACCTTCTCCGAGCCCTGCCACGCCACCTCTCCACCAACCGCCAGCCGGGCCCCTTCCCTCGCCGCCGGTCTCCCCTTCGCCGGCCTGGTCTTCGCCCCGCCGCCAGCCTCCGATCGGGGATCGGGAGGCACGCTGCCACCGGAGGTCGAAGGGATCGGGCGTTTCCCCGATCTGGATCTCCTCGCGAGACCACCCGCTGGACTCGCCAGGCCGCGCCGGCCCAGCAGCCAGCCGCCGATCTGCCCGGGTGGGCCGACGCTCTAGGCCCACCTCACCCTCCCCTCGTCCAGCCGCCGCTCGGGGTGCGAGCTCGCCACCGCTCGGGATCTAGATCCCATCGCCGTCGGTTGGTCCGTTGACCCGCGCGGCCCATCCCCTCCTCCGCCGACCGCTGGGCCGACCCAGTCCCCAGGTCGCCGCCCGAGCCAGCGCTCGAGGAGACCACCGCCGCCGCTCGAGACCTCGAGGGAGGAGCCCCTCGATCGGATCAGGGAGCCAGCGCCCTGCACCGTGACCTAACGGGTCGGGCCCGTTAACGCCCAGATCTGCCGGCCCGTTAAGCGCCGCCCCACCAGGCCCGTTTGACCCGCGGATCTCGCCAGCCCGGGTCCGACTCCGGCCTGATCCGCTTCTTCCAGCCCGCGTTGACTCTGTTGACCCGGAGGTAGTCCCAATTCCACTAAGTCCCTGTGATATTTTGTTGTCTGATGCTATATTCAAATGGTGATAACTTTGTGTGTGATGCTCCGATTTGAGTGAATGAGATGTCCAGACGTTCGTGGAGACTTGTACTACATTTCATCCCATTGTGCCATGCCTATTTGAGATCATCTAGGTGCTTATATATCTGTTGGAAGAGTGCATCCCGTTATAAACTACTGTTAGTTGTTGTTTTCATGCCATCTTTGCATAGTGATAACTTGGTGCTCGTTTATCCGAATGATGCAAATGATATGTCCACGTGTTCGTCTTGTCATGCTCTAGATGTTGAATGCTTAGGCTTGCATGATAGAAGTAATCTTGCCATGTTTATCTCCGTTGCAAAGTGCTATGTGGCTGTTACGTAGTTAAACTTGTTATGAGATGTCATTTTGAGGAGCTCATTGCTATCATTGTGATTGTCCCCATGATGCATGCTTAGGTGTTTTGGTTTCACCATCATGTGTACTTTGCTGTGGTGCTTACCACTTGCCATGTTTAGTTTTGAGGTGACTTAAACTTGCTCTCAAAGATGCCATGATGAAACTTCTGTTTTAACACTTAGTGAAATTTCACTTAGTCTGGAATCTGTAATTTCCAGATGCCATGTTTGCCTGTTCTCTAGGCCAATCCATGATAGTTTTGGGGTGACTCTTGATGATTCCTTGTTGTACATATTGTTGGCTATCCATTCATGCTCTCACATGCTTATTTGAGTGAATGTAGCATATTTAACTTTTGCTCCGAAGTTGCAACAAATTACTGCTGTCAGGATTTTGTTGTCAAGTTCAATATGTCATAGCTTATTTGCTGTAGGATATGTCTAGTTTATGTTCATACTCTTTGCCATGATGTTTGAGTGATGTAGCTTATTTATCTATTGCTCCGAAGTTGCTATGTGGCTGAAATTTTCAGCTTTCGCATGTTCATTGTTTTGTGTGTAACTTTTAGCCCGTAGCTCCGTTTTGAGCAAGTCTTATATGAAACTTGGTTGATTTTTCATGTAGATTCATAATATCCTATTGTTATCATGGTTTGAAGCATTTTGCTTGAGTGTATATTTTCCATGCTCCTTGTGCTCCCATAGTGCATCAGTCATGCATCCAGCATGTTTTCGTGTGCGCATTGCATCTTGGTGATTTCGTGCCTTGTGTGTTTGTATTGATTAGAGCCGGAAGCTGAGACCGAGTACGAGTACGAGCACGAGGTTACCACCGAGCTTGAGAACGAGGACCCCTCTTACGATCCTATCGACAACTCTTCAGGCAAGATGATCGAACCCGGATACCATTACTATTTTTGCCTATTGCTAGAAGTCTCGATCTATAGTTTTGCCTCGATGCACATGTCTTTCATGTCAGCCTCCTATTGTAACCATGAACATGTTTAACCACCCTACCTATGCAAACCTTTGATTGGCTATACGTAGGCTTCGCTCAGCCCCTCTTATAGCATTGTTAGTTGCAGGTGAAGATTGAAGATGCTTGCTTCATGTTGAAGTTTGTTGGGTTATATCACACTATATAAATGCTTAAATGAACTCATCTATATATTGGCAATGGGTGGAAGGCTAAGCCTTTTGCTTGGTGATTTGTTCCACTCATGCCGCCCTAGGAACCGTATAAACCGGTGTTATGTTCCTTGATTATGCGTTCCTCACACGGTTGGGGTTATGGGACCCCCTCGATAAACCGCTAAGTGCTAAGTCTTTTCCAGCAAGTCCCAACATTGGTACTATTCGCCTAAACAACTAAAACTTACCGAGGGAGTAATTAACCCGAGGATTAATTAATTCAACCCCCCCTGGGCCAGTGCTCGATTTGAGTGTTGGTCCAAACTAGAGCCACTTGCGTATGCCACCCAGTTCGCTGGGATCTTCGGTATCTGTACGTAGCGCTCATCCGGACATGGCCTGAGACTAGATACGCGCGGCTACTATCAGGGTGTCGGCACGCCGGGAGGATTTGCTGGATTAGCCTTACCTTAGTTCGGAGTATCTTGAGCACGGGATTCCGAGGATACTCGGGGCTTCCCACTTTGGAGTTGCGACTCCGCGGATCGTGGGCTTGTCATGGGCCAAGTTGGAACACCCCTGCAGGGTTATGAACTTTCGAAAGCCGTGCCCGCGGTTATGTGGCAGATGGGAGCTTGTTAATATCCGGTTGTATAAAACTTGACACCATGTTCTAATACACTACCAGCGTGAGTACCGTGACTGTCATTTTCCGAAAGGGATTCGGGAGATGAACACGGTGGGGTTATGTTTGACTTGATTAGTTTAGGATCACTTAGTGATCATCTCTCGACCGATGCGCCTTCTCTTCTCGCTCTCTTTTACGTAAGCTAGTGCTAGTTGCTGCGGCAGACTCTTGTTCTTTCTTCAGCCTTTCCTCACCCAAGGCTTAAATAGTCATGTTACCCCGGAACGGGATTGCTGAGTCCTCTGTGGCTCACAGTTACTTCAACACACCAGATGCAGGTCCGATGGTGAGCTATCCAGGTGATGGCACCGAGCTAGACTGGGAGTACGACGAGGAGCGAAGCCGTTACTATGTTCGTTATCCCGATGATCAATAGTGGAACTTCTACTAGGATTCGATCCGACCTGTGGATTTAAATTATGTTTGGTATCTTGTCATTTGGATTTTACCCTTAGATGGGCTGTGATGTTTTATTGAGTGATGATTTGGACATGTAATGTATTTGTGTGACGTGGCGAGTGTAAGCCAACTATTTTATGTTTTCTATCCCCATCTTTTACATGAGTTGTGCAAAGATACCAAACTTGCAATCATTCCAGCATGGGGTTATGTCTCTAAGTCGTGCCTCGACACGTAGGAGATATAGTCCCATCCTGGGCATTACAAGTTGGTATCAGAGCCTTCTCCGACCTAGAAGCCCCACTGATTGATCGATTCGTTGACGGTCGAGTCTAGGCACACACTGAAAATATTTTGAGTCCTATATTATATCGGAGAGTAGGATTTCTTTGCTTCTCATCCCCTTTCTCTCTGGTGAGGACTCCTGACGTCTACTCTTGCCTCTTCTACTTTCAAAAATTGCACCAAATTTTTTTTAGGAATATCGCGAGTATTGTTGGATTGTTTCGATGTTCTTGTGACGAGAATATTGTTCTCGATGCCTCCTGACATTAGGGGTTGTGGCAATGTCCCGGGGAGTTGAGCTTCGGGGTATTGTCGTCACAAGCATATCGTGGCAGTACTAAATACTTAAGACGGCCGACATCGAAAATCTCTCCTATACGGTTAGTGGCAAGATAACCCCGACATCACCTAGTACTGGGGAGGTAGTTCGGGAGTATTGCCATAGCTTGGTATAGTGGATGCTTTTCGAAGGTCCGAGGTAGACGGTTTCCGAGAAAGACTGGTTATGTGTTGAAGGATGGATACAGCTGGATATAGGTTTAGAGTTGATTGCGCGGTGCTTCCCCTGCATCCCCAACACCTGATTGCATAACTGGAAACTTTCGGAAATTCATAGGTGGGATTATCCAGTAGATCGTAGGCATTCTTCCAACGAATGCAGGTTAGCGAGTTCGGGGTTCTACATTGAGTGAAGTGGTTTTATGACCGATGTTCCGATCGGGAGTTGCATCTTAAAGGGTCCTTGGCTATGCTGATCCGGGGATTGCAAAACCCTTTCGTAACGCGTTCATAAGCTTACAGCACAAAGATGTTAGAACGAAGCTCCTATCTTGTGTTTGTTTCCGTCTGTACCTTGTTGTTTTTCTTATTTACCTTTTGTCCCCTATGTGGCTTCTCGTGAAGATTGATGTTATCATTTAACTGAGAATTTCATTTGTTCCTCTTGTTTGAATGATTATTGTGAAGACTATGTTGCATTTCAATCCGTTGATTCAGCTTATACCTTCTTCAATCAATTGCTGATTCGTGGTCATCTCTTTCAGGATGGCTCCGAAACGGGTTCCCAACGCTAACCCAGAGGGTGAAGAGGTTCCAGATCGTCCTCCTTCCCCTCCTCCTCCGTCTGAGGCTTGGAGAGCGATTATGCAGACTACAAATCAGAACACCCAGATGTTGATGCAGATGATGCAGCAGATGCAAGCTAATCAAGGTAATAAGGGTGCTCCAGGAAACCAAGGCAATTTCTTCAACCAACAGCACCATGCTACTCTCAACCAGTTCTTGGCCAATAATCCAAAGGCTTTCAGTTACTGTGTCGACCCTCTTGATGCTGAAGATTGGTTAACCGATATCAAGAAGCATTTTGAGTGCAGTAACGTGAGGGAAGAGGACTATGTGAAATTTGCAGCCTTCCAACTCAAAGACCAAGCAGCTGACTGGTGGCAGCAGTACAAAGACTCCAGGCCAGGTCGTGTGATCTCTTGGGAGGATTTCTGCAAGGACTTTCGCTCTCACCACATTCCAACAAGTGTCATCGAGGGTATGCGTGAGCAATTCCGCAACCTGAAGCAGGGCTCTATGACAGTCTACCAGTATAATGTCAAGTTCCAAAACCTAGCCCGCTATGCTAAGCAAGACATTCCTGATGCCAAGAGCAAGATCTATCAGTTCCGCGGAGGTCTGAAAGATGAACTTCAACTTGCTCTCACCTTGTTCGAGCCCGATGAGTTCGACAAATTCTATAACATGGCGCTCAAGCAAGAGGCAGCCCAGCTCAAGATGGAGGCTTCCAAAAAGAGGATTCGAGATGCCGTTCACTCCTCCTCATCTTCTCAAGTCGTCGCGAAACAACAGAAATTTTGGCTTCCTCCTCCTCCTGTGATCCGAGCTCCCTACAACAACTCCAACAACAACAAGAACTCTAGTGGCTGTGGTTTCTCCCACCCACCCAACCCGAGCAACCAGTCGAAGAATCAGTTTCAGTCTCAAGGTTCCAACTCAAGTGGTTCTCATTTCCGTCCTCTCTCAGAAGTGGTGTGCAACAAGTGTGGCCAGAAGGGTCATTATGCAAACAGATGCCCGAACCCAAAGCGTCTTCCGCCTCCTCCACCTGTCAGCACAGCTATTGTCAAGCATAATCCAAAGTCTGCAAGGGTGAATCTGATGAATGCAGCTGAAGCGGAGAATTCTTCTGATGTGATTTTGGGTAACCTCACAGTTAACTCTTTTCCTGCAAAAGTTTTGTTTGATTCGGGTGCTTCGTTGTCCTTCATTTCAAGACCTTTTGTTGCTAAGCATGATTTGGCTTTGGAGAGCATTCCTAGACCTTTGAAGATTATTTCTCCGGGTTTGCAAATGACTTCCAACTCAGTTGCTCCGAATGTATCTATTCGCATGGGTGATTATCGCTTTCTGGCTAATCCGGTGGTTCTTGGCAATTCCGACATTGACCTTATCCTCGGAATGGACTGGCTTTCACAGCATGATGCTCAAATTGACTGTGCACAGAAGGAAGTCAAGATTACTCATTCCGATGATGATGTGATTATCTTCGCCTCCAGGGATAACACAATCAGGCTTTTCTCTCTCAATGACAAGGGCGAAATGAATGCCATATCTCAAATTCCGGTGGTTAACGAATACCATGACGTCTTTCCTGAAGAACTTCCAGGCATGCCTCCACACCGTCAGGTGGAATTCATCATTGAACTCGAGCCGGGTACTGAGCCAGCATGACGGCGTCCGTACAAGCTCTCTCCTAAAGAATTGAAGGAGTTGAAGAAGCAGCTTGATGAACAGGAGCGTATGGGTCTCATCAGGCCTAGTACGTCCCCTTGGGGCTGTGGTGTCTTATTTGTCAAGAAGAAGGATGGCACGGAGCGTCTCTGTGTCGATTACCGGCCATTGAACAAGAAGACAATAAAGAACAAGTACCCGCTCCCCAACATCAACGAACTGTTCGAGCAGCTCAAAGGAGCTAAAGTGTTCTCTAAGCTCGATCTCCGAATGGGCTATCACCAAATTCGCATTCGCGAGGAAGACATCCCCAAGACTGCCTTCAGAACAAGCTACGGCTCCTATGAGTATACAGTCATGTCCTTTGGTCTCGCTAATGCTCCACCTACCTTCTCGAGAATGATGCACTACATCTTCAACCCCTACACCGGCGAGTTTGTGCTTGTGTATCTGGATGACATTTTGGTATTTTCCAAGAATGAAGAAGATCACGAAAAGCACCTCCGTCTTGTTCTCGACCGACTCCGTGAACACAAGTTCTATGCCAAGTTCTCCAAGTGCGAGTTTTGGCTCGATAAGGTCTTGTATCTGGGCCATATCATCTCCGCTGACGGTATTGTGGTAAACCCCGAGAAAGTTGAAGCAATTGTCAATTGGGAAGCTCCTCAGAACTTCAAGCAACTCCGAAGCTTTCTTGGTCTTGCCAGCTATTGTAGAAGGTTCGTTGAGAACTTCTCCAAGATTGCCAAGCCTCTTTCCCACTTGCTGCAGAAGAATGTCAAGTACTACTGGTCTCCATATTGTGAAGTGGCATTCAAAACTCTCAAAGAAAAGCTCGTCTCTGCTCCAGTTCTTACTCCTCTAGATGAGTCCAAGCCCTACAAAGTATTCTGTGATGCTTCTCTCCAAGGACTTGGTGGTGTGCTTATGCAAGACAAGAGAATTGTGGCATACACTTCTCGCCAGCTGAAGCCAAGTGAGAAGAACTACCCCAGACATGATCTTGAACTAGCAGCTGTGGTACATGCTTTGATTACGTGGAGACATCTGTTGTTGGGCAGAAAAGTCGACATCTTCACCGATCACAAGAGCTTGAAGTACATCTTCACACAGCCGAATCTGAACCTCCGCCAGACTCGTTGGGTTGAAATGATCCAAGAGTATGATCCCAGCATCGAATACACTCCTGGCAAGGCGAATGTGATTGCAAATGCTTTGAGCAGAAAGGCATATTGCAACAGCCTTCTTATCAAGCCGTTCCAGCCTGAGCTTTGTGAAGCATTCAGGAAGCTCAACCTTCAAGTTGTTCCGCAGGGTTTTCTTGCAAATCTTCAAGTTGCTCCTACCTTGGAAGATCAGGTCCGTGAGGCCCAACTCAGTGATGCCATGGTGCAGAAGGTGAAACATGGTATTGCAAAGGGTACTCCGAAATACAAGTGCTACCGCGTTGATGAGAGAGATACCTTGTTCTTTGAGGACAGACTTGTTGTTCCCAAAGGTGATCTCAGGAAGCTCATAATGGAAGAAGCACATGATTCTCTCCTTTCCATTCATTCTGGCAGTTCCAAGATGTACCAAGACCTCAAGCAATCTTACTGGTGGACACGCATGAAAAGGGAGATTGCCCAATTCGTGAATGAATGTGATGTCTGCAGAAGAGTGAAGGCAGAGCATCAACGTCCAGCCGGACTTCTCCAACCTCTTCCTATTCCCGAGTGGAAATTCGACCACATTGAAATGGATTTCGTCACTGGTTTTCCTGAGTCCAAGAGAGGGAATGATTCTATCTTCGTGGTGATTGACAAGCTTACCAAAGTCGCTCACTTCCTTCCAGTCAAAGAATCAATCAATGCAGCTCAACTTGCAGAGTTGTACACTTCCAGAATTGTGTCCTTACATGGCATTCCTCAAGTTATCTCCTCAGACCGTGGAAGTTTGTTCACTTCAAAGTTCTGGGACTCCTTTTAGTCTGCCATGGGCACTAAGATCAGGTTCAGCACTGCTTTTCACCCTCAGACTAGTGGTCAAGTCGAGCGAGTGAATCAGATTCTAGAAGACATGCTCAGAGCCTATGTCATATCTTTTGGCATGAAATGGGAAGATTGCCTTCCATTTGCCGAGTTCTCTTACAACAACAGCTTCCAAGCAAGTGCAGGTAAAGCTCTGTTTGAAATCCTCTATGGCAGAAAGTGTCGTACCCCTCTCAACTGGTCCAAGACAGGTGAACGTCAACTTCTTGGCAATGACTTGATCTCAGAAGCCGAGGAGATGTGCAAAGTCATACGTGAGAATCTCAAGGACGCTCAGTCGCGTCAGAAGAGCTACTATGACGGCAAGCATCGTGATTTGGCTTTCAACATTGGGGATCATGTCTATCTCCGTGTTTCTCCGGTGAAAGGCACCCAAAGATTCGGTATCAAAGGAAAGCTTGCTCCTAGATACGTCGGGCCTTTCAAGATCCTTGGCAAAAGAGGCGATCTAGCCTATCAACTTGAGCTCCCGTCCAACTTCGCCATTGTTCATGATGTGTTTCATGTGTCTCAACTCCGCAAGTGCTTCAAGACTCCTGAACGCATGATTCCGTTTGAAGAGATTGATCTTCAACAAGACTTGTCTTACCGAGAGCATCCTGTTGCTATTCTCGAAGAAACCGAGCGCAAGACCCGCAACAAGTCCATCAAATTCTTGAAAGTCAAGTGGTCACACCATACCGACCGAGAAGCTACGTGGGAACGAGAAGATCATCTTCGTTCCGAGTACCCTTCCTTTTTCCAGTCCTAGATCTCGGGACGAGTTCTTTTTGTAGTAGAGGAGAGTTTGTAATGCCCCGGATGTAATACTTTCCCTTTTGGGCATATATAATATCTCTGGCTTCATCAATTCCATTCCGGGTTCTTCGTCTTTCGGGTTTTCTTCGTTTTGTTGCGTGCGTGTGTGGCATTCATTCATATCATGTAGTCATGCGCGTCGCATTGCATTTGTGTTGTCGTTTGCATCCGGTTCCACGCGTTCCTTCCCGTTGTCCGTTTCGCGTTCCGGAGCTCCCTCACGTGTCCGTGGCATCCCCGAGGCCTACTTTGGTGTTTGGCCGTGTAACGTTACCGGTTTGGCGCGAGACTTGTCGTGTGTTGTTGTTTTGGTGTGTGTAACCCGCCTGTCAAATCTCGTCGCGTTTGGAGCTCGTTTGCTACCCCAACAGCTATTCTCGTGGACTGAGAGTGCCTCCTCTTTGAGGCCCAAGACAACCCTCCAACAGCCCACCAAACCAACCCAAACCCCTCCCTTCATCTAGGCCATCCAATTCTGATCGCGTGGCCGGAAACCACACCTCATTTGGACAACCCTAGCTCCTTGTGCCTATATATTTGTCCACCTTCCTCAAATTTTGCCCCAAAAATAGGAAACCCTAGCTTCATCTCCTACCTCCAGCCTCCTCCTCCCACTCCGGCCGGAGCTCGCCGGAGTAGCTCGCCGGAATACCCCGCCGCCTCGCCGGAGCACCTCACCCCGCCGCCACCGCACCTTCTCCGAGCCCCGCCGCGCCACCTCTCCACCAACCGCCGGCCGGGCCCCCTCCGCCGCCGCCGGTCTCCCCTTCGCCGGCCCGGTCTTCGCCCCGCCGCCAGCCTCCGATCGGGGATCGGGAGGCGCGCCGCCACCGGAGGTCGAGGGGATCGGGCGTTTCCCCGATCTGGATCTCCTCGCGAGACCGCCCGCTGGGCTCGCCAGGCCGCGTCGGCCCAGCAGCCAGCCGCCGATCTGCCCGGGTGGGCCGACGCTCTAGGCCCACCTCGCGCTCCCCTCGTCCAGCCGCCGCTCGAGGTGCGAGCTCGCCACCGCTCAGGATCCAGATCCCATCGCCGTCGGTTGGCCCGTTGACCCGCGCGGCCCATCCCCTCCTCCGCCGACTGCTGGGCCGGCCCAGTCCCCAGGTCGCCGCCCGAGCCAGCGCTCGAGGAGACCGCCGCCGCCGCTCGAGACCTCGAGGGAGGAGCCCCTCGATCGGATCGGGGTGCCAGCGCCCTGCACCGTGACCTAACAGGCCGGGCCCATTAGCGCCCAGATCTGCCGGCCCGTTAGGCGCCGCCCCACCAGGCCCGTTTGACCCGCGGATCTCGCCAGCCCGGATCCGACTCCGGACCGATCCGCTTCTTCCAGCCCGCGTTGACTCTGTTGACCCGGAGGTAGTCCCAATTCCACTAAGTCCCTATGATATTTTGTTGTCTGATGCTATATTCAAATGGTGATAACTTTGTGTGTGATGCTCCGATTTGAGTGAATGAGATGTCCAGACGTTCGTGGAGACTTGTACTACATTTCATCCCATTGTGCCATGCCTATTTGAGATCATCTAGGTGCTTATATATCTGTTGGAAGAGTGCATCCCGTTATAAACTGCTGCTAGTTGTTGTTTTCATGCCATCTTTGCATAGTGATAACTTGGTGCTCATTTATCTGAATGATGCAAATGACATGTCCACGTGTTCGTCTTGTCATGCTCTACATGTTGAATGCTTAGGCTTGCATGATAGAAGTAATCTTGCCATGTTTATCTCCGTTGCAAAGTGCTATGTGGCTGTTAAGTAGTTAAACTTGTTATGAGATGTCATTTTGAGGAGCTCATTGCTATCATTGTGATTGTCCCCATGATGCATGCTTAGGTGTTTTGGTTTCACCATCATGTGTGCTTTGCTGTGGTGCTTACCACTTGCCATGTTTAGTTTTGAGGTGACTTAAACTTGCTCTCAAAGATGCCATGATGAAACTGCTGTTTTAACACTTAGTGAAATTTCACTAAGTCTGGAATCTGTAATTTCCAGATGCCATGTTTGCCTGTTGTTCTAGGCCAATCCATGATAGTTTTGGGGTGACTCTTGATGATTCCTTGTTGTACATATTGTTGGCTATCCATTCATGCTCTCACATGCTTATTTGAGTGGCTGTAGCATATTTAACTTTTGCTCCGAAGTTGCAAAAAATTACTGCTGTCAGGATTTTGTTATCAAGTTCAATATGTCATAGCTTGTTGCTATTGATCCGTGGCTCCTTTGGGGGTGCACCATTGGACTTATTTGCTGTAGGATATGTCTAGTTTATGTTCATACTCTTTGCCATGGTGTTTGAGTGCTGTAGCTTATTTATCTATTGCTCCGAAGTTGCTATGTGGCTGAAATTTTGAGCTTTCGCATGTTTATTGTTTTGTGTGTAACTTTTAGCCCGTAGCTCCGTTTTGAGCAAGTCTTATATGAAACTTGGTTGATTTTCCATGTAGATTCATAATATCCTATTGTTATCATGTTTTGAAGCATTTTGCTTTAGTGTATATTTTCCATGCTCCTTGTGCTCCCATACTGCATCAGTCATGCATCCAGCATGTTTTCGTGTGCGCATTGCATCTTGGTGATTTCGTGCCTTGTGTGTTTGTGTTGAGTAGAGCCGGAAGCTGAGACCGAGTACGAGTACGAGCACGAGGTTACCACCGAGCTTGAGAACGAGGACCCCTCTTACGATCCTATCGACAACTCTTCAGGCAAGATGACGGAACCCGGATACCATTACTATTTTTGCCTATTGCTAGAAGTCTCGATCTATAGTTTTGCCTCGATGCCCATGTCTTTCATGTCAGCCTTCTATTGTAACCATGAACATGTTTAACCACCCTACCTATGCAAACCTTTGATTGGCTATACGTAGGCTTCGCTCAGCCCCTCTTATAGCATTGTTAGTTGCAGGTGAAGATTGAAGATGCTTGCTTCATGTTGAAGTTTGTTGGATTATATCACACTATATAAATGCTTAAATGAACTCATCTATATATTGGCAATGGGTGGAAGGCTAAGCCTTTTGCTTGGTGATTTGTTCCACTCATGCCGCCCTAGGAACCGTATAAACCGGTGTTATGTTCCTTGATTATGCGTTCCTCACACGGTTGGGGTTATGGGACCCCCTCGATAAACCGCCAAGTGCTAAGTCTTTTCCAGCAAGTCCCAACATTGGTACTATTCGCCTAAACAACTAAAACTTACCGAGTGAGTAATTAACCCGAGGATTAATTAATTCAACCCCCCCTGGGCCAGTGCTCGATTTGAGTGTTGGTCCAAACTAGAGCCACTTGCGGATGCCACCCAGTTCGCTGGGATCTTCGGTATCTGTACGTAGCGCTCATCCGGACGTGGCCTGAGACTAGATACGCGCGGCTACTATCAGGGTGGCGGCACGCCGGGAGGATTTGCTGGATTAGCCTTACCTTAGTTCGGAGTATCTTGAGCACGGGATTCCGAGGATACTCGGGCCTTCCCACTTTGGAGTTGCGACTCCGCGGATCGTGGGCTTGTCATGGGCCAAGTTGGAACACCCCTGCAGGGTTATGAACTTTCGAAAGCCGTGCCCGCGGTTATGTGGCAGATGGGAGCTTGTTAATATCCGGTTGTAGAAAACTTGACACCATGTTCTAATACACTACCAGCGTGAGTACCGTGACTGTCATTTTCCGAAAGGGATTCGGGAGATGAACATGGTGGGGTTATGTTTGACTTGATTAGTTTAGGATCACTTAGTGATCATCTCTCGACCGATGCGCCTTCTCTTCTCGCTCTCTTTTACGTAAGCTAGTGCTAGTTGCTGCGGCAGACTCTTGTTCTTTCTTCAGCCTTTCCTCACCCAAGGCTCAAATAGTCATGTTACCCGGGAACAGGATTGTTGAGTCCTCTGTGGCTCACAGTTACTTCAACACACCAGATGTAGGTCCGATGGTGAGCTATCCAGGTGATGGCACCGAGCTAGACTGGGAGTATGACGAGGAGCGAAGCCGTTACTATGTCCGTTATCCCGATGATCAGTAGTGGAACTTCTACTAGGATTCGATCCGACCTGTGGATTTAAATTATGTTTGGTATCTTGTCATTTGGATTTTACCCTTAGATGGGCTGTGATGTTTTATTGAATGATGATTTGGACATGTAATGTATTTGTGTGACGTGGCGAGTGTAAGCCAACTATTTTATGTTTTCTATCCCCATCTTTTACATGAGTTGTGCAAAGATACCAAACTTGCGATCATTCCAGCATGGGGTTATGTCTCTAAGTCGTGCCTCGACACGTAGGAGATATAGTCCCATCCTGGGCATTACAGTTGTATCATTACAAGCCCAGTAGAATATATAACAAGAGGTCTTAGCCCATAGAGGTTTAGGGCCCATGTATAAGGCCCATGGTCTGTAAACTGTTGTACCATGTAACTTGGGATGTAAGATAGAAAGAGTAGAGACCGAGGCGGACACGTTTATGAGCCGGCCTCGGGACTCTGTAAGGCGTCGCCTCTTATATAAAGGGACGACCCGGCGACGGTTCAAGGACAAGAAACAACAGCTCGAGACACAGGCAAGCGGATTCGCTCCCTGGTCATCGAAGCCTAAGCAATACCATACCAAACTAGATGTTGGCTTTTACCTTCATCGAAGGGGACGAACTAGTATAAAACTCCCTGTGTCCTTCGTCCGCTTTAACCCCTTCAAGCTAACCCGAGCGATGGCCTCACACCTAAGTCCGTTAATCCGGACATCTACCGTGCTAAATCCACGACAGCTGGTATGAACTCGACCTATTTTGTTTTTGTAAATATGATTAGCTTGTCATTCCTGATTCAGCTTATTATGAATAAAACATGTTTGCAATGACAATTAGAGATTATAGTTACTCATGCCATGCTTAATTAGCTAGGAGTTTATAATGGTTTACCTTGCGTGCCAAAATGCTTTTAAAATAGTTCTGATGTAGTATGATTTGATGGTATCCTCCTATGAATTATTTAAGTGGCTCGACTTGTCACATGTTCACACATGTAGTTGAAACAAAATCAACATAGCCTCCATGATATTTATGTTCATGGTAATTTATATCCTACTCATGCTTGCACTCAATGTTGGTTAATCTCAAGGCATGTTTATGACCGTTGTCGCTCTCTAGACGGTCGCTTCCCAGTCTTTTTCTAGCCTTCACCTGTGCTAAGCGGGAATATTGCTTATGCATCCACTTCCATAAACCCAAAGTTGTTCCATATGAGTCCACCATACCTACCTATATGCGGCATTTACCTACCATTCCAAGTAAATTTGCATGTGCCAAACTCTAAACCTTCAAATAAAATTATGTGTTGTATGCTCAAATCACTCATGTGGCGACTGGGGGCTGTCTTTATCTTCCATGCTAGGTGGGTTATTCTCACGATGAGTGGACTGCGCTTGTCATTCACGAGAAAATGGATGCTAATCGGGATGCCGAGTCCTATGATCAAAAGACCAAAAACAAAATCGCAAATAATTAAACAAAGCTCCCCCAGGACTGTTGTTCGTTTGGACGGCACCCGTTGTTTCAGATAAGCCGTGGAGTGTGTTTGATGGTAGAGGGGGAGTTAAACTTTACCATTCTGTTTGGGAACCGACTATAATGTATGTAGAATGGAAGATATTGAGAGCTCTTGGTCGTAGCGTTGACATAGAAAGCATACCGCTCAGAATTATATTCATCTCTGATTTAAAAACTTGAGCTCTGGCACCTCTGCAAATCACTGCTTCCCTCTGCGAAGGGCCAATCTATTTACTTTTATTGCTGAGTCATCATCCTCTTATAAAAAAGCACCAGTTGGAGAGCACCTCTGTCATTTATATGCTTTGTTATTAATTGATATTGAGTACGAGTGTGACTAGATCTCTTTAACAATGAATTACAATGTCTTGTCAGTCCTTGATCATCTTAGGTTCTCTGCATTTATGTTTTGCGGTCTCAGAAAGGGCTAGCGAGATACCACTTTGTCATATTAGAGCATGACAGTTTTGAAAAAGTGTTGTCATCCAAGATTTATTATTATTTCTTGCTAGTTAACTATGTCATTGATATGAGTAAACATGAGACCTAAATGTTATTATGAATGTGGTTAGTTCATAATCTTTGCTGAAAACTTGAATGTTGGCTTTACATATTTGCAACAACAAGATCAAACAGAGTTTGTAATTTTTTTTCTTTATCACTTTCAGTTTATCAACTGAATTGCTTGAGGGCAAGCAATGGGTAAAGCTTGGGGGAGTTGATACGTCTCCGTCGTATCTACTTTTCCAAACTCTTTTGCCCTTGTTTTGGACTCTAATTTGCATGATTTGAATGCAACTAACCCGGACTGATGTTGTTTTCGGCAAAATTGCCTTGGTCTTATTTTTGTGCAGAAATAAAAGTTCTCGGAATGACCTGAAATTTCACGGAGAATATTTTCAGAATATAAAAAAACTGGCGAAAAGAACTACTGGAGGGGTCCCACACCCTGGCCACAAGGGTGGGGGCGCCCCCTAGGGCGAGCCCCTACCTTGTGGGCCCCCTGGACCTCCACCGACATCAACTCCAACTCCATATATTCTCTTTCGGGGAGAAAAAAATCAAAGAGAAGATCCCATCGCGTTTTACGATACGGAGCCGCCGCCTCCTCCTGTTCTTCCTCGAGAGACCTGATCAGGAGTCTGTTCGGGGCTCCAGACAGTGGAAATCGTCGCCGTCGTCATCATCAACCATCCTTCATCACCAATTTCATGATGCTCACCGCCGTGCGTGTGACGCCCCCGATTTGTCCGTACACTAATCATGCACGCAAATGTGTACGACCAAGATCAGGGACTCACGGGAAGATATCACAACACAACTCTAGACACAAATTAAAATAATACAAGCTTCATATTACAAGCCAGGGGCCTCGAGGGCTCGAATACAGAAGCTCAAAAGCAACAGAGTTAGCGGAAGCAACAATATCTGAGTACAGACATAAATTAAACAAGTTTTGCCTTAAGAAGGCTAGCACAAACATCAACGATCGAAGAGGCAAGGCCTCCTGCCTGGGACCTCCTAACTACTCATGGTCGTCAGCTGTCTCCACGTAGTAGTAGGCTTCGTCGAGGTAGTAGTAGTAGTCGACTGGGGTGGCATCTGACTCCTGGGATCCGCCATCTGGTTGCAACAACCAGAAAGAAGAAAGAGGGGGGAAAGGGGAAGCAAAGCAACCGTGAGTACTCATCCAAAGTGGTCGCAAGCATCAGATCTATACTAAGTATGAATCAGTATCAAAGGAAAAGCTGTATATGTGGACTGAACTGCAGAATGACAGAAGAGGAGGGGAAAAGCCTAGCCTATCGAAGACTAGCATCTTCAAGCATCTTCTGGAAACCACCATCTTGCAGCAGTAGAAGGGAATACAGAATAGCAGTTTAAAATTAACAAGCATGCTGTAGTATTAACGGCCTAGAGATCCTTCCTCGACTCCCTGCGAGAAATTAATCTCGCAGCCACATATCCATCACATATCTCAAGTATCCATTTCTAGTTATAATAGATCAGGATATAAGACTGAACGTCCGTCACCGTGGACGCGGCTATTCGAATAGATAACTTCCCTGCTGGGGTGCACCACGGTAGCCTCACGCTCGATCACCTCTGGCTGGACACACCTTTCTGGGTCCATGCCCGGCCTCGGAAGATCAACATGTCGCAAAAACCTACCTAGGCTCAGCAGAGAGGTCCCCACCGGTCTACATCCTAAGCGCTCCGGGGTCATGGGCCATCGCCCGTTGCACTCCGGATCGTTGCATGCAGGGCGATCCAGGCCACCTCCACTGGGGTGCCAATCAGGCCGTGCCGCAATGCTGAACTGGATGTCTGACAAAGCTTCGACTGATACCACGACGCCGAGGCCATAACTATTCTCACGTGGCGGTTAGTGCGTAAAGGCCAGAGGCCAACTCAGAACAAATACCCAAATCTGTTAGTGCATTATTGACAGGAGTGATGACTGTCGGGACAAGTCCGGAGCTATCACCCCTCCTGGGTGATACCGCTAAACAGCCAGCCGCCACCATAACAACTCCCGCGGGTGTTCTCCGGGCCCGCCCGCCTTTCACAAAGGTCTCAAGTAAAGTCCATGTAACTGTGTGTCCAAAACATCAAGGTGGAAAACCCAAGGAATCACCCCCGATGAATTCCACTCGATGTGTCCGTCAAGGCGAACTATGAGGAATCACCCCCGAGGTTCACACTTGAGGGGTTGCACGACAGAGTCGTATCGGAAATGGAGAAAGAGGAATCACCCTCGATGACCACGACCGAATAGCTACACTACAGAGTTATCATCATGAGTGCGTTATGAGGTTTCACCCTCGGCACCCGATAGTACCTCTGCAGAGTCGAGCAACAAAGGGGTTATGATGTGATGTGAAGTGTCGGGCTCCGGTCTTCGATCACGATGCTCGTGTCGTCGATGATGAAGCAAGGGCAACAAGGACAGTCAGGCTCTGGTCTTCGATCACGTTGCTCGAGTCGTCGATGATGAAGCAGGGGCAACAAGGACAAGGTGGGGTCACTGATGGATCACTAGCCAACCTATACTAAGCAGTTTAGCATAGCATGTAGGTAACAATAGCAGGCACAAAAGCAGGCTATGCATCAGAATAGGATCAAACAATAACAGTAGCAAAATCTAATCCGAGCATAAGGAAGAATGGAATGGGCGATGTCGGGATAATTAAAGGGGGGCTTGCCTGGAAGCTCTGCTGAAACAGAAGGAGGGTCGTCGTCAACGTAGCCGATCACAGGGGCGTCAGCAGCGGCCTCGGGGTCTACGGGAGAAGAGTGGGGGAGAAACAATAAACACATAGCACACAGATGCAATACAGATGCACGACATGGCAATAAGCGGTGCTAGGGGTGTTCTAACGTAGTGCTACACGATACCGGCGAAGGGGGGAAACACCCGGGAAAGCATTCCCGGTGTTAGGCATTTTCGGACAGGCGAACTGGAGGGGGATTGTTCCATGTTCGCTATGCTAGGGATGTGTGGCGGATGAATGGACCGCGTATCCGGGTTCGTCTCGAAATTCTGAGCAACTTTCATATATAAAACTTTTTCAGCCGAGTTACGGATTATTTTATATGATTTTCAAAATTTTATTAATATTCTATAATTATTATTAATTCGAATTAAATAGTAAATTGCTACGGGTACCCAGCTCTGTGTACACAGAAGTGTACCAGAGGCTGACAGGTGGGCCAGGGGGTCCCAGTTGAGCAGTCAACATTTGACTGGTCAACAGGGGGTGGGGCCCCTGTCATAAGCACATTTTAACTAAGTACAGTTTATTTAACTAATCTACTTAATTAGTTTAGTTAAACCTAATTAATTAAGTTAATTAAACAATTAATTAATTAATATTTTTATAACATTTTTTAATTCCTTTTTTTGTTTTCTAAGGGCTGGGCACTAGGGCGCGCTGGCACTGGCCCTAGGCCAGCGGGGCGGGTTAGCGGTCCTAGGGCACCCGTGCCCGAGGGGCACTACGCCCGGGCACGGCGCAAGGCGCGGCGGGGCGCTGGGCTTCGGCCGATGCGGCGCCGGAGCGGATGGGCGGCCAGCGCCGGCGAGCGCCTGTGGCCGGAGCCGACCGCAGCTGCCGGCGGTGGGCGGAGGGAGCCCGGGCCGCGGAGCGAGAGGGCAGCGGGGCCGCGGAGAAGCAGCGGGTGGGGCTGCTTGCACGGGCGCGGGTCGGTCGCCAGGCGGAGCGCAGCGACGAGCGGTAGTGGTGGGCGCGAAGCAGGGCAGCGGGAGGCGCAGCGGCGAGCCGAGAAGGGGGGCAGAGGAGGCGAGGCCAGGGCGCGACTGGATGGACACAAGCGCGTGCGGGCGGACGTCGGCGACGCCGGGCGCGGCCACGGCACGCCGGAGCAAAGGTTGTGGGTGCGTGTGTGCGGATATGTCCAACGGACGCAGACGGTGCCGTAGAGGGTGATGGAGCGATGCCGGGGAGGCGAGGCGAGGGCCGCCATGATGAGGCGCGCGGCACGGGAAGGAGGAGGACCGGGGTCCTCACCGTCCGTTGGAGAGAAGCGGGCGTCGAGGCGTGATGGCGACCGGTGGGGAGGGGGCGAGGAGGCGATCCGGCAAAGCAGTGAGGTGGCGAGGCAGCGCCGACCGGGGGGCGGTGACGGCGTTAGGGAGCTCCGGCGGGGTCGGGATCGGGCGGCGGCGGCAGGTCCAGCCCCCGATCTTGATCCAGATCGGGGGAAGAGCGTAGTGGGGTGAGTGGGGGGTTAGGGGTTAGGGTTCGGTCGCCGGGAGGGGTGCCGGCTATATAGTCGGGGCAGCGCCGGTGGATGGCTGCCACGGCGATGGTCGCGGCCATGGCAGCCATCGGCTGTTGCCACGAGGGAAGGGGAACAGGAAGATGGGGGGACGGGGGAGCTGGGCCGGTCCATCTCAGTTAGTGGGGCCAGCTGGGCCATCTGGCCCGGGGGAGGGGGGTTTCCCTTTTTTTTGCTTCTTTTACCTATTCACCTTTTTCTGTTTTAATTAACTGCCACCATATTTTAGCTTAATTAAAGTCCAAACTAGTTCCTAAATTTCCATATCTAATTATGCCATTGCCACAAAGATTTGGGCACCTACTTAAAACAGCTTAATATTTTGTTAACCATAAAAGTCATTTAAATAATTATCTAAGCCACTGTTTTAATTATCAAAGGGCATTAAAAAACTTTATAAGATATAGGTTTCAACATGACAAATATCCAAAGATTATTTGCCACACTTTGAACATTTTAGTTTTGACACTTTGAAAACTTTATTTGTTTGACTTATTTTAAATTTGAATTTGAACCGGTTTGAACCAAAGTGATTTCTAGTAACAGTAAAAGCGATGACATGGCATCATTAGTAAAGTATTACGGTAGCTTAATTATCCGGGCGTTACAAATCTCCTCCACTACAAGAAATCTCGTCCCGAGATTTTAGGAAGTAGAAGGAAACAGTGCAGGGTATTCTTCACGCAGGCCATCCTCGCGTTCCCAAGTGGCTTCGTCTTCAGAGTGATGGAACCACTGGACCTTGAGGAACTTGATCACCTTCTGACGTGTGCGATGTTCAGCTTGGTCGAGAATGCGGACCGGATGCTCTTTATAGGAGAGGTCTTGTTGCAACTCGAGCACTTCATGATCCACTGCGCGGATTGGGTCCTTGAAGCAACGGCAGAGCTGTGACACGTGGAACACATCGTGAACCTGAGAAAGGTTCGACGGAAGCTCCAACTGATATGCCACTTTACCACATCTCTCGAGAATAGTGAATGGACCTATATAGCGAGGAGCTAGCTTGCCCTTGATACCGAAGCGGTGTGCACCCTTCATTGGTGTGACTTGAAGATAAGCCTTTTCGCCAGGTTGATAGACCATGTCTTGGTGATGACGGTCATACTGACTTTTCTGACGTGACTGAGCAGTCTTGAGATTCTCGCGAATGATGCGGACTTGTTCTTCAGCGTGTTGGATAATATCCGGACCGAAGAGTGGACGTTCCCCAGTTTCTGACCAGTTCAGAGGGGTTCGGCACTTCCGTCCATATAACACTTCGAAGGGGGCCATCTTCAGACTAGCCTGATAGCTATTGATGTAAGAGAACTCAGCATACGGGAGAGATTCCTCCCATTTCTTGCCGAAGGAAATAACGCAAGCTCGAAGCATGTCTTCGAGAACTTGATTGACGCGTTCAACTGGTCCCTGCGACTGAGGGTGAAATGCAGTGCTGAAAGATAGATGAGTTCCCATTGCTTCTTGGAAACTTGCCCAGAATCTTGAAGTGAATAAGCTGCCACGGTCTAAGCTGATAACCAATGGAATACCGTGGAGTGAGACAATCCTGGACATGTAGAGAGTTGCCAGCTGACTAGCAGTGATTGTTTCTTTGACGGCCAGGAAGTGTGCAACTTTAGAAAGCCGGTCAATGACGACAAGAATAGCATCATTACCTTTCTGCGATTTGGGAAAAACCAGTGACAAAGTCCATTTCGACATGATCCCATTTCCATTCAGGAATAGAGATAGGTTGTAGAGTTCCAGCAGGCCTTTGATGTTCTGCTTTGATACGACGGCAAACGTCACACTCAGGAACATAACGAGCAATGTCTTGCTTCATATTAGACCACCAGAATCTCTGACGAATTTCTTGGTACATCTTGGTACTACCAGGATGAATAGACAGAGGTGTATCATGAGCTTCTTTCATAACCTTCGGAGTTTGATCCAGGTGTTTCCTTGCACATGGCACCACTAGGCGACCTTTGAAGTACAAGGCGCCATCATCGGCAATGGTGAAGAATGAGGGGTTTCCTTCTGCGAGATAGCGTTTAATCTTCTCAACTTCAGAGTCATAATGTTTAATAGTCTTGATACTCCTCACGAGATCGGGTACAACAGCCAGGGTATTAAGGGAACCCTGGGAAATAACACGAAGATTCATCTTCTGAAATTCTGGAGGAGGGGGAGCGAGTGCTCCGGAAGGAACAATATGGAGGTTCAGCTTTCTGAATTCTTCAACAAGCAAGGTTTGAACCTTGTGAACCTGGAGGTGGTTGCAATAAGACTTGCGGCTCAAGGCATCAGCCATTACATTAGCCTTGCCCGGTGTATAAGAAATACCCAAGTCAAAATCAGCTACAGTCTCCATCCATCTCTGCTGACAAAGGTTCAGGTCTGGCTGAGTAAACATATACTTCAGACTTTGGTGGTCGGTGAATATCTCGCAACAATTACCGAGAAGGTAATGTCGCCACTGTTTTAGTGCATAAATGACAGCAGCAAGCTCGAGGTCATGAACTGGATAGTTCTCTTCGTGAGGGCGCAATTGTCAAGAGCCATAAGCAATCACCTTGCGCTCTTGCATTAGGACACAGCCTAATCCTTGACGTGAAGCATCACAGTAAATGACGAAATCCTTCTTAGTATCTGGAGGAGCAAAAACTGGGGCAGAAGTCAGCTTGTCTTTGAGTGCGCGGAAACTTTCCTGACACTTTTCTGTCCATTCAAACTTGACACCTTTGTGAAGCAGACGAGTGAGAGGCTTGGCAATCTTGGAGAAGTTCTCGACAAATCGACGACAATAGCTGGCGAGTCCGAGAAAACTTCTGACTTGTTTGACATTCTTCGGAGGAGTCCAATCGAGAATAGCCTGAACTCGCTCGGGGTTGACGGCAATACCATCCTTGGAGATAACATGCCCAAGGTAGGTTACTTCGGGAAACCAAAACTCACACTTGGAATACTTAGCATATAGTTGATGTTCTCGAAGCTTTTCCAGAACAAGATGAAGATGTTCGGCATGTTCTTCTTTGTTCTTGGAATATACAAGGATATCATCTAGATAAACCACGACAAACTTATCGAGGTATTCCAAGAATATATAGTTCATTAATCGGGAGAACGTTGCTGGAGCATTGGTCAAGCCGAAAGACATGACGGTGTACTCGTATGAACCATAGCGAGTAATGAATGCGGTCTTGGAAATATCCTCTTCACGAACCTGAATCTGGTGGTAACCCAACCTCAAATCAAGTTTAGAGAATACTGAGGAGCCAGCAAGTTGATCATACATATCATTGATTCTGGGAAGCGGATACTTGTTCTGAATTGTTGCCTGGTTGATAGGTCGGTAATCTTGGACCAAACTATTTGTACCATCCTTCTTCTTGACAAAGAGAGAAGGTGCTCCCCAAGCAGATGAACTTGGACGGATAAAACCCTGACGAAGTGAAGTATCGATTTCCTCCTTAAGCTCAAGGAGTTCATGCGGCGGCATCTTGTATGGCCGCTTGGCAATAGGAGTAGTACCCGGCTTCAAGTCTATGATGAATTCAACAGCTCTAGCAGGGGGTATTCCTGGAAGTTCTCCTGGAAAGACATCTTCGAAATCACAAACGACTGGAATGTTCTCTATTCCTTCAAGAGGTGAAGCATTCAATGCATTCAGAACATATATCTGATTCTTGGCATTCCGCGTTGCTTGGGTTGAGTATTCGACTGTCTGGCCAGAAGGGTGAGTGAGCTGGACTGTCTTTGCAGCATAGTCAATCAAAGCATTATGGGCTGTCAACCAATCCATACCAAGAATTATGTCAATGTTGGAAGGTCCGAGCACAATGAGAGAAGCCGAAAATAGTAGACCTCCAATCTCGATTTGGTTGCGAGGGCATAACATTGTGGTTTGCCATTTGGATCCCGAAGATTGAACTGCTAAAGGAGAGGGCAAATTTTCCATACCGAGCCCATGCAACTGAGCAAATTGTTGGGACACAAAGGCATGCGATGCTCCTGAATCAAAGAGAACAGAAGCTAGCACTGAATTAACACGAAGGGTACCCATCACGATTTTTGGGGACTCACGAGCTTCTTCAATCTTGACATGGGTGACTTGACCACCAGTCATAGCAGGTGGTCCGGCACTACAACTTTCGGTATGATGGGTTCGACGGCCCTTCTTAGGACCAACATGAGGACGTGGAGCATTTTGCGGCTGACCCGTGCGACAATTGATAGCAAGGTGCCCTGGTTGTCCACACTTGCGGCATAAGCCATCATTATGGGGAGGAGCCACATTATTGGATTGTCCACCCTGAATAGTTAGTTGACTCGGCGGCGGAGGCAGACGAGGTGCAACATAAGACGGCCTTGGTGTCGGAGCAGGTCGGTGATGAACATTGTGTGGGATCCAAACTCGACGTTTTTGAGAAGGCTGGCCCGAGGATGGGCCTACATCTCTGGTACGCTTGAGCGACTCCTGGTACTCGGTCAGACCAGTTTCAGTTCGAGAAGCTTGGGTAACAATCGTCGCAAAGTCTATGCAATCATGAGCAACAAGTGTGAGCTTTATATCGGGACGCAATCCTTCACGGAATTTCTCCTGCTTAGGAGCGTCAGTGTCGACGTCATCCTCAGCATAGCGGGATAATTCAAGGAATTTCCTCTGATATTCGTCCATAGTCATTGTGCCCTGTGAGAGTTTGCGAAACTCCTTCTTCTTCTTCTGGTCCATCAGACCTTGAGGAATGTGCCGTGCACGGAAGGCTAACTGAAATTCCTACCAAGTGGTTACAGTTTCGGCAGGCAGCATACCCCTGTGGCTTTACCACTATTGGGCAGCTGGACCTTTCAAGTGAAATGTCGCAAAGGTGACATAACTAGCAGGAGCAACATTAGCTGACTTCATCTCAAACTGGATGTCACGAAGCCAATCATCAGCATCCATAGGATTGGTGGAGTTGCGGAAAATGGACGGGTTGAGGCGCACAAATTCTGGCAGTGTTATTGGGGCAAGCTATTGATGAGCATTCTGTTTTGGAAGCTGAGCCATTACTCCAGTCATAAATTGACGATTCAGTTCAAACTGCTGCATCATTGCGGCAATATAGGGTGGAGGTGGTGGATCGTCAGCCATCCTGCTAAAATGTAATAGGGAGTAGTTTAGCATTGAGCATTTGCTAAGACTAGTGACTGTTCATGACGAAACTAGCATGGTGAAGGAAACACTGTGAATGCATCGTTGTAGACAACAGAACATAGCGTGCACTATTCAAAATTACTATACTAAGGAAAACTATGGCTCTATCCAACTTTGGGGTGAATGTGGTCACGGGATCCTAATGTTTGAGTTAGTAAATTCGTTTAACCCGAAGAGAAGAGATATCAGAATCCCAGAGTATAGACGAGGAATAAAAGATTCTAATACCACCCAATTGGAGACGTGGGCCCGTAAGCCACACAGCCATGTTAGCAAATCAGTTCTTCAAGGACTAGACTCAACTTCGGCCAAGGAGTTGGAAAGGGGGATCCTACAGGCAGTCGGCAATGATACCAACTTGTGACGCCCCCGATTTACCCGTACACTAATCATGCACGCAAATGTCACAACACAACTCTAGACACAAATAAAATAATACAAGCTTCATATTACAAGCTAGGGGCCTCGAGGGCTCGAATACAGAAGCTCGAAACCAACAGAGTTAGCGGAAGCAACAATATCTGAGTACAGACATAAATTAAACAAGTTTTGCCTTAAGAAGGCTAGCACAAACATCAACGATCGAAGAGGCAAGGCCTCCTGCCTGGGACCTCCTAACTACTCCTGGTCGTCAGCTGTCTCCATGTAGTAGTAGGCTCCGTCGAGGTAGTAGTAGTAGTCGACTGGGGTGGCATCTGACTCCTGGGATCCGCCATCTGGTTGCAACAACCAGAAAGAAGAAAGAGGGGGGGAAAGGGGGAGCAAAGCAATCGTGAGTAGTTATCCAAAGTACTCGCAAGCATCAGATCTATACTAAGTATGCATCGGTATCAAAGGAAAAGCTGTATATGTGGACTAAACTGCAGAATGACAGAAGAGGAGGGGAAAGCCTAGCCTATCGAAGACTAGCATCTTCAAGCATCTTCTGGAAACCACCATCTTGCAGCAGTAGAAGGGAATACAGAATAGCAGTTTAAAATTAACAAGCATGTTGTAGTATTAACGGCCTAGAGATCCTTCCTCGACTCCCTGCGAGAAAGTAATCTCGCAGCCACATATCCATCACATATCTCAAGTATCCATTTCTAGTTATAATAGATCGGGATATAAGACTGAACGTCCGTTACCGTGGACATGGCTATTCGAATAGATAACTTCCCTGCAGGGGTGCACCACGTTACCCTCACGCTCGATCACCTCTGGCTGGACACACCTTTCTGGGTCCATGCCCGGCCTCGGAAGATCAACACATCGCAGCCCTACCTAGGCTCAGCAGAGAGGTCCCCGCCGGTCTACATCCTAAGCGCGCCAGGGTCATGGGCCATCGCCCGTTGCACTCCGGATCGTTGCGCGCAGGGCGATCCAGTCCACCTCCATTGGGGCACCGACCAGGTCGTGCCGCAATGCTGAGCTGGACGTCTGACAAAGCTTCGGTTGATACCACGACGCTGAGGCCCATAACTATTCTCGCGTGGCGGTTAGTGCGTAAAGGCCAGAGGCCAACTCAGAACAAATACCCAAATCTGTTAGTGCATTATTGACAGGAGTGACGGCTGTCGGGACAAGTCCGGAGCTATCACCCCTCCTGGGTGATACCACTAAACAGCCAGCCGCCACCGTAACAACTCCCGCGGGTGCTCTCCGGGCCCGCCCGCCTTTTACAAAGGTCTCAAGTAAAGTCCATGTAACTGTGTGTCCAAAACATCAAGGTGGAAAACCCGAGGAATCACCCCCGACGAATTCCACTCGATGTGTCCGTCAAGGCGAACTATGAGGAATCACCCCCAAGGTTCACACTTGAGGGGTTGCACGACAGAGTCGTATCGGAAATGGAGAAAGAGGAATCACCCTCGATGACCATGACCGAATAGCTACACTACAGAGTTATCATCATGAGTGCGTTATGAGGTTTCACCCTCGGCACCCGATAGTACCTCTGCAGAGTCGAGCAACAAAGGGGGTATGATGTGATGTGAAGTGTCGGGCTCCGGTCTTCGATCACGATGCTTGCGTCGTCGATGATGAAGCAAGGGCAACAAGGACAGTCGGGCTCTGGTCTTCGATCACGTTGCTCGAGTCGTCGATGATGAAGCAGGGGCAACAAGGACAAGGTGGGGGTCACTGATGGATCACTAGCCAACCTATACTAAGCAGTTTAGCATATCATGTAGGTAACAATAGCAGGAACAAAAGCATGCTATGCATTAGAATAGGATCAAACAATAACAATGGCAAAATCTAATGCAAGCATAAGGAAGAATGGAATGGGCGATGTCGGGATGATCAAAGGGGGGGGCTTGCCTGGAAGCTCTGCTGAAACAGAAGGAGGGTCGTCGTCGACGTAGTCGATAACAGGGGCATCAGCAGCGGCCTCGGGGTCTACCGGAGAAGAGAAGGGGAAGAAGCAATAAACACATAGCACACAGATGCAATACAGATGCACGACATGGCAATAAGCGGTGCTAGGGGTGTTCTAACGCAGTGCTACACGATACCGGCGAAGGGGGAAAACACCCGGGAAAGCATTCCCGATGTTAGGCATTTTCGGACAGGCGAACTGGAGGGGGGTTGTTCCATGTTCGCTATGCTAGGGATATGTGGCGGATGAACGGAACGCGTATCCGGGTTCGTCTCGAAATTCCGAGCAACTTTCATATATAAAACTTTTTCATCCGAGTTACGGATTATTTTATATGATTTTTCAATTTTTTATTAATATTCTATAATTATTATTAATTTGAATTAAATAGTAAATTGCTACGGGTACCCAGCTCTGTGTACACAGAAGTGTGCCAGAGGCTGACAGGTGGGCCAGGGGGTCCCAGTTGACGAGTCAACGTTTGACTGGTTAACAGGGGGTGGGGCCCCCCTGTCATAGGCACATTTTAACTAAGTATAGTTTAGTTAACTAATATAATTAATTAGTTTAGATAAACATAATTAATTAAGTTAATTAAACAATTAATTAATTAATATATTTTTATAACATTTTTTAATTCTTTTTTTTGTTTTCTAGGGGCTGGGCACTAGGGCCCGCTGGCAGTGGCCCTAGGCCAGCGGGGCGGGTTAGCGGCCGTAGGGCACCCGTGCCCGAGGGGCACTACGCTCGGGCACGAGGCAAGGCGCGGCGGGGCGCTGGGCTTTGGCCGGTGCGGCGCCGGAGCGGATAGGCGGCCAGCGCCGACGAGTGCCGCGAGGGGCGGCAGCCGGAGCCGGCCGCAGCTGCCGGCGGTGGACGGAGGGAGCCCGGGCCGCGGGGCCGCGGGGCCGCGGAGCGAGAGGGCAGCGGGGCCGCGGAGCAGCAGCAGGTGGGGCTGCTTGCATGGGCGCGGGCCGGCGGCCAGGCGGAGCGCAGCGACGAGCGGCGGTGGTGGGCGCGAAGGAGGGCAGCGGGAGGCGCAGCGGCGAGCCGAGAAGGAGGGCAGAGGAGGCGAGGCCAGGGCGCGACTGGATGGACACAAGCGGGTGCGGGCGGCCGTCGGCGATGCCGGGCGCAGCCACGGCGCGCCGGAGCAAAGGTTGTGGGTGCTTGTAAGCGGAGATGTCCAACGGACGCGGACGGTGCCGTAGGGGGTGAGGGAGCGACGCCGGGGAGGCGAGGCGAGGGCCGCCATGGTGAGGCGTGCGGCGCGGGAACGAGGAGGACCGGGGTCCTCACCGTCCATTGGAGAGAAGGGGGCGTCGAGGCGTGATGGCGACCGATGGGGAAGGGGCGAGGAGGCGATCCGGCGAAGCGGTGAGGTGGCGAGGTAGCGCCGACGGGGGGAGGGGGCGATGACTGCGACAGGGAGCTCCGGCGGGGTCGGGATCGGGCGGCGGCGGCAGGTCCAGCCCCCGATCTCGATCCAGATCGGGGGAAGAGCGTAGTGGGGTGAGTGGGGGGTTAGGGGTTAGGGTTCGGTCGCCGGGAGGGGTGCCGGCTATATAGTCGGGGCAGCGCCGGTGGATGGCTGCCACGGCGATGGCCGCGGCCGTGTCAGCCATCGGTTTTTGCCACGGGGGAAGGGGAACAGGGAGATGGGGGGGACGGGGGAGCTGGGCCGGTCCAGCTCAGTTAGTGGGGACAGCTGGGCCATCTGGCCCGGGGGAGGGGGGTTTCCCTTTTTTTGTTTTGCTTCTTTTACCTATTCACCTTTTTCTGTTTTAATTAACTGTCACCATATTTTAGCTTAATTAAAGTCCAAACTAGTTCCTAAATTTGCATATCTAATTATGCCATTGCCACAAAGGTTTGGGCACCTACTTAAAACAGCTTAATATTTTATTAACCATAAAAGTCATTTAATTACTAAGCCACTGTTTTAATTATCAAAGGGCATTAAAACACTTTATAAGATATAGGTTTCAACATGACAAATATCCAAAGATTATTTGCCACACTTTAAATATTTTAGTTTTGACACTTTGAAAACTTTATTTGTTTGGCTTATTTTAAATTTGAATTTGAACCGGTTTGAACCAAAGTGATTTCTAGTAACAGTAAAAGTGATGACGTGTCATCATTAGTAGAGTATTAATGTAGCTTAATTATCCGGGCGTTACAGTGCGTGAGTAATCAGGGCCGGTCCTAAGATTATAGGGGCCCGGGGCGAAAATAAACCGGGGCCCTTTATGTATTTTCCTTTTATAATATTTTAAACACTCTTAACTTTTTGTCGATGGAGTGCAAAACCAGCAGGTTGACTTAGTTTTGTGATTTAACTGAATATGATTGTATTAATTCTATCTTACTTTAAATTTGCCAAGGAAGTTACACGCACTGTATATTTCATATACAGAATCCACACACACAAAAAATATTTGAATGGCTCCTTATCGCGCAGCTAGAATTACTTTGTAATTTACAACGCAAAAATTAATTTATCCATTAAATCAACCATGCATTCAATAGTTAATTCGTCTCAGCTATTAGTATCATTAATTCATGTATCATAGTAGTCATTTTCTCCCATTATCTTTCATCCACCACCAACACAGCCAGATTCATTAATCAGAAAGCCGGACAACTAGAACCTACTCTTCTCCGCTAATTTCACCAGCTACTCCTATCTAACAGAACCTAGATAGCTCTTGGATGATGAATTAAGAAGATGCTTACCTATTCTGTTGTCCAAAACTGTGCTATTGCTACTCCTGTCCAACGAACATGAAATCACCCGAGCCGCCGTTGAAGGAGGAAGCATCGGTGAGGCCTCCGCGGTAGGAGGCTGTGGCGGCGGGAGTCGTGCGTGATGTGTGCTTGAGAGATTGATTTGCGGCTAGGTCGATCGCTGATGTTCTTGTGTGTGGGTCTACACATTGGAAACGGAAATTCCACTAATTGAGGGAATCGTTGATTTACTTGCCCACTACTGCACCTTCACGTACAAGGCATGTTGCACCTGAATTAGCGCTGGGTGATTTTTTTTCACGGACCTAATACACATATCACACATACGTGGGGGCCCCTACCTTTCGGGGGCCCGGGGCGGCTGCCCCCCTGCCCCCCCCATCAGGGCCGGGCCTGTGAGTAATCCCATCGTAGGCTTGTTGGACAGTGATGGGTTGGATGAGATTTATCATGTAATCGAGTTAGTTTTGTTAGGGTTTGATCCCTAGTATCCACTATGTTCTGAGATTGATGTTGCTATGACTTAGCTATGCTTAATGCTTGTCACTAGGGCCCCAATGCCATGATTTCAGATCTGAACCTATTATGTTTTCATGAATATATTTGTGTTCTTGATCCTATCTTGCAAGTCAATAGTCACCAACTGTGTGTTATGATCCGGCAACCCCGGAGTGACAGTAGGCGGGACACTTCCCGGTGATGACCATAGTTTGAGGAGTTCATGTATTCACTAAGTGTTAATGCTTTGGTCTGGTACTCTATTAAAAGGAGGCCTTAATATACCTTAGTTTCCATTAGGACCCCGCTGCCACGGGAGGGTAGGACAAAAGATGTCATGCAAGTTCTTTTCCATAAGCACATATGACTATATTCGGAATACATGCCTACATCACATTGATGAATTGGAGCTAGTTCTGTGTCACCCTATGTTATAACTACTACATGATGAATATTATCCGACACCTGTCATTGCCGATCCATTGCCTATGAGTTCGTTCCATATTGATACTTGATTTGTTACTCTCGTTACTGTTGTTGACACCATCACTACAAGACTGCTACTGTTACTTTTGCCACCGTTACCGTTACTTCCATACTACTTTGCTACTAAATACTTTGTTGCACATATTAGGTTTTTCAAGTGTGGTTGAATTGACAACTCAGCTGCTAATACTTGAGATTATTCTTTGGCTCCCCTTGTGTCGAATCAATAAATTTGGGTTGAATACTCTACCCTCGAAAACTGTTGCGATCCCCTATACTTGTGGGTTATCAAGAATCTCCTAGATAAATCTTGCGTGAGCTTAGGAATTTATTTTGAAATTTCATGCTACGTTTCGAACAGCTGGCAAGCGTGTCTTGACCCGGACCCATGAGGAGAAGAACCAACTCCAAGTGGAGGTTCAAGAAAGAACAGAAGAAATCGAGAGCTTCAAATCTCGTTTGGCACAAGCCCTTGACGAGAACCAGAAACTCAAAGGTGGCATATTTGGTAAGTGTGGAATTATGATCATGGTGTGCTAACAGGAATATGCAACACTTGATGTTTCGGTCTCCTGACTGGGCGTCCTAAAGAGGTGGCCAGTTCCTATGGTGGGAGCCTTTTAAAGGAATTGACAAGAGCGCACGAGAGAGCCCGAAAGGCCATGAAGAGCATGGTTAAGGCGTTATGCTCATCAGATCCGTTGCCAGAGAGTATGGCTGAACTGGTTGATCGCTTTAAAGGAGCTAGGCGACGGTTTGAATTGTGGAAGATCTCGGCCTACCAAGAAGGAGCGCGCGAGGCATGGGCGATGGTAAAAACCCGCTTCACCAAGATAGATCCGAAGCATATGGCCCGAGTTGGACCAGCGGGTCCTGACGGTAAAGAGATACCCCTGAGCTTGGTATATGATGAGCGATGCCCGCCGCTTGTTGTTCTTAGCAAGATTGCGCTTTAGACCATCTGATAGACAATGATGACCAGGAATAGTTTGTCAATTCTATGTATTTATGTACTTTACATTGAACCTTCTCGATCCGCATTTTTAAAGAATGTTGTCTTAACCGACCATCGGCTTCAACCCCCCCGACCAGTGATCAGGAAGTGTTCCGTACTATGTGCCCGGGTTAACAAGGCGACATTTCCGGTAACCAGGCAATCCGGCCATTTGGTGCAAACAGACGAAACATATGCGGAGAGTCATGTTATATTACTGTTTGGCGTAAGAAACATCTTCCAAAAGAAAATAGTTCCTCCAGGGGTTTCTTTCTTCGAGTAAGGTATGCTGACCATAAGCTTATAGTCCGGATATGCATAATCAACGGAGACTAGTGGTTTCTAAGAACCGTGGTGGTAAGCGCGAGGCTGTACCCACTTCCCTGTAGGCCGACTTATTGTGTTCTGTAAGAACGCTATCTTTCGGCTTCACCCGTCTGAGGTACGGTCCCGGATAACACGGTCGTAGCAATCGCATAGGTGCTCCGTTTACTCCTAGCCGAACAATCGGGAACGTAGGGGTAAACACAGGAGCCAGGCAACCCAGCTTGACAAAGATCTTAAGTCAAATAAATGCATATAATGGCTTGAAAGATATGGAAAGGCTGCAAACGAACTGGATGCGATTCATATTGATGGTGTTATACGGCTCCTCTAAAAGGAGCCCCTAGGCGAGGCTGGGTATTATATTCGATGATGTGTGTGACACGAGATTATCGTGGCTCAGTTTATCTGAACACCCGCAATACCGCATAATCAAAAAGAAAATTGAACAGTGAAGGACGGGGGTTGATGTGGATGACGATGCCGGACTTAGGCGTAGAAACACCGTAGCCGAGCTGCGTTCCATGGGTTTGGTTTGAGGCAGCCGCCGGAGGAAGCTTCCTTGTTTAGCAAGCAAGATGAATAGGAATCGGTTGTACTATGACCCGGACTCTATTGTACACCCAGGGCCTTCATCTATATATAAAGGGGAGCCCCTAGGGCAGAAGGACCAAGTTAGAATCTCTCGAGTACTAGGCTAGCGAAATCGCACCTTTGTAATCGAAATCATCATCATCAATACCAATCAAGCAAGAAGTAGGCTATTACCTGCATGAAGAGGGACCGAACCTGGGTAAACCCTTGTCCTTTGATTCCAATCAACCCTGTTCAAGCTACTACCTCGCGACGATGGCCTCGCGACTAAGTCCTTTCATGAGGACATCAGCCGTGATAAAACCACGACAGGCAGAACTCTGTAACATGCATACGAAATGGATTTTTGTGAAATAGGAACTCGCGGCGGCGATAATAAAATTATTCTTCTTTTTACAAAGGGAATATATTAATATCACAGAGATACCAATTACACACAGCCTGTGCAGCAACGAAATGTCATAAAGACATTACGGATGCACACAACCAAAAAAATGAAAGATCCCGCTTGAGTGATCAATTCCTTGTAGCTGCAGCACGAACCACAACCAAGACAACACCTGAAGTCCAAATTCTCCAAAAGTGACGCCTCCAAAAAGAAAACAGTGCACAAGTGCCGTCATCCCCGATCATATATCTTATGTTTTCACCCTTAAGAAAATCCGCGCTCTCAAAACAGTGCCTTCAACAAGGACACTGTCAGGCACAATCAATTAATGCCAGACCTTGGGGAATGACCGTATAAAAGGAAATAGGCAGCAAGGGAGTTAGGTAGACTAAAGATACTGCCTTTAGCCCTCTGCGGCCTTTTTTTAGTCGGGTCGTAAGGAAAGATCGATAGGATTTGGTCCATTTGGTGTCCTTCCAGGCGGAGAAGCGAGAACCCTTTATGCTTTGACCGCTTGCCCTCCTGGCACAGATGTTTTCACCCTGAAAGCTAAGACTATTTACTCTGCCTGTGTTGTCGCCCCCACTTGCCGATGCCACTGCTACAAGTCACGAATCCCCAAGCAAAGTCATCATTGCCTCAAAGTCTCGATCCACCATTATTAGGCCTCAGATCTCAACCAACATGACGTTCTCCGCCACTGTCTTCAACATAAAAATCGAAATGTCGACATTTCCCATGATGTCAACAGACAACGAAGCTTCACATCACACCCTCCTGAAGCCACGCGGGCTGAAATAGGGGCGCACACGGCCGAATCCATTCTGTTCCAGTAATATACATGCGTCAAGCACCCAATGAAGATCTCCGGCGGAGCATTCCGAAACTCGTCAATGGTCATATCAAAAGAACAATCTTGAAGCAAGAAGAAACCCTAAAACCACGAAAGAATTTTGGTATTTACAGGGATTTATGATAGTGGAGCGAAGGTACAACGGTTTACATGGGCCCACACACCCTGTCCTAGTTCGGTCCACCCCCGAAGCTTCTAGGGTCTTTCGTCTCGTTCGCGCGGGAGGGTTTGAGGAGGGTTCGGGGTGTCGGATGCGCGCGTGTCACCTGTAGAACTCCTTGGTTTAAATTGCGTGTGGATATATGTTGACGGTTTAAGGTCCGTGTTGGAGATGCCTTTTTTTTTGCGGGATGGAAGGTCAAGCATTTGATGGTGATATGACAGTCGCCCCAAAGGTCGTGAGGTATAATCTCTCCGTACTTGTTCGCGCGGGGGCGTGGAGCATCTTGTGGCCTTTGGCACTTCGATGCTGATTATTTGACTCTCGTCAAGCCATCTCGCAGCCGCGGATTCGTATGTTTGACAATAGCATGCCGTAATATTCTCGTCGTGCTCCGGGACGAGTTGACCATTTCATCACATTAAATACTTTTTTCATAGAAGCAAAAGGACAGTCTTCCACATAGGAAACAGGGCTTCGTCGAAACAACGAGTGCAAGAAAACACATGTAGAGGGTGTTTGTTTCCAGAGACTTATTGGTCTAGGGACTTAAATAAGTTCCTATAAGTCCCATCTAAACCAAACAGGAGGGACTTATAGGGACTTAAAATAGACATTTGAGACTTATCAAATAAGACTTTCAAGGAGGGACTTATAGGGACTTATAGTTGTAATATGGTCTATTAGTCCATGTTAAGTCCCAAGAACCAAACAGGTAGGAATTTTTTAGAGACTTATGACTTATAAGTTGGGACTAAAAAAAAGTCTTAGAACTTATGAACCAAACAGGGCCGTAGTTATGCACGTGACGACTGACAAAACAAAGTGCTCTAGTAACTAAGAATAACACGGTAACCAGAAAAGCAACTAGCTAGTAATCTTGTGCGGCGAAATCAAATTCCGCTTCTTGGCATGCGACGAGTAATTTCCTGCAACAACAGGACGGGTTTAGTCGAAGCGAAAGGCGAAAGCACTGCAAAAATCTATCAAAACGAGATTAGGCACGCACATATTTTGTTGAAGCTGGCAATGTCGCAGCTCTGCACGAACTCGTTGACGGGCTCGGCGCAGAGATGGTCCTCGATGAGGTCGTCGACGGACACGAGATCGTCGACGATCATCAGCATGATCTGCATCTTGCTCATCCCGTATCCAACCGGAACAAGTTTGGCTGCAAGAACAAGGTGGCACAATTCAGATATACGTAGCCAAAATCAAGTGCTTGGTTCACCTTCACGAATCACGAGTCGACCGCGCACGTAAGTAAGAGCTAGCAGCGAGGAAATCAAACATAACATACATGCACCCCATCTCAGTCCTTCCATGGCGACGCCTCGTACGGCTTCCTCGAGCTTGGCCATGTCGGTCTCGTCGTCCCGCGGCTTCACGTCGAGCAGAACCGACGACGTTGCGCCCACCATCGGTCTTCTGTAGATAGTAAGTAGGGTTACACAAGTGTCAGAAAATCAAGTAAACTAATCCTGTTTATTATCTCCAGTACGTGGACAGGCAATGGCGGCGGTTTGATGGTGGACTGGGTGTCGACGAGGTAAAGGCGACGTGACGCAAAGCAAAGGCTACGGATGGAGAGTTCTTGGAAGAGGCGAGCGGAGACTCACCGGTGGAGGCGCCGCAAATCAACGGGCTACCACGTACTCCCTCCGTCCGGAAATACTTGTCATCAAAATGGATGAAAATGAATGTATCTAGATGTAGATACATTCATTTTCATCCATTTTGATGACAAGTATTTCCGGACGGAGGGAGTACGTACGTAGGGTTGCCGCGACCGAGCTCGGTTCCGGAGAGGGGGCGGCTACGGTTTGAAGCGTTTGGCGTACGTGATGAGCGCCATCAAATTAAATAGGCATGCAGCCGAGAAGGCTGACGGCGTCACGACTCGGGAGGGCTCCGTGCGTGCGTCGATCGGGCGCACGTGATGAGCGCCATCAAATTAAATAGGCATGCAGCCGAGAAGGCTGACGGCGTCACGACTCGGGAGGGCTCCGTGCGTGCGTCGATCGGGCGCACGTTCGTTTGTGTCTGACTCGAATCCGGACAGGACCCGCCTCGTGGATGGTCGATCCACGGCGCGCGCACGGCCGGGTTGGAAAAGCGTACAGCCGCGTCTAGTTTGATGCAAGGAAACTTCTACGCATCCTCAAAAAAGGAAAATGAAACTTCCACGTTCGGCACGCAATCCGAACTAAAAAAATGAATTCGGCACGCAATGGAGTGGAGTCCGATTTAAACCCCGTGGTTGTAGAGCTTGTTGGAAACGAACCCTCACTTCCGAATCCTCTGTACCCTATACTCTCTAATCCTGATTGTTTTTAACCTTGCGGTCACATCCAAACAAGGATTTCGTATTTGGCATCGGGAATGGCCAATCGTGCCCATCAACTTAGTTAACGAGCTTTCGTCTCAAGTGATCAGAGATAGCTCTTCTACTTTTCAAAAATAAATAAATAGCTCTTCTATAGAAACACACACAAGAAAAGGCATCGTCCACGGGGTTGCTTCGGTGTGATCTGCTGCGGCACGAAGGCATCGTAGGAAGAATACAAGGCGACGAGTAGCTGCACCAGGGGTAGCCAGGAAGGAAGAAGGTGTCTGGTGCAGCTTCGATGGCTGCAGCGCTGCGGACGTCTCGCGCGCTCACGGATGTGCTATGGCGAATGGCGGGTGTGCTGCAGTATGGAGACCCGCCCAGCGACGCGCGTTGCGTACATGATGCAAAAGAGGAAGTAAGTGGAGGGCAGCGCGGAAGTCCCGGTGGAGAGGTATGCTCACTCGCCGGTGGCCAAGCCGACGTTGGACGTGGCTGAGCTGAAGTCCATGGAGAACTTGAGGTCCCCAACAACGGTGAGGAACAGTGTAATGTGATGGCCGGTAGGCGCGAGACAGCCCCGGCGATGCATGAGCATGAGCCGGCGAGATGGCTGTCAGCTCGCCAGTGTATGAAGCCATGTACAAACAGTGGAAAGTCGGCGAGCAAAACGACGTTGCCAGCAGTGCACGCGTGGCGGCGTAGGTACCCAATCCTCATGTGCGTGTGCAAAATTTGTGCCGCTCATACATGCATACCTCTGTGCTAAAGTAGCTAGCGTAGGTGTGTATGATCGACCGGCGCCCATGTGCAAAAGAAAAAAACAAGAAATAACAACCAAGCGGCGCGGTATGTACTCACGCTGGCACGCATCAGCATGCATGCACTCGTTTAAAAAAAAGTCAGCAAACCCGGGCCTTTCCCTTCCACGTCATCAAATCCACTCTTAAAAGGGAATCAAGGTTAAAAATGATCGGGATTAGAGAGTACAGGGTACATACTTCAGAGATTCGAAGGTGAGGGTTTGTTTTCGACAAGCTCTACAACCTCAAGGTTTAAATCAGATTTCACTCGCACGCAATGGGTATATTTACAAAATTTCTCTCAGGGGTCAAAACGTTCTATGAAAATACCAAACCAACTTTTCAACACGATTCAAACGTACCATTTCCATCCTAGCGTGGTCTTCAAGAAGCGTTGTTTTGGTTTCTCCCTTTGTATCACAATCGTCGTCACGGTCGTTTACTTGGTACAGTCCGGTGAAGATGCAACGAGTCAACGGCCTGCCTTGCGAGCGGCGTGTCCTCGCCCACAATGTGTTCAACGGTTTATGATTCTCACCACTTGCCGCTTTTTCAAACCTTTGAGACTAGTTCCTTTCAAAACAAAACAAAAAACCTTTGAGATTAGTTAAGTTTTGTTCTAAAGGGATCAAATTTGTTAGTAGTTCACCGAAAGTACAAATCATCCCAAATACAATAAAAATCACATCGAGATTTTCGAGTCCACCGAATGACCACCGTTGCCGCCAAAACGAGCCGCCAACGCGTCGATGACATCGTTCCCCTACTAGAGCCAGCTTGACCTTGTCGATGGCAGCCGAGAAGTCTTCATGCAGGTGCCCTTAAGGACCAACACCCTAGAGTTGCAATCGTCGTTGTTGAACCCTTGCATAGATTTGAAACACCTGACACGAAATCTCGCCACATGACGAGAAATCCTAACCTCACGGGTCCAAGGAGACGACGGGAATCTACACTGGAGCTCCATCGACTACATCCAGACGAACGAACTCGAGAAGGATCAAAGCCCGAAAGACAAAATTAAAGAAGAAACGTCATCATCCCGAGTGCCGCACCTGCAAGGACTAAAAAAACCTAACATAAACTACTCGCTGGTGAAGTCTGGAGGGGAGATTTTGCGCTAGCCGCCTAGGGCTATGGGAGGAAATCTAGAGGGATTGACATTGCGACTAGCCTTCCGATGCCTCCGCGTACATAAGCAAAGCAAAAAAAAAAAAACTAATTGGCATGGATGATGCTACCTATAATACATTCATTGTGACCGTCCTTAAGGTTGTGCCAAAAAAATACAGTTTAAAAGAATTCATTTTTTTGCGGGTGCCAGGTGTTTCCCCATAGAAAATAATTGTTGCCCGACACATGGAAAAACGACCAGATGCAATTGGTATGTGTAAATTCCTTTGATGTACGTAGATTGCAAAGTTTTATCAGCATTCTTGCATTTGTTTCCTTTACTTTTCATCATTTCCCTCCTGCTCTGTCCGCACAAGACGCAGGTCACATCGCGAATCGCCGTCCCATCCCACGCGACCATCCAAACCGCACGGGCGGCGCAGACCTCCCAGGGAACAAACACCAGGCCTTGTCTATCTACACGCGCGACGCCGAGGCGGCCCAAACCCATGGGCCCGGGTTCCTCGTCCGCTTCTCTGCTCTGCCCATCGTCTCACTCACCACACAGCACACAGGCACACAGAGCAGAGCAGAAGAAGCACGAGTGTACGTACGTACGTATATGGCCGGCAGCACATGACACGCGTGTTCCGTCCCGCCGGGGTGGGGTGGGGTGGGGCAGCAGGTTGGGTTCACCTCACGCTTTCCCTTCCTGATAAGATTGCACGATTTCTCGTCCCACCCCGTCGCCCCCTCTCGGCGATCACGCAGTACAGAATAGCAGGGCGTAATGCGCCAGTCAGGCTGGCACCGCACTGCTGTATGTTGTATTTAAGGTTCATGGCTAGTTAAGATCCGGCTTAAAGTAAGCAGCAAGGCAAGGCAGCAACACGCATTGCAGCCCGAACATGCCGGGTGCTACTACTACTACTTCCAGTGGGCCAGGCCAGGCTAGGCGTGATTAATTCCAAACCCAGCCACTAGCATGATTATCCACTAGAGACACAGAGAAGAGAGAAGACTTGTCATCACGTGTGGATTATCCTTTCCGGAAAAGAAACCACGCCGCTGCCCATAGTTTTTCTGCACGTAAAGAGACCAACCAAGATCGCATCCAAAAGCGCAGACCGCCAATCTTGAGCAGCAAGACGGAAGGGAACAATCAGAGGAGAGCATCAGGGTAGATAGACGACGCGCCATCCCAGCCCAGCCCAGCTGGGACGACACGTTAACGAACCGCCAGCTCGCCCTGGCGTCGCAGCTCGCCCGCTTTTTTTCTTTTCTTTTCTCTCTTTTGCTTGTCTTGGTCGCTCTCAGCCTCGCACCGCACCGCGCATCCTCCTTTCTCCGCCTCCCCTCCTCGTCCTCGATCTCTCCTCCCCTCCACCATCCCGCAACGACCATCGACGACCCATGCGCCGCTAGCCATGCAGCCACACCCGGACCCCGCGTCGCCCCCGCCCTCGCGTCAAGAGGGCAGCCTGCCGCCCCCGCCGGAGCCCATGCCTACGGAGGAGGCGCCGCCCACGCCCAACCCGGATGTGGAGGAGGTGAAGGGCGCGCCCGCGGAAGAGCCGGAGGCGGTGGACCGGGACGAGGAGGAGGCCAAGGGACGGGAGGACGGGGACGAGCAGGAGCAGGAGGAGGAGAGGAGGGGCAGGGGGCGGAAGCGAGGGAGGCGGCCCGGCGCGCCCAGGGGCCTCGTCATGGTCAAGCGGGAGCTGCTGGCCCGCTGCATGACGTGCCCGCTCTGCAACCGCCTCCTCCGCGACGCCACCACCGTCTCCGAGTGCCTCCACACATGTGAGCGCCAAATTCTCCTCTCCCTTCCCTCCTCTGCCTCCGCCGCGCCACGATTCGGCACGCACGCTTCTCCCCGACGTCCCCGATCTGGCCAGCGCGTACGGCGCATCCGGGACGTGGGATTCCGCACCCGCCGCCGCCGCCGTGGCCTCTGGACGTGGGCGCTCGTCCGCTCCTGCGCGTTGACGCCTCGCCCGCGCTGGGATTTCGCTTAATTTACTACTACAGCTTGCCGGGCCTGGCTCCCAACTCACGTCGTCTGGGTCGTCGTCGTCGCTCGCTCTGTTTTACGTGGCCTCTGCTTCTGTTCGTCGGTCATCGATCTGCATGGATGCTATCCCAATCTGGATCGCTGCCACTTCATCCAGTTGAGTGATTGCCATGATGCCTCATTCATGACCAAGACTCGATTAGCCATTAATTATTGTCGACACTCCTGAAATGCTTCGACCATTCGTCCATGTCGACTCTCTGTTTCATTACGCCTCTGCCTATTCCGGGGCTAACTAGAAATAACTGACGCCTACTCAGCATGGAAGTTATCACACTCTTTACCCCATACCATCTCCGAGTTGCTTCTGCAGCACTTCTGTTGTTCCTTCTTTTCACTATTTATTCCACGGTATGTTCTACAGGCAGGTGTCTGACCGACTGACCCTATCATTAACCACTGAGCTTAGTGTACTAGTAGTACAGAGTAGGAAGCTATGTTTACTCTGTTTACTACAGTACTTCGCTTGTTGCTACAATTTATCTTACTCTGTTAATTATTTCAGAGCTCTAATTTTGCATTTGATGCAGTTTGTAGAAAGTGTATATACAAGAAGTTTGATGACGAGGAGGTAGAATCCTGCCCAGTATGTGACATTGATCTTGGCTGCACTCCAGTCGAGAAGCTTAGGTATACTTATGCTTACGACTATCTACTACACTGTTTCCATTTTGTTTGCTGATGTAAATCTTAAGGCCAATATAACTGTGCGCGTTACTGTCAGTTTTCACCTTATTGTTAGCTTTTCTGGATATTTTTGTTACCGTAAATTAACTTTGCAGTAGTTAGTACTACATGTACAACTTATTAGCTCAGTTAATTTTTCGCTAGCGAAGTTTGAACACAGTAGGAGGTAACACACTCGAATAAAGCGTGCAAATGTTGCAATCTGCACTGGAACTTTAGTAACCATATGCATAAATCCGGTGGACACGTAGATTTTTAAGGCCCCTCACATCGTAGAATTCTCAGCAACATAGCAAGCAATTTATATGAATGCTGTAATACACCAATGTTGTTTGCTTCAGTTGTATGCTTTCTACACTGATGCAATTTGAAATCACAAGGGCCTATTTCGGTTGTAGGCTCTTGTGTTTCTGATTGGCTACACTTGTTGCCTTTTATACAGACTAGGATTTTTGTGCTTTTTCTTCCAAACTGAGTAAAGATTTGGCTCTTGGGCTCTTCAGGATAAGTAATTTGAAATAGAGATTCCCACTTGTCACAATACTCTAAAAGAAAGCTTGCTCTGTTTCTTGTTTTGATGTGTCTTTTTCAGTGCTTTGATGCCAATTTTTTCTCCCTCTCACCTGTGACTATTTTGGACTACTGGTAGCCTGTGAAAGTCTTGGTTGATGTCAAGTTCATTCATAGCCTGCGAAAACAGTCAGTTTGTCATACTCATTGCTCGCCTGTTAAAATGATCTGTACCATACTACATAGTTTTGCAAAGACCCTAATAGTATGTCAATCTTGATGTTCCGTGACTCCAGTATGCAGTACCCTGCTGTGTGAGTGTTGGTGTGCGTGCCTACATTGTACTTGGTACTTGGTGTTTCTAAAAAAGACCATAACAGTATGTTTGTTTCTAATATGTGTATTCCTTATACTTGTATTTGTACATTTTCTGTATTCAGAGCTGACCACACTCTGCAAGATGTAAGATCCAAAATCTTCCCCTTCAAAAGAAAGAAGATTAAGGCTGAAGATGTTGCATCTCCTGATTCGCCTCCTAATAAAAGGAAAGAGAGATCCATCTCTTCATTAGTGGTCCATACACCTAGATTAACACCGACAGGATCAACTGGACGTCGGACAAAGGTAGTTACCAGGAAAGCTGCTGCTACCGTCGACAATCCTGTGAAAAAGGAAAACAGCGACAAGAGTGCTCATAGCTCAAGCTTGCCTGCTAATTTGGGCAAAGTGCCAAAAACAAAGAGACAGGTATCAAATGACACCTTAGCATCTTCATGCTAGTTGCGTTAGAGTTTTTTTTTTAGAAAATAGTTGCGTTGGAGTTAGCGCTGTGGAATGTGGCTGGAATGTGCACCGAATTCCCAAAACAACAATTGGTTATTAGCTAGAAGACTGTACACCTCTGCAGTAACTTTAACCTTTTTTTTGCCAGATATTGTCAAATGCGGAGGAGGCATCTAACTATTCCAGCAATAAAGATACTGAAGATGATAGTAAGGACATGGTAGATAATGCTGAGCTTTGGAGACCTTTAAATTGTTTGGTCGAAGCTGCAAACAGGACAAAGTCCTTTAGGTCAAGTTTACAAGATTCAGGTGTTAAAAGAGAGCAGCTTAATGGTTCTCCCAGTAGCACAAATGGTAACAAACCAAATAAAAAAGAGCATCCTAAGAGACCCAAAACTGAGGATGATAAGAAAGATGCTCCAGTTCCACCAGTGACGCTAAAAAGGAAACTTAAAGGGACTGGGCGGAGAAGGAGCGGACTTCGAGCTCCAGCCGATGAGGACCCTAATGGGGCACTTACGCAGAACGAAAAGAGATTCAACTGCATATGGTTTTCGTTGGTTGCCTCACTCGAACAGTAAGCATAATCAGTTCATCCCACTGTCATATTGTCACTTTGTTTTCAATTCAGAAGAAGCAACAACTCGCACAGGTTTGTATCTTATTTTCTTCTTGTGCCACTATATTTGTCAGGAAAGGAGACTCACCTCTGCCACAGATACCTTCACACTATTTGCGAATAAAGTAAGCTCGTCTTTATACCCTGTTTTTTTTGTAGATCTGACGTTAACGAGTTATGTTTAAATTTATAAGCTGGGTTATTAGTAGATATATGATAAATACACACAAAGCTCAGAAAACAAAGACTGGTTGTTACAGATGAACAGAAAGAGTAGGATCCTTCCCCTGAAACCATATATTCAGTATTGCTACTAAAATTTGGTACTGTTCAGTAACCTTTTCCTGCCATGTCTTGACATGCTGATTGCTCCACATTGAAACCAGACGTTAACCTTTTATACAGCACCATAAGCATGCATTTCTGTTATTTCTCAAGGATATCCCGTGATAGTTCCCTGTGGCTAATGCACCAACTGTTTTATATCAGAGATGCAAATATACCTGCTTCGTCGATCCAAAAGTACCTCGTGCAGAAACTCAGTCTCCCAAGTGAGTCCGAGGTAAGAGCCACATCTGTGTCATGCTCATATATGATGTATAAATTGCTGTTCTATGCACAGCTGGATTTTTTTGTATAAATGACTGGGATTTGAAATACTCCCTCCGGTCCTTCTTACTCTACGTATAGATTTGTGTCAAGTCAAACTTTGCAAAGTTTGACCAAATTTATATGAAAAAGTATTAACGTCTACAATTCCAAATATATATACTATGAAACTACATTTCATAATGAGCCTAACAATATTGATTTGGCACTGTTGATGTTGATACTTTTTTCTATAAGCTTGGTCAAAGTAGAGATACTTTGACTCAGAAAAACTTATATGCAGATTAAAAAGGACCGGAGGGAGTACAAGTTTCTCTTCTCGTCTGGATGTAGCAGAGTTACCTCATTTCTGCTATCTGTTTTCCAATATGGTCCACTTCTTGCCATTTGAACAGTAAAGTTCACTTATCAAAATCCGTGTTATATTGATAATGGGGAGTGAATTCGTAAAACTTGAGTTTGCTGTCTAGGTGCTTTGATGAAATATGCCGATCAATAATAAAACTTGAAACTTTGCCTCGACTATTTTTTGAAACTGTCGGCTTACATATGCTCATCACACATTACCATGCAATAGATTTTTTATTCCCATAATAGTAACCAAGCCTAGCTCAGTTAGTGGATGCACAGTCCCACGACCAAATAGTTTTGAGTTTGTGGCATGTGCTTACTTTTTACTAAAAGAACATGTAGTTCATCCCACATGCTGTTCATAACTTCTTTTATAAGAAAATACATATAAAATCTGACACCCAAGAACATTTTGCACAAGGATATGTCAGGCCAGTTTTTGAAACTCCGCACGCCCCTGTAAGCTCAACTGGGCATGTTCACTCGTCCAAATAGTACTTAATCTTCATATTTACAGGTGGAAATAAATTGCTGCGGGCAGCCAGTGAACCCTACACAACCTCTGCGCAATTTAGTAGAGTTGTGGCTGAGGGGGCGATCAGCGCAGGCAACACAGGCCATTGTAGGCTCCCCTGCGGAAGAGTTTGTGATGGTGCTAAATTATGGACGGCCAAAGGCCATGGAACCTTGAGTGCACAGTAATGATTCAACCCATTTCATTTTGAAAGGTCAGGTCTTTTCTGCCATAGCCAGCCATTTGCTGGGCCGATGGAAGAGGTTGCCAAACGATGAAGTCCCCGTTGGTACACAACATCGCGATGTGGCTGGCTCCCTCGACAGCCAGCCCTCGGCGACATATTCATGTATTCATTCATGTTGGTAGGTGGTGTTGTTCTTCGATTCCATTATGACATATTTTTTTTCTTATTTATTATACACCAAAGATAGATGAAAAATGATCTTTAGACTGGATATAAAGAGAAGGAAAACAGTCTCAACCATTGATGCTTCTGATTGTAAGAGGTGACTATGACTATGAGTGGATTGAAAATTGCCATTTGGTTGTGTCATGACTTGCTGTAGCACCACATGTATTTTATTGGGTACTTGCACGGATGCTAAATTAAATGCTGTTATAAAGATGCAGGGGAAAAATTGTACTGGTGTTATGTTGGATTGTACAATGTTGGTCTTCCTAGCTTTACAGTATCCCGAGAGGCCAGACAGGAGTTTCAAAGACAAATTTTATCCTGAATCATATTTGTTCTTTAGGGCTACTTTTATTTCTTTCTAAGAAAGCCCATAATTTTTTGTGTCAATGTTCAATGCATTGGATAGCAACGAAGTACTCAGTACACATGGACGGAGGTTTCAGGAAACAGCATACAGGGGCGCTGAGTTCTAAATCAACAACCTGGTCGTGTGTCCATGGTGTATTATAAGAAAAAAAACTGATCGTGTGGTAAAAACCGAATATACAGTTGGAAGTATAGCGTAGTTTATGCGTTTTTATTATGAAAAGTTTATGCATTGTTCAATGGAGACCAATAGCATGAAAGCGGGGTGCAACAAAAAGCTAACTATTGCAACAAAATAAACTGCATATATGTCAATTACACGTTAGTACAAGAAATGGAAGAAACAAAAACTTATGCGGCAATTTTTGTAGTTGCATGGGACATAAATTAACTTTTAATGTGACAACAACACAACACTCTTGCAATAAACTCAAAAGTGACTAACACAAAAAATCCATCCTCACCACAACATAAATAATAATAATAATTAGTCGCATCAAAATAACAATTACTTCTCACTGACAAGCGAGCCATGTAGGAGGCCTCTCAGAGAAAATCGACATGGCTCCATGGTGAGCTAGACCGTTGGAGCTCCAAAGTTTGGGCCTAGCGTTCTTGCACATGGCTGACCTCCTTGTCCTATTCTCGCACTCTCTAAAGATAGGAAGAACAACAAACATAATAGGAACATCGCGACAATGATTGAGAGTTGTTCATATCTTTAGATGGCGAGAGCATAATGACGTGTTCTCGAGTTGTATCACCAAGGATTGTTTTGCTTGGGGTTAAGGATGACGATCAGAAACAAGAGCGACTCATGGCATTGTAGGAAGTGATGCATTTGCAAAAGATACAATTGTGAGAAACAATTTCATCTCATTATGCTATATTAGTAGGCTTGTGACATTTGTAATATGTGTGTGTGTGTGTGTGTGTGTGTGTGTTTTCTTTGTCAAAATATTGTGTGTTTTTGTACATTATTGTTCACCAGCTCCGGCAAATGTTATGTGGCAACAACAAAAATATCACACTTTTTTCCCAGATGATCTAGTGTCTGAGATGGGAGCATCTAGTGCGATTATGTCACCAAAAAGAAGCATATAGCTCTGAGATCAATCCCACCCTCGAGCCACATCCACTCGTTCGCCACTGGTTCATGCTAGCGAACTCCCGTGAGACTTGCATGGCCACCACCACAAAAATCTCCATATATTATCAACACTCATGGCCAAATCATCTCTTCGTCCAATTTGACTGTAGAAACGAAAGTACTTTTTTTTTGCTTTCTAGGAATTATGCGATTTGAGATTTCAAATACTTCAATTATAAAAACCCTACCCACATTGATCTAGCCTAGTTTGGTCTTAGGCTTTGCTTCTTTTATTCAAAAGAATCTCATAGAATTTGGGAAGGATTTGAATCCTACGGTTTTCTTTCAAGTGGATCTCATTTGACTCACATGACTCGGATTTTGGGAAAAATTCTAAGGATTCCTCGCACTATAGTCCGAGGAAAAATTGAATATTCTCAAATTTCTTGATAGAATTCCTTCGTTTCTCCTGTGACGCATGAAAACTTTTTTTTGGGAATTCCTGTAGTTTTACAAACCTATAGGACTTCAAAAGAGCAAGACATTCTAATTCTTTTTTTCCATTCAGTAATATAATAAGGACCGTGATATTTGACACATGTGTGCCATATAAGCAAAATTGCCACACCTCTTCTTCTTTCACTTTAAAGTACCACACGACCCCGCAGGCTCGCCCGAGAAACCTGCTTCTCCCGCACATCTTGCGCGCCCACCCCCAAGAAAACTACCACATATTCACGTCTACCACATGATAAAAAAATATTGCGCATGTGGGATTCAAACCCAATACTCCCTGGCACCAAAGCGCGCCACCACAACCAACTCACCCTTAGGGATTTGTTGCTCAAACTAAAGAAAATAATCGTTTTGACCCTTTTTCTTACAATTGTGTTATTACAGAAAATTGCCATGATTTCCCCTCAGGTCAAAGTTATCATGGTATTCGTATGCAAGTTATCAGGCCTGTGTTGCGTAAGTCACAGTGCTATTTACATAGAACTTTTCAGGTATTATGTTTCGACAACTACACCCCTTTCAAAGTTACCACTGTGTTTTGTACACAAGTTATAAGGTCTTCGATGTGTAAAATACCGTGGTACTTACACTAAGTTACCAGGGGTTTATATCAACCTCCCCCCGGTCAAAGTTATAATAAGGGATTGTACATGAGTTATCGGGTCTACAGTTCGTATATTATCATGGTACTTACACCTAAAAACCTAGGTGTGGTTCGGTAGCTTTTTTCAACCCACGAGCACGTGTGCCCCTCGTGACACTAAACATTATGTGACTTTCCCGTGGCAAGCCATGTGTTGTGTTCATCCAAAAGGCCCCGCGAGGCGAGTGTATGTTTTTAACAACTTGTTTTACTTCGGTAAAAAGTTACCATCATGTTTATATGTAAGTTATCAGCTATGCATTGCTTATATTATTATTTTCTTTACACACAAATTCTCGAACATGTTTTGAACAACTTTTTCCCGGGACAAAAAGTTATCATGGTGATTCTAGGTAACCTATCAAGCCCCAGTGCTTAAAATATCATGATATTTACACAAAATTTATCAGGGGTATGTTTCAGCAAAATTCCCCCCCACGGGTCAAAAACTTATCATGATGTTTAGTTATCGCAGTGCATATGTTTTCGTGCTATTTACACATCAAAATACTAGGGAAGGGAGGTATACTACCGTGCTATTTACACAAAAAATACCGAAGTATCTTAAAAAAAAATCTTCCCTATGGTTAAAGTTACCATGGCGTTTCTACCTGAGTTATCAGATGTGTGCTGCGTATATTACCATTTATTTACACATAAATAATCGGGTATCTTTTCACAACTTTTTTCACCAATGGTTAAAGTTACCACGATGTTTGTATCTAAATTGACAACTCTATGGCATGAATGTTATCGTGCTATTTACAGAAATTACTGGGGGTAGGGGGTGGGGCGGGTTCAACAAAATTTTCCCAATGTCAAAGTTACCATGATTCTTTCACCAAAGTTATCACACCTTCAATGCTTATGACCATGTTACTTACACATAATGTACCGCGTGGTATACAAAAGTTATCATGTTGGTGGTGCGACATTTATCGTGATGGTGATGGAGAATTTATCACCGGAAAATTTTATGTGCCAGGTTTGATAGGTAAAACAGAAAAATTTTCAGTACTAACATATTAAAAGCAAAACATGTCAAAACAATATTTTTCTTAGCTTGTTCAACAATGAGTGTCATAGGTGAGGTGGTTAGCTCCATTTGTTGATTACCTGACGATTACGAAAATTATGAAGGCATGAGGGTGTGCGCGATAAAATCATGGAGGACGTGCGGGAAAGGAAGGACGGTCGGGAAGGACGTGTGGGAAAGGAAAGAAATCGGGAGAGCGGTCGGATCTAATGGCGCTGGATGCGTGTGGCAGTTTTGCAATCTGCCACACGGTTGTCATATACATATTTTGATATGATAATACCCTCGCCATTTACAAATATAAGATGTTTTAGATATTTTAATATGGAGTTATGGACTACATGAGTAAACAAACACACTAAAACATGTCTATATACATTCGTTTCTTGAAAAAGTTGGAAAAATCTTATATTACCTCCGTGCCAAAATATATTTTGCTATATGGAGGTAGTATTTGTGAACAGAGAAATATATGTTTAAAAAAAATCTAGCGAATGAAATCGGAGAAATTCAAATGTAAAAAAAGTTAAGACAATTTTTTTATGTGAAGACCAAATGCCACCCCAGTTTTTTTTCCACCTACGAAACACTGTTGCTTCATTTCGCATGAAATTTGTCAAGCATATTTGCGACACTAACATGAACATCTACAAAAATAATCAAATACTTGTTTTTACATTTTTTTTAATTTACTGAATAGACGCTCTGTTTGTTGTCGCAGGTGAACCTAGTTGCAGAGTTACCATCACAAGCAGATCCAACGGCCTATATTCCACCATCTATGTTTATGTCTCTCTTTCCTCGCTTTTCTCCACTCCTCCTCCTCTCTCGCCCCCCTCTACTGCCCGAATCCCAGCAGCGACCGCCGGCGCATCTCACCCCGGGCCGAGGCCGACGAATTCCGAAGGGAATCGGAGATGCAGCAGGTAGGAAAGGGGCAAACCCTTGATCTACCCATGGCCAGGGGTTTCTGTCGACGTTCCATCTTGTTCTTCTTGCGCGTGCTTCCGATCTGATGGGATTCTTGCGGTGTTGGGCGGATTAATCCTGCAGGGGGGTGGCACGGAGGCGCAGGTGACGTGGGACGACCAGCAGAACATCAACCGGTTCGGCCGCCTCAACAACCGCCTCCACGAGCTCGCCGACGAGATCAGGCTCGCCAAGGTTTCTTTCCCTTTTGACGCCCTTCTGTTTCTTGGATGCTCTTGCTGTTATGAATTGTTCGATTTCCTCCCATTGTGGGGAAAATACTGTACGAGATTAGGGCTTTTGCCCTTTGCGAGAGGCGCTAGGGTCCAGGCTTATGGTATTTGGGTGTTTCAAGGTTCTTGGGGTTATGGGGACAGAGTTGATAACATGATCCGAGGGACTCGCAAATGCATGCTTTGCTGCCTGTTGTTTGTAACTTTGAATCGCTGCATCTGAATTGCTCCTCCTCTATATGTCTTCTAGATTATTTCCTTCGTTGCAGTGTGGCATCACAATCTGGTGTAGTCATTTGAAGGTTATGTAACTCACAAATACTAACATTAAAAACCGAGGACGGTACTATTGGGTTCTTGTTTGCAACTCTTGGGAGATTTTGGGAAGCTAGGGCGATTCTGTCTGTGTATACTACAAAAGAAGTCCTACCTGTCTCTTCTTATTTTTGTACCATTGCCAATTCCCTTGGTTTAGCTTCATATACTAAAAAAGCTTCATATGTGGATTTGGAGCCTAAATATTTTGTTGCTGTCTAATACACATGTGATCAACAGTTGGTTGAACAGAGTCCCAAATCAAGGGCTCGTTTTTTTAGCAGTTCAGATTACAGTTGTGGAAGCTTCACATAATTTTAATCAATGACCCAGTAGGTATCGAGAGATCCTCTAATCCAATGGGAAACTTTATTTCATCATTCCTTTTGGGTCTGTGAAGTTTACAGTGACATCATGGCCTGAAATGTGTTACTATGCTCCTCTATGATTTTGCTAATGCTCACCCTCTAGATAAATAGGGAAAAGTGTTAGAAAATAATATTGATCAATGCCTTGGGTCTATCTAAACCTACCTTCAGAGATGCTATGTAAAAAACTGACACGAGTGGTAGAATTCGAAATGCCATTGGAAAGACCATTTTATTTGTTAGATATCTAGCCGTCAAGGCATATGAATATCCAGTTATCCGATGGCCTTATGAAATTACTTTTATGCATGACATATATTTTTACCTTTGTCTGAAGTTGAGCTGCAGTCAAGTGTTTTGCATGTGCAAATGAGCAATGAAACATTCCCTAATGAGGATATTTACTCATTTGAAAAACCAAAACAATATGACTGCAAAGTTGACATTTTTGGCCGTGGGACTCTGAGAATGGCATGTTTGTTTATAGATCTGACATGCCATTGATACATCCAGTGGCATTTTTTAGAACTTATAAAACTTCGTAATGTCATGTTTCCAATTTTTTGATCTTCTGCTACCAAATTTGGCTGCCAATATTTTTGTACAGTGCAGTAGGCTCATTTCTGATAGAACCATAGGTGCTACATTTGCAACTGAAACAAAAATGTTGCTTAAAACACCACAGCCTAAATTCCTTTCCCCTTATGTACCAGGAAGCAAATGAAAACCTCGAGGATGCCGGGAATGAACTCATCTTGTCTGATGAAGATGTGGTGCGATTCCAAATCGGGGAAGTGTTTGCCCACATGCCAGTGGATGATGTGGAAGCTAGGCTAGAGCAGATGAAAGAGGACGCAGCTAAGAAGCTGGAGAGGCTGGAGGAAGAGAAGGAATCCATCCTTGCCCAGATGGCCGAACTGAAGAAGATCCTCTACGGGAAATTTGGAGATGCCATCAACCTGGAGGAAGATTGATGTCGAGAACCGGAGCTGCCTTTTTAAGTGTCGAGTCGTATGACACCTGTTCTTGTTCAGGTGCTTTGTTCGCCTCATTGCATTGTTTCTCGTGATGCTGGCTAGTGTAAAATGGGAGTTTTAAGTTCTAGAGGATTGTTCCCCGTTATGCATTGGCATGGTTGATCTCGGTTGGACTCAAATAGGTTCAGGCTGATTGTCCCGCAGAAGCCACGGGGAGTTTATGCAAATGGTCACTTCAGATACCAGTGAGGGGACCTTTACAATGTTTTAAGCTAGTGAGAAGGGTTACAATGTTTTAAGCTAGTGAGAAGGGTTTGAACCTGCGTGATTGTGTGAGATGAAGTCATTAGGCTTTACATGGAATTTTCTTCAGTTTCCTGGAGTATAAACAACGGCTGAATGTGGTTTTAACCATTTGGATATTCCTGATAACGTGCATGACATGCTTCATGTATGGATGCCTACGTTTAGAAAAAACAGAGAAACACCTACTGATGGCTGGTGTCTCAGCTGTTTTCTCGACAATTTGGAAGTTTTAACGGAATAGTGCGTGTTTTGGAACAAGCAAGTGAATGATCCTTGTGTGGTCATTAACATGATGAACCATTGGTTTACATCCTGGTATATCAGAAAAAAGTAGATAAACCGACATGTTCTGAAGTGGGGAGCAAAAATGTTCAAACTAATAGCAAATGAATTACTTTGTCTTGCGCATGGCTTACGCTTTGGGGCTAGGCAAATTGCAGCCTGACTGATGGCTGAAGATGAAGATGATCCTGCAGGCTGCTGGAAAGATGCCCTTACTGAACTGTGTTGCTTGGAATAGTGTACTTTTTTTTAGAACCAAATAGTGTCCTTTTGATGTAGTAATATGATAAAAGTCTTGAGGTAGTGTGCACAGTCGTTGATTGGGGTTCTTGTGCTGCTCCCAGCATAGGGGCTCGTTTAGACTTCATGCGACAAAAATGTTTGATGTCATGTGTAGTATCGCTTGCTTATGTTTTTCTTTCTTTTCTTTTCGATGTTTTCTGGTTTGATAGCAGGACACAGGTCTCAGTTACTGAAATTAGAGAGGGAGCTTCTCTTTTTTCTATAGAAAAGCCGGGTGCTATTTGAGCAACTTGAACTTGATCCGAAAACAGAGCAAACAGAGGAGCTTACAACACAACATCGACCTTATTATTGGGCAAATGAAGGGAATTTTTTATTGCCTTATTCAGGTGATGGCAAGCATATGCACCGGCAGAACACCCACACACACACTAGTTCCGGTGCAAGCAAGCAAGCAGGGATGGAGCTCCTCAGTCCTCAGATGGAGATGCTGTTGGGGATGCCCCTGGCCGTGAGCCCCTCGGCCTGGCCGGTGTGGTCGGAGGTGTTGGGGTAGAGCAGCATGTAGGGGAACTTGGCCGGCCCGGTTCGGTTCTTGAGCCGCGGGTCGCCGTTCATGGCCACCACCTGCTTCTCGATGCCCTCCAGCCTCGCCCCGAACCGCTTGAACGCCTCCTGCGCCTTGGCGTCCGACGTCCACGCCGGCGTGTCGTGCTGCCCCAGGTACACCTCGTCGGAGGAGTGCTTGGACAGGATCTCCATGAGCGAGATGCCCACCAGCGCCTGGAACTGGTTGGTGATGGTGCGGATGAAGGCCTTCTCCGGGTTGCGCTCCAGCTCCGCGTACTCCTCGCTGCCCGCCACCGGCATCGGCCGCCGGCTCGCCGACGGCTTGTTGGGGTGGTAGCCCGAGTAGGGGTACTGCCCGAAGTTGACGGCCGCGTGCAGCGCCGACCCGGTCCAGATGATGGTGGCGCAGGCCTTGATCAGCTCCGCCACCGTCTGCATCTTGGGCCACCACGCCGCGTCCTTGAGGTCGCCGTGCCCGACCTCCCGCACCTCCTTCCACCACGCCTGCAGCTCCACGTCGCCCTGCAGCACGCCGTCGTTCGGGTAGTAGATGGTCAGGTAGTCTGACACCCACTGCTCGATCGCGTGCCACACGGCCAGCCCGTCCGCCGCGTACGGGTAGTCCTCGATCAGCAGCCGCACCTTGTGCGGGCTCGACGGGTCCGCCACGGCCATGCCCCTGCATCATCATCAAGATCGATCAGTTAATAATTGATCGGTTTGTCTGCTTTGTCAGTATTAAATACTATTAATTCTACCCACCTCTTGATGAGATCGTCGGGCAGAGCTTGCTCGGTGAAGTTCCAGTGCTTGTAGACCATGGAGGACATGGGCATGGCGTGCTTGCGCGGGAACACGGTCATCTCGATGACGCCGCCGGCGTTGATGAGCAGCCCCCGGGCTCGCGCGTTGATGTTCATGGTGTCGCGGTAGTGCGGGTGCAGGAGCTTGTGCACCGGGTGGGTCACGCTCAGCTGCCTGTTGGTGGCGATGACGAAGGGCTCCATCACGGCGTGCGTGTTGAGCCAGTGGCTGATCAGCTGGTGCCACCCGTAGTCGTTCACGGAGGCGTACGCCTTGGCGAGCTGCCATATCCAGCCCTCCACACCGGCGTGGTGCGGCGTGTACACGGTGCTCTTGGCGGTGGTCAGGTCGCCCTCGATCAGCGGCGAGCTCAGCTCGATGGCGACCGGCGCCAGCGTGCCGTCCCCTCGCAGGAAGAGCAGGGTCCTGGTCGCGTACACGAAGCTGCCGTCGAGGTTGTTGATGTCGACCAGGAACGGCATCAGGTTGTCGTGCTGGTCCACGATGTAGAGCCTGTTGCCGGCGACCGCCTGCTCCACGGTGAGGCCCTCGAGGCTCTTGCCGATGTGCTCCTCGGTGATGGTGCTCGTGTGGTCGCCGTACTTGCTCGGATCCAGAGTGCTCTTGGGAGGGAACTCCTGCACGCGGTCAAATAATGGTACGACCAGTGAGTAGGTAACACACATGGAGAATTTTGCTCAATGGTGGGGAAAAGATCCTTGGAGAGATGGAGTGGGTCGCTCACCGTGAGGCGTTTGATCATCATGGGGTTGACGCCGGCGAGCATCTCCCTGGCGAACTCCTCGTCGGTCATCCATGCCTTCTCGTCCGCTTTGATGATCTGCGGCTTGGGGAGCTTGAGGAGGAAGTCGCCGCCCATGGGGATGAGGTCCTTGACGAGCTGGAGCGGGAAGCGCTTGCGCACCTCCTCGAGGGCGGGGATGTTGGGCAGCTTGATGCCGCCCTCGTAGAGCTTGAGGATGTCGGCGAAGGAGTCGAACTCGCCGGGGGAGAGGTCGACGTAGGTGCGGATGGCCGGCACGATGCCGTCCACCAGCGCCTTGAGCGTGTAGCCCAGGAAGTCGGACTGCTTGAGGTGGCCGAAGAGCTCGTCGCGCGGCACGTAGACGTTCCCCACCAGCGGCAGCAGCCGGCTCTCGTGGTCGGGCTCTGCGACAGACACACATACATGCGGATCGTCAGACCAAGCACACCACGTTGATTACGGGGAGGGGAGATCGGAAGGAAGGGGAGGGGACACGCACTGGTGGCCGACGGCTTCCGGCCGGTGCGGCAGCGGCGCGGGTAGGGGAGGTCCTTGGAGCCGCCGAGGACGTCGCGGGTGTCGCCGAGGTCGTTGTAGACGTCGTAGCGGTAGACGCGGTCGTGGTCCTCGTAGGGCCCCTGCTGGTCGTCGCCCCTCAGGTTCCGGAGCTCGTCGTCGCGGTACGGCTTCAGCGCCGCCGGCATCTGGTGCGGCAGGTAGGCCTGCAGCAGCACGTTCCAATCCAATCAGCAAACAAAATCCACTGGAACATAAACTGGCACCAATGATTGACTGAGCTCGATCGCTGGCGCACGTACGTCGTTGGCGAAGAAGACGCGGCTGTAGCGGTACTTGGCCTGCGGGTAGACCCAGGAGTTGGCGACGAAGACGACGGTGCCGCGGCCGGGCACGTTGTCGAGGGTGATGGTCTTGAGGAAGAACTCGGCGGCGTGGTTGTTCTTGACGATGATGGCGCCCGGCACCCCGAGCTTGTCCACCGACCAGTCGAAGGTGACCGCGAACTTGTTCTCGCCGGTGGTGATGAAGGGCAGGTTCGTCGGCAGCAGCCACTGCTCCAGGCTCGCCTCCGCGCCCACCTTCCCGCGGCCCCCGTTGTCTGCATCACCACGTGCATGCATGGTTAAGTTAACAATTACCACCACCAAATGCGTTCGTCTTGTCACATTACGACATACTCTTGAGTACCAGCCCGTCCGTCGTGTAGTCCGTTTTTCCCGTGTCTCTCTCAAGGTCAAGCATACAAACATGGTGATGGCGCATGCCATTTTATTACTGTTGATGATGATGTTCATCTGCTTTTTGTCACTACAAACGGTCTTGCTAAGTCTCAGTCCCAGTTGATGCATTAACCGTGAGATCACACATAAAAATCCTCAGTTTGTTCTTTTTCTTTCTTGCATGTTATGTCACTTGACTTAGACTTTGTTAAATTTCAGTCGACTGAGACCTATCCACACACAGCTACAAATTGCACGGTGGGAAGATCAGCCAATGGATCGAGTAGCGGAGTGCTCACTGTGGTCGACGTGGGTGGAGCTGATGAGCTGACAGGTGACGCCGCGGCCGAGGAGCTCGGTGACGCCGTCCATGACGGTGGCGCCGAAGTCGTTGAAGTCGAGCGCGTTCTTGCGCATGAGGACGACGGAGCCCTTGAGGTGGGGGCCCCGGAGGCCGCCCGTCAGGTCGCTCACGATGCCGCCTACGCCGAACATCTTCCTCGATCTAACGGGGGCACTCTGGGGCTGGCTTTCGTAGCTCGCTGTGGTCTGTGGTGCTGGTGTGTGAGAGCTCCATGGGCAACCGGGAGGCTATTTATAGATGCTGAGCGAGATGGAGGGTGTGACCGAGCACCGTGAACGCTGGACTCCGGCCGGGGTCTACAGTGGCCGTTCGATTTGATAATTCAGGGGATCAAGATAAGATCTCTGCTACGTAGTGTGTATGTGCTGCGTGCGTCGGGATGGGATGGCGTGGGCTGATTATTGCGGCATCAGGACAAATGCATCGATCACGATTGTGTATAGACTAGTACGGAGGATGGATTGGTGACAGGCAGGCAGCTGGGAGATGTATGGAGGGACCTTGGCCCCATTTCTCTTGGCATTAGTTTTGCGACGTCCATCCCATCCGTTTTACTTTGTGCAACGGGTCTGTGTATTTGATAAGCTACGGCTAGCAGTGGTTTTTCGAGTCCGGAGGAGATCGATTTCTAGTTTGAATTTGTTGGCACCAACCGATCCCCTAATATTTGAAGAAAACCGCGCTGAGTATCCTTTAGAGGAGTACTTTTGCTCCTCTACAACATGTTTTTTTTTTTGTGTGTGGGTGTACAACATGCTTGTTTTCAACCAATCCCCTGAATTTATCGGAGCAAAACCTTGTTTTTACCAAAAAAAATCAATTTTAGTTTATATAGTACATTTTGACTACATATTTGCACACACATCAAATTCAAATATGATAATTAAGGTTCACACAATTCACGAGTATTACACATTCATAGTTCACAAACCAAATTATTGAAATTCAAACACCCGCCGGGTTCAAATGAAGTAAGAGAACATGATAAAAGCACGACTATAAAGTGCTATGGAGATGCCACTGATTGTACGAACACACTCCAAGATTGTATCTTATTCAATGTCGGCATAGTTGTCAATGACATTCACCCAACACCCATAGGCGAGCACTCGAACAGCTGAAATAGACTTCATCCAATGGCTCTCACTTATCTCTCCGTATGCACACCTCCTGAGCTTGAACCAATCATCATGCTTCTTCATGGCTTTTGCAATGATGAGAACGAGATTTGTGTGCATTCGGAATCACCGAGAAAATGTTTCTCCAAATAGGTTGGATTAGGGTCAAAATAATCTATTATAATCTTTGAAGGGCGGCGACGTTTGAGTTCGATTCCGGCAACGGTAACAACCGACTCTGAATGGGGCAGGAGAGTGGCGAGGGCGAAGAGAGGCAGTGGGGTGTCGGCGGAGGTGGTGGGTAGTCGCCGACAGCAACGCCGCCGCCGACGCAACGCAAGGTGGGGGACGGTGCGAGCACTGGTAAGAGGGCCAAAACTTCCAACACTTTTACTTGGCCTGGTGGAGGCCGAGGAAATTTAAGAGTTCGCATGGTGGAGGAGGTAAAAGTTTCTCCACTAAAGGCTGTACTGGTTCGGCCAGGTTATGATTATAGGCGAAAACTGAAATTTATCCATTTTCTCTAACCGATTATCAGGATTGGGTAGATATGCTTTTAAAATCCTCTTTATATGCACGAGGCCATGAGTACAATACATTTTTCAGTTTTACTACAGCACATCTAGATATGCTATAAGTATTGCACATCAAAATCCTATGGCATTGATCTTGAACGAAGATTCGTGCGGGTATTTTCATTTCCTATTTTTTGTTCCTTTTTATGCTAGATCCAGTTACCTAGATGTGTGATAAGACCATAAGTAGAGCACGTCTAGATGTGCCCTAAACAGACCCACTTTGAGATTTTTTTTTCTTCAGTCAGTTCTAACCCAAGCTAACACTTTCACTTCCTCTTCCTCTAACCGGTTATCGGGATCGGCTAGAGATGCTCTAAACCGATTTTTTATTTCTCTAACAATGAATAGCGATCGGTTAGAGTTGGCTAAGAGCATCTAGAGCTGGGCGTCCGAAACCCTTCTCAAACGCCCGGGTGGCCCGTTCGGTCACTACCCGGTCATGATTTTTCGACCCATACGAACGCCACAAACGGGCCTCAAACGTCTGGGCTAACCAACACCCCTCATATCCAGCACAAATATGGGGCGCCTGCCCCGCCATACTTGGTGCATGCTGACCCACCCGATCTCACATATATCCGTCCCATGCGTTCGCCTCATCAATCCCTAGCCACACCACTCCCCTCCACTCCCTTTCGTCACCCGAGCTCACCTCCGATGGTTTCTGTTCGTCTCCAGCATGGCGGGCAGCGGATCTGACTCCGACCAGTCCGGATCCATCAACTGGAGTGTCATCCCGCGTGCGGGTTGGAGGAGGAAATGGCGGTCCGCATTGCACTCTGCCGCTCCTGAGATGTAACGCCCCGGACACACCCGCCGGTGGTCGTTACTCCTGGCGGGATCTAGACTGGCCTACATATCAATACTAGTCTTTTCTGCGCACTTTGTCCTCACTCGTGCACACCCGGGAGCAACTTCCCGGTCGGTCACCCATCCTAAAACTACTTCAAGCTGAGCACGCTTAACTTTGGAGTTCTTTCCGAATGGGCTCCCGGAAAAGAAGGAATTCCTTATTGATATGAGTAGTCTATCATCCCTAATAAGCCAGGCTATGACACACACGCCCACTCAGAGGAACCGACGTCCTCGTCGGGCCACATGAACGCTCCCTCTTGGCACAAACGTCTGTGCCTCCAGTCCGATACATGTGCCATGCCGGGTGCCACGACGGGTCACAAACGTCATGAACAACATGACCGAGCACCTGTCCGCAAACATCCGTGTAACCGCGAGGGTCGGCTCTGATACCAACTTGTAATGCCCCGGACACACCCGCCGGTGGTCGTTACTCCTGGCGGGATCTAGACTGGCCTAACATATCAATACTAGTCTTTTCTGCGCACATTGTCCTCACTCGTGAACATCCGGGAGCAACTTCCCGGTCGGTCACCCATCCCGAAACTACTCCAAGCTGAGCACGCTTAACTTTAGAGTTCTTTCCGAATGGGCTCCCGGAAAAGAAGGAATTCCTTATTGAGTAGTCTATCATCCCTAATAAGCCAGGCTATGACATGGGAGGACAGCTCCCGGCCGACGGATGGATATCTGTCCACCGCGACTCCGTATCGTCGACTCAATGGGCGCTCGATCGGGTCCTCTGGGGCTGGATCATCGCGGTCCCGGCTGCCGGAACCCCTCTCCTCCCCATCATCGGTCGGACAGACTATGAGTCTCACCGGGAAAGGGCGGCCCGCTGTGGGAAAGAGAGGATAAGGGCCGCCGAGGCCCGTATCGCGGCGGAAATGATGGCGATGAAGGCGGCTGATGCGGTGGCGCGGAAGGCCGCAGAGGAGGAAGCCATCCGCGCCTGCATTGTGAAGAAACGATAGCGGAGGAACCCGCGCACCCTCGCCCGATAGCAGAATCGGGCGGTCCGTGTCATGGCCGGACTGCCATCGAAGGAGGAGAAGGAGGACGACTCCGGTGACAAGCATATCCGACTCGATCCGTACTGTGTCTTCGACCGGTACTTCCGCGAGAAGGACGGAAAGGGCGCCGGGAAGGGCAAGGGCATCCATGGATGAACTCCACCATAACCAAACATGCGAAATTTTGATAGTCCGATAGCATGTTTAGTTAGTAGTGATGAAGTAGCCGGACGAGGTGTGTGCGTCGATGTAATTGCATGAGTTTGTATGAATTTGAAATATTATAATTTAGATGTTCGGATATGAATTGCATTATTTAAGAGGTTTCCGATCAGTGCCCGCGGACACACCCAAGAACGCATGCGTGGATATTTGAGGGGACGGATTTGCCTGTAGATGCTCTAAGAGCAACTCCAACGGGACGACCCATTTCGTCCACTGGCATCCGTTTGGGTCGGCGCGGACAGAAAAATCAGCCCAATGCGCGACCCAAATGGACGCGCGTCCGCTTTTTGTCCGCCTGCCGACCCATTCCCGGCCCATTTTTGAGCTGGATTTGCGTCGGCGCACACACGAGACGGACGCGCGCGCGCTCGCCCTCTCCCCTCCCCGGGCCCGCTGGTCGGTGGCCCATTGCCCTCTCCCCATCCAACAGCGCACCCTCGCCCGCCTCCTTCCTCGCCCACCCCGCCGACCAGTTCAACATAGATAGTAAAAAGGATACATAGATAGTTCATAGCATAGACTGTTAAAAGAAAAGATCAACTACTCATCGTTTTCCGACTCCGACTCGGTAACGTTCGAGTCTGACGTCTGAATTTAGACGTCAGCATGCCGCTCGTCCTCGGAGACCCAGGACGACGCTTCTCCTAGCTTCATGTTCAACTGAGCGGCCTGCTTCCGCGCACGCTTGTCCTCTCGATAGGAGGCTCGCTCCTTCCTCCTCGCCTCCCTCTCCGTCCTTCGTTGCTTGTATAACCGGCGCTCGTTGACGATGTCATGCGGGAAGCGTTCGCGCCACACCGCCATGGCTTCCATGTCCATCTCGGCGATGGCGAGGCGACGCTGCCGCCTCTGGTTGTCACGACGATCCTCGTTCGTGAAAAGCCGCGTGAGAGGCACGAGATCCTGCCCCCGCTGGCTCGTCGACACGTCGGGAAAATTCATATCCCGACGAGACCGCCGGAGGCGCCACGCCGCCGCGTCGTACGCGCGGGCAGCCTCCTCTGCGGTGTCGAAGGTGCCGAGACTGAGGCATTTTTCGCCAAACCAGATTTCGGAGGAGAACGCGCCGGAGCGGCGCTCGCGGACTCCGCGAAAATCCGAAGCGCCCAGGCGGCGCATCGACATGATGGCGCAGAGGCGACGAGGCGAGTGAGAGGCGGCGAGGCGAGTGAGCGGCGGACAGAGTGTGGAGGGAGCGCCTTCTTAATAACGCACGCCGGACGCGGAGCGCCAAAACCAGCGCGCCTAGGCCGATTTTCCCCCGCGCGCGATCCTTTCCTGCGTGTTGGAGCGGCAAAACCAGGTCGCCGACATGGCCGTGGGCCTTGTCTAAAAATTACGCGCGCACATAAAATGAGTCGACGCATTGGACGCACTGCCGACCCAAATCTAAAAAAAACCGAACACCGAGCTGACGGCCGTCCCAAACGAACAAAAAAGGGACAAGATCGCCGTCCGTTTGGGTCGCCCCATTGAGTTGCTCTAAGCGCCCGGTATAGCAATTGCTACGGGAAACGGGTTCCATGAGCGCTGTGCAACACGCGCGCGCGCCCGATGCTTATCGTCGCCGAGGCCGTACGTCGTGCATGATGCATGTGTGAACAGCAAGCGTCCTGTGTGCGCGCGTGGCCTTGGTCCCTTGGCGCCGCGTAGCTCCTGCCCTTGGCATGCAGATCGATCTCCATCGATGATCACCGCAGCCACCTACCGCGACGGCCGCGCGCCCCGGGCTCGTGCTCCACGCGCGCGCCGCGTCCAACTAAAGATATTCCTAATTACCTCTTGGTACGTGCTGCCAAAGCGGGGCACATGCACATCACGCACACACGCACATGCATGCACGAGTTTCTATCGTCTCATCATCACCGCTTGACGGCCAAACGCCGGGGTCAAAACTCGTAGTACCGCACTACGTGGCGGCCCTATCGATCGGAGAAGGGCCCCCTTGGGGAGCACGTATATTAATCGGCAATCAAGCGCACGACCTACCGCGCGGATCCCCCGTACCGTATTTGGAAGATTGCATACGTATAGTAGTACGTAGTGCTAGAAGCGATCAACCACTTCGGAACTCTCAATCACTAGGAGTTTTGTTCAAAAAAAAAAACCACTAGGAGTACTAAGCGATCAACCACTACGGAACTCTCAACCACTAGGAGTTTTCAAAAAGAACAAAGACTCTAGGAGTTTTGTTCAAAAAAAAAAAAACCCAACCACTACGGAACTCTCAACCACTAGGAGTACTATATTTTTTTTTTGCGAGAAAACTTCCAATCTATCCATCTTCAATCATGGCAGTACAACGAACACAAGAAATAAAAATTACATCTAGATTCGTAGACCACCTAGCGACGACTACAAGCACTGAAGCGAGCCGAAGGCGCGCCGCCGTCATCACCCCTCCATCGCCGGAGTCGGGCACACCTTGTTGTAGTAGACAGTCGGGAAGTCGTCGTGCTAAGGTCCCATAGGACCAGCACCCCAGAACAGCAACCGTCGCCGATGAAAAATAACGTAGATCGGAAGGATCCAAACCGAAGACACACGAACGTAGACGAACAACGACGAGATCCGAACAAATCCACCAAAGATAGATCTGCCGGAGACACACCTCCACACGCCCACCAACGATGCTAGACGCATCGCCAGAACGGGGGCTAGACGGGGAGACCTTTATTCCATCTTCAGGGAGCCGCCGCCGTCTCGTCTTCCTGAGCAGGACACAAACCCTAGCAAGATTGAAAAAATCGACTAAAAGCGAAGCCCTCCCGCCGGCCCTTGCCAGGATCCACCGCGCCTCCATGGCCCTAAGGCCACTAGAGACGAGGCGGACCTGCGCCGGCGCCGGCGAGAGGCAGGAACCCTAAAGTTTCTTTCTTGGAGGAGGAGCACAATGTTCATCAAGCTAGGGAACGCCACCTAATCTAACCGATCCAGGCACTAGGAGTACTATATACTATGCAGCCTTGGGATCAAACATGGCATGTCCCCACACGTATCATATCTTGCTATCACACAATTTAATTCGTCGTGCTGTGCGGCGTCAGGCGATGCCACCTACCGTGGCACGTACTGGGGCAATGCTGCTACTGCTACTACTCTGCACTCCTACTCTGCCTCATGGGTGGATGAGAGATCCGCTCGTTTAATTAACCTTTAGGTTGACGTCGACCGGTTAGCATAGGTAGCCGTACTTGTAGAATGCAGTGCTTACCTTCTACGGTTACCAGGGATCTGATTAGAACTGGTAGAGACGTAGAGTAGACGATGTTTTATACTTTCACTACTGATGCTTTTGAGTTTTGGCGGGTTACACTTTTCCTGCTCGTTGATTGATAGGGGCGTCCTATGGTCGCATGCTGACTATGCGTTCCGCCCGAGGGGGTACTCGTGTTGCATGTGCACGCTGCATCCATCAAGTACCGCTCGGATTAGGCGCATTCATTCGCACATGCCCTGTCTCGGGCGAATGATTTCACAGCAGAAACACGAAACATCGTGGCAACTAAAGGTAGCACGGCATCTCTCACGACGACTCTTAACTCGCGCGTAAACGTCCGGACTGAATGTATATTGCCATCCAACATCGTCCTGCAGTTCGCATGGCGGTCCAAATGTACGTTTTTTCTTCGGACTAACCTCCTCTGACGTACTGCAGGGTGCAGTTGGCTCACTGACAGGTGGGCCCACATATCAATGGTTCAACCGCCCTTTGCAGTACGTCAGAGGAGCCTCGTCCCTTTTCTTTCGTACAACAAAAGCAAACTGGAAGACTCAGTGGGTGTTCGGATTCTGTCACGCCCGCGTCCGACAAACTTGGCCTGCCAAAAACCCTTGCCCCTCGCATGTGCATCTTCCCGCTCGAAGCCAATCGCCCGCATTCATTCGTCTAGGACGGCTACTCCGCATTGATGACGACTTAGAACAAACATGACCTCTCATTGGCGCCCGCATTGAAGCGGTTCGCCGGCCTAGGGCGCCGCCCGCGTCGCGTCCCTGGTGTCCATGCTTGTTCAATGCCGAAGGGACGTTTACTTGCCAGGACATGACAAATATCTACCGTGCATGTTCAAACCTGTCCGTCCCTCTGCCTCCATTAAACACGCATGCCAAGTGAGAACCCCACCACGGCGCGTGCGCATTGACACACCCGAACGCTTGGCCACACCGATATCTACTATTTAAAGGCGGCCACAACGCGCTCAAACCACGCCACGCCACGCCTGATGATGCTACAGACCTAGGGTAGGGTCACGAGCCTGACCCAGGTGCCCCACTCAAGGTCACTACCCCAGAAGCTCAAGAGACAACTCGAAGACAGCAGAAACGGTCGACTGATACATCCCAAGAGGACATTTCACTCGACTGCATACCCCCGCTCAGATGACTCAACTCCACTCGGAAGGATGAGAACACTCGACCATACAAAGACACTCGACCCCCGAAGGTCAAAGGTCCCGTTAGGCCAACAACGGTCATGCATTCATTCTGCAGTAATGAATGCCTTTATCGCCCTTTATTGCAGGCGTTATCAGTAACGTCCTGCCTTTATGTACATTGAACCCTTTGTAACGTGGGGATGGCTGGGGTCCTGGCGCACTCTATATAAGCCGCCCTCCTCCTCCAGTACAAGGGTTCGCATCCCCTGTAACTCAAACACACATATACATTTCAGTCGACCGCCTCCGGGCACCGAGACGTAGGGCTTTTACTTCCTCCGAGAAGGGCCTGAACTCGTAAACACCTTGAGTACAATCTCACCATAGCCAGGACATTGCCTCCTCCTACGTACCCCCTACTCGTACTGTCAGACTTAGAACCACGACAGTTAGCGCCCACCGTGGGGCAGGTGTCTTAGCGACTTCCGATGAGGTTGCAAGATTTTTTTCTCCGACCTCCATCATCATGGTTTCCGGCGGTGGTTTGGCGCTCGGCCGCGAGATCCGACTCGGCGCGCTCGTCTTCGTCACCGACGACTCCGCTTGGCTCCAGGAGGCCCCCCTCGACATCGAGGCGCTACCCGTCCGCGGAGCCGCGCACTTCCGCGCTAGCGCCTGCGGCGTCCTTCTCCGGCAGCCGTCGAATCAGTATCGGTCGGCTCCTTCATCGTCTATCGTCCCCGTTGGAAGCCGCCGCAAGCGATCCGGTCGGTCGCGGCTCCAGCGGTGGATGAAGCACGCGGTGGCTCGCCAAACGGCCACCCCTCAAGTTGCGGCCATCGAGCCCGACGAATACCACTACGGGCCGGTCGATCCGTCGACTGAGTCCGTAGACTCGCTTTTCGAATGCGGGAGCAGCGACCTCACGTCGCAGTCCGCCGGGGTACCCTCGCGGCGGAAACGACGGTGGCGGCGTTGGTCAGTCGTACGACCACGATGGGTACATTCCCCAGCCCCTCACCGCCGAGCAAATGGACGAGCTCTGCCGCCGCAATGAAGATGCACTTTACACCCCTATCGTGGGGGACTCTCCAGAGACTCGGGCCCTGGAAGCCACGTGCCTAGCCACTGTGGCTGAGCGCGCGCGACTGGAAAATATCCAGCGTTCACTTGACGAACGGGCCCGCCAATTGATCCCCGAATCCAATCGACGGCTGCGGCAATCGTTCCCACGCGAACCTCAGGTATTACGAACGCCGATCCAGAACCTCGAAGCTGCAGCCCGCATCGCAAATTCTATCCAGCCGTCTCAATCGGAGGCTGAGAGAGGCTTGCAGCAGATCAGGGCGCTGCTCTGGACAGCAGGAGAGCAGAAGGCGACCATCTCTCAGTCGCGTAACAGGATTCACAACAGATCAGTGGCGGCAGACACTGTCTGGTTGGCTCACAGCCCAAGATCGCCTCCGAGGCGCGAGGGCCGTGGACCCCGTCAAGACCGACATCTGGGTCGGAATGATGAACAGTACGATCGTCGACCCGGTCACAACGATCGCCGCCGAGTTCCTACGCCTCCTCCGGGAAGCGGATCGTACTCGCCTAGGCGACACGACGGCAGGCGTCTGCGTGACGACGAGCGAAGGATTCCCCCAGATCCCAGAAGGCCCGACTTTGACCCAATATCGATTCTTGTGCAAGGCCTGGTCGACAGGAACCGAGCGTACAGAGAAGAGCAAGGCAAAGATCGTCCGAGTGGGAGCCGAGTGTGTGTCTCTGGGCCCGAATGTTTTAGTAGTGCTATCAGGGCTGCTGAGATCCCCCCAACTTCAGATTGGCAGCGGGAGTGAGTAAGTTCGCCGGCGAGTCAAAGCCAGACACTTGGCTCGAGGATTACCGTGTGGCCGTGCAGATCAGTGGCGGCAATGATGATGTAGCTATGAAGCATCTCCCCCTGATGTTAGGTGGCTCGGCCCGGGCGTGGCTAAATCAGTTGGCCCCTGGGAGCATTTACAGTTGGGAAGAGGTAGCCCGAGTGTTTGTCAGGACCTTCGAGGGCACCTGCAAACGACCCGCAGGGCTGGCGGAGTTGAAACATTGCGTTCAGAAGCCGAATGAAACTCTGATAGACTACATTCAAAGGTGGACCACCTTGCACCACACGGTGGAAAACGTGTCCGAGCATCAAGCAGTATGCGCCTTCAAGGAGGGCGTGTGGTACAGAGAGCTGAACCTGAAGTTCGGTCGGACAGGAGATATGTCCCTGACTCGGATGATGGAAATAGCCAGTCGGTATGCTAACGGAGAAGAGGCCGATCGACTCCGTAGCGGCAAGAAACTAGTCGGCCAAGATGACCAGAATTCCAATCGGAAGCCGAAGCGCAAAGAAGAACCAACAGTTCAAGGTGAAGCTGCAGCCGTTAACCAAGGGAAAGGCAAAGGAAAGCCTAAAGGCCCTTGGATCCCCAAAAAAGTGAAAGATCAAGCAGGGAATGACGTGCTCGACCTGCCATGTCCTATCCACACGACGAAAGATGAAGAGGGGAACTTGGTTTATCCCAAGCATACCGCTCGACAGTGCCGGCTCCTGATCGAGAATTTTCAGAAAGATCAACCGACTGAGAAAGAGAAGGAATCGGAAGAGACCGAGGACAAAGAAGGGGATGGAGGTTACCCCCAGATCAACTCCACCTTGATGATTTTTGCTGACGTTGAAAGCAAAAGTCGACTGAAAGTTATCAACAGAGAAGTCAACATGGTTGCTCCAGTAACAATGACGTACCTAAAATGGTCCAAGACTCCCATTACATTCGACCAGTCCGACCACCCCCCACACATTGCAACCCCGACGCAACAGGCGTTGGTGGTCGACCCAGTTGTCGATGGTACTCGTTTGACCAAGGTTCTGATGGATGGCGGCAGTGGCCTGAACATTCTGTATGCTGAAACCCTCCGTGGGATGGGCATTCTGATGTCCAAGCTAAGTGAGAGTAACATGAGATTTCACGGGGTCATCCCCAGAAAGACAGCCGACTCACTTGGTCAGATTTCACTCGACGTGGTTTTTGGCGATTCGAAGAATTTCCGCAAAGAGAAGCTGACGTTTGAGGTGGTGGACTTCCATAGCGCCTATCATGCCATACTGGGCAGGCCTGCCTATGCCCGTTTCATGGCTCGACCATGTTATGTGTATCTCAAACTGAAGATGCCGGGACCCAACGGCGTGATAACCGTCACAGGGAACCGGCATAAGGTAGAAGAGTGCTTCCAGAAAGGCTCGAAAATTGCTGACGAGCAGATGGCAGCACTAGAGATGGAGGAGTACGAAAAGAATGTGGATCCGAGTGATTTGCTGCGTGCTAAAAAGCCAGCTTCCGAGTCAGCATTCCAGTCGGCGGGGGAGACGAAGCCTGTACACATTCACCCCACCGACCCCAATGCGGCCCCGACCCACATCTCAACTACACTCGACAACAAATAGGAAGAAGCGCTCATCCAGTTCCTCCGTGAGAGCTGGGACATCTTCGCATGGAAACCATCCGACATGCCAGGTGTACCCAGGGGACTGGCTGAGCACCGTTTGCGAGTCGACCCAAAAGTGAAACCCGTGAAGGAACATCTCCATCTGTCCGCCGAGGAGAAGAGAAAAACAATTGGCGAAGAGGTGGCTCGGCTTCTGGCGGCTGAGTTCATCCGCGAGATCTACCACTCCGAGTGGCTCGCCAATGTGGTCATGGTCCCCAAGAACGACAAATCCCTCCGCATGTGCATCGATTTCAAGCATATCAATCGGGCCTGACCGAAAGATCATTTTCCTCTCCCCGCATGGATCAGATAGTCGACTCAACTGCGGGATGCGAGCGTTTGTCTTTTCTGGACGCATATTCTGGGTACCATCAGATCCGACTGTTTGGACCCGATGAAATCAAGACAGCCTTCATCACCCCATTCAGGTGTTTTTGTTATGTCACCATGCCTTTCGGTCTCAAGAATGCCGGCGCCACCTTCATGCGCATGATTCAAAAGTGTCTGCTGAAGCAAATCAGTCAGAACGTGGAAGCGTACATGGATGACATCGTGGTCAAGTCACGTAAAGGTTCCGACCTACTGACTGACCTCGCCGAGACATTCGCAAATTTAAGAAGCTATGATATCAAGCTTAACCCGTCGAAGTGTACATTCGGAGTTCCAGGCGGTAAGTTGCCCGGCTTCCTTGTTTCAGAACGAGGAATCGACGCCAACCCAGAGAAAGTCAGTGCCATCCTCCGAATGAAGCGACCCGTGCGTGTACACGACGTCCAGAAGCTAACTGGTTGCTTAGCCGCATTGAGTCGATTCATTTCTCATCTCGGTGAGAAGGCATTACCTCTCTACCGACTATTGAAGAAGTCTGAAAAGTTCAAGTGGAATTCTGAAGCTGAAGCAGCGTTTGAGGAGCTCAAAGCCCTGCTTTCCACCCAGCCGGTGCTTGCTGCCCCAGTCAGCAAAGAGCCTCTTTTACTGTACATCGCAACCACCGGACAAGTTGTCAGCACTGTACTCACGGTCGAGCGGGAAGAAGAAGGCAAAGCCTACAAAGTCTAACGCCCAATCTACTACATTTCCGAAGTATTGACTCCCTCCAAGCAAAGATACCCGCATTACCAGAAGCTTGTGTATGGGATTTACTTGACCGCAAAGAAAGTTGCTCATTACTTCTCGGATCATTCGATTTCAGTCGCCAGCGACGCCCCACTATCGGAAATTCTGAACAACCGAGATGCAATCAGTCGAGTGGCCAAGTGGGCGATTGAACTCCTTCCACTGGATATCAAGTTTGAGGCGAAGAAAGCTATCAAGTCTCAGGCAATAGCAGATTTTGTGGCCGAATGGATTGAGCGGGAGCAACCGACTCAGATCCAATCGGATCACTGGACCATGTTCTTCGATGGATCCAAGACGCTGAACGGATCTGGTGCAGGTGTGGTTTTGGTGTCCCCCAGAGGCGACAAGCTCATTTATGTCGTTCAAATCCACTTCGATTCTTCAAACAACGAAGCTGAATACGAGGCACTTTTGTACGGGTTGCGTATGGCCATCTCACTCGGCGTCCGTCGCCTGATGGTATATGGCGACTCAGACTTAGTGGCCAATCAGGTGATGAAGGAGTGGGATGTCAGCAGCCCAGCAATGACCAGTTACTGCAGTGCGGTGTGGAAGCTGGAAAAGAAATTTGAAGGTTTAGTGCTCCACCACGTGCCGAGAATCAAGAACCAGCTTGCTGATGATCTCGCGAAGATAGGATCCACTCGGAAACCTATACCCAAGAATGTGTTCTTAGAGCATCTGCACACCCCCTCAGTCAAAGAAGACCCCTTCACGGAGGAGCCCCCGCAGCCAATAAGCGCATCTGATCTGACTGAATTCGAAGTTCCTGCGGTGGTCGACTTAATCATGGAGATCTTGGTGATCACGCTCGACTGGACTATGCCGTACATAGCATACTTGCTCAGGCAAGAACTCCCAGAGGATGAAGAGGAAGCACGTCAGATTGTCCATCAATCCAAAGCCTTCACTGTCATTCAGGGTCAACTCTACAGGGAGAGTGTCACGGGAGTCGCTCAGCGCTGCATCAGCCCGGAAGAAGGTCGAATGATTCTGAATGAGATTCACTCGGGAACTTGTGGCCATCACGCTTCCTCTTGGACTATCGTGACCAGGGCATACCGAGCTGGATTCTACTGGCCCCGAGCGAACGAGATGGCAAAGGATATCGTAGACAAGTGCGAAGGCTGCCAGTTCTACTCCAACATGTCTCACAAACCTGCGTCTGCCTTGAAGACCATCCCGTTGGTCTGGCCGTTTGTCGTTTGGGGGTTGGACATGGTCGGTCCCTTCATAACCGACAGGAGCGGATTCACTCACTTGCTCGTAGCAGTCGACAAGTTTACCAAATGGATCGAAGCCAAGCCCAACAAGAACCTCGGCTCGAGCACCGCCACCAGTTTCATCAGAGAATTGATATTCAGATACGGAGTCCCCCATAGCATCATCACGGATAATGGCTCCAACTTTGACTCAGACGAATTCAGAGCCTTCTGTTCCTCCCAAGGTACTCGGGTCGACTACGCATCCGTAGCGCATCCGTAGTCGAATGGACAAGTAGAAAGAGCAAATGGTTTGATCCTCCAAGGCATGAAACCGCGGCTTATGCGCGACCTCAAGCACGCCGCTGGAGCTTGGGTGACTGAACTACCGTCTGTCTTATGGGGGCTAAGGACAACTCCAAACCGGTCGACTGATCATACCCCCTTCTTCATGGTCTATGGAGCCGAGGCCGTGCTGTCGAGTGATTTGTTGCACAACGCCCCTCGAGTGGAACTCTTCTCCGAAGCAGAAGCAGAGGAAGCCCGTCAAGATGCAGTCGACCTCCTGGAGGAAGAACGCGAGATGGCCTTGATCCGCTCGACCATTTACCAACAGGGCATGCATCGATTCCATGCCTGCAATGTCCGAAGCCGGGCATTCCAGGAAGGAGACTTGGTTCTCCGAGTACGTCAGAAGCGACCGCACAAGCTCGCCCCAGCCTGGGAAGGCCCCTTCATCGTCACCAAGGTACTACACAATGGGGCGTATCACATCTACAACGAGGCCAAGAAGAAAGATGAGCCTCGTTCGTGGAACGCGGATCTGCTCCGCCGCTTCTATACTTGAAGCACTCGACCAGTCGAGTTGTAATAAGAACCTTCCAGTTTGTTTTTTCAAAGACAAGTTCGCAACAATTGCTTAATGATTGCTGAATACAAAGATGCCTGTTGTCAAATCCCCCAGTAGGTGCTTAGCCGCGAATCCGATTCGCCTAAGTTACAAAAACCACTCCGAGTGAAGAGCAACCCTCTCACTCGGGGCCTAGCTGCGACCCCATAATCGCCTAAGTTACAAAAACCACTCCGAGTGAAGAGCAACCCTCTCACCCGAGGACTTAGCTGCGACCCCGTAATCGCCTAAGTTACAAAAACCACACCGAGTGAAGAGCAACCCTCTCACTCGGGGGCTTAGCTGTGACCCCGTAATCGCCTAAGTTACAAAAACCACTCCGAGTGAAGAGCAACCCTCTCACTCGGGAACTTAGCTGCGAATCTGATTCACGTAAGTTTCTAAAACCACTCCGAGTGAAGAGTAACCCTCTCACTCGGGGGCTTAGCTGCGACCCTGTAATCACCTAAGTTATAAAAACCGCTCCGAGTGAAGAGCAACCCTCTCACTCTGGGGCTTAGCTACGACCCCGTAATCGCCTAAGTTACAAAAACCACGCCGAGTGAATAGCAACCTTCTCACTCGGGGACTTCGCTGCGAATCCGATTCGCCTAAGTTTCTAAAACCACTCCGAACAAAGAGCGACCTTCTCATTCGATGGCTTAGCTGCGATCCCGCAATCGCCTAAGTTACAATGTGGACCGGTTCCCCGAGCTATGCCATAAGTACAATGTGGCTCTGTCCTCCGAGCTGCGCCACAAGTACAACTTGACTCTGTCCTCCGAGTTACGCCACAAGTACAACGTGGCTCTGTCCTCCGAGCTACGCCACAAGTACAACGTGGCTCTGTCCTCCGAGCTACGCCACAAGTATGAAGTGGCTCGACCCTCCGAGCTACGCCACAAGTATGAAGTGACTCGACCCTCCGAGGTACACCACAAGTACAACGTGGCTCAGTCCTCCGAGCTACGCCACAAGTACAACGTGGCTCTGTCCTCTGAGCTACGCCACAAGTATGAAGTGGCTCGACCCTCCGTGCTACGCCACAAGTACAACGTGGCTCTATCCTCCGAGCTACGTGATACGTCTCCAACGTGTCTATAATTTTTGATTGTTCCATACTATTATTTATGATGTTTTGGATGTTTAATGGGCTTTGTTATACACTTTTATATTATATTTGGGACTAACCTACTAACCCAAAGGCCCAGTACAGATTGCTGTTTTTCGCCTGTTTTAGGGTTTTACAGAAAAGGAATATCAAACAGAGTCCAAACGGAATGAAACCTTTGGGAGAGATATTTTTGGAGCAAAATACACATGGGAGACTTGAGAACCATGAAGTAGGGCTGACGTGGTGTCCACGAGGGTGGGGGGCGCGCCCCCTGCCTCGTGGGCACCCCGTCTGGCCCCCGGTGCCCTCCTTCCTCCTATATATACCTACGTACCCCAAATCTATCAAAACAACAGAGAAAACCCTAGTTCCACCGCCGTAACCTTCTGTTCCCGTGAGATCCCATCTTGGGGCCTGTTCTGGAGCTCCGCCAGAGGGGGGATCTACCACGGAGTGCTTCTACATCATCATCATCGCATCACCATGAGTTGTGAGTAGTTTACCACATACCTTTGGGTCCATAGCTAGTATCTAGATGGCTTCTTCTCTCTCTTTGGATCTCAATACCAAGTTCTCCTCGGTCTTCGAGGAGATCTATTCGATGTAATCTTTTTTTGCGGTGTGTTTGTCGAGATCCGATGAATTGTGGGTTTATGATCAAGATTATCTTTGAGAAATATTTGGTTCTTTTCTGAACTCTTTATGTGTGATTATAATAACCTTGCAAGTCTCTTCGAATTATGGCCTACTAGATCTATAGTTCTTGCAATGGGAGAAGTGCTTGGCTTTGGGTTCAATCTTGCGGTGTCCTTTCCCAGTGATAGTAGGGGCAGGAAGGCACGTATTGTATTGTTTCCATCGATGATAAAAAGATGGGGTTTATATCACTATGTTTGAGTTTATCCCTCTACATCATGTCATCTTGCTTAAGGCGTTACTCCGTTCTTATGAGCTTAATACACTAGATGCATGCTGGATAGCGGTCGATGTGTGGAGTCATAGTAGTAGACGCAGAATCGTTTCGGTCTACTTGTCTCGGACGTGATGCCTATATATAATGATCATGCCCAGATAGTCTCATAATTATTCACTTTTCTATCAATTGCTTGACAGTAATTTGTTTACCCGCCGTAGAATATCGCTATCATGAGAGAAGCCACTAGAGAACACTATGGCCCCCGGGTCTATTCTCAACATATCAATCTACAATCTACTTTACTTTTCTGCTTTTACTTTCTGTTCTTATATCCAAAAATACCAAAAATATCAAACTATCAACTCTATCAGATCTCACTTTCCTAACTGACCGTAAAGGGATTGACAACCCCTTATCGTGTTGGCTGCGAAGTTCTTATTTGTTTGTGCAGGTGCGAGGGACTCGCGCGTGGTCTCCTACTGGATTGATACCTTGGTTCTCAAAAACTGAGGGAAATACTTACGCTACTGTGCTTCATCACCCTTTCCTCTTCGAGGGAATACAACGCAAGCTCGAGAAGTAGCAAGAAGAATTTATGGCGCCGTTACCGGGGAGGCTTACGAAAAAGTCATATACCAAGTACCCATCACAAACCCTTATCCTTCGCATTACATTTATTTTCCTCTCGTTTTCCTCTCCCGCACTTCACCTTTGCCGTTTTATTTGCCCTTCTTCTGCCGTGTGTTTATCGTTCGCTTGCTTCTTGTTTGCTTGTGTGTTGCTTGCTTGCTTGTCATCATGTCTAGCACACCTATCATTATCAATACTCCCGAGAGTGAGGTTCTCAATTTTAAACAAAGGGAGGAAGAAAACTTAAAAGATGCCTGGTATAGAATTTGCAATGCTCAAAATAGATCTACTAGGAAGCTTTCCACTTCCGCGCTTCTTCGCAATTTTTATGTTGGCATAACTCCGTGGAATAGATTTATCTTAGATACCATTACTGGAGGGAATTTCTTGGGTAGCCATTCTTTTGATTCTTATAATGCAATGACTGAATTATTTGGCTCACCACCTCTTATGGTTAATGGGACCGTTTTAACTTTGGAGCATGTTATGCAAAGGTTAGAAATCATTGAAAACAAAGTTGCTACGGTAGAACTGGTAGAGAACTTGGATAGGAAAATCCATAATGAAATTACCCAATATGGATCCAAGGTAGGAGTTGTTCTGAAAAATCTTAAGGAAAAGGAACCCTTAGTTAAAGAAAAATTAGATCAAGATTCTACTAGGATCAATAATCTTGAGGATATTATTACTAATGTGGGTTCAGCTCTTTCTGCTATAAAAACTACTCCAAATCCTTCTACCACTAAATTATCTAAGTTCATGTATGTCCCTAAAGACAAGGGTGAAACATCTAGTAAAGGAATTGCGGATCTCAAATCCATAAGTGTTCATCCTAATTTTCTTACTTTTGCAAGAGACCCTTTTGACACTTTAGAATTTCTTGATTTCTTGCCCAAAAGTTTGATTATCAATAGGGATAAATAAGTGCCTAAGAATCACAAGTGCTTAATTAAAGAATTGCATTCCAAAGATGGCAATACCTAGATCTATCCATGTATCATGCCTAGCTAGGGGCGTAAAACGATAGCGCTTGTTGGGAGGCAACCCAATTTTAATTTTTTTGTTTTTGCTTCTGTTTAGGAATAAATATTTCATCTAGCTTCTGTTTAGATGTGGTTTTGTGTTTTAATTAGTGTTTGTGCCAAGTAAAACCTTTGGGAAGACTTGTGTGAAGTTTATATGATCTTGCTGTGAAAAACAGAATCGTTAGCGCTCGCTAGAATGATCACCAGATTTTACTGGAGCGTGCTATTTAGTTGATTCTTTTTGCAGATGATTAATAGACAAATTCCTCACGTTTACCAATTTAGTTTGATTTTTTTGGAGTTACATAAGTATGCGAAACCTGCAGATTCCTACAGACTGTTCTGTTTTTGACAGATTCTGTTTTTCGTGTGTTGTTTGCTTATTTCAATGCATCTATGAGTAGTATTGGGAAGTATGAACCATAGAGAAGTTGGAATACAGTAGGTTTAACACCAATATAAACAAATAATGAGTTCATTGCAGTACCTTTGAGTAGTGATTTGTTTTCTTATACTAACGGAGCTCACGTGATTTTTGTCTAAGTTTTGTGTTGTGAAGTTTTCAAGTTTTCAGTATTGCTTTGATGGACTATGGAACAAAGAGTGGCAAGAGCCTAAGCTTGGGGATGCCCAAGGCACCCCAAGGTAAAATTCAAGGACAACCAAAAGCCTAAGCTTGGGGATGCCCCGGGAAGGCATCCCTTCTTTCGTCTTCATCCATCGGTAACTATACTCGGAGCTATATTTTTATTCACCACATGATATGTGTTTTACTTGGAGCGTCTTTTATAATTTGAGTCTTTGATTGTTAGTTTGCCACAATTATCCTTGCTGGACACACCTATTTGAGAGAGTTAAATATGGCCTAGGAATTGATAGAACACTCTATGTGCTTCACTTATATCTTTTGAGTTGAATAGTTTTTGCTCTAGTGCTTCAATTATATCTTTTAGAGCACGGTGGTGATTATATTTTGTAGAAATTGTTGAACTCTCATGCTTCACTTATATCCTTTTGAGAGTCTATTAAAACAGCATGGTAATGTGCTTAGGCTATAAAATTAGTCTTCACATGATAGACATCCAATATCAATGTAGTAGAAACTTTCACACAAGTGCATTGAATATGATGAGAAGTTGGATGCTTGATAATTGTTTTGAGATATGAGGATAGTGATATTAGAGTCATGCTAGTGGAGTTATTATGAAATTGAGAAATGCTTGTGTTAAGGTTAGTGATTCACGTAGCATGCACGTATGGTGAACCTCTATGTGACGAAGTTAGAGCATGAGGTATTTGTAAAGTGTCAACCTTTGTGTGGAGGTCGGGGGCGCGCGATGGTTAACTCCTACCAACCTCCCCCCTAGGAGCATGCGTTGATTGCTTTGTTTTGATGACTCGTAGATTTTTGCAATAAGTATATGAGTTCTTATGACTAATGTTGAGTCCATGGATATTACGCACTCTCACCCTTCCACCATTGCTAGCCTCTCTTGTACCGTGCAACTTTCGCCGGTACCATACACCCACTATATATCCTTCCTCAAAACAGCCACCATATATTTTCCTCAAAACAGCCACCATACCTACCTATCATGGCATTTCTATAGCCATCCCGAGATATACTGCCATGCAACTTTCTACCGTTTCGTTCATATGACACGCTTCATATTGTCATATTGCCATGCATGATCATGTAGTTGACATCGTATTTGTGGCAAAGCCACCATGCATAATTTTTCATACATGTCACTCTTGATTCATTGCACATCCTGGTACACCGCCGGAGGCATTCATATAGGTCATATCTTGTTCTAGTATCGAGTTGTAATATCGAGTTGTACTCCAATGAAAGTGTGATGATCATCATTATTAGAGCATTGTCCCATGTGAGGAAAGGCTAAATCAAGAAAGCCCCTTCAACAAAAGAAAGGCCAAAGAAAAAAAAGAAAGGGCTAAAAAAAGGGTCTTTTTCCACACTTGTGCTTCAAGGTAGCACCATGTTCTTCATGATAGAGAGTCTCATGTTTAGTCACTTTCATTTACTAGTGGGAATTTTTCATTATAGAACTTGGCTTGTATATTCCAGCGATGGGCTTCCTCAAATGTCGTAGGTCTTCATGAGAAATCAAGTTGGATGCACGCCCACTAGTTTCCTTTGTTGAGCTTTCATACATTTTTAGCTCTAGTGCATCTGTTGCATGGCAATCCCTACTCACTCACATCGATATCTATTGATGGGCATCTCCATAGCCCGTTGATACGCCTAGTTGATGTGAGACTATCTCCCTCCTTTTTGTCTTCTCCACAACCACCACTCTATTCCACATAGTGCTTTGTCCATGGCTCACGCTCATGTATTGCGTGAAAGTTGAAAGGTTTGAAAGAATAGAGTATGAAAACAAGTGCTTGGCTGAAATCGGGGTTGTGCATGATATGAATATTTTGTGTGATGAAGAGGGAGCATAGCCAGACTATATGATTTTGTAGGGATAACTTTCTTTAGCCATAGTATTTTGAGAAGACATGATTGCTTTGATAGTATGCTTGAAGTATTATTATTTCTTATGTCAATATAGACTTTTGTCTTGAATCTTTCAGATCTAAACATTCATGCCACAATTAATAGAATTACATTGAAAAACTATGTTGGTTAGTATTCCACATCAAAAATTCTGTTTTTATCATTTACCTACTCGAGGACGAGCATGAATTAAGCTTGGGGATGCTTGATACTTCTCCAACGTATCTATAATTTTTGATTGGGCCATGCTATTATTTATGATGTTTTGGATGCTTAATGGGCTTTGTGAAAGTGCAACTAATCCCCGGGTGGTTTTGGCAATTAATAACAACATATATATCATTGAACTAATAGTTACTTGAGAATCATTTCAGAGAAGTTAAGTGATATGGGTATGGCAAGGACTGAAGAAGTGGACCCCTCAAAATGCTAAGGCAAGCATTGGCAAAAGCTCAAGACTCCATTTTTGGTTTAGTGATCCAAGATCACATTGAGTCCATAGGAAAAGCCAATACTATTAAAAGGGGATGAGGTTATGTTGATGATCTGGTTGCTCAAGTGCTTAGTGATACATCTCCTAAACTATCAGCAACTTTCACTGCCATATACACTCATAAGTAATCTCGGTCCCACCGATAATCCAAACTCAGTCACACCGAGATGAACCACCTCAGCCATAAGCCAAACCCTAGAAATTTCGGATATTCCGATTCTGAAATCGGTTTCACCGAAACATGGGCTGCCAAGCTTCTGTAACCTTCTGTCATCAAATCGGTGTCACCGAGATGATAAAGTCGGTCCCACCGAAACTGGCATGCTCTTGTCTTTGCTCGAATCGGACTAACCGAGATGGTATTTTCGGTCCCACCGAAAACCCCAACGTTCACATTATTTGAACTTTCGGTCTCACCGAGTTGTCCACTTCGGTCCCACCGAGATTGCTCAAATATGTGTGTAACGGTTGGATTTTGTGTGGAGGCTATTTATACCCCTCCACCCCCTCTTCATTCGTGGAGAGAGCCATCAGAAAGAACTACCACTCCTACCTTACATTTCTGAGAAGAGAACTACCTACCCTTGTGTTGAGATCAAGTTGCTCCACTCCTACCATATGAAACTTGATCTCTAGCCTTCCCAAGTTGCTTTCCACTCAATCCTTTCTTCCACCACAGCCAAATCAGTGAGGAGAGTTGAGTGTTGGGGAGATTATCATTTGAAGCACAAGAGCAAGGAGTTCATCATCATCTACAACATCTATTACCTTTTGGAGGGTGGTGCCTCCTAGATTGGTTAGGTGTCGCTTGGGAGCCTCCGTCATCGAGATGTGGAGTTGAACCAAGAAGTTTGTAAGGGCAAGGAGATCGCCTACTTCGTGAAGATCTACCCCGAGTAAGGCTAGCCCTCCGTGGGCGTAGGCCATGATGGAATAGACAAGGTTGCTTCTTCGTGGACCCTTCGTGGGTGGAGCCCTCCGTGGACTCGCGCAGCCGTTACCCTCCGTGGGTTGAAGTCTCCATCAACGTGGATGTACGATAGCACCACCTATCGGAACCACGGGAAAAATCACTGCGTCTCCAAAATTGCGTTTGCTCTTCTCCACCTCTCTTTACTACATGTGCAATTTACTTTCCGCTGCCTATACTCTAGAATTGCATGTGTAGGGTGATACTTGACTTGATCATAATTGTGAATCTGCCAAAAACTGTTCTTTGTCAAAAGGCAGAATTTTTATATTTACAAGTAGTCTAATCACCCCCCCTCTAGACATACTTTCGATCCTACAAGTGGTATCAGAGCTTTGGTCTCCATTGTATTGGTTTCCATTGCATTGGACTCCATAAGCTTGGTTTCACAACCTAGGAGAGTATGGCGTCTAGTGAGGGTAATTTTCGTAGAGGTCCTTACTTTGATGGTACAAATTTTGCTAGTTGGAAGCATAAAATGAAAATGCATATTCTTGGTCATAACCCAGCCGCATGGGGCATTATTTGTGTTGGTATGCAAGGTGAATTCTTCGAGGAAGGAAAAGTTCTGGATCGCGAAGCTACAACGGAAGAATTGCGGATGTTGCAAAACAATGCTCAAGCTTGTGACATTCTCTTCAATGCCTTGTGTCCCGAGGAGTTCAACAAAATCAGCCGTCTTGAAAATGCAAAAGAGATTTGGGATACTTTGGTTGAAATGCACGAAGGTACCGAGTCTGTGAAGGAATCAAAGCTAGATATTCTTCAAGGTCAACTTGACAAGTTCAAGATGAAGGATGGTGAAGGAGTCGCTGAAATGTACTCTAGGCTTGCTCTCATCACAAATGAGATTGCCGGCTTAGGAAGCGAAGAAATGACCGACCGATTCATCATCAAGAAGATTCTCAGAGCTTTGGATGGAAAGTATGACACCGTGTGCACTTTGATCCAAATGATGCCAAACTACAAGACTCTCAAGCCAACCGAAGTCATTGGAAGAATTGTTGCTCATGAGATGACACTTAAGGATAAGGAAGAGCTTCACAACAAGTCGAGTGGTGCTTACAAAGCTACAAGTGATGCTCCCACAACCTCAAGTGACAAGTTAGTTTCCAATGAAGAGATAAGCCTAATGGTTAAGAACTTCAACAAATTCTACAAGTATAGAGGCAAAGAGAGAAGCTCAAAGTCTAGATCATATGATGAAAAGAGATCTTCTAGTCGTGATCGAAACTGCTACAATTGTGGAAGACCCGGACACTACTCAAATGAGTGTACGGCTCCCCACAAGAAAAGAGAAGAATCTCCAAGAAGAAGAAGTTCAAGAGATGAGTCACCTCGGAAAGAGAGAAGGAGTAGAGATGATCGTTATGAACGAAGACCCTCTCGGAGAAGCAAGGATTCGGAGAGGAAAGACAATTCATCAAGGAGCTACACAAGAAGAAGACATCAAGCTCATGTAGGTGAATGGGTCTCTGGCTCCGACTCCGACAATCAATCCGATGGAAGCTATCACTCCGACTCCGACTACAGTCAAGATGAAGGTGTTGCCGGTCTTGCTCTCGTATCCTCCAACTCCAACTCCTACGACTTATTTGATTCACCAAATGAGGGAATTGGAAGATGCTTCATGGCTAAAGGCCCCAAGGTATCACACCCTGAATTCTTTGACTTCAATAGTGATGAGGATGACTTGCTTGGTGAAGATGAGCTCTTGCATGATAAATCTAGTGAGCCTAGTAATGATGAAAATGCTAGTAGTCTTTATAGTCGAGAAGAGTCGAATGACAATGCTATGAAGGAGATTGAGCGTCTAACTAAAGAACTAAACACTCTTAAGTTAGCTCATGAAACAACTCAAGAAGATCATAGAGAGCTCCTAAGATCTCATGAGAAGCTACGCTTCGAGAAGCTCACTCTAGAGCAAGAACATGAGTTTCTAAAAGCGATCAATGACGATCTTCGAAAGAAGAGTTCTTCATATCTTGCCAAACGACTTCTCTTGTCTAATTTCTTGCCACCCATTAAGACTAAGCATGACAAGCATAAGAAAAATTCTTCCTCTAGTAGTAACAATAACCATGCTAAATCCAATATTGTTGCTTCTAGTAGTTCTCTTGATTCCACTAACAATGTTTCAAGCCAAGTTACACTTGAGCAAGAAAATAGTTTATTGAAAGGGATCATAGAGAAAGGTGTCTACAAGAGCCTTGCCGGAAGCAAGAACTTTGAGGAAATTGTTCGCAAGCAAGGAAGGCACCGGAAGAATCAAGGAATTGGTTTTGAGCGAAAGTTCAACGCCGAAGGTGTTGAGTGGGAAGAAGGTCAATATCCTACTCCACAGTTTGTTTCTCAAAAGGAGAAGTATGATCCTACTTCTTCCAATGTGGAACAAGCTCAAGATGACCTTCCACCACAAGACCACAAGCTAAAAGCCAAGGACAAGCTTCAAGAGGAGATTGATGCATTCGTTGAAGCACCTCAAGCCATGGTCAAGTGGGTTCCCAAGGAAACGTCAAGTTCTACTTCGTCAAGCTCAACTACAACCCCAAGGATTCCCATCAAGATGATGTGGATCCCGAAGAAGAAGAACTAGAAAGTTCTTGAGGGTGACTCCGCCAACATACTTCACTCACATTCATTTTGGAAACTTGTGCAATCAACTTCCATATCGTGCACTAGTTCATGGAGTCACAAACCCTCTTGTTGGTAAGTCAAGGGACAAGGTAATCATTGCTTTCATGGACATCATCTATTGTGTACTTCAATCTATGTCCATGGATATCCTTGTTTGTTCCTTGTGGGACTAACCCATGTAGGTATTGAAAGTGCCCGAATCCAAAGGATAGCTCCCAACTCTTGATGATCTTCATCAACATTGAGCATCCACATCTTCAACATCTACATGAAGTCTTCTACGACAACCCAAGGTTAGTTTGACCCTTTAAAAGGGGTTCTCACATCTAGGGGGGGCTTTGCTCTAAAAATTGAGCTAAAGCATCTTCAAATGATGTGAACACATCAATGATTTATGTAAAAGTGGTAACCCCACTTGTGCTTAAACGATGAGTATGACCTATGATCAAATGTTCTCATTTGGCTCCTAAGTCAAAATACTCATATAAAGATGACCTAGTCATCGACAAATTGTGTGTTAATTGCTAGAGTTTTGGTTGTGCATGTTTGACACATATTTCATTTGCTATCTTATTGTGTGAGCATGTTGAATGCATGATTTTATCCATTCGAGGACATCCATTTGTTGTTTTGGTTGTTTTGATTTTTCTGACCAAATGGATGGACAAGAGTGCCTAAGTACCTCCCCTAGCTATCTATGCTTTCTTGTCTCAAATTCTATTCATGCTTACATCACAAACTTTGAACAAGTCATTTTCGGACCCTCCGGGTGAGGAGCACTCGGAGCCACCGATCCGTTAAGGGCTAACCTCCAAAACCTTCTAATTGATTTCGGTCAGACCAACTCACTCAAACTCGGTCAAACCGAAAGCATTTAGACTGATCTAGGTTTCATCTCGGTGAAACCGAGTTGTGATTTTCGGCGTGACCGAAGTGCATAACTGCCTAGCAGTTATCCATCTCGGTGCCACCGAGTTTTACAACTCGGTCCCACCGACAGCAAAGGGATATATATACCAAGGGCCGCGCGCGTTGATTCCTCCTTCAAACGTTTCGCCCCCACATCCCCTGCTGCCGTCGCCTTGATCTCCGGATCGTCGCCGTCGTCGCCTGTGCGCCCTCGCCGCAGGTCTCCGTCGCCGTCAACGGCCATCTCCTCCGCGCCGTTGCCGCCGTAGAAAGACTCCACCAAGTTAGGGTGAGTTTTGATCCCACTCGTGCTCCCATCTCCGATTCAATGCACGTTTGGATTGCCCAATATCTTGCCACGATTGAAATCTTCCTTTACACCAGATTGGTTCGTTTGAACTAGATTCGAGTAAAATTTTTAGGGTTAGGTTTCCACGGAACACATCTCGGTAAAACCGATTTTATAATTTCGGTGTGACCGATTTGGCCTCTGGCCATTGCACTGCACCCTTCGGTCCAACCGAGTTGTGCAAATCGGTGTGACCGAAATGTAGTTTGTGTGAAACCCTAGTGTTTTCGGCAGGACCGAAACCCACTTCGGTCAAACCGAAAGTGGTGTGTAAAGCTTCTGTTTAACACTTCGGATTCACCGAAACTTAAACTCGGTCTGACCGAAATGTCTTCTGTGAAAACTTAAAACTAGAATTTGAACTCATTTTTTTTGCAAAAACTTCTGCAGTTTGTGATAACTCTTCTTCTCTGCCTATACCTTATCTATTCACAGGTTGTCAGCCATGTCAGATACCAGTGACAGTCAGAACAGGTCAGAGACACCCATTGCAGACATTCCAGAGGCAGACACTAGTCCTGATCCTAGTAGCCCATTTGATGATGGTGAGAGGAGTACACCAAGTGGCATGCCTCCTGCAGCCACCAGAGCTAGAAAGGAGAAGAATTCCGATGATGAGGATTCTGATTTCGTTGTTGAGGAAGAGGTGACCTCCAAGCCTAAAAGGAAGGTTGTTGCCAAAGAGCAACAAGGTCAGCAGTCCAAGAAGGGCACCAGCAAAGTCAAGCAGTCAACTGTTGCTAAGAAGCTAAATTTGGGAGAAGCAGCTCCAAGCAAAGTGAAGAAAACCACCAAGAGAAAGAGGGTAGTGCATGTGTCAGATTCTCATGCAGATGCAGCAGTCGAGGATGAGGATGAGGAAGCACCCCAGCCTCCACCTCAGAAGCAGAAGCTCATGGGTGATGCCATTAAGGCTGGAGCCACATCAAAGCCCAAGAAATTTGCTCCAGCTAGGGCAGCTCCAGCAAAGCCTGCTGCCAAGCCCAAGAGGACTATCAGAAACATTCCAGCGTCTGAGAAGAACAAGGATGATGTGCCACCAGCTGAGTCTGATGAGGAAGGACAAGTGTTGCTGAAACTCCGTCCAAAACTGCCACTTCACAATGATGCTCATCCTCAAGCCGAGGATATGAAAGCAAGGAAAGATAGAGGTCTCAGGCTATGGAGACAAGCTGACCCATATGCCGTGAGGAGAAGAACTGCTGTAGATCCCAGATTTCACACCAGAGAGCAGCAGGACTTCTATGAGACCGTGCTGATGGACAAGAAGCCCATAGTCGCAGACACCAGATATGTTGACTGGGAGTACATTGACAGCGAAGAGCACAGAGATTTCTTTCCACATGTGCATGAAAGCTTCACTGCATGTGGAGTTGCAGAGTTTGTGGGTCAGAAATTGACCAGTTGGAACGATGAGATGATAATGCAATTCTATGCCACAGCTCACTTCTATCCTGATGGGAAGATCACATGGATGACTGAAGGTCAAAGGTTCTCTTCTTCTGTTGAAGAATGGGCAGAAATTCTGAATGCTCCAGTGCAACGAGAAGATGATATTGATGTCTATGGGATTCCAAAGAAGAATCATGATTCCATGAAGAACATGTACAAAGAGATTCCCGCAGCGGATTTGGAAGTATGGAAGCTCGGCTCAGTCTACCATCTCCAGGCAGGTTTACCTACCACTAATACTATTTTGAGGCATACCTTGATGCCCAAGTCTGGAGATCATCGCATGATCAGAGGATATTCTATCAACATGCTGCATATACTTGATGAGAAAGCACCTTTCAAGGTGATGGACTTAATGGTAGAGACCATTAAGAGGACTGCAGCTGACCAGAAAAGGTCATGTGGATTTGCCCCACAGATTCAGATGCTTATCAATGCCAAGTTTGGCACGGGCAAATTCTTGTTGGATAGAAAACACTTACCGCTGCAGCCAGAGCATGAAGACAATGTTGTTGTGATGGATGAGGAGGATCCGACATCTGTTGAAGGTCAAGCCAAGATCGAAGCTGCTAAGAAAGCCAAAGCTGACAAAGAAGCAGCAGCAGCAGCAGCTAAACCAAAGAGTTTCGGAGAGCAGATTCTTGAAGCTACCCAAAGGATTGAACAACGCCTGGCCAGCATTGAACAGTCTCAGGAGAGCTTAGAGAGGATTGTTGACGAGAAGATCCACGCTCTGGACGTGAAGCTGACTGAAATTCAAGTGACCGTCAACAAGCTTGAGGCAGACAATGAGGAAGCAAAGCAGGACAAGGCAGAGTTGCAGGATGACTTAGTCCAGGATTCTCATCGACAGACTGCTCCGGTTCCCAAAGGATCCCGATCAGCTGCTATTCCAGTGACTGACACCAGGACTACAACTTCAGCACCTCCCACAGCTCCAGCAGTTACTACAGCTCCAGTGTCCACTCCTCCAGCACAGACATCAGCTGAAGTCTTCGCCGATGCCGTCATATCTACTCCGACATCAACCCAGACGGGAGCCGCCAGCAGAGCCCACAGTGACGTTTAGCTCTATGCTTTTTCGAACTTTTTGGTAACTTGTTGCCAAAGGGGGAGAAATTGTATAGATCATAGGGCTTCGAGAGAGAGAGTGCTGTTGTCTTTGCGCTTTTGCTCTTTCGTTCTTTTGCGGTTTCTTTGAGATACTTTTGGTTTTCGAGACATTAAGTGTGCTTGATACTCCGTTTGATGCTACTTTAATGAGTGCTTGGTCGTACTATGCTTTAATGTGTGCTTAATGCCTATCATATGCTATTCCTATCTTGTATGACTATTTACTCATGTCTTGGTGATTGGGTGCATGCTATTCATTCTTATCATTTTGTGCGCTCCACCAAGATGTATGTGACATGGAAGAGTGACCCATGATCCTAATCGATTGTGCATTTGCATTCAAACGCAAATCTTAAATAATGCACAAATTTAGGGGGAGCTCTTGCTTATCACATACTTCTCAAAGCGACGATATTATTCATTGATTATATCCTTTGTCGAAGCTTTGATCTATATGTTGTCATCAATTACCAAAAAGGGGGAGATTGAAAGTGCAACTAATCCCCGGGTGGTTTTGGCAATTAATAACAACATATATATCATTGAACTAATAGTTACTTGAGAATCATTTCAGAGAAGTTAAGTGATATGGGTATGGCAAGGACTGAAGAAGTGGACCCCTCAAAATGCTAAGGCAAGCATTGGCAAAAGCTCAAGACTCCATTTTTGGTTTAGTGATCCAAGATCACATTGAGTCCATAGGAAAAGCCAATACTATTAAAAGGGGATGAGGTTATGTTGATGATCTGGTTGCTCAAGTGCTTAGTGATACATCTCCTAAACTATCAGCAACTTTCACTGCCATATACACTCATAAGTAATCTCGGTCCCACCGATAATCCAAACTCAGTCACACCGAGATGAACCACCTCAGCCATAAGCCAAACCCTAGAAATTTCGGATATTCCGATTCTGAAATCGGTTTCACCGAAACATGGGCTGCCAAGCTTCTGTAACCTTCTGTCATCAAATCGGTGTCACCGAGATGATAAAGTCGGTCCCACCGAAACTGGCATGCTCTTGTCTTTGCTCGAATCGGACTAACCGAGATGGTATTTTCGGTCCCACCGAAAACCCCAACGTTCACATTATTTGAACTTTCGGTCTCACCGAGTTGTCCACTTCGGTCCCACCGAGATTGCTCAAATATGTGTGTAACGGTTGGATTTTGTGTGGAGGCTATTTATACCCCTCCACCCCCTCTTCATTCGTGGAGAGAGCCATCAGAAAGAACTACCACTCCTACCTTACATTTCTGAGAAGAGAACTACCTACCCTTGTGTTGAGATCAAGTTGCTCCACTCCCACCATATGAAGCTTGATCTCTAGCCTTCCCAAGTTGCTTTCTACTCAATCCTTTCTTCCACCACAGCCAAATCAGTGAGGAGAGTTGAGTGTTGGGGAGATTATCATTTGAAGCACAAGAGCAAGGAGTTCATCATCATCTACAACATCTATTACCTTTTGGAGGGTGGTGCCTCCTAGATTGGTTAGGTGTCGCTTGGGAGCCTCCGTCGTCGAGATGTGGAGTTGAACCAAGAAGTTTGTAAGGGCAAGGAGATCGCCTACTTCATGAAGATCTACCCCGAGTAAGGCTAGCCCTCCGTGGGCGTAGGCCATGATGGAATAGACAAGGTTGCTTCTTCGTGGACCCTTCGTGGGTGGAGCCCTCCGTGGACTCGCGCAGCCGTTACCCTCCGTGGGTTGAAGTCTCCATCAACGTGGATGTACGATAGCACCACCTATCGGAACCACGGGAAAAATCACCGCGTCTCCAAAATTGCGTTTGCTCTTCTCCACCTCTCTTTACTACATGTGCAATTTACTTTCCGCTGCCTATACTCTAGAATTGCATGTGTAGGGTGATACTTGACTTGATCATAATTGTGAATCTGCCAAAAACTGTTCTTTGTCAAAAGGCAGAATTTTTATATTTACAAGTAGTCTAATCACCCCCCCTCTAGACATACTTTCGATCCTACACTTTGTTATACACTTTTATATTATTTTTGGGACTAACCTACTAACCCAAAGGCCCAGTACAGATTGTTGTTTTTTGCCTGTTTTAGGGTTTTACAGAAAAGGAATATCAAACGGAGTCCAAACGGAATGAAACCTTCGGGAGAGATATTTTTGGAGAAAAATACGCACGAGAGACTTGAGAACCACGGAGTAGGGCTAACGTAGCGTCCACGAGGGTGGGGGGCGCGCCCCTGATGGCTTCTCGCCCCTCGTTGGTTACCCCAAGTGGAAGGTTTGAGATGCAGTGTAGCGGAAGTTTTCCCTTGGCAAAGATACCAAGGATCGAATTCCCTTGAGACTCCAAGGTTCAACAAGAAGGTGTCAACTGCTAACGGCGCCAGATACTTAGCAATCAACTTGGACCTGCACACAGATACAAATAACTTTGCTCCCAACGAGTACAGAGAGGTTGTCAATCCCTCCGGCCTTGTCGTTTACAAAGGATCAAACGCAAGAGATAATAGTGATAGGTATTGCTGCAACTAGTAAGTAAAAGCAGAAAGTAAATAGCGGATGTGATCAGTGATGGTAATATGGACCGGGGTCCCATGATGTTCACTAGTGATGTCTCTCTCCCAAAAGACGATAAAACAGCTATGTGAGGTAAACGAATTACAGCTGGGCAACTGACAGAATTATGTGCGCAAACCAATGCTAACTATGCTGCAAGAAAGGTTGAGGCTCAAAAGCATGGGCGGTACGCCAAGGTAAGTAGACTGAAATCCATCTCCATCTACTACTAATCATCCACCTTGAGATATCTATCCAGAACATCTCGCTGGTATTAAGTTGCGAGTCCCACCCATAGTGTAAACTCAAAGCAACAGACAACTGCATTAAAAGAACTTTGCGTAAAGTAAACAATCCTTACACCCGCGAGTACAAGCACCGTTGTTTTCCCCCTTGTGGCAACAACACATCCCCTAGACTCATGTTTCTGTCACTCAAGCTAGTCATCGAGGGGCATGAACCCACAATCAAGCATAACGTTCCCTCTTGGAGTTACTACCTACTACTTGGCCAAAGCAATAAACAGCAACGGAGAACATGCAAGAATTACTCAAGAACATAAATATAAAAGAGGTAAATCAAATATATTACTCACACACAATCTGAACATAATCTCACAATCCATCGGATCCCAGCAAACTCAACATAGCAACAACATAAGGATTACATATGTGCCTCGATCATGTAGGGCAGCTCACGAGGTCTAATTAGTGAAGCACAAAGAGGGGAGGAGAACATCACATAGCTACTGGTCATGGACCCATGGTCCAAGGGAGACTACTCACAACTCATCCGGGAGGCGTCCATGGTGGTGGAGAGGTGATACGTCCAAAACGTATCTATAATTTCTGCTTGCTCCATGCCACTTTTGGGTGATATTTCTATGATATTCATACACTTCCGTACACTTTTGATCATATTTGGACTAACTTACTAATCCAGTGCACCCCAGTGCCAGTTTCTGTTTTCGGCTGTTTTTGTATTTCAGGTTTTCACGTTTCGAGAACTGCCCAGAAAAATCCAGAAAAATTATATAAAAAATCAGCGATCCGGAAACAACACTGCGTCCGAAGGGCAGCCTGGGGGGG
>LR738713.1:699451231-699596137 GCA_902687465.1 Secale cereale
GGGGGGGGCGCTTGGGCCCCCCGAGGCTCCCCCAGTGCCCTACTTTGGCATATATTTAAAGGGTCCTCCGTAACCCTCAGAACATGACTTATTTTCGCGATCCCATCTCTGTTCCGCCGCCGCCGCCGCTTCCAAGATCGGGAGCACCAGGAGAACTCTTCCCGGCACCCTGCCGGAGGGGAGGATCACCACCGGGAGCTTCTCCACCACCATGGACGCCTCCCGGATGACTCGTGAGTAGTCTCCCTTGGACCATGAGTCCATGACCAGTAGCTATGTGATGTTCTCCTCCCGTTCTTGTGCTTCACTAATTAGTCCTCGTGAGCTGCCCTACATGATCGAGGCACCTATGTAATCCTTATGCTGTTGCTATGTTGAGTTTGCTGGGATCCGATGGATTATGAGATTATGTTCAGATTGATCTTGAGTAATATATTTGATTCACCTCTTTTATATTTTAGTTCATAAGTAATTCTTGCATGTTCTCCGTTGTTATTTATTGCTTTGGCCGAGTAATAGGTAGTCACTCCAAGAGGGAACGTTATGCTCGATTGTGGGTTCATGCCCCTCGATGACTAGCTTGAGTGACAGAAACATGAGTCTAGGGGATGTGCTGTTGCCACAAGGGGGAAAACAACGGTGCTTGTGCCCGCGGGTGCAAGGATTGTTTACTTTACGCAAAGTTCTTTTAATGCAGTTGTCTGTTGCATTGAGTTTACACTATGGGTGGGACTCGCAACTTAATACCAGCGAGATGTTCTGGATAGATATCTCAAGGTGGATGATTAGTAGTAGATATTGATGGATTTCGGTCTACTTACTTTGGCGTACCGCCCATGCTTTGAACCTCAACCTTTCTTGCAATGTAATCAACATTGGTTTGCGTTCGTGGTCCTGTCAATTGCCCAGCTGTAATTTGTTTACCTCACATAGCTGTTTTATCGTCTTTTGGGAGAGAGACATCACTAGCGAACATCATGAGACTCCGGTCCATATTACCATCATTGATCACATCCACTATTTACTTTTCGCTATTTACTTACTATTGCAAAACATTATCTATCACTACTATCATATTGCTTTTAACCCTTTGTGAACTACAAGGCCGGAGAGATTGACAACCTCTCTGTACTCGTTGGGAGCAAAGTTATTTGTATCTGTGTGCAGGTCCACGTTGATTGCTAATTGCGCCGTTAGTAATTGACACCTACTTGTTGAACCTAGGAGTCTCTGGGGATTCGATCCTTGGCATCTTTGCTTGGGGAAAACACTTCTACTTACTGCATCTTACACCTTCCACTTGGGGTAACCAACGAGGGTTTCGAGGCCCATCAAGAGGCTCCCGGTGGTGGTTCTCCCCTCCGGCAGGGTGCCGGGAAGAGTTCTCCTGGTGCTCCCGATCTTGGAAGCGCGGCGGCGGCGGAACAGAGATGAGATCGCGAAAAAGGGTTCCGTCCTCGAGGGTTTCGGGACGCGGTGTAAATATATGCCAAAGGGGGGCATCAGCGGAGACCTGGGGGGCCCAGGCGCCCCCCCGGCGCGGCCAGGAGGGGGGCCGCGCCACCAGGGCGCCTGGAGCCCTGGTGGCCCCCCTCCGGCCCTACTTCGGCCGTGTGGAAGCTTCCAGAACGCTGATTTTTTATATAATTTTTCCGGGATTTTTCTGGCAGTTTACGTAATGGGAAAACCCGAAGTACAAAAACAGCAGAAAACAGAAACTGGCACTGGGGTGCACTGAGTTAATAGGTTAGTCCAAATATGATCAAAAGTGTATGGAAGTGTATAAATATCATAGCAATATCACCCAAAAGAGGCATGGAGCAAGCGGAAATTATAGATACGTTTTGGACGTATCAGCCCTCTGCCTCGTGGGCACCCCGTCTGGCCCTCGGTGCCCTCCTTCCTCCTATATATACCTACGTACCCCGAAACTATTAGAACAACAGAGAAAACCCTAGTTCCACCGCCATAACCTTCTGTTCCTGTGAGATCCCATCTTGGGGCCTGTTCTGGAGCTCCGCCGGAGGGGGGATCTACCACGGAGTGCTTCTACGTCATCATCATTGCCTCACCATGAGTTGTGAGTAGTTTACCATAGACCTTCGGGTCCATAGCTAGTATGTAGATGGCTTCTTCTCTCTCTTTGGATATCAATACCAAGTTATCCTCGGTCTTCGAGGAGATCTATTCGATGTAATCTCTTTTTACGGTGTGTTTGTCGAGATCCGATGAATTGTGGGTTTATGATCAAGATTATCTTTGAGAAATATTTGGTTCTTTTCTGAACTCTTTATGTGTGATTATAATATCCTTGCAAGTCTCTTCGAATTATTGGGTTGGTTTGGCCTACTAGATCTATAGTTCTTGCAATGGGAGAAGTGCTTGGCTTTGGGTTCAATCTTGCGGTGTCCTTTCCCAGTGACAGTAGGGGCAGCAAGGCACGTATTGTATTGTTGCCATCGAGGATAAGAAGATGGGGTTTATATCACTATGTTTGAGTTTCTCCCACTACATCATGTCATCTTGCTTAAGGCGTTACTCCGTTCTTATGAGCTTAATACACTAGATGCATGCTGGATAGCGGTCGATGTGTGGAGTAATAGTAGTAGATGCAGAATCGTTTCGGTCTACTTGTCTCAGACGTGATGCCTATATATAATGATCATGCCTAGATAGTCTCATAATTATTCACTTTTCTATCAATTGCTCGACAGTAATTTGTTTACCCGCCGTAGAATATCACTATCATGAGAGAAGCCACTAGAGAACACTATGGCCCCCGGGTCTATTCTCAACATATCAATCTATAATCTACTTTACTTTTCCGCTTTTACTTTCTGTTCTTATATCCAAAAATACCAAAAATATCAAACTATCATCTCTATCAGATCTCACTTTTGTAAGTGACCATAAAGGGATTGACAACCCCTTATCGCGTTGGCTGCGAAGTTCTTATTTGTTTGTGCAGGTGCGAGGGACTCGCGCGTGGTCTCCTACTGGATTGATACCTTGGTTCTCAAAAACTGAGGGAAGTACTTACGCTACTATGCTGCATCACCCTTTCCTCTTCGAGGGAATACAATGCAAGCTCGAGAAGTAGCACTACGCCACAAGTATGAAGTGACTCGACCCTCCAAGCTACGCCACAAGTCCAACGTGGCTCAGTCCTCCGAGCTACGCCACAAGTACAACGTGGCCCTTTCGTCCGAGCTACGCCACAATTATTATGTGGCTTGACCCTCCGAGCTACGCCACAAACATGACGCCGACTCGAAATTCGAAAGAGATCGAAGGGAACCAGAAGCAAAGCAAGCACGTCCTAAAAAGGAATCAAGTGCAGATAAAGCCCCGCAAGATTCGGGCAGAAGTACTCGGGCAAGAAGCCCGCAAGAGTTTAAACGGTTACAAAATCACTCGGCATACCGAGGCAAATTGAATCAGAGTATCAAAGTTTGTTCACTCCTCATGGGGAGGAGGGCTTTCAGGCGCGACGTACTCGTCCAAGTCAATCCCGTCGGCAATACGGGTAGCGGCCTTCAGGAAAGTCTCCATGAACGACTGGAACTAAAGCTTCTTCGTGTTGGCAACCTTGAGCGCAGCCAGCCTCTCCTCCTTCACTTCCTTGCAGTGCACGTGGACCAGAGACAGTGCAACGCCAGCACCACAACAGGCTGATGATTTCTTCCACTCCTGCACTCGACTGGGGACCTCATTGAGTTGAGTCATGAGAGACTCGAGGTCATTCTCTTGCACCGCCCCCTCCAGAGTGCAGCGTCGATCCGAGACATCATTGCCTTCAGTCGAGCGAGATAGCCTGTGGCGCTGGTGAGGCGGGACTCTAGTTGCAAGACGTTCATCGCCACTTCATCCTTGACAAGAGAGTTGGCGGGGTCCAGACCCGGCTCGACCCGCCCAGTCTCCTCCTCGAAGTTACGATATAATTCTATATGGGCGAAAACACGGTGAGTTAGCGAGCAGGATATGAGTCGACCGCTTTGATTCAGTCGGACAAAAGGAACATACCTTCAAGCATGAGGTACCACTTCTTCGAGAGGTCACCCAGATAAGCTTCCAACCCGTTCTTCTTCTGGAAAAGGCCGCCTACCTTCTCGTCCAGAGGGATATTGGCCCTCTTCGGTCGAGTCACTTCCTTGTTGTCCGCACCAAGAGAGTCCTTTAGTCTGGCAATCTCTTATTCAAGCTTGCCGACCGAAGCCAGCTTCTGTTCTGCGAGTTCAGTCTTCTCCTGCGCCCTCTGCTACGCCGCTGCCAGGTCAAGGTCCTTCTGCTCCAGAGCTGCCTTCATTTGATCTACAAGGGACATTACTAGATAGATGAACATATGGATGCACACGACACACTCACTGGAATTCAGTCGACCAGCTATACACTTTTATTACCAGACGCTTCGTCCTGGGATTTCTTCAAATGTTCCCTGGCCAACTCCAGGTCAAGATTGAGTTGGACCTGCTTCTTCTCAAGATCCGCGAAGTTGGCTCCAAACTCACAACATTTCTGCGGCCAACAAAAGAAGACAAAATTCTAAGACTACAACCGAGCCAAATACTCAACAGTAGTCTCGGGGACTACACCCAGTGGGTGCACTAAGCGTGCCCCCGGTGGTCCTCACTCGGCCGGATCAATCCTGCCCGAGCTCAAAATTAAAAGAGAGAGAGACAGATGCATTTCGTTCTTAGACCATGGCCGACTACCAGCAGTAGACCACGGTCTCGGGGACTACACCCAGTGGGTGCACTAAGCATGCCCCCACTGGTTCTCACTCGGCCGGATCAGTCCTGCGCGAGTGAGAAGAGTTCGAAACAAATAAACAAGACAAATTCTAAGACCACGACCGACTGACTTCAGTCGACCGTGGCCTCGGGGACTACACCCAGTGGGTGCACTTAGTGTGCCCCCACCGGTCCAATCGACACAAGACCGATTGGATTACAAGAGCTAAAGCTACAAGAAAATCAGGAACACCCAGTGGGCAGTAACATCATCTTACGAACAAAGCGGCAGTTTTCAGAACGAAGACCCCAACAACACATCAAGTCAGTCGGAAAGGACAAACCTGGACATTGGTTCGAAGAGCCGAACAGGCATTATAGGCAGCCATGCTAGCCTCATACGCCGCCTTCGTCCGCTCCATCATCAACCCTGCCTGTCGCACGACCTCCTAGGCCGCACTCACGGGGTCCTCCGGGACGTGATGGGTAGCGAAAAGCACGGACGATGGAGCAGTCGGAGCAGTCACAGGGTCAGCAGCTGGAACAGTCGACGCGGAGGGACGGTCAGTCGACACGGGAACTGATACGTCTCCAACATATCTATAATTTTTGGTTGTTCCATGCTATTATATTATCATTCTAGGATATTTTATGGGCTTTATTATACACTTTTATATTATTTTTGGGACTAACCTATTAACCCAGAGCCCAGTGCCAGTTTATGTTTTTCGCCTGTTTTAGGGTTTCGCAGAAAAGGAATATCAAACGGAGCCCAATTGACCTGAAAATCAACTGAGATCGTTTTTGGACCAGAAGAAGCCCACGGAGTGCCGGAGGGGGACGAGAGGACCCACGGGCTGTCCACGAGGGTGGGGGGCGCGCCCCCCTGCCTCGTGGACAGCCCGTAGCCCCCCTTTGCTTGGCCCCGACTCCAACACCTCCTATATATATACTGAAACCTCCAGAAAGAAACCTAGATCGGGAGTTCCACCGCCGAAAGCCTCTGTAGGCACCGAAAACCAATCTAGACCCTGATCCGGCACCCTGCCGGAGGGGGGAACCCTAACCGGTGGCCATCTTCATCATCCCAACGCTCTCCATGACGAGGAGGGAGTAGTCCACCCTCGGGGCTGAGGGTATGTACCGGTAGCTATGTGTTTGATCTCTCTCTCTCTCTCTCTCTCTCTCTCGTGTTCTTGAGATGGCACGATCTTGATGTATCGCGAGCTTTGCTATTTTAGTTGGATCTTATGATGCTTCTCCCCCTCTACTCTCTTGTAATGGATTGAGTTTTCCCTTTGAAGTTATCTTATCGGATTGAGCCATTAAGGATTTGAGAACACTTGATGTATGTCTTGCATGTGTTTATCTGTGGTGACAATGGGATATCACATGATTCACTTGATGTATGTTTTGGTGATCAACTTGCGGGTTCCGTGACCTTGGGAATCAATGCATAGGGGTTGGCACACGTTTTCGTCTTGACTTTCCGGTAGAAACTTTGGGGCACTCTTTGAAGTTCTATGTGTTGGTTGAATAGATGTTTTTGAGATTGTGTGATGCATATCGTATAATCATGCCAACGGATACTTGAGGTGACAATGGAGTATCTAGGTGACATTAGGGTTTTGGTTGATTTGTGTCGTAAGGTGTTATTCTAGTACGAACTCTATGATAGATTGAACGGAAAGAATAGCTTTGTGTTATTTTACCACGGACTCTTGAATATATCGATCCGAAAGAATAACTTTGAGGTGATTTCGTACCCTACCATAATCTGTTCTTTTGTTCTCCGCTATTAGTTACTTTGGAGTGACTTTTTGTTGCATGTTGAGGGCTAGTAATATGATCCAATTATGTTATCCTTGTTGAGAGAACTTGCACTAGTGAAAGTATGAACCCTAGGCCTCGTTTCCCATCATTGCAACACCGTTTATGCTCACGTTTACCACTTGCTACCTTGCTGTTTTTATATTTTCAGTTTACAAAAACCTATATCTACCCTCCATATTGCACTTGTATCACCATCTCTTCGCCGAACTAGTGCACCTATACGATTTACCATTGTATTGGGTGTGTTGGGGACACAAGAGACTCTTTGCTATTTGGTTGCAGGGTTGTTTGAGAGAGACCATCTTCATCCTACACCTCCCACGGATTGATAAACCTTAGGTCATCCACTTGAGGGAAATTTGCTACTGTCCTGCAAACCTCAGCACTTGGAGGCCCAACAACGTTTACAAGAAGAAGGTTGCGTAGTAGACATGAAGCTCTTTTCTGGCGCCGTTGCCGGGAAGGTGAGTGCTTGAAGGTATATCTTTAGATCTTGCAATCGAATCTCTTAGTTTCTTGTTTTATCACTAGTTTGGTTTATAAAAGAAAATTATAAAAAATGGAATTAAGGTTACCTCATATGCTTCATCTTTTTAATATCTTTCATGAAAATGATGGGAAGAAAAATTGTGCTCAAGTACTAGAAGAAGAATTACATAGAATGCTTGGCATAAAATATGTGCATGATGAGCGTGACTGCAATATTGTTAGTATGAATTCTTTGAATACCCATGATGCTAATGATATGCAAATCCACAAGCTTGGGGATGCTATGTTTGATGAATATGACATGTTTAGTCCCCCAAGTTTTGATGAGCAAATCTATTATGATGAAAGCATGCCTCCTATTTATGATGATTATTGTGATGACACGTATGCTATAAAGAATAAAGATAACCATGAAACTTGTGATCATGATTCTAATTTTCAATTGGATTATGCTTCACATGATAGTTATTTTGTTGAGTTTGCTCCCACTACTATTGATGAGAATAAATTTGCTTATGTGGAGAGTAGTAAAATTTCTATGCAAGTAGATCATGAAAAGAATGCTTTATGTGATGGTTATATTTTTGAATTCATTCATGATGCTACTGAAAATTATTATGAGAGAGGATCATATGCTTGTAGGAATTGCAATAATATGAAGTTTCCTCTCTATATGCTTAAAGTTTTGAAGTTATGCTTGTTCTGCCTTCCTATGCTAGTTGATTATCGTTCCCATAAGTTGTTTGCTCATAAAATCCCTATGCATAGGAAGTGGGTTAGGCATAAATGTGCTAGTCATCTTCATGATGCTCTCTTTATGTTTCAATTCTTATCTTTTATGTGAGCATCATTGAAATCATCATGCCTAGCTAGGGGCGTTAAACGATAGCGCTTGTTGGGAGGCAACCCAACTTTATTTTAGTTTCTTTGTTTTTGATTCTGTTTAGTAATAAATATTGCATCTAGCTTCTGTTTAAATGTGGTTTTGTGTTTTAATTAGTGTTTGTGCCAAGTAGAACCTTTGGGAAGACTTGTGTGAAGTTTATATGATCTTGCTGTGAAAAACAGAATCGTTAGCGCTCGCTAGAATGGTCACCAGATTTTACTGGAGCGTGCTATTTAGTTGATTCTTTTTGCATATGATTAATAGACAAATTCCTCAAGTTTAAAAATTTATTTAAATTTATTTGGAGTTACAGAAGTATGCGAAAACTGCAGATTACTACAGACTGTTCTGTTTTTGACAGATTCTGTTTTTCGTGTGTTGTTTGCTTATTTCAATGCATCTATGAGTAGTATTGGGAAGTATGAACCATAGAGAAGTTGGAATACAGTAGGTTTAATACCAATATAAACAAAGAATGAGTTCACAACAGTACCTTTGAGTAGTGGTTTGCTTTCTTATACTAACGGAGCTCACGAGATTTTTGTCAAAGTTTTGTGTTGTGAAGTTTTCAAGTTTTGAGTATTGCTTTGATGGACTATGGAACAAAGAGTGGCAAGAGCCTAATCTTTGGGATTCCCAAGGCACCCCAAGGTAAAATTCAAGGACAATCAAAAGCCTAAGCTTGGGGATGCCCTGGGAAGGCATCCCCTCTTTCGTCTTCATCCATCGGTAACTATACTCGGAGCTATATTTTTATTCACCACATGATATGTGTTTTACTTGGAGTGTCTTGTATAATTTGAGTCTTTGCTTGTTAGTTTGCCACAATTATCATTGCTGGACACACCTATTTGAGAGAGTTAAATATGGCCTAGGAATTGATAGAACACTCTATGTGCTTCACTTATATCTTTTGAGTTGAATAGTTTTTGCTCTAGTGCTTCACTTATATCTTTTAGAGCACGGTGGTGATATAATTTTGAAGAAATTGTTGAACTCTAATGCTTCACTTATATCCTTTTGAGAGTCTATTAAAACATCATGGTAATGTGCATAGGCTATAAAACTAGTCTTCACATGATGCATCTATGAGTAGTATTGGAGGATATGAACCATAGAGAAGTTGGAATACAGTAGGTTTAACACCAATATAAACAAAGAATGAATTCATTGCTGCACCTTTGAGTAGTGGTTTGCTTTCTTATACTAACGGAGCTCACGAGAATTTTTGTCTAAGTTTTGTGTTGTGAAGTTTTCAGGTTTTGAGTATTGCTTTGATGGACTATGGAACAAGGAGTAGCAAAGGCCTAAGCTTGGGGATGCCAATGGCACCCCAAGTAAATTCAAGATAATCAAAAGCCTAAGCTTGGGGATGCCCCGGGAAGGCATCCCCTCTTTCGTCTTCATCCATCGGTAACTATACTTGGAGCTATATTTTTATTCGCAACATGTTATGTGTTTTGCTTGGAGCGTCTTGTATAATTTGAGTCTTTGCTTGTTAGTTTGCCACAATCATCCTTGCTGGACACACCTATTTGAGAGAGTTAAATATGGCCTAGGAATTGTTAGAACACTCTATATGCCTTACTTATATCTTTTGAGTTGAATAGTTTTGCTCTAGTGCTTCACTTATATCTTTTAGAGCACGGTGGTGGTAATATTTTGTAGAAATTGTTGAACTCTCATGCTTCACTTATATCCTTTTGAGAGTCTACTAAAACAGCATGGTAATGTGTTTAGGCTAAAGAAACTAGTCTTCACATGATAGACATCCAATGTCAATGTAGTAAAAAAAATTCACACTAAGTGCATTGAATAGAATGAGAAGTTGGATGCTTGATAATTGTTTTGAGATATGAGGATAGTGATATTAGAGTCATGCTAGTGGAGTTATTATGAAACTGAGAAATGCGTGTGTTAAGGTTAGTGATTCCCGTAGCATGCACGTATGGTGAACCGCTATGTGACGAAGTTAGAGCATGAGGTATTTGTAAAGTGTCAACCTTTGTGTGGAGGTCGGGGGCGCGCGATGTTTAACTCCTACCAACCTCTCCCTAGGAGAATGCGTTGATTGCTTTGTTCTGATGACTCGTAGATTTTTGCAATAAGTATACGAGTTCTTATGACTAATGTTGAGTCCATGGATTATACGCACTCTCACCCTTCCACCATTGCTAGCCTCTCTTGTCTCGCGCAACTCTCGTCGGTACCATACACCCGCTATATATCCTTCCTCAAAACAACCACCATATATATTCCTCAAAACAGCCACCATACCTACCTATCATGGCATTTCCGTAGCCATTCCGAGATATATTGCCATGCAACTTTCCACCGTTCCGTTCATATGACACGCTTCATATTGTCATATTGCCATGCATGATCATATAGCTGACATCGTATTTGTGGCTAGGCCACCATGCATAATTTTTCATACATGTCACTCTTGATTCATTGCACATCTCGGTACACCACCGGAGGCATTCATATAGAGTCATACTTTGTTCTGGTATCGAGTTGTAATATCGAGTTGTAATTCAATGAAAGTGTCATTATCATCATTATCAGAGCATTGTCCCATGTGAGGAAAGGCTAAATCAAGAAAGCCCCTCCAAAGAAAAAAAAAGGCCAAAGAAAAAAAAGAAAGGCCCAAAAAAAGGAAAAAAAGGGACAATTGCTACTATCTTTTTCCACACTTGTGCTTTAAAGTAGCACCATGTTCTTCATGATAGAGAGTCTCATGTTTAGTCACTTTCATATACTAGTGGGAATTTTCATTATAGAACTTGGCTTGTATATTCCAACGACGGGGTTCCACAAATGCCCTAGGTCTTCGTGAGCAAGCAAGTTGGATGCACACCCACTTAGTTTCTTTTGTTGAGATTTCATACATTTTTAGCTCTAGTGCAGCCATTGCATGGCAATCCCTACTCACTCACATTGATATCTATTGATTGGCATCTCCATAGCCCATTGATACGCCTAGTCGATGTGAGACTATCTTCCTCTTTTGTCTTCTCCACAACCACCACTCTATTCCACCCATAGTGCTATATCCACGGCTCACGCTCATGTATTGCGTGAAAGTTGAAAGGTTTGAAAGAATAGAGTATGAAAACAAGTGCTTGGCTGAAACCGTGGTTGTGCATGATATGAGTATTTTATGTGATGAAGAGGGCGCATAGCCAGACTATATGATTTTGTAGGGATAACTTTCTTTAGCCATGGTATTTTGAGAAGACATGATTGCTTTGTTAGTATGCTTGAAGTATTATTATTTCTTATGTCAATATAGACTTTTGTCTTGAATCTTTCAGATCCGCGCATTCATGCCACAATTAAGAGAATTACATTAAAAATTATGTTAGTTAGCATTCCACATCAAAAATTCTGTTTTTATCATTTACCTACTCGAGGACGAGCAGGAATTAAGCTTGGGGATGGGACATGGAGTTTCTACACCGAGGAGCAAATGCTCCTAGTGTGAACAGTAGTATAAAAAAAATTCAAGAAACATTCAAAAAATTCTGAATTTTTTTGTATGACATACTTTCGCAAATGTTTGACGTGCCTGCAAAATTTCATCACGAAATCACATCGGTGCAAGTCGTGCCGAAAAAAACAAAATCAAAGTTGATTTTGTTTTTTTCGGCACGACTTGCACCGATGTGATTTCGTGATGAAATTTTGCAGGCACGTCAAACATTTGCGAAAGTATGTCCCTAAAAAAATTCAGAATTTTTTGAATGTTTTTTTATTGTACTGTTCACACCAGGAGCAAATGCTCCTGGGTGTAGAAAGGTACTTCCGTTGGGGATGCTGATACGTCTCCAACGTATCTATAATTTTTGATTGTTCCATGCTATTATATTATCCTTCTAGGATGTTTTATGGGTTTTATTATACACTTTTATATTATTTTTGGGACTAACCTATTAAACCAGAGCCCAGTGCCAGTTTATGTTTTTCTCCTGTTTTAGGGTTTTGCAGAAAAGGAATATCAAACGGAGCCCAATTGACCTGAAAATCAACGGAGATCGTTTTTGGACCAGAAGAAGCCCACGGAGTGCCGGAGGGGGACGAGAGGACCCACGGGCTGCCCACGAGGGTGGGGGCGCGCCCCCCTACTGGGTGCGCCCCCCTGCCTCATGGACAGCCCGTAGCCCCCCTTTGCTTGGCCCCGACTCCAACACCTCCTATATATACTGAAACGTCCAGAAAGAAACATAGGTCGGGAGTTCCATCGCCGAAAACCAATCTAGACCATGATCTGGCACCCTGCCGGAGGGGGCAACCCTCACCGGTGGCCATCTTCATCATCCCGGCGCTCTCCATGACGAGGAGGGAGTAGTCCACCCTCGGGGCTGAGGGTTTGTACCAGTAGCTATGTGTTTGATCTCTCTCTCTCTCTCTCTCTCTCTCTCTCTCTCTCTCGTGTTCTTGAGATGGCACGATCTTGATGTATCGCGAGCTTTGCTATTTTAGTTGGATCTTATGATGCTTCCCCCCTCTACTCTCTTGTAATGGATTGAGTTTTCCCTTTGAAGTTATCTTATCGGATTGAGTCTTTAAGGATTTGAGAACACTTGATGTATGTCTTGCATGTGTTTATCTGTTGTGACAATGTGATATCACATGATTCACTTGATGTATGTTTTGGTGCTCAACTTGCGGGTTCCGTGACCTTGTGAATCTATGCATAGGGGTTGGCACACGTTTTCGTCTTGACTTTCCGGTAGAAACTTTGGGGCACTCTTTGAAGTTCTATGTGTTGGTTGAATAGATGTTTCTGAGATTGTGTGACACATATTGTATAATCATGCCCACGGATACTTGAGGTGACAATGGAGTATATAGGTGACATTAGGGTTTTGGTTGATTTGTGTCTTAAGGTGTTATTCTAGTACGAACTCTATGATAGATTGAACGGAAAGAATAGCTTCGTGTTATTTTACCACGAACTCTTGAATATATCGATCAGAAAGAATAACTTTGAGGTGATTTCGTACCCTACCATAATCTCTTCGTTTGTTCTCCGCTATTAGTTACTTTGGAGTGACTCTTTGTTGCATGTTGAGGGCTAGTAATATGATCCAATTATGTTATCCTTGTTGAGAGAACTTGCACTAGTGAAAGTATGAACCCTATGCCTTGTTTCCTATCATTGCAACACCGTTTATGCTCACGTTTACCACTTGCTACCTTGCTGTTTTTATATTTTTAGTTTACAAAAACCTATATCTACCCTCCATATTGCACTTGTATCACCATCTCTTTGCCGAACTAGTGCACCTATACAATTTACCATTGTATTGGGTGTGTTGGGGACACAAGAGACTCTTTGTTATTTGGTTGCAGGGTTGTTTGAGAGAGACCATCTTCATCCTACACCTCCCACGGATTGATAAACCTTAGGTCATCCACTTGAGGGAAATTTGCTACTGTCCTACAAACCTCTGCACTTGGAGGCCCAACAACGTCTACAAGAAGAAGGTTGCGTAGTAGACATCAAGAACAACAAAAGAGACCGTGGTCCGGGCCACGTCCCCCTCTTGCTGGGCCTCAGCGCCAGAGGGTGTCTTCCGACCCCTCCTTCCCGTGCCTCTTCGAGACACCTCCACGCGGTCCTCCTCATCATCGTCATCATCAGGAAGTTCGATGACATTGTGCGGCCCTTCAGAGAACAATTAAGAAGAAATTCAGTCGACTGACAATCCAAATAATGAAAGCCAAAGCATAGCCAAGAAGACGTACATGCGTGGGACGTGGCAGCATCTGCAGTCTCCTCGTCATCACGACCCTTATCAACATCCATTGAGGTCGCAGAAGCAGCAACACTGAAGATTTCACGCAAAGTGAGTCGACAAAGGCAAAACTGATTTCTAAGATAAAAGAAGAACGAAGCAAAGCAACACTTACGTGGAAGCAATCGGGACGTCCACTTTGATATTTGGCAAGACCTTTCAAGGCTTGGAGGCGGCGACCTTGGGATGTTTTGGCGCTTTCTCAGTCGAATCTGGAGTAGACGTCCGAGTGCGCTTCTGCACCTAAGAGCTGGAAGGATCCGTCCTGACACGCGCGGTCTCTGGGTCGTGCTTCACCTTGGAACGCTTCTCTACGCGGGGCGGTGACTCGACTCCCTTATCGTTGCTGGAATCCTCACTCTCCTCCACCGACTCCTCACCGGACTTCCAGTCGGAAGCCTCGCCTACGCCCTCTTCCCCCTCCTGGATCTGTTCGCCATTGGGCACCGAGTACATATCGGTAAAGATCTACATAAAGAAGGAACAATGGTACACGAGTCAGAATCATCAAACGCCTGCAAGCAAGAAACATAAATTCCACTCGGAAACTAAGGCCGAACCTTGTCTGGTTGGTGGTCTGCATCGAACGGGCGAACCCTTCCAGTCCCCCGAGGATTGTCCTTGTTCCCCGTCATGCACTTCAGGCACAGTTCCACCGTCTTCGCGGCGGCTTCCTCTGGGTGGACCCGAGAAGTGTCGTCGACGCCCGAGTACATCCACATTGGATGGTCCCGAGCTTGGAGAGGCTGGATCCTCCTCTTAAAGAACACCTCGAGAAGGTCCATCCCAGTGACCCTGTCGCGGACCAGCTGAACCACCCGCTCCACCAACATGTCCACCTCCACCTTCTCAGCCCGACTCACAAGCAGCGTCGGTGACTGGCCGACTCGATCTAAAGAAAATGGAGGGAGTTCGGTCGACTGACCAGGAGTCGGGACGTCTTTGCAATAAAACCAAGTCGACTGCCATCCCCGGACCAACTCAGGAAGGACCATGACAGGGAAAGTGCTCCTACCCCTAGTCTGGATGCCCAAACCACCACACATCTGGATTTGCTTTCTTGATAGTTTGGGAGCGACAGGTGAAGATATGCTTAAACAGGCCCCAATACGGTCGGCACCCAAGGAAGTTCTCACACATCGAAATGAAGGCGGCCAAGTACGTGATGGTGTTGGGAGCGAAGTGGTGTAGCTAGGCGCCATAGAAAGCCAGGAAACCGTGGAAGAAAGGGTGTGGGGGCAAGGAAAAACCTCGGTCGATGTGGGTCGCGAGGAGAACGCACTCGCCCTCCTGCAGCTGGGGCTCGAGCTCATCCTTCGGCAGCCGCCAGGAGTCGCGCACGATCAGGCCCTCCTCCACCAGCTCCTCCATGTCCTCCGACGTCATCATGGACCTGATCCAGTCCCGTGTATCCAACTAGGCGGGAGCCCGGACCTCGACGACGACCCCCGATTGGATCTCTTCCCCTTCCCCGTCGCCACCGCCTTCTTTGAGCACTCCAGAGCCGCCGTCTTGTCCTTGCCCATGGGGGGGGGGGGGCGAGCCGGCGCGAGCTGAGCGGTGGAGAGCGGAGAGCAAAGGCGCGGCGGAGGAGCGGAGGAAGAAGAGGCAGAGATTGGGCGCACAGTGCTTTCACCTCGGCTGCGGTGCCTATTAATAGCACGGTGGTCGAGTGACTAACTGGTGGCCCCAAGCTATCCCGTCAAATCCCGCAACAGGCGCACACCCAATACGTGGCGAAAAAGGCGGCGCGGGGATCGAGGCACCCCGAGAGTATCCGATCGGATTACTGCGGCACGCCTTGTCCCGTGCGCTTCCCCAAATTTCAAATCCCGCAAAATCCGGAGACCAGAGAACAACCAATCGCGCCGAAAGTTGCGCGCCCCGCTGACGCTCGGAACCATGCGCAAAAGTTCACTCGACGGTTTGCACAAGCAAGTACACTCGGTAGTTCTTGAATCGATTAAGGCGATCAAGTCAAGGTTGAAGGATCGGCCTGGTCCATAGATTCAAGGAAGATTCCCCAGGGACATCCAACTTGGACCAAGGCCAACTTCAACACTCTCCTCCACTCGGACCTCAATCCATTCGGGGGCTACTGATGATGCTACAGACCTAGGGTAGGGTGACGAGCCTGACCCAGGTGCCCCACCCAAGGTCACTACCCCAGAAGCTCAAGAGACAACTCGAAGACAACAAAAATGGTAGACTGATACAGCCCAAGAGGACATTTCACTCGACTGCATACCCCCGCTCAGACGACTCAACTTCACTCGGAAGGATGAGGACACTCGACCATACAAAGACACTCGACCCCCGAAGGTCAATGGTCCCGTTAGGGCAACAACGGTCATGCATTCATTTTGCAGTAATGAATGCCTTTATCGCCCTTTATTGCAGGCGTTATCAGTAAAGTCCTGCCTTTATGTACATTGAACCCTTTGTAACGTGGGGATGGCTGGGGTCCAGGCGCACTCTATATAAGTCGCCCTCCTCTAGTACAAGGGTTCACACCCCTGTAACTCAAACACACATATACATTTCAGTCGACCGCCTCCGGGCACCGAGACGTAGGGCTTTTACTTCCTCCGAGAAGGGCCTGAACTCGTAAACACCTTGAGTACAATCTTACCGCTGCCAAGACCTTGCCTCCTCCAACGTACCCCCTATTCGTACTGTCAGACTTAGAACCACGACAACGCTCGGTTCACATACTACTCCCAGGCACCACATCCGCCGTGATCGCGAGTGGGGACGCGTTGTTGGAGAGCCTCTTGATGGAGTAGAAGCACGAGGTGGCTGCCCTTGCGGCCGCATGACAGAGTCTTCGTGCGATGCGGGTAGAGCCAACAAGCTAGCCAGCGCCCCGTAGATCTTCGATGATGACGACGACACCACGATGGAAACGGGCTCCGACGACGACACCGCGATGCCGCCCGCGCCGTTCCATGCCCGCCTGACCATGGAGCAGGCGTCGGCAAACTTCAGTGCCACCAAGGTGGAGGAGCAGCCGGCGCTTGTGTAGGCGTTTCGGCAGGCGCGGGAGGAGCAACGGTACAATCTTAACCTCCTCAAAAAATGCCGGCTGACGGAGGGCCAAATCTACGGCGAGCACGTGAGCGAGGAAGCCATGGCGGTCATTGTCGTGGCGAACCCCAACTTCGTCGCCGAGCAACAGGCGCTCTACGAGGCTAACAACACTCATGACGCCGCCACTTGCAACGTAGATGCGACGCAGCCGAACGCGTAGGCGGCGCAGGCGATCACAAACGAGAACCCCTCCAGCTGTGCGTCATACGCTCCACCAACGAACTTTCGGGCATGCCGGTGGCACGAGGAGAGTGCCAACTTGCCCACGTCCGTCGTCGATCTCACATCCACCGGCGAACAACAGGTCATGGACTCCAAGGAGGATGAGTAGAGCATGAGAGACGACGTGGCCTCGAGTTCCAAGTGAGTCAGCCTGTTTCCCATGGTCTACTCTTCCTCGTCGGCGACCACACTTTAACTTCACAAGTCTTATCCATGCCGCTCATGGAGACAACGAGATGGACCCGATGATCACGGGAAGGGAACAACAAGGTCGGGGCGTGGACGGCTATCATCTTAGGCTAGGTTTAGGCCCAGTCGATTTTTCTAATTAAAAATATAATTAATATACCCCGGTTTACATGAATTTTGCTCGGTTTGTTAAAATCCGGTGTGAAATGTATGTGGGCACGGTTGGATGGATGGCTCTTGCATCAGTCTCCGTGGAACGGTCTCAATCGGTCCACGGACGAATGCGGTGTCCCTGGACACCGTATCCTAAAGCGCCTACAAATGTCTGGATCACGGTATCGATATCATTGTTGCAATCCAATGTAGTATCGGATATGTCTAGGAGCCTGTCCTTGCTTTCGAATTATCACAAACCGGCACGAAACCTGAGGGAGGTTTACGGGCATCCGTACCCGTGCCACATACACGTCCCATTACACGGTCCCACATAAAACCCTCTTTGACTCGTCTCTTCAACCATACCTCCGCTCTACACTCCGTGTTCATGCCGGTATAGAGTGGACGCAACCGTCTGCAGCATGCCGTCCGAAATGCACGACATTGAAGTGGCACGATGACCGAGAGCTAAAATTTACATTACAATATACTTTCATACGTAGCATAGACAAAAAAAAAAGGCAAATACGTACATGAAAATGGGCAGTATTTTGTTTTTGGGTAGCCTGCAAATCATAATATTTTGGAACCAAAATTTACTGATCTGTCGTGAATATGTATAAGTTTTCACACGATTTTTTAAAAAAACTTGAAATATCACTTTCGTTTTATTGAAATAATGGGCGACAAGTATCCCATCCTACACAAGTGTGCTCACCACATAGTGGGCCTAATTAGGTTCCTTTTTTAGATCTGCAGTCCAACAATGATTCCACAACCCTAACTATGTGAACAGTTTCTCTCTGAGTGGTGCCATATTTTTTCATAAGGGTTCTGCATAATACGTGGACTAGGTGCCGAAGAAGAAAGCCTGATAAGCCGAAGTCGCCGAATACAGTTCATTGGCTGAGAAGAGAGCTTCTAGTCAGCGCTCGTGGCACTTTTTTTAAAGAATTATTTGAATTACTTAACACATGTGTTACATGGTCAGCCATCGTGGCATCGGTTGGCCACACTAGCGCTCACGCGAACGCTCACCTAGGCCGGGCCAATAGCAGCGTGTTAGCTCTTGCTTGGCTGGACAGTTGACCGCGAGGATGACCATTGACCACGAGCCCCATTTATTGACTTTGATTTTTTTTTTCATGAATTTGAAAACAAGTGTCACAAATTTGAGAAAAAGTTTATGAATTTTGAAAGTATATTCATGAATTTGATAAAACTTCCTGGACTTGATAAAAAGTTGAACATTTGAAAAAAAATCACAAATTGTAAAAATGTTCTTGAATATGTTTTCTAGGATTTGAAAAAGTTAACACATATTTTAAAAAGTTCACAATTTTGAAAAACTTACGTGATTTTTTATAAAATTACAAATTTGAGAATATCCATGAATTTGAAAAACTGTTCACAACATAAATAATAACAGAAAAGAAAAATAGAGTATAAAAATAAAATAAAGAATGAAAATTTAAAAATTTAAATAAAAAACTTGGTAGAATTGCTGGCCAAATGTCTAGGAATTGCACAAGCGCCGGAACTGTCGGGCCCCATGAATATCCAGTGCTCGCAGCGAGTCCCTCCTCGACCGTGCGTGTTGCTTCCCACCTCTTTTTTGAAGCTATGGACAAACTGATACATATTTGAGGCGACATCGAAGGCGTTGCGCCCGTTGATCCACCTGTCGTGCTGTAATTTGACCCTAGCACTGTCGCCGTGCTGAGCAATCCGTTGCCGTAAAAAATGTGAGCCCGACCCTCATGTATGGCTTGTTTCAGCGAGCAAATGGCCGGGGAAGTTGGCGCGCTTCGTTATCTCCCACTGCAAGTTGGATGAGGATGGCGACACGAACAGAACATGCTCCCGTCGGGAGCCTATGCCGTTGACGGTCCCCGGAAAGACCAGGGCGTAGGACCTGTCGTCGTCCCGGCGGCGTGCGACGAGAACACTGGTCGTTTGCACGGGAGGGCGCGTGCTGGGCGCGTGAGGGATCATGCGGAGCGACCTGTCAATGGCGTCGTAGATGATAAATACGTCGTCGTAGTAGACTTCGGGGAAGGCCGTTGCGATGATGATCAGGTTCCTGTCGACGGCATGGATAGAAGTGGACAGCTGGGTGCCGCCTCGGAGGGTGAGGCTGCACAGATCTGGCGCACCGGCAAGGTCTCCTTCTAGCGCCATATTCCGCATGAGCGTCTCGCAGTCGACGTCCGGGGGGAGCCCCAACGCCCGATTGGCTCCAGATGACAGCACAGGCCTCTGGTTCTCCTCTGTCTCGTCGCCGGGGAGGTAGGTGTCCACGAAGGGACGCAATAGGAACAGGGAGGGCGAGGGCGGAGTCATGAGTCATGACTGACGTAGTTTTGTCGGCGGATCTCCTATAGTTCTGGTCTGTTGTGGAGGGAGTGGGGAGGCGTCCGCGGCGGCGGGAGGAGGATGAGGAGCCAGAGACGAAGATGGGGCAGCGCGATCTCAATCGGCGACGGTTTCTCTTTTTTTTTTTGGGTACTGAACAACTTTATTCATCAAAAGCCACATGGAGTGGAATACGGTTCTGGTTATAAGGAACGCCAAACCAGACGTGGCGACCAGGACCTCTAGAAAGGGAAAATTTCGCTAAACTATGTGCTTCATGATTCGCAGCACGACACTCAAAAGTAAATTTACATAGAACATTAGCAACTCTAGTATGGATCTCGCTGATTATTGCTCCATATCTTCCTCTGGCGTTCAGGCCAATATCTGCCACGACCTGTTTGCAGTCTGAAGCAATGACAAAGTTGTGAATATTCAGGTCTTCCGCCAAGCACAGCGCTTCACGGCATGCTATTGCTTCCAAGGACGCAGGGTCGGTGACACCCTCCAGGACCAGTGCCGAGGCCCCAATGTAGTTCCCCGCCTCATCTCTGCAAACTGCAGCAGCCGATCCTCCTCTTCTGGCGCGCACCCCAGCATCAACATGTATTTTGTAAGATCCAGGCGGCGGTCTCTTTGGGTTTTGTCGCTGCTGCTGGACTGAAGCCCCAGACTGGCGTGGGCGTCGGTTCGCATCGTAGATGATGTCCAGTTCTGCAATAAACCTGCTGATGAAGGAATGTGTCTGATGGGGGCTTTGAAAGATTGCCTCACGAATAGCTTTCCGGCGTGCATGCCAGATCGCCCACGCCGTGATCACCAGAAGGATAAACTTCTCATGTGGTAGGCTCTCGATCAGAGTAAACAGCCAGTTTTTGGCATTAGGCTCTGTGGTGGCTATGATTTTATGCATAACTTCCTCATCTCCCAACGCCCACACACTGCGCGATGCGGTGCACTCCAATAACGAATGTCGCCATGAGTCCTGTACCCCGCAAAGCCCGCACAGGCTAGAATCTGCCATATGGCGGTGAGCTCGCACGTCATTTGTAGGCAACGACTGCTTCGATAATCTCCAGAGAAACATTCTAACCTTACCCGGGACTTCAGTATTCCACAATGATTTTCATGCTCCTGTCTCTGCCCTGTCATTGGACGGGCCTGCTGAACCCTCGAGCCACGCCTCTCTGCGCTGCTTGGTTGCTATAATCATCTTATAAGCAGACCTGACCGAAAAAGTGCCATGTTTTTCATAGTGCCAAGCCCAAAAATCTGACATGTTTCGAGTACATAGAGGGATTCCCAATATAATTTCAGCATCCATCGGCATAAAAGTGGTCTGCACCAGTTGCCTATTCCACGATGCTGTGGCAGGAGTTATAAGTTCAGAAACCATCATCGGCCGGTTCTGTGTTAAGCAACCGTAAGGCCTAAGCATTTCATCCCTTGGAAGCCAGTTGTGTGCCCATATGTTGGTAGAAGCACCATTACCAATACGTTTGATTAGCCCCTGCTTGAGTATATCCCCGCCTTCCACAATTGCTCTCCAGATTTGGCTAGGTCGACCTCCTAGCTCAGCCTCAAGAATGTTTGTAGTTGGGTAATAGATGCTTTTCAGCACACGAGCGCTTAGTGTGTCAGGGTTCTGCAGCAATCGCCACGACTGCTTTGCCAACATGGCGAGGTTGAACAGCTCAAAGTCTTTGAAGCCGAGCCCCCCCATATCTTTTGGTTGTGTCATAGCTTTCCAGGAGACCCAGTGTGGCTTCCTCTTCCCCTCTTTGCTGCCCCACCAGAATTTCCTGATGAGCATATTTAGATGTTCACACAATCCTCTTGGTAGCTTAAAACATGACATGGAGAAAACAGGCACCGCTTGGGCAACTGATTTAACTAACACTTCTTTTCCCGCTGATGACATAGTGCTCTCTATCCATCCGTGAACCTTACTCCATAGCCGGTCCTTGAGATATTTAAAGGCACCGTTCTTAGAGCTCCCAACATCAGACGACATTCCCAAGTACTTCTCATTTAGAGTTTCATTGGGGACATTTAGTATTTCCTTTATTTCATGTCTCACCGAGTCTGGCACTCCTTTGCTGAAGAAAATTGATGATTTTGAGTAGTTGATCCGTTGCCCAGTTGCTTGACAGTAAGTATCCATAACTTGGTACACCTCGTTAGCCCCCATACCATTTGCCTTGAAAAACAGCAGGCTGTCATCAGCGAATAGGAGATGGTTCACTGGTGGCGCCGTAGGTGCTACCTCTAAACCGTGCAAATTGGATGACTCATTTTTGGATTTTAATAGGCACGGAAGGCCCTCTGCTGCTAGCAAGAACAAGTATGGGGAAATCGGGTCCCCTTGTCTGATTCCTCGTGAAGGATTGAATTGATGAAGCTTCTTCCCATTGAAAAGGACAGAGAATTCAACTGTCGTTACCAGTCCCATAACTATATCAACCCACCTGGGTGTGAATCCCAGCTTGAGCATGATGGCCTTCAGATAAGACCATTCAACCCTATCATATGCCTTCATCATATCCAGCTTGAGAGCACATGATTGATTTTTCTTTGCCTTATTTCTCTTCATAAAATGCAAGCACTCATAAACTGTTATTATATTGTTTGTGATCAACCTTCCCGGCACAAAGGCGGACTGTTCTTCTGAGATGATATCCGGCAGGACCAATTTTAATCTATTGGATATTACCTTCGATGCAATTTTGTATAAAACATTGCACAAGCTAATTGGGCGAAATTGAGATAGAAGCGTTGGGTTTTTTACCTTTGGGATGAGCACCAACATTGTTTCATCAATGCACTTGGCAGATTCAGTCCCTTGCACAATTTTTAGAACAACCTGAGTGACTTCCTCGGCGCACACCTCCCAATGGTGCTGAAAAAAATGTGCTGGGTAGCCATCCGGGCCGGGGGCCTTTGTGGGGAACATTTGAAACAAAGCTATCTTCACTTCATTTTGACTATAGGGGGCATTTAGAAGCTCATTCATCTCTTGTGTTACCTTTGTTGGAACTGTCTCCAGGACCCGTTCCATGTTTTGAACGCCCTCCGACGTGTATAGCTACTGGTAAAAATCATTGGCCATTTGCTCCATCTCTTGGACATTTTCTGTCATCTGACCATTTGGCTTTTGAAGTGCTTTTATCTGATTCTTCCTTCTCCGCCTGCTCGCCCTGAGATGAAAAAAATATGTGTTTTATCTCCATGGGTTAGCCACTCCACCCTTGCACGCTGACGCCATAAAATCTCCTCCCTGTGATAGAGCTCGGTTAATCTGTCCACTATTTTAATTTCAGCATGCGTTGGCCCCATCCGAACAGGATCCGACCGCATCTCCTGTAGCTGTCGTTTTAGGCGTTGAATCTCTTGTCTGACATTCCCGAAGTGGATTCGATCCCAGTTGGTCAAGTCGTCCGACAGCGATGCCAGTTTGTCTTTAATTGCCTGCACAGATTCTCCCGCCGCGCTCCGCCATGCAACCTCCACTACCGGCACCAATCCCGAGTCCCTCTCCCAGGCGATTTCATATTTAAACCGGCGCGGGGCCCTTCTGCATGCTATCTCATGCACGTACCTGACGTAGAGAGGGACATGATCACTTGTTGCTGCTGTTTTGTGCTCCAGGGTAGCTGAAGGGAAAGCCAAAGCCCACGTCGGATTTGCAACACCCCGGTCCAGCCTTACCCTTGTGTATGTCCCTCCAGCAACTTTTTTCTCGAATGTCCAGGGGTTTCCAATATACCCAACGTCCGAGAGTCCACATATGTCAAGGGCATATCTAAAAGCATCCATTTGAGCCTGACTTCTATTCCCAACACCATCGTGCTCGTGCGCGTACACTACCTCATTAAAATCACCAAGGACTAACCAGGGTACATCGCTTTTGCCTACAATTCCCTTCATCATGTTCCATGTCTTGTATCTTTCATTTACCTGAGCTTCTCCATATACAAAAGTAACCCTCGTCCTGTCATCGACTAGATCATGAATCATTGCATCAATGTGATACTCTGAGTAACCAACAATCTCAAGTTTTATTTCTTCATTCCAAAAAACTCCTAGGCCACCACTATGACCCGAACTGCTTACAGCAAAACTCTTATTGAAACCTAAAGAACCAGCCATACTCTCAACTCTCGTACCCTCTATTTGAGTTTCTAGAATACAAAGTACACAGGGGGCAAACTGCTTCGTCATATCACGAAGCTCGCGAACTGTCGCGGGATTGCCAGCACCGCGACAGTTCCAACACAGGAGACTCATTGCGCTTGGCGCGATCCCCCTAGGAGGCCCGCCATACGCGCATCATTTTTGTTTGTGGCTGTGTTCTTCCCATTGGTTTTATCAACTGCTGAGGAGGATACCTTGTTACGTTTTGGCTCCTGTTTTGACGAGGGGCTCAAAGGATCTTCCGAGGGGGGGTAGCAACAGTAGCTTATTTGCCCCATCCACTGGGGTCGCTTGTTTCACAGCTGATGTCATTGGGTTATTTGCCGTAGCACCCCTCTTCCTGTTTCCGTCCACTTCCTCCATATATATATATATCCGAATCCATTGAGGAATTCTCCTGTTCATAACCGCGCCCCCTACCTCTGCCAGCGTTGCCTCTTCCTCGTCCCCCTCGTGTGTTGTTACCACCTTGTCCTCGCCCTTCTCCAGGACCTCTGTCGGGCCCTCTGAACCATGCTGCTTTTAGGTCTTTGAAAACCAGGGCCTTCGGAGGGTTGACTCCATCACCACACTCCTTAAAAAGATGACCCAAAAGGCCACAAACAGCACACCAATCAGGGAGTCGCTTGTATTTCACTCTGAAGATGAGTCGTTGGACAATATCCTTCTTTTTGATTACCAGAGAAACTGCGTTTTTGAGAGGTTTTGTGACGTCAATCCTGACCCGCACTCTGACAAAATTACCCTCAAAATCATGGGAACTTGGCTCAGCATAGATGAACTCCCCAACTGTTGCAGACAAAGCCTTGATCTTGGAGAAGTATCCTTCTGGGAAGTCATGGATCTGAATCCACATCTCAACTTTATTGAGCTCAATCGTCGACGGTTTCTCAATTCTAAGCAAACAAGAGAGGACGATGGATTTGCCGTCGGACGCAGAACCGGCCATATGGGCCGTGCTTATAAGAGCCAGCCCGCGGCACGCTCCCAAGGTTAAGTCTTTTTCTTCAAAATCACTAGTTGAGGAGCGCATTTCTCAAAAAAAAAAAAACTAGTTGAGGAGCGCTCCCCGCAACGATTAATCGGGGAGCGATCCGCGCGCGACAAGTGTCACGTGCGGGGCGCTCGTCAAACTTTTCTGGTGTGCTCCACGCGCGACACTTGTTGCGCTATCGGGCACTCCTGTGATTTCCGGTTTCTGGTTTTCCTTTCTAGTTTTTCCTTTTTTCACTTTAATCCTTATACTTTTATTGTTTTGTAAGACACTTTTGATCTATTTTGAGATCTATTTCTCTCTGGTGTCATCGAACCGTCACCGTTGACTGTTCTTTCGTTGCCGTGGTTGCCGCCCGTCGCGCCCGCAGCTCTTGTTGCGTGCTTACGGCGGCTCCCGTCGCGCCCGCCGCGCATGTCGGCTCATTTACCGTGGGCGGCGCTTCCCCTGTTCGCACGATCGTCGTTTCCTACCGGTTGCATTCGTGGGTTCCATGTTTCCTTTTTATTTCTCTTTTTGTTCCCATTATATTTCCGGGATATGGAGATTTATGGGGTAGTTACGGGTGGGGGCTTCCAACACTATCAGATGTCAAGTTTCAACTCGGTTTGTGGAATTAGTTCTTGATAATCATTGTGTTTTTTGCAGGTATGGCTTGTCCCTTTTGCCGTATGCCGGGTGACCCGTGTTCTTCTTTTGATTCTTCTGTAGATTGGTTTAGTGTGGTTCTGGATCGGCGTTGTTCGAGGCGTGTTGTAAGAATAACATTTTACAATTGTTTATTTTTTGGCACACATGCTTACTTCTTTTGGTGCTGCTTATGCTGTTTTGATTTTGATTATTATTGTTTTGATTCGTTGTGCAGTATGTTCCGTGCAGTCTTAGAGCTCATCCTGCTCGTTACATCGAGGATTGTAGGGCTTTAGCCATAAGGAGGGGTGGCAAGGATACTAACCTTGCTCTTCACTGCAGTGAGGGTAATTTGTATGGTGTTCTGTTTAGTCATAGTCGGGTGAGCAGCAAATTCCATGGTTCCTTCTGGGAACGATTGGTCAGTGATTATGGTGTTCGTCCTCATGATATAATGACCGTTAGGCTTGAGCATTATGGAACGTGGATTGGTGTTGATTTTTATCGTCTTGGTCGTGGAGATGCATTGTCCACTTTACCATCTGTTGGTAAGGTTTAATTTTTAAGGAAGTTTTTAGCTTGTTTCATTTCACATGATTTTTCTGTTCCCTTGAACCCGTGTAATTTTATTTTGTAGCTCTTGATGGTTTGAGTGACTCCGAGAATCAACTTGTTGGTAGTTGTTTCTACACCCGTGGTGTTGATCTCAATTATCAGCAGATGTATTTCATGACATGTCAACTCTTTGATGACGAGTACATACCCTGTCGTCCTTTTGTTCATAGGATTCATTCCATCAATTTTAATGGTCATCATATGGTCAGATTTATTTTCCACTATTTTTCTTTGTTTATGTTTATGTTTATTTATTTTTATTATTTCTTCTGTTTATAGTTTTTAATTTTTGTTTTGTTTCTAATAGCTTGATGTTTTTGTCAAGTTATTCCTGGTAGGGTTGTGAGCAGTTTGAAGGAGTTTGTGACATTTCCCAGGACTAGCGTTTTAACTCTTGAAGTTACTTTGGAATCTCGTGATGATGATATATGTGTGTGCACTCCTTGCTCCTACTTCATTGGCTTGGGTAATAGAATGGTGTTCAAAAAGGAAGGATTTAGTTATTTTCTCCAGGCATCATATATTGAAGTAAACAACTTGGTGCTCATAACTTTCAAAGAGCGTGATGGGAGGCTTGTTGTTATCTTCAATATTCTGCCGCAGTGATATTAGTTGTAGACTTTGAACATAATGGATTTTGTTTAAAAGTCTATGCTACAGTGTAATGTTATTTAGATATATGAAACGATATGAACCTAACTGTTCTTTGTTGTACTTCGTTTGTAGCATAGTCATGGCTGTGCATCTCTTTTTTAGATATTTTTTTGGATGGATGTTAGCTAATTGGAGGCATAATTGTACATAGATTAAAGGCACATGTGTGCCTTTGTTTTTTCTATGTTTCCTCTGACATGTGTTGTAGAGACAGGAACGTCTGTGCAACAGCAAAGAGGCACGGGCGATCACGCTTGAATAGCTTGTAGAGTCACAATGCGTGTTATGCGAGGCACGGGTGTGTGGGCACCAGAGTCACGTGAGTGAAGTCTCTATAGGCAGGAGGCATAGGTATAGGTTGGTGGCATCCGGCTCTACTGAGAGGAACGTGTGTGCAACACCAAAAGTTGTGCAGACGATCATGCGTGCAGAGCACGTAGGTTCATTGTGGGTATCATGTGAGGCACGGAAGTGAAGTCCGTACAGACACGGAGGCGAAGTAACTACAGACACGTTTGTGTGGCCTCTGGAGGCACGTGTATTAAGTGTCTTGATGTACAAAAGGTGTGAAGTTCCTAGAGACACTAGAGTTTGGCAGGAGAGGCATCAGTGCTAATACTTGGTTAGAGAGGCACGATTGTGGATGCATAGGTGTGAAGTTTGTAGGGTCACGGGCGTGTGTCAAAGTTCTTGTTCCTTGCGTCTGTGTACGAATGTTCTGAATGAACAGAGTAGTGTTTACAGGAACCTGTGTGCAACAACAAGGATGTTCTGAATGGACAGAGCAGTGTTTGATGTGAAATGGATGTTTTTGTGATTTTTCTTTTCAATGTGGTTAAACTAACAAAGTTCTTGTCCCTTGCGTCTGTGTACGGAATGTTCTTCTGCAATATTTTTAAATTGTTCACCCCAAAAATCGTGCGACATATTTGTTCTTATATAATTATGGATACAACATATGTTTGTTCAATACTAGGAGATAACTTACTAATTGCATTTAGACATGCAAAACGTACTATTCATTTGTACATGAACACAACACTGTGTTCAAACGTAAAATAGTAATACAGTACACACATCATCTTTGAGCAACAACAATCATATTTACAATATAGGTTCATTCAATCTAAATTATCATAATACTAGTTACTACTAGTTTAATGTAGACATCTATTTTCTCGCAATTTACCATCCACTGTTTCCTTTCCGGCGCTTTCAGCCACTGAAAGATCCGTCTTCTTTGTTCTTACGTGGGCGGAATATATCCTTCATTGGTTGTTGATGGAGGTGACGTAGCCCGTGCTTGATGATTAGGATTCTACGGTACAAGTCGTGCTAACATACCCATCTTTTGCTGCGTACTCAAGGTGTTGCGGGGAAAGCGGCTTCCATTCCCAGAACTGGTGCTTGTCCTTTGGGAATGATTTCTTCATGTTCTTGTAGGAGGGGTCGGTGATGGCCGCTGCAAGGTCACCCATGGAGTCCCTTTCTCCACCACCCTTCATACAGATTGCTTCTGGATGTCGATGTGGTGCTCGTCTGGAATTTTAATCCATGCACGGGCAAGCATGGTCTTGTCTCCCCTGGTGTCGACGCTAGCGAAAGTTACCGCTTTGCGTTGCAGGAAGTCAAGCAACACCTGGGAGCGCTCGGACCTGCAGTAGTGGTATACGAGGACATGCTCGCGCATGGCAAGTTGGACGACGACGATCCCTTGTTGTATGTAACTGCTCTTACGTGTGTACTCGAGGTCGAGGCCCACGAACTTGTTCTTCTCCTCCTTTAGCCATCCCTCGTACTTTTTGATGGTTCTCTCCACGGTCTTTGGGTCGTTGGTGTACACCACCTCCAGCACTGTTGTACCGTTGGTAGTGAATGTTTGGTAAGTGTTGTTAGTTTCCTATCATCCATGGCTACATGTGTGCGGTGGGGAATTGTTGCGACCGATGAGAAACTTCTAAGGAAGAAGATACAAATGGACTCCGTAAAATGAAAGGGATCTTTACTTTGTCGTGCAAAAAAGGAAACCGTCAAAGAGCAGTTGGTAGTCATCCGGCGGTTTCAGGGGTAGATTTACGGGAACAGGCGTTTGTTGGATCAGTTTTTAAGATTTTTACTTATCTTGTTCATTGAAATGTTTTTATTCGTCGCGTGCTGCCTGCGGGATCCATGTGTGTGTATTCCTTCATTGGCTGTGTAGGTAGTCGTTCAACGGTGGAACACTCAGCAGAGTCATGGTCGTGCCTTTGTTGTCGAAACGTTTTTTTCCGGTTAACAACATTCCTTGGTTAACGAGGCACTTTTGTTATGTTATTCGGTGCACAACTGTGTGTTTCGAAAAAGTTGGTGACGTAAACATAGTTTGCACCTGAAAATGGAGTCTTGTTTGGTGTTTAATTGAGATATATTTCACTAGATGGTTTGAATAACTTTGATAACATGGTATTGCTATAGATTTTGATGCAAAAACTGATTTTTGATTTGTTTGATTTTTGAATTAGAGTTTAATAGAAAATGTTTATTTTTTATTTTTGGATATTTGGAATTGTGAATCTTTCAAAGGTTAACCAGCTACTTCAGTGTCTGTAAGAACTACATTAGTTCCAAAGGATCATTCCGACAGTTCAAACAAGGAGTTGAGGGTCCATAAGAGCTACATAAGTTCCAAATGATCATTCCGATAGTTCAAGCAACCACTTGGTCCATAATAGTTACATTACTACCATTCTAATAAGCAAACTTATAGTAATCAGTGATTTGTTCCTGGGAGGCATCATCATGTAATGATCACTAAACATCCTAGGAGATGCATTATTTCTTCCATTTTAAGTGCTGGTTCGAACGGAATCTACGAAATGCGCTGAATGATGATGGACACAGAACGATCATGGCGCTCTTTGAAAGTGATCAGAACAACGTTCTTTTCAACAAAGGATGCAACTGATATGAAGTCTCTGAAAGAAGACTTTTCAGTTACCATCATGTCGTCTTTTTTAGAGATGTAGTACGACGAAGGAGTGATGACATGGGTAGGTTCATCAGTGGCTTCAAGGGTCAGCCTTGCATTGGTTGGTATGTCCACCCATCTCTTCAGTGTCAACACAACACTCCTCGGAATTTTCTAGAAGAAAGCAAAACTAAATAGAAATCAAAACCGTTGATTTGCCACTTGGACATTAAATAAAAGAATGGCTGAATACGGTGAGAGCGCAATCATTAAGAAATTCCATATTGAAACTAATATATTTCTTGGCATGTTCAGGTTTGTGAGTAAGCAGATAAAACAATATATTAAGAGAGCAACACAAGTTTTGTTGTTTTAGGATTAATAAACATATTCTTTATAATTATACATATAAGCAAGATTACATAGCAAAATATGTTTTATAATTTAGCAAGGACAGTTGTAACCAACCATGATGTAGTGTTTGGTGTTAGTGGGAGTCAACACGTGGACAAATGGACGGCAATAGATGAAAGTATCTTGGAAAAGGCGTTGTACGAAGAATCATGTCTGGTTGTAGGTAAGCTCAATATCAGAGTAGACACAACAGTGAACGTGGTCGAAATCGCCAAAAGGAAGATCGTCGAGAGCTAGAAAAAGAACAAGTATTCAAAGTTAGATAAAGTTATATCCAACTCGTGGTTAATATTATTCAGTATGATGCATGTATATAAAAATACAATGAAAGAAAATAATTTTGGAATATTAAATACCTACCAACATGGGGTAATGGAAGCAACCTTTTGTCATCCCGATATGTTTGTATTTCCAGATTGAGTCCCTCGTCTGGTAGTTCAAATTCTATGCAATCTCCAGCACGTATTTCGTAGTCATCCGCAAAGATGCACCACTCACCACCGCAGAACTTTGTGTAGTTCGCTCTATGCTTAAACAAAGCATTGTAAGACCTTCCTTCATGTGTAAGAAGGGCTGGCTCTACCTGCTCTTTACGCAATATTCTTGCTTCTTCCTTCCTCTCATCAATGTATTCAGCGAGAAAAGCTCTGACATTGCAAGGTACATACTGGAAAAAATATTAAAATTAACAACCTATAAGTATAAATTTGAATTCATGGATCATTAATGTTAAACGTTTTCTTAGGTTGCATCTGAATTTTTGATAACAATTAAAGATAACAACATAATGGTATGATAAATTAATGTATACAGTTTTTTGTCATAGGTTGACGAATTTTAATTAGAGCTGAAGATGCACTATAATAATTAAGGCATAGGTAGGCAAACTAATGGAAAAAAGAAAACAGAGGACAAGTGCAAATAAGTGACAACAGGGGAACGTAGCGTAGGTGTAAAGGGGTATGAGTAACAATGATGATTTATACTATGTTGTAAGCAACTAATAGTTGTAATTCTACCAAACGAACATTGTTTAAGATAAGAAATATAACTATATGTTAGAAATGCTTACTAACCATGTGGCTCCAGCATTTCTCATCAAGAATAACCTCAAATTGTTGGAGAACTTCAGGGTGTGGTTCGCAAGGGCCGCCTGCTTGGCGGCAGGTAGGGCAAACCATACCTAAATAATTCAGAATATCTATGTTAAGAAAACAAGAATATCGTAACAATTTAAAACAAGCTTCAACGTTGAAGGTAGAGAACAACTACAAATATCGGTACGAAGGTAGATAACAACAACAACAACTACTACAATTTAAAACAAGCTTCAACTATCTTAGACATATTAAAAATATCTATACGAAGGTACACAACAACTACAATTTTTCCAGAAATCATCTCATCTACTCCTTCCAGAAAGGCAGTATGCCAGAGTTTAGATCACTTGTTTAGATTAGGAAACACTTTTTTTATTCCTTTGGAGAATGAAGTCGATGCACCGGATCTAATACTTCAATAACTATCAAATCAAAATCCTAGACGTAAAACAATAATAATTTAAATATCGTTTTCAAAATGTAAATACGGATCGGAGAATGCTTACGCATATGCTTTTTACCCGGGAAAGAAGAACAACAGCCATCGACGAACGGAGATTGGGGTAGTGAAAGTTTAGGGCAAGCACCCACGAGTAATCTACGAGAGAAGTATGGCTTAGAAATTAATTGAGAGACCCAATAAAAACTCTGTAATAACATGCCTGAAATCAGATTGTGTGCGACGAGGAAGGACGAACCCTAGAAGCAGACGACAGAGAAGGCAGATGGGTTGTGATGTGGCTGAGGGAGTCTGAGCTGATTGAAATATAAAGGAGACGCGAGAGAGCAAGAGGAGTATTTTTTATTCTACGAAATGGAATGAATGCTGGTTGTAGATGGTGTGTGCATTCGGAGGTGTTATGGGCACACGATACGTTTGACTCGTCCAGCTGCCTCCCACTGGAGTTGTTCAGCTGTGCTACCTCCCTCTGGACTTTTCTACGTGCCTATTTTGCCTCACAGATCTATGTGAGGCACGGTTATACAAGCTGAAAAGCATACTCGTGCTTCTGTGATTTAATTGTATTTAATTAGATAGGGTTGGGCATGTCTGTATGAGAGGAACGGACGAACGATAATGACGTTATTAGATGCATGGTCATTGAAGCAGTAGATGCATGATCAATACATTGGGGGAGGCAAATTCAGGAGAGGCATGATCGTTTCCAATGAGATGCACTGTTGCACCTGAAGTGGAGTCATGGTTCGTGACTCTGCATTTGTCAGCCACTTGTTGATGTAGAGAGCTACTGTTTTTCAAAGGTTCGTTGGGTTCAGGCGGGAATATGTATGCTAGTCCACGGTTATGCGTATGTCAGAATGATGGCCGTGCCTTTGTTTTGGCAATCTATTTGGTGGTACGCCTACATAGAGATGCAGGTCCGTCGATATCACCGAGGTCTCTCTTTAACAAAGTGGAGGCACACGTGTGGCTTTGTTGCCAGCCGAACCGTGCTTCTATTTGGGTTCACTCCCTATTTAGTATATGTATTCCAGAGATCTAGGTCGGACGATAGGGTCATCCTTTGCCTACTCGCATTCTTTTGTCGGTTAAGAGATGTGCTGGTGATCGATGGGATGGCTATTGGTTGCTAGTATTCAATGTGCCAGATACCGTGCTGGAGTTAATCTAGAGGCTCCTCGATTACAGTGTGGCAGCCGTGACTTTTGAAGTGCATGGTTCCACAAGCTGCAGAAGCACAACCGTCTATTCAAGGTTCCCGATGCAATTTAATGGGCGCATGGTAACTGACTCGTCTCTCCCCAAGGTTAAATACTCGTCTATTCCGAGAGGTTACCGTGTTTTATTCTCGCCACAGAACTGTAGGCAGTTCCCATTATCCTCAGCACGTACGAGTGACGCCGGAGAAGCACAATCAAACTCCATTGTCACTCTCACCCTCGTTCCCATGGATGACTTCAGGAACACCACTGAGCGTCTCTTTATTGATGCCAACGGTAACACCAAGCTTGAGGTGTGGTACACCAACGAGCGCTACAAGGTGGAGGAGACACTTTCTCTTTATGAGGACTGGTGATAACCCACAAGTGTAGGGGATCAGTTGTAGCCTCTTTCGATAAGTAAGAGTGTCGAACCCAGCATGGAGTTAAAGGTAGAACAATTATTCCCTCAAGTTCTATCGACCACCGATACAACTCTACGCACGCTTGACGTTTACTTTACCTAGAACAAGTATGAAACTAGAAGTACTTTGTAGTTTTTGCGGGATAGGTTTGCAAGAATATAAAGAGCACGTAAACAAAGACTAGCGGCGGTTTAGATAAATAAGTAATAAAGTTAGTATAGCGAGTGTGGAAAAGTGGTGGTAGGAGTTGCTAAATTGTCCCTAACCAATTGACTACGTTACTAGACCGATAGCAAGTTTTATGTGGGAGAGGCCACTGCTAGCATGTCATCCATGACTTGGAATTCTATGCACTTATGATTGGAAATATTAGCAAGCATCCGCAACTACTAACGTTCATTAAGGTAAAACCCAACCATAGCATTAAGATATATTGGCCCCCCTTCAATCCCATATGCATCAATTTCTACGCTAGGTTGAAGCTTCTGTCAGTCTTGCCCTCCAATACGTAGTCCTATCAACATACAACTAACCCTATGGTGTGATCCACGCGCACGCTCATATGATGGGCACCAAAGGACAACAACATAACCACAAGCAAATTAAATCAATCATAGCAATTCACCAATCACCGATAGGACAACGAAAATCTACTCAGACATCATAGGATGGCAACACATCATTGGATAATAATATGAAGCATAAAGCACCATGTTCAAGTAGAGGGTACAACGGGTTGCGGGAGAGTGGACCGATGTAGATAGATGAGGGAAGGTGATGAAGATGTTGGTGAAGATGACAGAGGTGTTGGTGTAGATCGCCGTCACACGATGATGGCCCCGGCGGCGTTCCGGCGCCACCGAAAGGGAGGGAGGTGTTGGACTCTGTTTGATATGGATATTCTGCAAAACAAAAAACATGCAACAAATATGAACTGGCACTGGGCACTGGATCAATATGTTAGTCCCAAAAATAGTATAAAAAGTTGCCAAAAGTATATGAAAGTTGTAGAATATTGGCATGGAACAATCAAAAATTATAGATACGACGGAGACGTATCAACTGGCTGCGTGAGGACAGGTACAAGTTTGTTGGTCTTGATCTAGAGTACACACGAGAGAATTATTTTGATCAGAGCAGAAAGTCACCGTCATGCAACTAGAGATGCGCAAGCATGTTCTTGTCTATCACTTGTGCAAGGCCAGGACAGAGTGCCCTGCTCTGAAGGATTTCCTTCGAAACAAAGGTATAACTTTCGCTAGTGTCGACGTCAGGAACGATAGAGATGTTCTTGCAAATAGTTTCCTCAAAATTCCGAGAGAGTATCACATCGACCTTCAAGAGGAGCTCATGATCAAAGGAGGCAATCTAAGGGACTCCATGGCAGATTTGGCAGGAGTTATCATAGAAAAATCTTATTTGAGTATGAAGTCATCTTTTCCACGTGGTCAGCATGACTACTGGGAATGGAAGCCGCTCTCCCTTGACCACCTGAAATATGCGGCAATTGTAAGTGAAAATTTCGTTTTTGTGGATTTTCTGTCTTTATATTTTTGTTTTATTGCAAGAACAGTACTTTTTCCCCTTGACCTATATCTTTATTCTCATCCACTTTTTGTTTTAGGATGGGTATGTCAGCTACGAGCTCTACCGCTGAGTTCTATCGATGAAGGACATAATGCATCGTCGTTGTCTTCCTGACCGCAGACGCCGTGGATGTTTGTAAGCAGAACTCCAACTGAGTAGAATGGACATCGTGGACATTTATGTGGACGTTTGTGAGCAGAATGGACGACTGGAAGGCATTCATTTCTTTTTTTGTATAATTAGTGAGTGCTTTTAGTTCGTTCCTATGGAGTACCGTATGGATTTGGAATTTTAGTTTTGAATGTTTCCCTTTATTTGTTCATCCTAAGATGCATGGTGTTGGAATGCTAGAGGCATGTATCTTTGTGTACACGAAGCACGTTTGTGCGTTTGTGTTTTAGACGGTTCAGTTTCTTGTCTTTGTGTGCTCAAGAAGCCCGTCATCCATGCCTGTGGAGGCTTCACTCCCGTGGCTTTGCTGCTTCTATCCATGTACCTCACGTGACACAAGCCATGACTCTATGTGCCTGTGGTGTCATACAACTGTGCCTCTAGAGACTTCACAATCGTACCTTTCGAACTGAGTATTCTCACCTATGCCTCTGCGACCACTCTTTTGTGCATACAAAGGGTTTTTACCCTTGCCTCGAGAATGCCAATTCCATGGCCGTAGCCGTGCTTCGCGGAGCCGTAATATGTGCATGTAGGGGCTTCTGTTACGTGCCTCCTGTGGCTGCATTCTCGTGTCTCGGGCGACACGCTGGCTGTGACTCTACGTGCTTGTGGTACTAGACCATCGTGCTTCAGGCGATATGCTGACTGTGACTCGTCGTGCCCGTGGTGCTACACGCCCGTGCCTCAGTAGACTTCATAACTGCGGCTCTCTGACTTAGTAATCGGACCTCTCCTAACGGAATTTTGTGCACCTAGAGTGTTGATACCGAGCGAGGTCTGAAAATTCCTATGCCCGTGCTTGTGGAATCTACACTTATGTGCGTCCCGTAAACCCACCTGGATTGTACGTGCCTGCAGTTACACACACGCGTGGTTCTTGAAACTTCACTTCCGTGCCTCTCTAATTCAGTAATCGGACCCATGCCTCTGCCACCACTCTTTTGTGCATCTAGAGGGTTTGTACTAGTGCCTCCAGAACGCCAAGTCCAAAGCCGTACCTGTGCGTCAAGAAGCCACAATTTTTTGCCTGTATAGGCTTTAGTTATATGCCTCCTCTACCTGCATTCAGGTGTCTCAGGCAACACGCTGCCTGTGACTCTATGTGCCTGTGGTGCCAGACGCCCGTGCCTCATGCGACGCGCTGCCTGTGACTCGTCGTGCCTGTGGTTGTATCCGCCCGTGCCTCAGGAGACTTCAAAACTATGGCTCTCTGACTTCTCCCGTGGATTCGCTGCCTCTATCCATGTACTTCACGTGACACATGCCATGACTCTACGTGCATGTGGTGTCACACGGCTGTGCCTCTAGAGACTTCGCCACCGTGCCTTTCCAACTGAGTATTCTCACCGATGCCTCTGCCACCACTCTTTTGTGTATGCAAAGGGTTTGTACCCATGCCTGGAGAACGCCAATTCCAAGGCCGTACATGTGCCTCGCGAAGCCGTAATTCTGTGAATATATAGGCTTCAGTTCCATGCTTCCTCTGCCTGCATTCACGTGTCACAGGCGACACGCTTCCTGTGACTCTACATGCCTATGGCGCCAGACGTCCGTGCTTCAGTGGACACGCTGCATGTGACTCATCGTGCCTGTGGGGCTACACGCCCATGCCTCAGGAGATTGTATAACTGTGGTTGTCTGACTTCTTCCGTGGCTTCACTTCCTGCATCCATGTATATCACAGGAGGCACGCCATGACTCTATGTGCCTGTGGTGTTACACGGCTGTGCCTCCAGGGACTTCTCAATCGTGCTTCTCCAACTGAGTATTTTCACCTATGCCTCCGCCACCACACTTTTGTGCATCTAGAGGGTTTATACCCGTGGCTCGAGAACGCCAATTCCAAGGCCGTACCCGTGCCTCGCTAAGCCCTAACTCGGTGCCTATAGAGGCTTCAGCTCCGTGCCTCCTCTGCCTGCATTCATGTGTCTCGGGCGACACGCTGCCCGTGACTCTATGTGCCTGTGGTGCCAGATGCCCGTGCCTCAGGCCATATGCTGACTGTGACTCGTCGTGCCTATGGTGCTACACGCCCGTGCCTCAGTAGACTTCATAACCATGGCTCTCTGACTTAGTAATTGAACTTCTCCTAACATAATTTTTTGCACCCAGAGTGTTGATACCGAGCGAGGTCTCGAAAAGTCCTATGTCCGTGCATGTGGAATCAACACTTCTGTGCGTCCCGTGCTTGCATCCACGTGCCTCACGTGAAACCCGCCTTGACTTTATGTGCCTGCGGTTACACACACGCGTGGTTCTTGAGACTTCACTTCCGCGCCTCTCTAATTCATTAATCGGACCCATGCGTCGGCCACAACACTTTTCTACATCTAGAAGGTGCCTCACGTCTCTGCCTGTAGAGGCTTTACTTCCGTGCCTTCGCCTCCTGTGACTTTACGTGCCCGTGGTGCCACACACCACTGTCTCTAGAGACTTCACAACCATGCCTTTCTATTCAAGGAATTCGTACGGATGCGTCTGCTACCATATTCTTCTGCATGTAGAGGATTAGTACCCGTGCCTTGAGAAGCTCCATGTGCGTGCCTGTAGAGGCCACAATTCATGCTTTTTGGTGCTTGCATTGACGTGCGTGTAGTGTGCCCAGTCCTTTATATTTTTTTAGCAGTGTCACTACAATAAAATTAGAAAAATGCTAGCGTCCGAGCGACTGACTTAAGATGGTAGTGAATATTTATGCTCAAAACGGACGGTCGAAGATTAGAGACGGTCAAAGTTTAGAGATGTTCACTGCGTGCCTTGTTATTCGCTGCGTGTCTTATTATTAGGACTCTTCATTTGCCTCATTGGATTCTTCTGTCGGTGGTCTTTGTTCAAAGGAGGAATTGATGACTGATGTGGCAGCAATTCGATGTGGCTATTCAATTTGTCATTTACCGTTAAAAAAGGATAGAGGCTCCTTGATTTCTCCATGGCATCAAATATTTTGCACAACCGTGAATTTAGGAAGTGCATGGTTCCAAGAGCTGCAGAAGCACAACCGTCTGTTCACTGTTCTAGTTCACACGTTAATGCGCATGGTAACTGAAACGTCCTTTGCCGAGGTTAAATACTGGTCGTGTTTTTAAGGTCACCATGTAGCATTGTAGCCACAGAACATCAGGCAGTTCCCACCATCCCCAGCACTTCCCAACACCGCCACAGAGTCTCAAGAATCTCCATTGGCACCTTGCTGCTCGCTGCCATGGACGACTTCTTGAACACTACCGAGTTCCACCCGATAGTTGCCGATGGTAACACCAACCTCGACGTGTGGTACATGAATGAGCCTTACAAGGTGGAGGAGACCATTGCCTTGTAGGAGAGGTGGTTGCGCGAGGAGAAGTACAAGTTTGTTGGTCTTGGCATGGAGTTCACACGAAAGGATTGTTATGGGCGTAGAAAAGTCGCCCTCATGCAACTGGCTATGCGGAATGATGTTTTGGTCTATCATTTCTGCAAGGCCAGGATGGAGTGTCCTGCCCTGAAGGATTTCCTTAAGAATACAGGTATAACTTTCTCTAGTGTGGACGTCAAGAATGTTAGAGATGCTCTTTTTCAAGATTTCATCAGAATTCCAGAAGAGTACCAAATCAACATCCAAGAGAAGTTCATGATCGAAGGCGGCGAAGAAAGGGACTCCATGGAGGACTTAGGAAGAGCCATCATTGAAGAATCTTACTCGAAGCTGGAGTCCTCTTTTCCAGAATTTCCGCGTCACTACTGGGATTGGAAGCCACTTACCTTTGATCCCCTGAAAAATGGAGCTACTGTAAGTGAAGATTTCATTTTCGTTAGTTCTTCCTTTGTTGCTAGAACAATATGTTTTCTTATATTTTTTTTATGTTTTCATTTGCTTTTCCTTGAGGAAGGGTATGTGAGCTATGAGCTATACCACCAGTTTCTGTTGATGAGGGACATCCTGCATCGTCGCTGTCTTCCTGATCTCAGATGCGAGGACGTTTCTGATCTGGACTCCAGGTGGAAGTGCTGCGAAGATGGATAGTCTGATGAATTGGTTAATTGATAGTTATTGTATGGGGTAATATGATACGTCCATTTTGCATCATGCTTTTATATCGATATTTATTGCATTATGTGCTGTTATTACACATTATGTCATAATACTTATGCCTTTTCTCTCTTATTTGACAAGGTTTACATGAAGAGGGAGAATGCCGACAGCTGGAATTCTGGGTAGGAAAAGGAGCAAATATTAGAGACCTATTCCACGCAACTCCAAAAGTCCAGAAACTCCACGCAAGTCAGTTTTGGAATATATTAAAAATATTGGGCGAAGAAAGTACCAGAGGGGGGCCACACCCTGTCCACGAAGGTGGAGGGCGCGCCCCCTGCCTCGTGGGCCCCCTGGCAGGCCTTCGGTGCCCATCTTTTGCTATATGAAGTCTTTTGCCCTGAAAAAATAAAGAGGAAGCTTTCGGGACGAAGCGCAGCCGTCTCGAGGCTGAACCTTGGCGGAACCAATCTAGGGCTCCGGCGGAGCTGTTCTGCCGGGGAAACATCCCTCCGATAGGGGGAAATCGTCACCATTGTCATAACCATCGATCCTCTCATCGGGAGGGGGGGTCAATCTCCATCAACATCTTCACCAGCACCATCTCCTCTCAAACCCTAGTTCATCTCTTGTATCTGATCTTTGTCTCAAAACCTCAGATTGGTACTTGTGGGTTGCTAGTAGTGTTGATTACTCTTTGTAGTTGATGCTAGTTGGTTTATTCGGTGGAAGATTATATGTTCAGATCCTTTATGCACATTAATACCCCTCTGATTATGAACATGAATATGATTTGTGCGTAGTTACGTTTGTTCCTGAGGATATGGGAGAAGTCTTGTTATAATAGTTGTGTGAATTTGGTATTTGTTCAATATTTTGATGAGATGTATGTTGTCTTTCCTCTAGTGGTGTTATGTGAACGTCGACTATATGACACTTCACCATTGTTTGGGCTTAGAGGAAGGCATTGGGATGTAATAAGTTGATGATGGGTTGCTAGAGTGATAGAAGCTTAAACCCTAGTTTATGCGTTGCTTCGTAAGGGGTTGATTTCGATCCATATGCTTCATGCTATGGTTAGGTTTACCTTAATTCTTCTTTCATAGTTGCGGATGCTTGTGAGAGGGGTTAATCATAAGTGGGATGCTTGTCCAAGGAAGGGCAGTACCCAAGTACCAGTCCACCCACATATCAAATTATCAAAGTAACGAACGCGAATCATATGAGCATGATGAAAACTAACTTGATGATAATTCCCATGTGTCCTCGGGAGCGCTTTTCCTTATATAAGAGTTTGTCCAGGCTTGTCCTTTGCTACAAAAAGGATTGGGCCACCTTGCTGCACCTTGTTTACTTTTGTTACTAGTTGCTCGTTACAAATTACCTTATCACAAAACTATCTGTTACCGATAATTTCAGTGCTTGCAGAGAATACCTTACTGAAAACTGCTTATCATTTCCTTCTGCTCCTCGTTGGGTTCGACACTCTTACTTATCGAAAGGACTACGATAGATCCCCTATACTTGTGGGTCATCAAGACTCTTTTCTGGCGCCGTTGCCGGGGAGTGAAGCGCCTTTGGTAGGTGGAATTTGGTAAGGAAAAAAAAATATAGTGTGCTGAAATTTACTGTCACTTGTTACTATGGAAAATAATCCTTTGAGGGGCTTGTTCGGGGTATCTTCACCCTGACCAGTAGAGCAAAGAGTTTCTCCTCAACCTACTGAACCTACTAAAAATGTTTACTTTGAAATTCCTTCGGGTATGATATAGAAACTACTAGCTAATCCTTTTACAGGAGATGGAACATTACATCCCGATATGCACTTAATCTTTGTGAATGAAGTTTGTGGATTATTTAAGCTTGCAGGTATGCCTGAGGATGTTATCAAGAAGAAGGTCTTCCCTTTATCTTTGAAGGGAAAGGCATTGACATGGTTTAGGTTATGTGATGATATTGGATCATGGAACTACAACTTATCGAAACTGGAATTTCATCAGAAGTTTTATCCTATGCATCTAGTTCATCGTGATCGTAATTATATAAATAATTTTTGGCCTCGTGAAGGAGAAACTATCGCTCAAGCTTGGGGGAGGCTTAAGTCAATGTTATATTCATGCCCCAATCATGAGGTCTCAAGAGAAATTATTATTCAAAATTTTTATGCTAGGCTTTCTCTCAATAATTGTTCCATGCTCGATACTTCTTGTAGTGTTTCTTTTATGATGAAGACTATTGAATTAAAATGGGATTTATTGGAAAGAATTAAACGCAACTCTGAAGATTGGGATCTCGACGAAGGTAAGGAGTCAGGTATAACACCTAAGTTTGATTGTGTTAAATCTTTTATGGATATCGATGCTTTTCGTGAATTTAGCACTAAATTCGGACTTGACTCTGAGATAGTAGCTTCTTTCTGTGAATCATTTGCTACTCATGTTGATCTCCCTAAGGAGAAGTGGTTTAAATATCATCCTCCCATTGAAGTAAAAGTAGTTGAACCTGTTAAAGTTGAAGAAAAGACTATCACTTATAATGTTGATGCTATTGTTCCTACCACTTATATTGAGAAACCACCCTTCCCTGTTAGAATAAAGGATCATGCCAAAGCTTCAATTGTGGTTCGCAAGAGTAATGCTAGAACACCTACACCCTATGTGAAAATTAAAGTTGAACCTAGTATTGGTATGGTTAATGATATCTTGGTCGATAATATTGATGGGCATGTTATTTACTTCTGTAACAAAGCTGCTAGAATTGCTAGACCCGACACTAAAAATAAACATAGACCTGTTGTAGGCATGCCTGTTGTTTCTATTAAAATAGGAGATCATTGTTATCATGGCTTATGCGATATGGGTGCTAGTGCGAGTGCAATACCGCATTCCTTATACAAAGAAATTATGCATGATATTGCACCTGCTAAGATAGAAGATATTGATGTTACTATTAAGCTTGCCAATAGAGATACTATTTCACCAATTGGGATTGTTAGAGATGTTGAAGTCTTGTGTGGGAAAGTTAAATACCCTACTGATTTTCTTGTTCTTGGTTCCCCACAAGATGACATTTGTCCCATTATATTTGGTAGACCCTTCTTGAATACTGTTAATGCTAGGATAGACTGCGAAAAGGATATTGTTACTATTGGTTTAGGGGATATGTCTCATGATTTTAATTTTGCTAAATTTCGTAGACAACCCCATGATAAAGAATTGCCCAGTAAAGATGAAATTATTGGTCTTTCTTCTATTGCCATGCCTCCTAATGATCCTTTAGAACAATATTTGCTTGACCATGAAAATGATATGTTTATGAATGAGAGAAGGGAAATAGATGAAGTATTCTATAAACAGGGACCTTTATTGAAACACAACTTGCCTGTTGAAATCCTAGGAGATCCTCCTCCACCCAAGGGTGATCCCGTGTTTGAGCTTAAACCATTACCTAATACTCTTAAATATGCTTATCTTGATGAAAAGAAGATATATCCTGTTATTATTATTGCCAACCTTTCAGAGCAGGAAGAAGAGAAATTATTGAAAACTCCGAAAAAGCACCATGCTGCTATTGGATATACTCTTGACGATCTTAAGGGCATTAGTCCCACTCTATGCCAGCACAAAATAAAATTGGAGAAAGACGCTAAACCGGTTGTTGATCACCAACGACGGTTAAATCCTAGGATGAAAGAAGTGGTAAGAAATGAAATACTAAAGCTTCTGGAGGCAGGTATAATTTATCCTGTTGCTGATAGTCAGTGGGTAAGTCCTGTCCATTGTGTCCCTAAGAAGGGAGGTATTACTGTTGTTCCTAATGATAAAGACGAATTGATCCCACAAAGAATTGTTACAGGTTATAGAATGGTAATTGATCTCCACAAATTAAATAACGCTACTAAAAAGGATCACTACCCCTTACCTTTTATTGATCAAATGCTAGAAACATTATCCAAACATACACATTTTTGCTTTCTAGATGGTTATTCTGGTTTATCTCAAATACTGGTGTCAAAAGAGGATCAAGAAAATACCACTTTTACTTGCCCTTTAGGTACCTTTGCTTATAGACGTATGCCTTTTGGTTTATGTAATGCACCTGCTACCTTTCAAAGATGTATGACTGCTATATTCTCTGAATTTTGTGAAAAGATTGTTGAAGTTTTCATGGATGATTTCTCCGTGTATGGAACTTCTTTTGATGATTTCTTAAGAAACCTTGATCGAGTTTTGTAGAGATGTGAAGAAACTAATCTTGTCTTGAATTGGGAGAAGTGCCACTTTATGGTTAATGAAGGTATTGTCTTGGGGAATAAAATTTCTGAAAGAGGTATTGAAGTTGATAAAGCTAAAGTTGATGCTATTGAAAAGATGCCGTGTCCCAAGGACATTAAAGGTATAAGAAGTTTCCTTGGTCATGCCGGTTTTTATAGGAGGTTCATTAAAGACTTCTCAAAAATTTCTAGGCCTCTAACTAATCTCTTACAAAAAGATGTTCCTTTTGTCTTTGATGATGATTGTGTAGAAGCATTTGAAATACTTAAGAAAGCCCTTGTTTCTGCACCTATTGTCCAGCCACCTGATTGGAATTTACCCTTTGAAAATATGTGTGATGCTAGTGATTATGCTGTAGGTGTTGTTCTAGGACAAATAGTTGATAAGAAATTAAATGTTATCCAATATGCTAGTAAAACTCTAGACAGTGCCCAGAGAAATTATGCTACTACTGAACAAGAATTTTTAGCAGTTGTATTTGCTTGTGATAAGTTCCGACCTTATATTGTTGATTCTAAAGTAACTATTCACACTGATCATGCTGCTATTAAATATCTTATGGAAGAGAAAGATGCTAAACCTAGACTTATTAGATGGGTTCTCTTGCTACAAGAATTTGATTTGCATATTATTGATAGAAAGGGAGCCGAAAACCCCATTGCAGCCAACTTATCTAGGTTAGAGAATGTTCTTGATGACCCACTACCTATTGATGATAGTTTTCCTGATGAAAAATTGGCTGTCATAAATGCTTCTCGTACTGCTCCATGGTATGCTGATTATGCTGATTACATTGTTGCTAAATTTATACCACGTAGTTTCACATACCAGCAAAAGAAAAAGTTTTTCTACGATTTAAGACATTACTTATGGGATGACCCACACCTTTATAAATAAGGAGTTGATGGTGTTATTAGACGTTGAGTACCTGAGCATGAACAGGAACAGATCCTACGCAAGTGTCACTCCGAGGCTTATTGAGGACACCATGCTGGAGATAAAACTGCACATAAGGTATCGCAATCCAGTTTTTATTGTCCTACTCTCTTCAAGGATGCCCGTAAATTTGTCTTGTCTTGCGATGAATGTCAAAGAATTGGTAATATTAGTAGACGTCAAGAAATGCCTATGTACTATTCACTTGTTATTGAACCATTTGATGTTTGGGGCTTTAATTATATGGGTCCGTTTCCTTCCTCTAATGTGTATACACATATTTTAGTTGCTATTGATTACAATACTAAGTGGGTAGAAGCTATTCCAACTAGTATTACTGATCATAACACCTCTATTAAGATGCCTAAAAAAGTAATTTTTCCGAGGTTTGGAGTCCCTAGATACTTAATGGCTGATGGTGGTTCACATTTTATTCATGGTGCTTTTCGTAAAATGCTTGCTAAGTATGATGTTAATCATAGAATTGCATCTCCATACCACCCACAGTCTCGTGGTCAAGTAGAACTGAGTAATAGAGAGATTAAATTAATTTTGCAAAAGATTGTTAATAGATCTAGAAAGGATTGGTCCAATTAATTTTGCAAAAGACTGTTAATAGATGCTTAAAGAATCTCGTGTAGTCCTAGAACTCATATACGACCGACCCCACAAGTTAATGAGAGATTTAGAGGAAGTAGTAATTGAGAGCCCACTTGTCAGTTGGACGGTGAAGTGAAGTCGACCTACCACATCTCGTCACACCGAAAACATGTGCATCTCTCATGCGCCATAAAACTTACCCCACATATCAGGTTATTCCTTTCCTGCACGCAAAAAATCAAAGCAGTCTCTCTCTCTCTCTTTTCCAGATTCAAAATTATCCAAAGAGATCGCTTACAAGCTGCAGGGAAGCAGACCCCCCCCCCCCACACAAATTCGGAAGGTGTGAGTTCCGAACAATCAGGCCATAAGATTCGGCAATCAAAGGTTAGTAAAAAGTTTATCAACGCACCTTCGCGTTGCGATTCCTGGTACACGAGATTCAATTTTCGCGATGCTGGTTTTGGGTCTATGCCGAAACCTCACTTCATTATATCTATGTTGTCGTGCTACATGCTGGATGGTTTTTGAGTGTCCGGGTCCTTCTTTTACGACAGTAGGTAGTGTGTTACTTTCTAAGTTGGTCCTCGGGAAGTTGTAGATAGAAATTATGTTCCTTAACTATTATTGCTTAGAATCGTTGTGAAGGTGTTGATGAAATCGCTGAGGTTGGAATGCTTAGTATAAAACTGCTTGGTTCTACGTTGTTGATGAATTCTTTGTGGTCGGGATTCATAGAATAAAACTGTTTGGTTTTACTTTGAAGCTTTGACTTGAGTTTGTTCTTTGTTTTGTGTACTCTCATCCTTGTAATATCAGCTTGTTCCTTTTGTTAGGATTCATGGTTATCTTTTTGTTAAGTGTTGGACAACCAAACTAGCATCAACATCTCACTTTGGTTGAGGTTGCAGTGTAATTTAAAATTAAATTATGTAATTACAACACTTATCCTTCAGGTGTATAACCTTTATTTTTATTACATCTTTTTCTCCGGCAGATGTTCAAGACTGTGTCATCTGATCATGACAACATGGACGATCGGTCTTTGAACGACATTGGCAAGGATTATGGGAGGAAGGTTGAAAGGACAAGTGCTCCCTAGGTGATTTTGGTAATTAATGTCAACATATCTCTGGTTGGACTAATACCTTTACCTAATATATTTCAGATGAGTTCAACAGTGGAGTGGCATGGACAAGAGGATGTGGAACCCCTTCAAGATGCTAAGGACAGAAGATTGGCAAAAGCTCAAAGCTCAAGACTGTTCACTTTCATTTTAGTGATCCAAGATCACATTGAGTCCGTAGGAAAGCCAATACTATTAAAAGGGGATGAGGTGTTGCTTAATGGCCTGCTTGCTCAAGGTGCTTAGTGATATGCTCCAAAGCCCTCAACCACTTTCTCATTCCACATATGTCCTAAACCTAAAGTCAAACTCGGCCCCACTGATTTGATCTATCTAGCGCCACCGAGTTCACCTGACATAGCCACTGCCAAAACCCTAATCAGTTCGGTCTCACCGATAGGGATCTCGTCTCATCGAGAAGGGAATGCAAACTCTCTGTTTCCTATTTGCAACATTTCGGTCTAACCGAGATGTGAGAATTGGTCTCACCAACTTAGCATTGCAAACTCTCTGTTTCCTTTTCGTAACATTTCGGTCTCATCGAAATGAGCGAATTGGTCCCACCGAGTTTGCCTATTACAGAAATCGGTCTCACCGAGTTGATGTGATTGGTCTCACCGAGATTACGTTACCCTAACCCTAATGAAATCGGTCCCACCTAGTTGACAGTATCGGTCCCACCGAAAAGCCTAACATTCACATTTGAACTAAATCGGTCCAACCGAGTTTCATGATTCGGTCCCACCGAGTTTGATAAATTGCGTGTAACGGTTAGATTTTGTGTGGAGGCTATATATACCCCTCCACCCACTCTTCATTTGTGGAGAGAGCCATCAGAACGTGCCTACACTTCCACTATTCATTTTCTAAGAGAGAACCACCTACTCATGTGTTGAGACCAAGATATTCCAATCCTACCATATGAATCTTGATCTCTAGCCTTCCCCAAGTTGCTTTCCACTCAAATCTTCTTTCCACCATATCCAAATCCATGAGAGAGAGTTGAGTGTTGGGGAGACTATCACTTGAAGCACAAGAGCAAGGAGTTCATCATCACCACATCATCTATTACCTTTTGGAGAGTGGTGTCTCCTAGGTTGGTTAGGTGTCACTTGGGAGCCTCCGACAAGATTGTGGAGTTGAACCAAGGAGTTTGTAAGGGCAAGGGGATCGCCTACTTCGTGAAGATCTACCCTAGTGAGGCAAGTCCTTCGTGGGAGCCGACCATGGTGGGATAGACAAGGTTGCTTCTTCGTGGACCCTTTGTGGGTGGAGCCCTCCGTGGACTCGCGCAGCCGTTACCCTTCGCGGGTTGAAGTCTCCATCAACATGGATGTACGATAGCACCGCATATCAGAACCACGCCAAAAACATCAGTGTCTCCAATTGCGTTTGCACACTCCAATCCCATCCCTTTACTTTCTTGCAACCTGCATGCTTTACTTTCCGCTGCTCATATACTCTTGCCATGCTTGCTTGAAACATATTGTGTATGTTTGAAATTGTGCTAAAAACTCTACCTCAACTCAAAGAACTTAAAAACTACTACTTTTCTTATTGAGTGACCAAAATACCCCCTCTAGACACCTCTTCTTTGATCCTCTCAAATGGTATCAAAGCTTTGGTCTCCATTGCTTTGGTTTAATCACCATTGGAGGAAGATGGATGAGTCTACGATCGAGAGTATTAGACGTAGGGTGCCTATGTTCGATGGAAAATTTTATAAAGAATAGAAAAACGACATGCTTGAGATCTTCAATGAATATCATTTAAAAAAGTATATTGTTGGTCCTTGTGTGCCCCCCATTGACCTGTCAAATCCTACTTCAAATGAACATCTTGACATAATTCTTAGAATTGTTGGTCTTATTACTAGAGGATTGCCTGGAAATTTTCTTGTTTGCTTACCAACTTTCAAATGTGCTTACACCATATGGAAATTCCTTGAGGAACGATTTACGGACTACTCCTTGAAAAATCTAGATGTTATCCTTCAAAAGTCCATTGCTTTAAATAAGATGAACACTAGTGATCCCAAATTTGATGAATGTTTATTTGAGCTTCGTGACCTTATGCGTGCAAAAGGAGATGTAGGAATCATTAGTAATACCATCTCGGAAGTCATTATAATTCATAAAGATGAACATTGTCATGATCACGTAACTAATGAATCACTCTCTCTAGGTGTTGATCTATCACAAGACGATGTTGAACATAGTTATTATGCTGAGGATGATGATAGTGACTTTGACCTTGATGAACAAATGAGACATTTTGGTATTATGGCTAATCTTCAAGGTTACGCAGTCGTAGGAAAAGAATGGGTGCTTGATAGTGGATGCACGGATCATATGACCGGAGATAAGGACATGTTTGATGAGCTTGCTAGAGATGATGGTCCACGAAAGTATGTTACCTTTGGTGACAACTCTAAGGGTAAAGTTGTTGGCCTTGGTTAGGTGGCCATATCCAACGATAGCTCTATCAAGAATGTCATGCTTGTAGAATCTCTCGGCTATAATCTTCTTTCCGTGTCTAGATTAGATGATTTTGGTTTAAATGTGTTATTCACTCATGTTGATTGCCAAGTCTTTCGTAGAGATAATCACAATATGGTCTTTACCGACATTCGTAGAGGTGACCTATACATTGTTGACTTCACTAAGAAAATCCAACCTCGCACTTGTTTTATTGCTAAATCTTCTAAAGGTTGGTTGTGGCATACAAGGTTAGGTCATGTTGGCATGAGAAATATTGATAAGCTTATTAAAGGTGATCATATCCTTGGTGTTAAAGATGTTATATTTGATAAGGATAGACTTTGTAGTGCTTGTCAAGCAAGAAAACAAGTTGGAGGAAGTCATCCCGTGAAGAACATCATGACTACGAGAAGACCGCTTGAGCTACTTCACATGGATCTTTTTGGTCCCAATGCTTACAAGAGTCTCGGTGTCGGTGTACTAAAGTAGGGGTACCTTAGTATCCCGACTTGTGCACGGGCAGTAGCAGCGTCCCGTGGCAGGGCTTGCCACGCGCTCGCCAAGGCCCACCCTAGTTCCTTTTGAGCCATTCAAGAACAAAGTATTCAAGTTAAGAAACAAGACCCCGGCAAGAGGAGCTTGCCGGGAAGGCCGCTCCAGGCTCAAGACCACCCTCTAGCGCAAGACCCTGGCAAGAGGAGCTTGCCAGGAAGACCGAAGAACAGCATTTCAGGAGACATGCCGTGGCGCATCGCGTGCCCCGGCAAGGTCAGGGGAGCGACAAGCTTCCGGGCCCGGCAAGGTAGCAACCGCGGCAAGATGCTTGCCGCGGCAAGCTTCCACTGTGTGCCCGCGCTCCAGCTCATCCGGCCACGCGTCGCCCTGGGGCCCTTCCAGGGGCACGTGGCAGAAGGCTGTGCAGCCTGGGGGACACGGTGGCAGGCCACGATGACGAGACCTCCGTCGTGGCGAACGGAGACGCCCGGACGGATGCTTTTTACACTATTTGGGGCGACGGCGACGGGCATTCAATGCCCTTGTCCCCCACCGTCTAGGTTAGGTACAGAGCACTGTACATCCACTGTTACAACTACCACCATTTTTACACTTTTACCCTCACCTACGTTGCCACCTGTCGGTGACCCCTTTGACCTATAAAAGGAGGCCCATGCACAACGTAGAGGAGGTTCCGAACTCTCGATCACTCCCATGCTCGGTGTAGCTAGCTCTGAGCACTGTAGATCTCCTTGCTCCCGAGCCAAGAACTCAATAACAAACCAAGGCAGGAGTAGGGTTTTACGCATCCTTGCGGCCTGAACCTGGGTAAACTGCTCGCGTGCGCGCCTCGTTCCGCTCTTTGTGCTCCCTCTGCTCCCTTGCCGTACCGAAAAGGGGCTCCGGTCCCATAGGTGTTCGTGGGCAATCAGTTTCCCCGACATCTTTGGCGCGCCAGGTAGGGGGGCGTCGAGGTGGTGCGAACCTGATCCGGCGTTCATGCGGGCGCAATCTTCAGCAACTTCACCAACTTCGATAGTTTCGTCGACATGCCGCCGAAGAAGAAAGCTTCGGAGGTAGGAGGCCCGTCTGCGACGATCCCACCACCACCAGAACCAACGGTTGGTGGGGTAGACGCTGGCGGAAGGACGGACGCCGGCGAGGAAACTCACGGCGCCGCCAAGTCCAAGGACAAGACGGACGACCGAGCCCACTCCAAGACCTCGGTGTCCGTGCACGCGCCACGCCCCTCTCAGGAGGTGCCGGAACGGCAGCGGCGTGGTACGCAGGGTACCATCCGCTTGCTAGGACAAGGCCAAGTTGGCGGGGCGCGGGACGCTCAAGGCCAACGTGCTGGCACGAGCAAGGCGTGGTCGCCGGGGCGAGACCCTGCTCCTTCTAACGCTGTTAGAAGTCCGAGCATATCTCGCTCCTCACACCGCTCACCACCGCTCCCCTCCACTCCAGCAGAGGCTCTAGGTAGAGCTCAGCTGCTCCTCGACTTCCCTCCAGCGGCAGACAAGGCCGAAGAATGGAGGGCTACCATTCAAAGCCTCATCGCCTTCGCCAACAACGACACGCCGCAGCAGCCGGCAACATCACGGCCGCGGCAAGTTAGCCAGGCGCGGGCTGATGGAGACAAGACCGCCGGGGGTGCAACTACCGTGCACTCCCCGCCGCGGAAGCAGAAATCACCGACTCGCCGAATCAACGTCGACGATGACTCCACGGCGTCGTCGGATCCGCGAGCTCGCCGCGACCAACGCCAAGTCCTCGAGGACAGGCAGCAAGAAGATGCTCGGACTCGCATCGAGCGTCGAAGAGAAGCGCGACGACAGTCCGACCAGCGCGCTGGGACCACTGTCGACATGCACGCGCCCGGTGAACCAGGCGACTTGCCGTACGCGGCAGGTTGCCCTGCGTTCACCCGAGAGCTGCGGCAAGTCCAGTGGCCCAGCATGAAGAACTTCAAGCCCGACGTACCCGAGAAGTACGACGGCAAGACCCATCCCTCAGAGTTCCTTAGCATCTACACCATTGCGGTGCAGGCTGCCGGGGGACGGGATGAGAAGATATTAGAAAACTACTTCCCGCTTGTGCTCAAGCCCAATGTCAGATCTTGGCTCATGCACTTGCCGGAGAACTCCATCTCTTCTTGGGCAGACCTGTGCCACCAGTTTGTCGGCGCCTTCACGGGCGGCCACAAGCCCCACGGCCAGGAGAGCGACCTTCACATTCTAGCCCAGAAGGAAGGAGAGACCCTGCGGAAATACATCCAGAGATTCAGCCGCGTCCAGCACAACATCCCGGACGTCCACCCTGCCGCGGTTATTAGCGCGTTCCATCAGAACGTGCGTAACCGTCGGATGAGGGAGGAGATGGCGATGTGCAAGATACGAGACGTCAGCGAGCTTTATGCTCTGGCTGACAAGTGCACACGCGCTGAAGAGGGGAGGAGACTCCCCGGAGAGGATGTTGGAGCAGGAGGAACGGACAGTGAGGATGCCGCCCCGGCAAGGAAAAACCGGCGGCGGAACAATAAGAAGAAGAAGAACAAAGAAGTACTGGCTGTGGAGCAGTCCGGAAAGGAGGCTGGCGCCAAGAAAGCTCAGGCTGGTGGCTCCGGCAAGGAGGCTGCCACTGTAGCCGCTGCCGACAAGCAGGATGGCTCCGACAAGCAGTACTGCAAGATCCACCGCACCAAGGGCCACGATCTCCAAAACTGCAAGAGGGTCAAATACCTCGTCGAGCAGCAGAAGGCTGAGTACGAGCGACGTGACAAGGAGAAGGCCCAAGGAGGTGGAGGAAAGTCCGGCAAGAAGCGGCCATTCAATGGCCGGGGAGGACGCCGCGGCAAGGCCAAGCAGCGGCAAGAAGATAGACCTCCCCGCGGCCGCGACAAGGACGAAGACGAAGACGACGACGAGGACATGGATGACGGAGACAACAGCGAGCAGGAGTTCCAGAAGGCCACAGAAGTTCTGTGCGTCGATGGAGGGGCCTCTCTGCATACTTCCCATCGCCAACTCAAACAATGGGTGCGGGAAGTTAATGTAGCAGAGCCACCCGTCGAGTCGCGCAAACTTTTGAAGTGGTCCAGCACGCCCATCATCTTCGACATTGAGGATCACGTTGACCGCACAACTGCAGTCGGGTGCTTGCCGATGTTGGTTTCGCCAACCATCCGCAACCTCAAGGTCACCAAGATGCTGGTTGATGGCGGGGCCGGCCTGAACTTGATCTCCTCCGCTGTGATCCGGAAGCTGCAGATCCCCGACAGCGAGCTTGAAGAAACCGGCACGTTCCAAGGGATCAACCCGGGAAGGAGCAAGCCGAAGGGGAAGATTACACTGCCAGTAACCTTTGGCGGAGAGCTAAACTTCAGGACTGAGAGGATCACCTTCGACGTTGCCGATATCCCGTTGCCATACAATGGGATACTTGGCCGTCCGGCGCTCGCCAAGTTCATGGCAGCCTTTCACTATGCTTACAACATGCTCAAGATGCCAGGGCCAATAAGCGTCATCTCTGTCCCCGGCGACAAGAAGGACGCGCTTATCTGCGCCGACAAGATCTACCGGGATGCAGCAGCCGCGGCAGACAGCAAGACACTTGCCGCCGAAGCTCCCGGGGGGAAGAACAAGACCAAGTCCGGCAAGAGCTCTGGAGCCCACTCCAGCAAACGCACCTCTTCGGAGTGCTGCGCTGCCGTCGAGGACGCACCATCGAGCTCCACCGGCAAGTGCAAGAAGGGAATGGCTGCTCCACCTGCAGCCAAAAAGGTGTCCGCCAAGGAGGACGGCACTGGTGGTACCTTCACCATCAGTGCTACACTTGATCCTAAATAGGAAAGCGCGCTCGTTGCTTTCCTGCGGGCGAATGTGGACGTGTTTGCATGGCAACCGTCTGACATCCCCGGTGTTCCCAGGAAAGTAATTGAGCACAAGCTTGCCGTTTGTCCTCATGCGCGGCCCATCAAGCAGAAGGTCAGGAAGCAAGCGGTGGAGCGCCAAGAGTTTATAGCTGAAGAGATCAAGAAGTTGGAAGCAGCAGGCCTTGTTAGAGGTGTACTTCATCCCACGTGGCTGGCCAATCCAGTTGTCGTGCGCAAAGCTAATGGGAAGTGGAGACTTTGTATAGACTTCACTGATGTGAATAAAGCTTGTCCCAAGGATCCATTTCCCTTGCCGCGCATTGACCAGATCGTTGACTCCACGGCTGGATGTGAGTTGCTTTCATTTCTTGATGCATACTCCGGGTACCACCAGATATTCATGGCTGAAGAAGATGAAGAGAAAACCGCGTTCATTACTCCATGTGGCACTTATTGCTTCATACGCATGCCCTTTGGATTGAAGAATGCGGGTTCAACGTTTGCAAGGGTCGTCCACACTGCTTTTGAGCCACAGATACACAGGAATGTAGAAGCTTACATGGATGATATAGTGGTCAAGAGCAAGGACAAAGATACCCTGATTCAAGACCTAGAAGAAACCTTTACAAACCTGCGCAAGATACAACTCAAGCTTAACCCCGAGAAGTGCGTGTTCGGAGTCCCCTCCGGCAAGCTTCTCGGGTTCTTTGTGTCCCAAAGGGGGATTGAAGCTAATCCCGACAAGATCAAAGCCATCGAGCAGATCGAAGCCCCGAAGCACGTCAAGGATGTACGGAGACTTGCTGGTTGTGTGGCTGCCCTCAGCAGGTTCATTTCTAAGTCTGCAGAACGCGCCCTGCCGTTTTTCAAAATCTTGAAGAAGGCAGGTCCAATGAAATGGACTCCGGAAGCGGAGGCAGCGCTGCAAGACTCGAAAGGGTACCTGTCCTCCACTCCAATACTTGTCGCACCTAAGCCACAAGAGAAGTTGCTGCTATACTTAGCAGCAACCAATCAAGTGGTTAGTGCTGCGTTGGTAGCGGAAAGGGAGGCAGAGGAGGAACCAACAGCCCCGGCAAGCGCATCCAACGACAAGCAGGGGGCTTCGCCGACAAGCTCTGGCCCCGACAAGGGTGAGTCTGCGCAGATGCAAGGAGAAGTGCGAAAGAAGATGGTGCAGTGCCCAGTTTATTTTGTCAGTTCCCTCTTGCAGGGGGCTAGGTCAAGATACTCTGGGGTGCAGAAGCTGCTTTTCGGCCTCCTCATGGCCTCGAGGAAGCTGTGCCACTACTTCCAAGCACATGAGATAACAGTGGTCACTCGCTTTCCGCTGAAGAGGATATTGCAAAATCCGGAAGCAACAGGCAGGATTGTCGAGTGGGCACTGGAGCTGTCAAGCTTTGGTCTCAAGTTTGAAAGTACTTCAACTATTCAGAGCAGAGCATTGACAGAGTTCATAGCAGAATGGACACCAACGCCAGACGAAGAGATTCCAGAGACAAGCATCCCCGCCAAAGAAGCAAGCAAAGAATGGATAATGTACTTCGATGGTGCCTTCTCGCTGCAAGGCGCCGGTGCTGGTGTGCTTCTTGTCGCACCCACCGGAGAGCACCTCAAGTACGTTGTCCAAATGCACTTTCCCAAGGAGCAAGCAACAAACAATAATGCAGAGTATGAAGGTTTGCTTGCCGGCCTCAGAATCGCAGCAGACCTTGGGATCAGGAAGCTGATTGTGCAGGGAGATTCGCAGTTGGTTGTCCGACAAGTAAACAAGAGCTACCAGAGCCCATTGATGGAAGCTTACGTTGACGAAGTGAGAAAGCTTGAAGAGCACTTTGAAGGCATACATATGGAGCACGTTCCGAGGGCCCAAAATGACATCGCAGACGGCCTGTCAAAGTGTGCTGCATTGAAGCTACCTGTGGAACCAGGAACCTTCATGCTCAAGCGAACTCAGCCATCCGTTACACCATCAATTGGGCAAAGCAAGAAGAGAAAGTTGGTCTCCGGCGACTACTTGCCGGCGGATCTTCCTGAAGCCGCCGCCAAGGTCCCCAAGATCAACGACCAAGTTGCTGAGGAACAGTCTGCTCCTGTGGACCCTAGGGTTTGTACAGTTGAAGTAAGCGTTCCCGACAAGTTTTGCCCCGGCGGGCTTGCCGGGGAACGTCCAGCTCCGGCAGAGCCGCAGGTTCTTGCCGTGGAAGCTGACGTTCCCGCAGCAGCACTGATGCCTTTAGTCCTTGTTGTTGAGCCTCAAGCTCCAACCTGGGCACAGCAAATTGTCCGTTTTCTTCAAACTGGAGAACTTCCCGAAGAGCCAGAAGAGATAGAGAGAATAACCAAGCAGTCAAGTATGTACCAGTTCGTCGGCAATGAACTGTATAGAAGAAGACTCAATGGTGTCAGATTGAAGTGCATTTCCCGGGAAGATGGACTGAAGCTGTTGGCGGAGATACATGGAGGCATATGTGGCCACCACATCGGCGCAAGAGCACTTGCCGGGAAGGCGTTCCGGCAAGGTTTCTTTTGGCCAGAAGCCCTCCAAGATGCAACTGCACAAGTAACCAAGTGTGAAGCGTGCCAGTTCCATGCCAAGCAAATACATCAGCCAGCTCAAGCTCTCCAGACGATCCCTTTGTCCTGGCCCTTTTCGGTCTGGGGGCTCGACATCCTCGGCCCCTTTCCCCGCGCAGTCGGGGGCTTTGAGTACTTGTACGTCGCCATCGACAAGTTCACAAAGTGGCCGGAAGTGGAACCAGTGAGAAAGGTGACCGCACAGTCAGCAGTCAAGTTCTTCAGGTCAATAGTTTGCCGTTTCGGAATCCCTAACAGGATAATCACCGACAACGGCACACAGTTCACAAGTCGCACCTTCATGCAGTACGTCCAAGACCTTGGCGCCAAGGTCTGCTTCGCTTCTGTTGCTCACCCGAGGAGCAATAGTCAAGCGAAGAGGGCAAATGCTGAAGTGCTGCGCGGGTTCAAGACAAGAACTTTCGACAGGCTGCACAAGTGCGGAAGAAACTGGATTGAGGAGTTGCCGGTGGCTCTTTGGTCAATCAGGACGACGCCAAATAGAGCCACCGGGCAGACACCCTTTGCTCTTGTCTATGGAGCAGAGGCAGTTCTCCCCACGGAACTCGTATACGGGTCTCCTCGAGTGCTCGCTTACGATGAGCTCGAGCAAGAGCAGCTGCGGCAAGATGATGCACTGCTCCTCGGGGAGAACCGTCTTCAGGCTGCTGTACGAGCTGCTCGATACCAGCAAGCTTTGCGCCGCTACCATAGCCGCAAAGTTAGAGCCAGAAGTCTCGAGGAAGGCGACCTTGTTCTTCGGCGCGTTCAGTCCGCCAAGAATTCCAACAAGTTGACGCCGAAGTGGGAAGGCCCTTATCGGGTGAGACAAGTCACAAGGCCCAGCGCTGTCCGCCTTGAGACCGAAGAAGGCTTACCGGTGAGCAACTCCTGGAACATTGAGCATCTTCGCAAGTTTCACCCATGAGGCGCGGTTGCCGTGATCCGCTCCGGCAACCACCTTTTGTACAAGTCTTGCCGCTGTTGCATGTAAACCTTTGTACAAAGCCGGGCGCAGACCCCGTGCATCAGTAAAACTTTTGTGCTTCGCACGACTTGTCATTTCATGCCTTTCCGTTTTCTTGCATGTGTTATCCGACACTTTGTGCAGCACACACCCCCGGTAAGCAATGACAAGCCGCAAGGCTCCATATCTGTGTTTCCTCCCTTTTTCCTTTTTTCTCTCAAGCAGAAGAACTGTTCCTCGCGCACAAGTTTGCCGGGGGGGAAGGAGACAGTGGTATGGACCAAGTGCTGTTCAAGAAAGGAAAGCCTTGCCGGGAAGCAAACAACCCACGAAAGCTAAGTTGCCAAAGTTTGAGCATTCGAATTTTTTAAAATTCTTAGTTATCTTCCTTGAACGACCACACTTTGTATGGAAAACCTGTGCGCGGAGGAACCTACCCGTGGCTAGCCGCGCCCTTACTTTGTTTCGAGCACGCTCAACGGCTTAAGTGAGCTGCGACAAGTGTCGCGCCCTTACTTCGTTTTCGAGTTCACTCAACAATCTAAGTGTGCTGCGACTAGCTGCGGCAAGGTTTCTTGCCGGCAGGGGCATTGCCAGCAGGCTGCTGAAGTTCCGCACTCGGCGCTCGCGACAAGGGTCCCTTTGCCGGCAAGTTCCCTAAAAGCGTAGGGTAAAAGCATACAAAGTGAAGAAATCGAACAAGGGGAATAACACCGCATTGACTACCCAAAATAAAGTTATATTACAAGTTGACTAGTCGCTGTTCTAATAGACTACTGTCCATGACTTGGTTCACAGCGACAAGGGAAGCGGAAAGAAAGCAACCTAGTCTACACGGTCACCATCAACTCTTCTGATCTTGCCCACCTTGGCCACGATGTGGGCGACACGAGCCTTCAGCGCTTCCTGGTCAGCGTCGGGCGGCAAGGTCCGGAGGACGTTGTCAAGATTGATCCCGGGGTTGCGGTGGACGATCTTCGCCAGCACTCGCTCCACAGTACCCGTGCAAAGCCTGCGCGCCTCGTTCGCCAGCTGCATGGGGAGCCTTTCCCGTAGCTGCGCGAGGGCCGGCGCCACTCCTCTGAAGAACAAGCTCAGCTTGGCGCTGTGGGGGAGGTTCTCGTCGGGGGAGTACACGAGGTGCTCCGTCCCCAGCGCCACCATCTCCTTGTCGATGTTGGCGGCGGAGGCGACGAGCTCCTCGGTCCACTGCTCCACCGTCTGCCTGAAGTTGTTCTGTGTGAGGGCGACGCTCTCTAACAGTGCCCTCTCAGCCCGGAGATCTTCCTTCAACTTCGTCTCCCTGTTCCGGGCCCCGTCAAGCGATTCCGTGAGGGTGGACAGCTTCAGCTCCAAGTCCGCGATGGAGTCCTTGGCGGTGGTGAGTTCCTGGCCCTTGTCGGAGAGGCGGACCTGCAGCTCCGAGTGGGTGTGGGCGTCTTTCTCCCTCGCCAATGTGAGCGCGGCAATCCTCTCCTCGCTCGTCTTCAAGCTCGTCTCCAACTGCGCCACCCTCGCCTCCAAGTCCCTCTTGGCGGTCTCTGCGGCAGCAGTGGCGTCCCTCGCCTCCTGCAGAGCCCCGCCAATGGACTGCTCGCGCGCGGTAAGGTCGTCCTCGTGGCTATCGAGGTCGACCTTCTGCTGCCTGAGCTCTCCCTCCCGCCGAGACAGATCCTTGGCGGCTAGTCGTTGCTGCTCCTCAACCTCGGCCTTCTCGAGGATGAACGCCTGGTGCGCCTCGGCGAGCTCCTCCCGCTCCTCCGCCAAGTTCCAGAGAGCCGCTTGGTTGGCGGCGCGGAGCTCCTCGGCGCGTTTCTCCAGATCGACACCTGCCTTGGCAGCCTGAGCCTCTCGGGACTCCAGCTTAGCCTGCCTGGCACGGTACAAGGCCAGAAGCCGGCGCAGGAGCTGCTCCTCCTCGGGCTCGCTGCTGCTGCCGGGCGCGTCGACAAGCCTCAGCCCGGCGGAGGCAAGGACTTCTCCATCGAAGCTCTCCCCCTCCACGGGCGCCCTTGACGAAGATGCCCACGGGACTTGGATGAAGACCCCGTTGGCGGCCTCCAGATAAACACCCGGCCCAGCCGCGGCGGCGGAGGGGTCGGCGGCCGGCGCAGCATCCGGCGCTCCTGCGGCCTCAGGGTCGTCAGTGCGGTCGCCGGTCCCTTCCCCAGCTGCTGCGTCAGCGGCCGCGGTGGTCTCATCGGCGGCTGGCTCGTCGGTGCCGGCCATCCCTTCAGCGGTGGTGGCGTCGCCAACATTGCCGCGCGCGTCCTCCTCGGCGATGGCCTCTGTCTCCATCGGCTCCGGGGCGGGCGGATCTGACAAAGGAAAAAGAAAAGAAGAATCGTCAAGCAAATATCCAAAAAGAAGAATTCAAGAGAAGGAAAGTACAAGGGTTACCTGCGCGGGCCTCTTCCTCTACGGGGATCCTTGCCGGGGAGTTCTCCCTTGGCAGCATAGTAGTGGCCCCCGCCGGCGGAGGGCCGCTGGCGCCTTCCCTTGGCGGGGTGCCCACCCTTGTCGGGGTGCTCGCCCTTGGCGGGGTACTCGCCCTTGGCGGGGTACCCGCCCTTGGCGAAGCGCTCTCCCTCGCCGGGGAGCTCCTCCTTGGCGGGGAGGGTGGGACGAGCGGCTCGTCGGGAGCAGTCTCTTGACGCTCCTGAGGCTGCGGCTCCACTTCTGCACAAGTCAACAAGCAAACAAGACATTAGCAACGACGAGAAGCCCACGCGTGCCCAACAAGCAAAAAGTAAACAAAGCACTTACGCTGGGGGCTGCGCTGGGGGTGCCCTGCGGGGCAGCTGGCTGGTCCGGCAAGCTCGTCGCCGGCGCATCCCCTGCCGCTGCGACGGGATCGTCCTCGAGGTCGACCACCGGGATCTTGGCCTTCTTCGCCACCCTCTGCGCCAAGGTCCTGAAGGGCAGGCATCGAACAAAATCAGACAAGGAAGATTCAAGACAAGAACAGCAAACTGAAGATAAATAAGAGTTGCTCCACTTACTCTTCCTCCTCCTCGTCGGAGCTGAGGACGGAGAAGTCGAAATCCGCCTCGCGTGCTCCGGCGCGAGGAGCTGGAGGGGAAGGCTCCCTCGGGCGCTTGGCGGGCGCTGGGTCGGTGGTCTGCGAAGACCCCGCTCCGGTCGTCGCCGAGGCCCGGGGAGCGGAAGGAGTCGTGGAACCAGAGCGCGAAGACCCTCCTCCAGCTGTTGCAGAGGCGCGGGGCACTCCCTTGACGGCCTTGCCCGCCGCGGTGGCGCGCGTCGGGCGGCGCTGCGGCCGCCGGGCCGCCGGGCACTCCGCCATGACTGCAGCTTTGCGGGGACGCCTCCTCGCTGGAGCTGGGGGACTTGGTGGTGGCGGAGAATTCTCCGAGGATGAGGAGGCGTCGTCGAGGCCCAAAGACCCGCCTGAGTCTTCTGAAGGGTCGCCCGAGTCGTCGCCCGATTCGGCGTCCTCCTCGGCGGGCTCACTTGACTCCGTGCCCTGCCCGGCAGCCTCGCTCGTCCCGGCAGGCTGCCCGGCAGGCCTCAGCAGTTTGAGGATCTGTTCCTCCTCAGCCCGGCTCACCGCGTCCGCTGCGTCCGCCTCGTCCAAGGAGTACCCGAACTCGCCCGCGGCCTCAGCTGCGGCTGCCTCCTCCATCCTGGTGGTGATATACGCCAAATCCCGTTTGGTGGTGTCGCGGGTGAGACCCTTCTTCTCATCAAGATTGATCGGCAGCTCAACCAAGTTGTCGAAGAAAGTTTGTGCAGTCTCGTCAGAAGGCGCCAGCCAAGTGGGATCAATCCCGTGGGAGTCGCACAGCGGCATTGCCGCACGGATGGCACTAAGAGAAGAGTTTTTACATAGTGGAACTACTCCCCGCGACGGGGCAAACCACTCCGGGTGCTTGGGGTCATGCTTGAATAGCTCCCGGATCATCCCCTTGAGCTCCAGGACAGTGAAGTTGTAGTTGAGGCCGGGGCGTAGCCTCATACAGTCTGCCGCGTTGCCGAACTCCCAAGCAGACCGCTTCCTCTCCTGCAAGGGAGCGATGCGCCGGCGAAGGAAATCTGCCCCGACCTCACCTACAATAAGATTGGCTTGCCGGAGGCGGAGGATCCTAGTGAGGGCAAGATTCAGCTTCTCGTCTTCCGGGGCCAGGTCACTCCAATCCTTGCCGCGCACTATTGCAGCTCGGCGCGGGGAGGTAAATTGCTGATGTTCATCTTCCATAACCCAGCACCAATCGGCCCTCCACTCCTCCCACTTGCCGCGGAGCTTTCCAATCAAGTACGCCTCTTTCTTGTTGAGCCTAAAGATCCAAGAGATGCCACCAGACAGAGGAGACCCAGACTCTACTCGAGGTGTGAAGAAATGGCGGAAGAGAGTGTGACGCCCGAGACCGACGTCCCAGAAGATTCCAGAAGATTCCCGAAGATTCCAGATGTTCCGGGTTGCCCGTGTGTTTCAGTTCTGCTTGTGTTATTTATTTTTGCATTGCATCATGTCATCATGCCATCATGTCATATTTTATTTTGCATCTCAACCTAAATAAATCGTGTGGACCTTCGGTCCATTTAAATCGAGGGAAGGATGTCTTCTCTTTAAAACATATAAAAGCCTCTCAATATTTAGGGAGCTATATTTATTAATTATTCCATTGCTTCGGAATCACCGTAACACACTTGCATAATTTCCCCATGTCTTTTCACTTCGAGTTTCACCTTAAAATCTTGCCAATAATTCTTTTCCGTTGTTTCGAGGTTCCTCCAAAAATTCGAACATTTTTGGACACTTCAATAATCAAGTTTTAGTTCAAAACTATTTGAATTAAATTCAAATATGTTTGAATTAGTTTCCGATCATGCCTCTTATATTTTTCTCCGGTCGTGCTCATTTTTACGAGCCCGAGAAAATTAACCTCATGTGCTATTTTTTTCCCCTAACCTCCCTCTTCTTTCTTTTTCTTCTCTCTTTTGTTTTCTGCCAAATCAGTTAAAATAAGCAGACCAGCCTCCCCTTTTCCTCCTGGTTTTTCCCTCTCTCTAGGCCTTGCAGCCCCAGCCGCTCAGCCCCCCCATCCGGCCCATCTCCCTCTTGGCCCAGCAGCCCGACCGAACCCTAGCCTAGCGATCACCGCAACCGCATCGCTCCTCATCCCCGCACCCCGACCCCAGGATCCCCTCGCTCCTCCCTCTCCTTCCCGTGCGCCGCCAGCACCCAATCGCTCGCTCAGCCCGAGCCTCCCTCGACCTCCCATCGCTCACCTCTCCGCTCCTTCCGCCCGACCGCCGCCACTCCCGCATCTCCGCAGCGCCGCGCCAGGGCCTCGCCCGCGACCCTTTCCTCCCTCGCTGCGCGGCTCCTTCGTCTCCTCCGCGACGCAGCACCGGCGCGGTCCCTCCCCTCGCCCCAGGACGAAGCCCCGAGGCGCCCCTCCAGCTTCGACGGGCCTCAAGCCCTTCTCCTCCGCGCTCCAAGGCCCTGGCCTCCCGCGCCACCATCCAGCCAAGGCCGAGTCCCGCGGCCGCGTCGCGTTCTCCAGCGCCGTCCAGCTCCCGAGCGCTGCACCCCAGCAGCCTCGACCGGCGCCCGACGCGCCCGGCTTCCAGGCTCCAGCCGGCCAGAGCCAGCCGTCTCCGCGGCTCCCTCCTCTGGCGCGAGCCAGCCGCCCTTCCGTCCTCGCCAAGGAGCTCCCCTTCAGCCAGCTCCTCCAACGTCCTGAGCCAGCGGTGCGCCTCCCTCCGTTCCCTCAGCGCCGCGCCGCTCCTGGCGTGCCAAGGCAGGAGGTCCGCCGCGCCCTGCTCGTCCGTCTTCCCCTGCGGCCAGGCCAGCACCGCATCGACCAGCAAGAGCTCCCTCGAGCCGCGCCCTCCAACCGCAGCGCCGTGCTGCCCCTTTTGTTTAGCTCCTGTTTTTTTTTGTTTTGTGTTGTACTGTTGACTTGTCAGATGAACCGTGTACGAGTAAACCCGGCGTTGCGTCAAGTTCCTCTTCAATATGAACGGATACACGACGATGCGCAAGTTCTACAAAGCGTCAAGTCCGACTACACGGCGATATGTCAAGTACCACTACCGTCGACAAGTTCGGAGACCACAAGTACCACTACGAACGCCGACGCGACAAGTACCTCTTCGGAAACGGAAATGCCTACGTGAACGTCTACCGACGCCCCGAGTACCACTACCGTCGCTCGACGACCGCGAGTACCACTACCGTCGCCCGAGTACAACTACCGCCTCGTGAACGGCTACTTCCTCTACGACCCGCGAGAACGACTCCTTCCTCTACGTCTCGAACCGCCCCGAAACGCACGCTTCAAAGGTATAACAAGACGACCCCGTGGATGACCCGTGTGATGCTTGTTGTGTTGTATGAAATGTCTCCCTTGTGTGCTTCGTGTCCGTTTCGTCCGTTGTCATGTTCCTCGGTTGCCTCGTCACCGACTCGTGGGAACCCGGTAACGGGATCACCCCACTTTCATCTCGTTCAACTCGCTCACACCACCACGGGGAAACTCGAGGATTGGGTCCTGTAGCATCGCCCATCCGGTCGTGTCCTGAGACTTAGATACGCGCGGCTACTATCAGGGTGTCGACACGCCGGGAGGATTTGCTGGATTAGCCTTACCTTAGTTCGGTTTAACTTGAGCACGGGATTCCGAGAATACTCGGGTCTTCCCACCTATGGAGTTGCGACTCCGCGGATCGTGGGCTTGTAATGGGTCAAGTTGGAACACCCCTGCAGGGTTTGAACTTTCGAAAGCCGTGCCCGCGGTTATGTGGCAGATGGGAGCTTGTTAATATCCGGTTGTAGATAACTTGACACAATGATTCAATACACTACCAGCGTGTGTACCGTGACTGTCAATTTCCGAATAGGGATTCGGGAGTTGAACACGGTGGGGTTATGTTTGACCGGCTTTAGTTAGGATCACTTCGTGATCATCTCTCGACCGAGGCACTTCTCTTCTCGCTCTCTTTTGCGTAAGTTAGTGCTAGTTGCTGCTGCAGACTCTTGTTGTTCCTTCACCTCTCGTTCTTTCTTCAGCCTTGTCCTCACCCAAGGCTTAAATAGTCTTGTTACCCGGGAACGGGATTGCTGAGTCCTCTGTGGCTCACAGTTACTTCACGACACCAGATGCAGGTTCAGCCGAGTTTGAAGCAGGAGCTGGATCAGTTCTTCACTCGGGAGTCCGATGAAGATCGTGGCTGTTTGCTTGTGACGCTTCGACAATCAGTAGTGGTTTCTACTAGGATTCGATCCTGACCTATGGCTTTATGTTGTTTTGGTATCTTTCTTTTGGTTCCTCGCCCGTAGTCGGGTTGTGATGTTTTGAATGTTGTATTGCTTATGTATTATTGTGTGAAGTGGCGAGTGTAAGCCAACTATCTCCTTTTGCAATTTAATCCCTCTTTTACATGAGTCGTGCAAAGATACCAAACTTGAGATCATTCTAGGATGGGCTTATTCCTTTAAGTCGTGCCTCGACACGTAGGAGGTATAGTCCCATCCTGGGCATTACAGAGAGCTACGTTGGGGATGACTCCGACAAAGTTTTCGCACAGATGTGCGAAAACGGCCAAGGTTAAGACTGCATTCGGGGTGAAATCTAGAAGGTGGAATCCATACGTGTTCATAACGTCGCAGAAGAACTCAGAGTACGGAGGACAGAGACCGCAATGGAAGAACAGAGCAAAATAAGGGTAACCTCCCGGGAACATGTCGCAGGCTTCAGCGGGGAGGACCCTGGTGCGCGGGTGAGCCTTCGTCTCCCTCGACCAGAACAAGTAGAACTTGTCCTTCAGCTCCTTCGCGCCAAGCCTCGGCGGGAAGACCACCATCCTCTTCCGCATTGCTGCTAGCTTTGCCGCCCGCTCAGACTTCGCGTTTTTCGCCTTGTCGCTCTTCGGGGCCATGGCGGGGACGGCGAGTGGGGTCGGCGGCGCTGGGCAGACTGGCGGCGGCGGAAGAGGGGTGGAGCTCGGCTCTCTTTCGACCTTTGAGGAGGAGAAGAGCAGCGGGGGTTTCTGGAGGTTGAAGACTGTCGGGGGAAACTGTCCTCCCCACGAGCACCTATGGGACCGGAGCCCCTTCTACGTTGCGGTAAGGGAGCGGAGGGAGCACGAAGAGCAGATCGAGGAGCACATGCGGGCAGTTTACCCAGGTTCGGGCCGCGCGGACGCGTAAAACCCTACTCCTGCTTGGATTGTATTGAGTTCTTGAGCTCGGGAGCTTGAAGAGCTAGCTACACCGAGCAAGAGAGCTGTCTAGGTTCCGAACCCTTTCTACGTTGTGCATGGGCCTCCTTTTATAGCTCAAGGGGTCACCGACATGTGTCAACGTAGAGGAGGGTAAAAATGTAACTTTGGTGGTAGTTGTAACAGTGCGGGAACAGTGCATGAACAGTGGTCTTCACCTAACCTTGACAGTGGGGGACAAGGGCATTAAATGCCCGTCACCATCGACCCCAAAAGTGTCCGTCCATGCTTCTCCGTTCGCCACGGCGGTAGCCTCGTCACCGTGGCTTGCCACCGTGTCCCCCAGGCTGCACAGCCATCCGCCACGCGTCCCTGGAAGGGCCCCAGGGCGGCGCGTGGGTCGATGAGCTGGAGCGCGGGCACACAGCATAGTTTTCCCCGGCAAGCACCTTGCCGGGGCCATGATCTTGCCGGGCCCGGAAGCTTGTCGCTCCCCGGATCCCGTCGGGGCGCGCGATGCGCCACGACATGTCTTCTGAGATGCTGTTTTCTGGTCTTCCTGGCAAGCTCCTCTTGCCAGAGTCTTGTGTTAATGTGATAATCTTGAGCCTGGTACGGCCTTCCCGGCAAGCTCCACTTGCCGGGGGCTTGGTCTTCTGTCTTGTATACTTTGTTTTTGAATGGCTTCATAAGGACCGAAAAGGTTTCCGGCGAGCACGTGGTAAACCCTGCCACGGGAAGCTGCTACTGCCCGTGCACAAGTTGGGGTACTAAGGTACCCCTATCTTAGTACACCGACAAAGACGCAATGAAGCAATGGGGGAAAACTGCCCCTGTTTCCTCTGCTTTTAAGGGGGAGCGGGGGACGTTCCGCATTTTCCCATTAAAGAAACAGGCCACGATCTCTCCCACGACGCCGCAATCGACGCGTGCTGTTAGGGAGGGATGCGGCGGATACGGAGTGGGATACGGCGCGCCGTGGGCCACGTGTGTCCATGCACTGTTTTGGGCCTGGCCCAACAGCGCTCGGCACCGTGTGTGGCCCAGGCCCGGGGGCTCCTGTCGGTGTACTAAAGTAGGGGTACCTTAGTATCCCGACTTGTGCACGGGCAGTAGCAGCGTCCCGTGGCAGGGCTTGCCACGCGCTCGCCAAGGCCCACCCTAGTTCCTTTTGAGCCATTCAAGAACAAAGTATTCAAGTTAAGAAACAAGACCCCGGCAAGAGGAGCTTGCCGGGAAGGCCGCTCCAGGCTCAAGACCACCCCTCTAGCGCAAGACCCTGGCAAGAGGAGCTTGCCAGGAAGACCGAAGAACAGCATTTCAGAAGACTTGCCGTGGCGCATCGCGCGCCCGGCAAGGTCAGGGGAGCGACAAGCTTCCGGGCCCGGCAAGGTAGCAACCGCGGCAAGACGCTTGCCGCGGCAAGCTTCCACTGTGTGCCCGCGCTCCAGCTCATCCGGCCACGCGTCGCCCTGGGTCCCTTCCAGGGGCACGTGGCGGAAGGCTGTGCAGCCTGGGGGACACGGTGGCAGGCCACGATGACGAGACCTCCGTCGTGGCGAACGGAGATGCCCGGACGGACGCTTTTTACACTATTTGGGGCGACGGCGACGGGCATTCAATGCCCTTGTCCCCCACCGTCTAGGTTAGGTACAAAGCACTGTACATCCACTGTTACAACTACCACCATTTTTACACTTTTACCCTCACCTACGTTGCCACCTGTCGGTGACCCCTTTGACCTATAAAAGGAGGCCCATGCACAATGTAGAGGAGGTTCCGAACTCTCGATCACTCCCACGCTCGGTGTAGCTAGCTCTGAGCACTGTAGATCTCCTTTCTCCCGAGCCAAGAACTCAATAACAAACCAATGCAGGAGTAGGGTTTTACGCATCCTTGCGGCCCGAACCTGGGTAAACTGCTCGCGTGCGCGCCTCGATCCGCTCTTTGTGCTCCCTCCGCACCCTTGCCGTACCGAAAAGGGGCTCCGGTCCCATAGGTGTTCGTGGGCGATCAGTTTCCCCGACACTCGGTGGTAACTCTTTTGGATTGGTCATTGTTGATGATTTTCAAGATTTACATGGGTGTTCTTTCTTGATGATAAATCACAAGTCCAAAAGATCTTCAAAAACTTTGCTAGGAAGGCCCAGAACCAATTTGAAGTGAAGATCAAGATGGTTCAGAGCGACAATGGAACAGAGTTAAAGAACGCAACTGTGGATACCTTTCTTGCTGAAGAAGGGATTTCACATGAGTTTTCAGCTACGTACACACCTCAACAAAATGAAGTTGTTGATAGGAAGAATCGACACTCATCGAAATGGCACGAATGATGCTTGATGAGTACAAGACGCCAAGACACTTTTGGGCGGAAGCAGTTGAGACAGCTTGTCATGCTACAAATCGTCTATATCTTCATAAACTTCTCGGCAAGGCGGCATACGAGCTTCTCACCGGTAACAAACCCCAAGTTGGATACTTTCGATTATTTGGCTCAAAGTGTTACATTCTTGACAAGCATCGTCGTTCGAAATTTGCCCCTAAATCTCATGAAGGTTTTCTAATCGGTTATGGCTCAAACTCTCACACCTACAGTGTCTACAACAATTTCACCCGAAAGGTTGAAGAGACAGTAGATGTGAAGTTTGATGAATCTAACGGCTCGCAAGTAGAGCAATTGCCAATTGATGTAGGAGACAAAGACCCTTCGGAGGCAATACAAGACTTGTCTATTGGCAAGATTCGCCCAACGGAGGTGAAGGAGAATACTTCATCCATTCAAGTGGAAGCCTCAAGCTCATGACAAGGTGAACCATGTAACAGCCTCAAAATTGGGTTACCAATTTTGTGCTGTTATTTCTTTCTGGCAACCTGTTTTCAAATTATTCTCATGAGCTTGCTGGATGACTCTGAGAATTCTAACCATTTTTCAACCCTTCAAAACCTTGCTCATGTCTTTGTCAGTGGGCAAGACCTCATTTGCATCGCTTCAAATTCTCTCAAACCCTAATTCCAAACTTTTGGAATGTATAGGTGGCCTTTTGTGATTACAAAGGAGCCATCATTTTCCTTGATCTGTTGGTCATTTCATCTATTCCTAGAGACCATCTTATCCTCCTAATCCTTGGATATGCAAAAATATTGCCAAGCTCCATGCAATATTTTTGAATTGTGATTTATTCCTTTTCTTGTATGTCCGAGGAATAAAATCCCAAGGCATAGCTAGCCATCTCCTAAATTCATGGGAATTGGTGGAGTTGATACTTATGCCTAATCCAAGCTCCGGTAAAAATATTGGCCACATTTAAATAAGGAAAATTGCCATTTCCTATTTTAGCCAATATTGCATTTTAGCCATTTTCCAAAGGAACTACTATTTTTATAGCAGAGAAAATTCTCCCATAAATTGTGGAGCTTGTCCTTTCTATATAATCATTAGTTCCACCATTAACTCATGTTCCACAGTTCAAAATTTTGGCACATGATCCAATGCAAGTTTCTGCCTTCTCTGAAATTTTGCAAATGAAGTGTCTTATTCTTATTTCCAAATGAGCCGTAATTTGGCAGGGTGATTAAAATTGATAAAACACCCATGAATACCAAATATGAGCTCAATCCTTTCATCCTAACTCCTTGTGCTATTTTTCAAAGTTTCTGACCAGAATACAAGTTTGTGAAGAAAGTACCTTCATAAATCTTTCAAATGGGATGAAACTCTTCCATCCTCTCAAGTATTCCAAATCATTAGCCTCCACCTAAATGTATCTCATTTTATTGAGCTATGTGAGCACAGAAGCAATTCTTGCTTTCTATCAAAATTTTCAGTTTGTGAAGCAAGTGCATTTTATCTTGCTCCATTATAGCTGAAAATATTCCCAAGCATTCTCCTATCCATATAACTCCCCTACCCAAGGTTTTGGCTCATTTCATGTAGCCAATATTTTCCTAGATGTTTCCTAAGTTTTTGGTCAAAAGTGATGTTTGTGAAACAAGTACCAATTTGGCAACTCCATTTGGTATGAAATTGTTACATCATCACTGTATGTCCAAATCATCAAGCCTTGCCAAATCTTAGCTCAATCCATCACTCCTAGTGAGTGCTTCTTCCTCATTTAGTTTCTGGACAGATTTTAGCAGTTGTAAAGCAACTATGTTAAATATTTGTCCTAATGACCTCAAAACTCCCAGGATCATAGTTCTTGTTACCCTAAGCCTCCTAGACATAATATTTACCTTTCCACCCTTCTGGTTTTATCCCTAGGATGCTGTCAAGTTTGCAACAGCAAACTTGTGAAGCTTAGTTTACTCAGCTCATTTTGTCTCTGCCTGTTTCTTTACCGTGGTAACTATTTACCTTCGAGGGACTACACAGTAGACATGGAGTTACTTCAGTAAAAAACCCCGGAGCGTGCCTTTTCCGTGGTGACCACGAGAAGAGACAACCAAAACGGTGGTGTAGCCACTGTTGTCGGCGGCATCGCTGCTCCGACCCGCTCTGGCCTCGCCAGTGCTGGCCAACAGTGCCCCCTCGCCGTCCTCTTCCCTCTGGACCTCCTGCCTCTCTCGTTTTCTTCTCCGGTGAGCCGTGCCAATGGACGAACAGTGCGTCACCGTGTCGTCGTCGCTTTCTTCTCTTCTGTATTCTTCTTCTGCTCATCTTAGAGCTTCACTCGACTCCGTGAGCCTCTGGCGCTCACCTGCTCCCTCCTCGTCGCCTTCCCACCGCCTCCCGAGCAAGTTGGGCGCGTCTGCCGAAGCTGTGCCATCGCCGGTGCGCGGACACATCGCCCGCCGCGTGTGCTACCTCTTGAGCTTGCATTGTATTCCCTTGAAGAGGAAAGGGAGATGCAACACAGTAGCATAAGTATTTCCCTCAGTTTTTGAGAACCAAGGTATCAATCCAGTAGGAGACCACGCGCGAGTCCCTCTCACCTGCACAAACAAATAAGAACTTCGCAGCCAACGCAATAAGGGGTTGTCAATCCCTTTACGGTCACTTACGAAAGTGAGATATGATAGATATGATAATTTATATTTTTTGGTATTTTTAGTTTAATAAAACAACAAATAAAAGCAGTAAAAGTAAAGTAGATGTAGATTGATATGTTGAGAATAGACCCGGTGGCCATAGTTTTCTCTAGTGGCTTCTCTCATGATAGCGATATTCTACAGTGGGTAAACAAATTACTGTCGACCAATTGATAGAAAAGCAAATAATTATGAGACTATCTAGGCATGATCATTGTATATAGGCATCACATCCGAGACAAGTAGACCGACTCCTGCCTGCATCTACTACTATTACTCCACACATCGACCGCTATCCAGCATGCATCTAGTGTATTGAGTTCATACGAACAGAGTAACGCCTTAAGAAAGATGACATGATGTAGAGGGATAAACTCATGCAATATGATATAAACCCCATATTTTTATCCTCGATGGCAACAATACAATACGTGCCTTGCTGCCCCTACTGTCACTGCGAAAGGACACCGCAAGATTGAACCCAAAGCCAAGCACTTCTCCCATTGCAAGAACTATAGATCTAGTTGGCCAAACCAAACCAATAATTTTAAGAGACTTGCAAGGATATTATGAGCACACATAAAAAGTTTAGAGTAGAACCAAATATCTTTCATAGATAACCTTGATCATAAACTCACAATTCATCGGATCTCGACAAACACACTGCAAAAATAGATTACATCAAATAGATCTCCTCGAAGACCGAGGAGAACTTTGTATTGAGATCCGGAGAGAGAGAAGAAGCCATCTAGATACTAGCTATGGACCCGAAGGTCTGTGGTAAACTACTCACAACTCATGGTGAGGGCGATGATGATGATGATGAAGGCCTTCGTGATGGATCCCCCTCCGGTGGAGCTCTGGAACAGGCTCCAAGATGGATCTCCACGGGAACAAAAGCTACGGCGGTGGAATTAGGGTTTTCTCTCTGTTCTCGGAGTTTCTGGGGTACGTGGACTTATATAGGAAGAAGGAGGGCACCGGGGGCCACTTGACGGGGCCTCGAGGCAGGGGGCGCGCCCTTGGAAGGGGGACGCGCCCCCACCCTCGAGGGCCACCTCTCTGTCAGCTGACTTGGTCCTCAAGATCCGCGTGCGTGATTTTCTCCAAAAATATCTCTCGCGAAGGTTTCATTCCATTTGGACTCCGTTTGATATTCTTTTTCTGCAAAACCCTGAAATGGGCAAAAAAACAGCAATCTGGACTGGGCCTTTGGGTTAGTAGGTTAGTCCCAAAAATGATATAAAAGTGAATGATAAAGCCCATTAAACATCGAAGACTTCATAAATAATAGCATGGAACAATAAAAAATTACAGATACATTGGATACGTATCAAGCATCCCCAAGCTTAATTCCTGCTCGTCCTCGAGTAGGTAAATGATAAAGAAAGAATTTTTGATGTGGAATGCTAACCAATATAGTGTTTCCATGTAATTCTCTTGATTGTGGCTTGGATGTTCAGATATGAAAGATTCAAGATAAAATTCTATATTGACATAAGAAATAACAATACTTCAAGCAATACTAACAAAGCAATCATGTCTTCTCAAAATACTATGGCTAAATAAAGTTATCCCTACAAAATCATATAGTGTTGGCTATGCTCCCTCGTTATCACACAAAAATATTCATATCATGCACATCCCCGATTTCAGCCAAGCAATTGTTTTCATACTCAATTTTTTTCAAACCTTTCAACTTTCACGCAATACATGAGCGTGATCCATGGATATAGCACTATGGGTGGAATAGAGGTGGTTGTGGAGAAGACAAAAAGGAGGGAGATAGTCTCACATCGACTATGCGTATCAACAAGCTATGGAGATGCCCATCAATAGATATCAATGTGAGTGAGTAGGGATTGCCATGCAACGGATGCACTAGAGCTAAATATGAATGAAAGCTCAACAAAAGAAACTAGTGGGTGTGCATCCAACTTGCTTGCTCACGAAGACCTAGGGCATTTGAGGAAGCCCATCGTTGGAATATACAAGCCAAGTTCTATAGTGAATATTCCCACTAGTATATGAAAGTGACTAAGCATGAGACTCTCTATAATGAAGAACATGGTGCTACTTTGAAGCACAAGTGTGGAAAAAGATAGTAGCAATTGTCCCTTTTTTCTTTTTATGGGCCTTTTTTCTTTTCTTTGGCCTTTCTTTTTTTTCTTTTTTTTTGCGGAGGGGCTTTATAGATTCAGCCTTTCCTCCCATGGGAAAATGCTCTAATAATGATGATCATCACACTTTCATTACAACACAAAATTACAACTCGATACTACAACAACAAAGTATGACTCTATATGAATGCCTCCGGCGGTGTACCGGTATGTGCAATGAAACAAGAGTGACTTGTATGAAGTTATGCATGGTGGCTTTGCCACAAATACGATGTCAACTACATGATCATGCATGTCAATATGACAATATGATGCGTGTCATATAAACGGAACGGTGGAAAGTTGCATGGCAATATATCTCGGAATGGCTATGGAAATTTGGTGGCTGTTTTGAGGAACAATATGGTGGCTGTTTGAGGATGGATATATAGTGGGTTTATGGCACCGGCCAAAGTTGCGCGGTACAAGAGAGGCTAGCAATGGTGGAAGGGTGAGAGTGCGTATAATCCATGGACTCAACATTAGTCATAAGAACTCATATACTTATTGCAAAAATCTCCGAGTCATCAAAACAAAGCAATCAACGCATGCTCCTAGGGGGGAGGTTGGTAGGAGTTAACCAGCGCGCGCCCCCGACCTCCACACAAAGGTTGGCACTCTACAAATACCTCATGCTCTAACTTAGCCACACAACGGTTCACCATACGTGCATGATACAGGAATCACTAACCTTAACACAAGTATTTCTCAATTTCATAATAACTCCACTAGCATGACTCTAATATCACCATCCTCATGTCTCAAAACAATTATCAAGCATCCAACATCTCATTCTATTCAATGCACTTAGTGTGATTTTTTTACTACATTGACATTGGATGTCTATCATGTGAAGACTAGTTTCTTTAGCCTAAACACATTACCATGCTGTTTTAATAGACTCTCAAATATGTATAAGTGAAGCATGAGAGTTCAACAATTTCTACAAAATATTATCACCACCGTGCTCTACAAGATATAAGTGAAGCGCTAGAGCAAAAACTATTCAACTCAAAAGATATAAGTGAAGCACGTAGAGTGTTCTAACAATTTCTAGGCCATATTTAACTCTCTCAAATAGGTGCGGTCAGCAAGGATGATTGTGGCAAACTAACAAGTAAAGACTCAAATTATACAAGACGCTCCAAGCAATACATATAACATGTTGCGAATAAAAATATAGCTCCAAGTATAGTTACCGATGGATGAAGACGAAAGAGGGGATGCCTTCCCGGGGCATCCCCAAGCTTAGGCTTTTGATTATCTTGAATTTACTTGGGGTGCCATGGGCATCCCCAATCTTAGGCCTTTGCTACTCCTTGTTTCATAGTCCATCAAAGCAATACTCAAAACTTGAAAACTTCACAACACAAAACTTAGACAAAAATTCTCGTGAGCTCCGTTAGTATAAGAAAGCAAACCACTACTCAAAGGTACATCAATGAATTCATTCTTTGTTTATATTGGTGTTAAACCTACTGTACTCCAACTCCTCTATGGTTCATATCCTCCAATATTACTCACACATGCATCGGAATAAGCAAACAACACACGAAAAAAAATCTGTCAAAGACAGAACAGTCTGTAGTAATCTGCAGGGTTTGCCTACTTCTGGAACTCCAAAAAAATTCATACTAAATTGGTAAATTTGCGGAATTTGTATACCAATCATCTGAAATAAGAATCAACTAAAAAGCACGCTCCAGTAAAATTGCACGACTACTTTAGCAAGCGCTAACGATTCTGTTTTTCACAGCAAGATCACATAAACTTCACACAGGTCTTCCCAAAGGTTCTACTTGGCACAAACACTAACAAAACATGAAACCACATCTAATCAGATTCTAGATGCAATATCTATTCCCTAACATCAACAAAAACAAAAACATAAAATTGGGTTGCCTCCCAACAAGCGCTATCGTTTTACGCCCAAAAAGGAGCATGAAAGATAAGACTTGAAGCACAAAAAGGAGCATCATAAAACATGTGAAAAACACATATAAGTCTAACATACTTCCTATGCATAGGCATTTTATAGGAAAACAGATTACCAAGACAAGAAAGATCTAGCATATGCAAGGAAGGAGAAAGAAACAATTGCAATCTCAACATAACGAGAGGTAATTTAGTAACATGAAAATTTCTACAACCATATTTCCCTCTCTCATAATAATTGCATGTAGGATCATGATCAAATTCAACAAAATAGCTATCACATAACATATTCTCAACACGATCCACATGCATGCAAAGTTGACACTCTTCCAAAATAGTGGGATTAACATTAACTAAAGTCATGACCTCTCCAAACCCACCTTTATAAAAAAATTCATAAGATTGAAAATTCTCCATATATGTGGGATCTAAAGTTGACACTCTTCCAAACCCACTTTCAATATTATTGCAAACATTATTATCAATCTCATATTGATCATGGAGGTTAAATAAATTATCCCAACGCCTCGCACCCACGCGCGTGCGTGTATGAGAGAAACGCGCATCGCTCGGCCCCGGCCACCCACCGTAACCGGGAACACCCCAATATTTTGCTCGCCCTCGCTTCTACCACGGTTATTTCCGTTATGGACGGCCCAAAGAATGTCATGCAGCTGCGTCTCCGGCCCGCCCAGGACGGAAAGCCCATTTTCGGTCATGATTTTTTGTCATAGAAGTAGGACCCCACCACATCTATGATGATACCGGGTTTTGTCACAATTATCGTCATAGAACTGTCATAAGTATGACAGAAAAAGTTTCGTTCGGCCCAAAATGTCACGGATGTGTTTTTTTGTAGTGCCTCTACAGTCAATAACCAATAGCAGGACCTGGATGCCCATATTGGTTCCCACATATTCTACGACGATCTTATCAGTTGAACCTCGATGTCAAGGATTCAGACAATCCCATATGTAGTTCCCTTTGTCTAGCGGTATGTTACTTGCCCGAGATTCGATCTGAAGGAAATATGCCCTAGAGGCAATAATAAAGTTGTTATTTATATTTCCTTATATATCATGATAAATATCTTTTATTCATGCTAGAATTTTATTAACCTGAAACTTAGTACATGTGTGAATACATAGACAAAACAGAGTGTCCCTAGTATGCCTCTACTAGACTAGCTCGTTGATCAAAGATGGTTATGTTTCCTAACCATAGACATGTGTTGCCATTTGATGAATGGGATCACACCATTAGGAGAATGATGTGATGGAGAAGACCCATCCGTTACCTTAGCATTATGATCATTTAGTTTTACTGCTATTGCTTTCTTCATGACTTATACATGTTCCTATGACTATGAGATTAGGCAACTCCCGAATACCGAAGGAACTCCTTGTGTGCTATCAAATGTCACAATGTAACTGGGTGATTATAAAGATGCTCTACAGGTGTCTCCGAATATGTTTGTGGTGTTGGCATAGATCGAGAATAGGATTTGTCACTACGAGCGTCGGAGAGGTATCTTTGGGCCCTCTCGGTAATACACATCATAATAAGACTTGCAAGCAAACGAGTAATGAGTTAGTCACGAGATGATGTATTACGGAACGAGTAAAGAGACTTGCCGGTGACGAGATTGAACTATGTATGATGATACCGACGATCGAATCTCGGGCAAGTAACATACCGAGGACAAAGGTAACAACGTATGTCGTTAAGCAGTCTGACCGATAAAGATCTTCATAGAATATGTAGGAACCAATATGAGCATCCAGGTTCCGCTATTGGTTATTGACCGGAGATGACTCTCGGTCATGTCTACATAGTTCTCGAACCCTTAGGGTCCGCACGCTTAATGTTCGATGACGATCGATATTATGAGTTTATGAGTTTTGATGTACCGAAGGTAGTTCAGAGTCCTGGATGTGATCACGGACATGACGAGGAGTCTCGGAATGTCGGAGACATAAAGATTGATATATTGGACGGTTATATTCGGACACCGGAAATGTTCCGGGGGTTATCGGAGTAAACCGGAGTGCCGGAGGGGTTACCAGACCCCCCCCCCCGGGGGGAGTATTGGGCCATAGTGGGCCTTGAGTGAAATTGAGAGGCAGCCCATAGGGGCTGGCTGCGCCACCTCCCAAGGGATCCTAGTTGGACTAGGGGTGGGGGGAGGCGCCCCTCTCCTTTCTTCTTCTCTTCTCCATTCCTTTCCTACTCCTAGTAGGAGTAGGAAAGGGGAGTCCTACTCCTACTAGGAGTAGGAAAACTCCCTTTATGGCGCGCCCCTAGGGCCGGCCGGCCCTCCCCCTTGCTCCTTTATATACAGGGGCAGGGGGCACCCTAGGACATACAAACAACATTGTTTTAGCCGTGTGCGGTTCCCCCCTCCACAGAAACACACCTCGGTCATATCGTTGCATTTCTTAGGTGAAGCCCTGCGTCGGTAACTTCATCATCTCCGTCACCATGCCATCGTGCTGACGAAACTCTCCTGTGAAGCTCAACTAGATCAAGAGCTCGTGGGACGTCATCGAGCTGAACGTGATCTGAACACGGAGGTGTCGTACGTTCGGTGCTTGGATCAGTTGGATCGCGAAGATGTTCGACTACATCAACCGCGTCACTAGACGCTTCCGCTTTCGGTCTACAAGGGTATGTAGACACGCTCTCCCCGCTCGTTGATATGCTTCTAGTAGATAGATCTTGCGTGATCGTAGTAATTTTTTCAAAATACTACATTCCCCAACAGTGGCATCATGAGAAAGGTCTATGCGTAGATGATATGCACGAGTAGAACACAATGAGTTGTGGGCGATAATAGTCATGCTTCTTACTAGCATGTCATACTTTGATTCGGCGGTATTGTGAGATGAAGCGGCCCGGACTGACATTACAAGTACGCTTACGCGAGACTGGTTTCACCGTTACGAGCACCAGTTGCTTAAAGATAACCGGCGGGTGTCTGTCTCTCTCACTTTAGTTGAATCAAGTGTGGCTACGCCCAGTCCTTGCGAAGGTTAAAACAACACATACTTGACGAAAAATTGTTGTCGTTTTTGTATGCGTAGGTAAGAACGGTTCTTGCTAAGCCCGTAGCAGCCACGTAAAACTTGCAACAACAAAGTAGAGGACGTCTAACTTGTTTTTGCAGGGCATGTTGTGATGTGATATGGTCAAGACGTAATGAGTTATACGTTATTATATGAGATGATCATGTTTTGTAAAGTTATCGGCAACCAGCAGGAGCCTTCTGGTTGTCTCTTTATTGTATGAATTGCGAAGGCCATGTAATTGCTTTACTTTATCACGATGAGTTAGCGATAGTAGTATTAGCAATAGTTGGCGAGACGACCACGACTCTACGATGAAGATCATGGTGTCAAGCCGGTGACGATGAAGATCATGACGATGCTTTGGAGATGGAGATCAAAAGCACAAGATGATGATGGCCATATCATGTCACATATTTTGATTGCATGTGATGTTTATCTTATTATGCTTCTTATTTTGCTTAGTACGGCGGTAGCATTATAAGATGATCCCTTACAAAATTTCAAGGTACAAGTGTTCTCCCTGAGTATGCACCGTTGTGAAAGTTCGTCGTGCTGAGACACCACGTGATGGTCAGGTGTGATAAGCTCTACGTTCAAATACAACGGGTGTAAGACAGTTTGGCACATGTAGAATACTCGGGTTAAACTTGACGAGCCTAACATGTACAGACATGGCCTCGGAACACTGGAGACCGAAAGGTCTAGCGTGAATCATATAGTAGATATGATCAACATAAGATGTTCACCATTGAAACCTACTCCATCTCATGTGATGATCGGACATGGTTTAGTTGATTTGGATCACGTGATCATTTAGATGACTAGAGGGATGTCTATCTAAGTGGGAGTTCTTTAGTAATATGATTAATTGAACTTTAATTTATCATGAACTTAGTCCTGGTAGTATTAGCATATCTATGTTGTAGATCAATAGCTCGCGATGTAGCTCCCCATTTAAATTTTTTATGTTCCTAGAGAAATATAACTTGAAAGATGATAGTAGCAATGATGCGGACTTGTTCCGTGATCTGAGGATTTTCCTCATTGCTGCACAGAAGAATTATGTCCTTGATGCGCCGCTAGGTGAAAGACCTACTACAGGAGCAGATGCATACATTATGAACGTTTTAACAAAAGCTTAATATGATGACTACTTGATAGTTTAGTGCACCATGTTTTACGGCTTAGAACTGGGACTTCAAAAATGTTTTGAATGCCACGGAGCATATAAAATGTTCGTAAGAGTTGAAATTAGTATTTCATACTCATGCTCGTGTCGAGAGGTATGAGACCACTGACAGTACTTTGCCTACAAGATGGAGGAGGATAGCTCAACCAGTGAGCATGTGCTCAGATTGTCTGGGTACTACAATTGCTTGAATCAAGTAGGAGTTAATCTTCCACATAAGATAGTAATTGACAAAGTTCTCTAGTCACTATCTCCAAGTTACTAGAACTTCATGATGAACTATAATATGCAAGGGATGATGAAAGTAATTCCCGAGCACTTTGCGATGCTGAAATAGACGAAGGTAGAAATCAAGAAAAAGCATCAAGTGTTGATGGTAGACAAGACCACTAGTTTTAAGTAAAAGGGCAAAGGAAAAGAAAGGGAACTTCAAGAAGAATGGGAAGCAAGTTGCTACTCCCATGAAGAAACCCAAAGCTAGACCCCAAGCCTAAAACTGAGTGCTTCTACTGCAAAGGAAATGGTCACTGGAAGTTGTCGTGGAATTGTCACGGTAGATGTCCGGATTAACGGCCTTAGTCGAGAGGCCGCGCATCTATGTAGTAGCTTGAGAGGGGTTGAGCGGAATTGAGAGACGCAACACAAGGCAAAGGTTTAGACAGCTTCGGGCCCCGGGAAACATCATCCGGTAATAGCCCTACGTGCTGTTTGAGGCTAGGTCTCATTATGATCCTCATGGTGTCGCCGGTAAACCGGCTCTTTGTGTCTAGCCCTAGAAACTTGTGAGAACCTCTCTCAACTTGTCCCTCTTTGGGGAGCCCTGCCCCTCCTTATATATGTTGAAGGGGCGGGTTACATGTAGAGTCCTAGTAGGATTAGGATTGCTTTATTACAAGGAGTCCTAGTCTTGCTTCCTTTGTAGGAGAATATTCCTTGCGATTTATTCATAAACCGGCCCACCATACATGAACCGACCTTCTGGGCCTTGGGCCTTGTCATCCGTGATCCGCCCGCCGGGTTTCCAGTGAATCGTCAAGTGTAAACCGTCTTAAGTAAAACGCCAAGTCCGGCCGGGTTATAATTCCGGCCGGTTTATACCGCGGGGTATATCCCCGACATTAGCCCCCAGTTTAGCTTGGATTTATCCATGGTAAACTTGATCCTTCCTGCCTACATAACACGAACAAATTTGATAAGTTGTGCTCCGGGTTAAAATATTTTCCTGAACCGGTACCTGATCATCTTTAAATCCTTGCCATTTCCTCCTTGATATGTATCCATGATCTCATAGCAAATCTCCTTAGCAGATATGTTCAAACACTACCAATGAAAAAATCCAGGCATTTCTTCTGAAAACTCCGGGTCAATAGTCTAGCTTCATAATCAATTTGCTGACATTGGTGTCTCATAAAGAAATATTGTAAGAGATAATCCACTTGAATCGGCTTTCAATGCTCTGACTTGACAAAAATATTGATCTTCAAATATTCAATTGATATCCAGCCGGTTTGGAAATGTAGAACTTGCCGGTTTATGATTACCACCATTGTCGGGTTATAAAAACTGATAATTTCAGGTCATGACTGTTTATAGACGCCAGGCTATGATTGTTGCCAACGCCGGGTCACACAACTGATCTTCTGGTTTTTTCAAAACTGAAAATTTCGAAGATATTCCTCCGTTATATCCATATTACCTATAGCCCCCAAATCTTAAGAAGAGAACATAGTGATAGCTTAAGACTTGTTTCAATATAAAAATTGCAATCTTGAGGAAATCCGGATTGTTCATCGCAATCACTATGAAACTGAATATTCCATATTATGTAGCCCCCAAGTGCCGGGTCATTATGCAATAATGAGCAGGGACTTTGAAAATATGATCATGTAAACTTGAACAGCAACATGTAGCCCCCAAGTGCCAGGTCATTATGCAATAATGAGCAGGGACTTTGAAAATATGATCATGTAAATTTGAACAGCAACATGTAGCCCCCAAGTGCCGGGTCATTATGCATAATGAGCAGGGACTTTGTAGGTATAATCATTGAAAATAACATTACATAATGTAACTTCCATCGTGGGGTTTGAACCCACGTCCACAAGGTTAAGAGCTTTGTGCTTTACCAACTAAGCAGTGGACCCTTCAATATAATGAATTAATACTTGTGTACCTTGAATTGTTGACAGGAGCGATATGTAGCCCCCAAGGGCCGGCTCAATATGATGTGATGAGTCGGGTCTTCAATAAGGTGAGCAAAAAATGACTTTGCATTAGCCCCCAAGTGTCATGGTGCATGCTTGCAACGACATGAGACTTGTGTATTTGATGTAATCTCAATTTGAATAATGTAGCCCCCAAGTGCCGGGTTGTAAGCCTGCAGCAACTCGGGACTATTCCTTTGTAAAATAAATCATACCATTGACAATATGATATCCATTGCGCTGAAGCGACTTTGAAAACCTCAATCATAATATTGGTTATTGATAACCATAATAAACATCCAGCCATGTTGGCTATTTAAAGATTTGAAGAATATAATCCGGTTTGAAAACCGGTTCCAGTGATGTTTGATCACAATCAGACCGGGTTAATAAACACTGGTCATTATTTTATCTCATACTGGCGACTTATAGTCGAAAGCCAGGCCGGTTTAATAAACACCGGTCATTATCTTATCTCATACTGGCGACTTATAGTCAAAAGCCAGGCCAGTTTAATAACACCGGTCATTATAACTGATCATGTACTCCCAACCTGTTTCTGCATAAACAATGCTAAAAATGTCCTGGCGGTTTACCACCGGACGGGTTATACTGCTCTGATATATATATCAAAGGAATATCAGAGGGATCAGCTCATATTACGTGTGCCTGTATGATCAAAGCTAAAAGATGTCCTGGCGGTTTACTACCGGACGGATTATACTGTTCTGATATACATATCAAAGGGATAGTTGTTGATCATAAACATAAACCATACCTTTGATTAAGTGTGCTTGTCAACTTTAACCCGGTAGGAATAATTGAAGGCGCAGGTGCTGATGAGGCTCTTGGCTCCCTTACTTGGTTTCTGCCTGATGGCTGATCCGGGTTATAATGAACGCCGGTTTAAATCATGCTGGTGTTTATGTTCCAGACTTTGAACTTGTGCTGGTATTCATGACCCAGACTTTTAACTTTGTAGATATATGGTCAACTTTGAAGTTGCCCAATTCCGGATCAAAAAACCATAGAAAACATTGAAAAAACCACAAACACAAAAACACAGGTTTGCAAATAAGACCATGTAGTCGAGGCTTTTTGCGAGCTGCCAGGCTCCCTATGTGCCAATCAAAGGGTGCGACCCAAAGGGCTATGACTATCAAAGGAAGTACTCCTAGGGACAAGAACTTTGCCATCAAAGGATGTACTCCAAGGGACAGGAAATATTGCATCTGCCATCAAAGGAAGTACTCCTAGGGACAAGAACTTTTCTTTTGCCATCAAAGGGTATGTATCTTCCAAGGGGCAGGAAATATTGCATCTGCCATCAAAGGAAGTACCCTAGGGACAAGAACAAATTTTCTTTTGCCATCAAAGGGAATGATCAACCAAGGGACAGGAATATTACATCTGCCATCAAAGGAAGGTTCCCTAAGGACAAGAACAGGTTTTTTTTCTTTTGCCATCAAAGGGAATGATCAACCAAGGGACATGAATATTACATCTGCCATCAAAGGAAGGTTCCCTAGGGACAAGAACATGTTTTTTTTCTTTTGCCATCAAAGGGAATGATCAACCAAGGGACAGGAATATTACATCTGCCATCAAAGGAAGGTTCCCTAGGGAAAAGAACAGTTTTTTCTTTTGGGATCCGTCGCCTTCTAGTGACCGCGGGGGTAGGGTACCTATAAGAGAGTTGCGCTTGTATGGCAAGTCCTGTTTGGTCCCTTATAGAATTATCCTGCATAGCAAAATAACTTGATCAAAGCATCGTGTTTTTCTTGATGATCATGATATATATCAAGAGAAATAAATTTAGATGGATATCACCTGAGTGAATTTGGACCTTATGATCCTCATCGGGGTCTGTTAGTCAACCCGGTATGTTGAATAGATCGGATCGCAGGGCGGACAGTAAAACGACCGCAGCATCGGTGGCAGCACAAACATATGAATAGGCCGTAATTGTAAACCGGCGCAGATAAGCAAGTTGTCCTCCACGTTGTAAGCGGATGCGTGAACCGGCCGTCCGTTCAACGGGTAGTGTGACACAGAGGAAAGCGCCGTTGTAGAATATTGCCAGCGCATGCTTTATTCCCGCAGTAGAATAATAATTTCACCTGCATGTAAAAATACCAATGGGGCAGTGTAATGGTGCTCAGAGAAATTAAAATGTCCTGATAAATATATAGGAGGGATAACACCTGATTTGCTCGAACAACAGATGGGTCGGCCGGCGTCGACGGGCTAGTTGTCCTCCTCGTTGTAAGCCGGCGCGGTCGCGAGAGACGGCCACGGCATTGTAAACCGGCGCGGTCGTGAGAGACGGCCAAGGTGCGGTAAACCGGCGCGGGAGTCCGTGGGACAACGACGACCACTTGTGTCAAACGATGTTTGACGTGCCTCCACCTCCGTGGTATATTACCATTTTATAATTAATAAATTTCCTGCATATAAAATACAGCAGGGCGAGGAATTTTTGCTCGGATGAATTAATATGTATTAAAAATAAATAGGATAGATACCACCTGATTCGCCTGGAGAATAGATGAGCCGGCCGCGTATTGATGCAGCAACGGGGATAGCGACTCCCTCGTCAATAGACGTGCGCGCGCTGCCGCTTCCGCGGTCCGGTCTATCTAATGTCGGCTGTGGTGTTGGAGACCAGTGCGCGTATGCGCAAACTGACGAGTCGGCCACAGCAGTGGCATCCAATGCAGGCACGAGAACTGGCCACAACATTTAAACCGGTGCGAGCTTTATATTTATGTTGTCACTTTTTTAGTAGACCTTGTCCTACATAAAATATATTTGAAAGACAGAGTAATTGTCTCCAGAAGAATTAATATGTGCTAAAAATATTGAGAATAGATAGCACCTGATTTATTTTCCGGATGAATACGGATACCAGTATTGGATAACGTTGGACGTATTCCAGTGTAGCCCCATGTAAACAAGACCAACAGACGGCCTCTGTATCAAGTTATACTGACGATTTCCTGTTCTGCACAAGGTACGTGTGTGGTCGGAGTTGTCCCGTACGTAGTACTGCGCTGATCGTCCCCAACAGAGAATTTAATCCACTGTGTAGACACAGTAACTGTAGACTGAAACCTGATGTGACTAGACCACTTGAAGAAGCTTCACGTGAGATTGATTCTTTTGTCATGATTGACCTGGAAACTTGTGCCTTTGAGATGTTTGCTCCTTCGTGTATTAAAGGGATATAAAAAACTGATTTGATCTTTCTTCAGGCATCCGAATGCTAGCTGAAATCTTCGGTCTTCACGCCTGGCAGTAATGGCGAAGCGGCTTCAGAGATAACGACTCAAAGCAGTGCCGGCGCCAAATGATGGCGGTTTACTACAAGAGCGTCTACGGCCGGGTTGCACAGAGGCAGCGCGGCAGGCGGATCAAGGCCGGTAGGCGTGATGGGTTGTAGAGGTGTTAGTCCACGGGCGCCGGGCGGAGCTGTGCGGGAGGCAGGTACGATCAGAGATCCGGCCGGGGTGGCTCCACAGACGGTGGCTCGGGATGGAGATTTAGCGGGGCCGGCGGCTCAGAACGGCCGCGGCAAACCAATCATCAACCTCTAAATATCTCCAGTGCGTATGCTAGAAAGGTCCAGCCAGTTCAATTTCAGAGATAGGATGCGAAAATCCTCTGTCTGACTACAGAGGAGCTTGACAAAGCCAGCGCTTGGCCGGGCCAGAGAAGGTGGCACGGGCTAGCAGTAGTTTGGCGCGGGGCCGCCGCTGACGAGAGCAACAACGAACGTGCGGAGTGCAGCAGAAGACGCGCCGGCTTGAAGGCCTAGGCCGAGCGGCAGTCGACTTGCCGGCTTCAACAACGACGCAAAGCAGAGGCGACCGGCAGCTCGGGCAGGACAGGCTGGCTTGACCGCAGCGACGACGGAGGATGCTGCCCCGAGGCGGCTTGACATGACTGCGGGAGTGGAGCGAAGCCGGCTATGACTCGTAGGCGGGTTTAAGCAAAAACCACACCCACGACCCAATACGGGTCGTCGTCGACCTGCTCCCCCCTTTTCTTTTTCTGATCCGGTCAATGGACTCGGTAAACAAGAGGCCTGTGCGAAACGATAGGCATCTCAATCTAGAAACCCGACGGATCAAACAGAATGATTGAGGTGGAAATTACCAGTCTGTCTCGACGAAAACAATGATTGCAGAACCGCCGAAAAACTCTTGTTGCGGACTCGATGGATTACCAAGGTGTATGCGGCGGCCGTACCACACGTAACCCTAAAATCTCTGTCTGTCTTGGACGTGCCATTATGACTTGTTCATCGACGAATCCTTCCGCCTAGATTCTTCTTCCTCCAAATATATTACGAGCTTCTCGATCACTTGGAAAAATCCCTTCAAGAACTCGACACCACCGTGCGCCGGCCCCACGGTGGGCGCCAACTGTCGTGGAATTGTCACGGCAGATGTCCGGATTAACGGACTTAGTCGAGAGGCCGCGCATCTATGTAGTAGCTTGAGAGGGGTTGAGCGGAATCGAGAGACGCAACGCAAGGCAAAGGTTTAGACAGCTTCGGGCCCCGGGAAACATCATCCGGTAATAGCCCTACGTGCTGTTTGAGGCTAGGTCTCATTATGATCCTCATGGTGTCGCCGGTAAACCGGCTCTTTGTGTCTAGCCCTAGAAACTTGTGAGAACCTCTCTCAACTTGTCCCTCTTTGGGGAGCCCTGCCCCTCCTTATATATGTTGAAGGGGCGGGTTACATGTAGAGTCCTAGTAGGATTAGGATTGCTTTATTACAAGGAGTCCTAGTCTTGCTTCCTTTATAGGAGAATATTCCTTGCACTTTATTCATAAACCGGCCCACCATACATGAACCGACCTTCTGGGCCTTGGGCCTTGTCATCCGTGATCCGCCCGCCGGGTTTCCAGTGAATCGTCAAGTGTAAACCGTCTTAAGTAAAACGCCAAGTCCGGCCGGGTTACAATTCCGGCCGGTTTATACCGCGGGGTATATCCCCGACAGAAGTGGAACTACCCTAGAAACTTGGTGGATAAGAAGGATTGCAAAGTGAACAAAGCTATATTTGATATACATGTTATTGATGTGTACTTTACTAGTGTTTATAACAACCCCTCGGTATTTGATACTTGTTCAGTTGCTAAGAGTAGTAACTCAAAACGGGAGTTGCAAAATGAACAGAGACTAGTTAAGGGTCAAGTGACGATGTGTGCTGGAAGTGGTTCCAAGATTGATATGATCATCATCGTACACTCCCTATACTTTCGGGATTAGTGTTGAGCCTAAATAAATGTTGTTTGGTGTTTGCGTTGAGCATGAATATGATTTGATCATGTTTATTGCAATACGTTTATTCATTTAAAGTCAGAGAATAATTGATATTTTGTTTACATGAATAAAACCTTCGATGGTCATACACCCAATAAAATAGTTTGTTGGATCTCGATCGTAGTGATACACATATTCATAATTTTGAAGCCAAAAGATGCAAGGTTGATAATGATAGTGCAACTTATTTGTGGCACTGCCGTTTAGGTCATATTGGTGTAAAGCGCATGAAGAAACTCCATACTGATGGACTTTTGGAATCACTTGATTATGAATCACTTGGTGCTTGCGAACCATGCCTCATGGGCAAGATGACTTAGACTCCATTCTCCGGAACAATGGAGCGAGCAACTGATTTGTTGGAAATCATACATACTAATGTATGTGGACCGATGAGTGTTGAGGCTCGCGACGGGTATCGTTATTTTCTGACCTTCACTGATGATTTGAGCAGATATGGGTATATCTACTTGATGAAACACAAGTATGAAACATTTGAAAAGTTCAAAGAATTTCAGAGTGAAGTAGAGAATCATCGTAAAAACAAAATAAACTTTCTACAATCTGATCGTGGAGGCGAATATTTGAGTTACGAGTTTGGTCTTCATTTAAAACAACGTGGAATAGTTGCACAGCTCACGCAATGCAGAACACCACAGCGTAATGGTGTGTCCGAACATCGTAACTGTACTTTATTAGATATGGTGCGATCTATGATGTCTCTTACCGATTTACCACTATCGTTTTGGGTTATGCATTAGAGACGGCTGTATTCACATTAAACAGGGAACCATCTAAATCCATTGAGATGACGCCTTATGAACTGTGGTTTGGCAAGAAACCAAAGTTGTCGTTTCTTAAAGTTTGGGGCAGCGATGCTTATGTGAAAAAGTTTCAGCCTGATAAGCTCAAACCTAAATCGGAGAAATGTGTCTTCATAGGATACCCAAAGGAAACTGTTGGGTACACCTTCTATCATAGATTCAAAGGCAAGATATTTGTTGCTAAGAATGGATCCTTTCTAGAGAAGGAGTTTCTCTCGAAAGAAGTGAGTGGGAGGAAAGTGGAACTTGATGAGGTAATTGTACCTTCTCCCGAATTGGAAAGTAGTACATCACAGAAACTAGTTCCAGTGATTCCTACACAAATCAGAGAGGAAACTAATGATGATGATCATGAAACTTCAGATCAAGTTACTACTGAACCTCGTAGGTCAACCAGAGTGCGTTCCGCGCCAGAGTGGTACGATAACCCGGTTCTGGAAGTCATGTTACTAGACCATGATGAACCTATGAACTATGAGGAAACGATGATGAGCCCAGATTCCACAAAATGGCTTGAGGACATGACATCTGAGATGGGATCCATGTATGAGAACAAAGTGTGGACTTTGATTGACTTGCCCGATGATCGAAAAGCTATTGAAAATAAATGGATCTTTAAGAGGAAGACTGATGCCGATGGTAATGTTACTGTCTACAAAGCTCGACTTGTTGCGGAAGGTTTTCGACAAGTTCAAGGTGTTGACTACGATGAGATTTTCTCACTCGTAGCGATGCTTAAGTTTGTCCGAACCATGTTAGCAATTGCCGCATTTTATGAAATCTGGCAAATGGATAACAAAAATGTGTTCTTTAATGGATTTATTAAAGAAGAGTTGTATATGATGCAACCAGAAGGTTTTTTCAATCCTAAAGGTTCTAACAAAATGTGCAAGCTCCAGTGATCCATCTATGGACTGGTGCAAGCATCTCGGAGTTGAAATATACACTTTGATAAGTTGATCAAAGCATATAGTTTTATACAGACTTGCGGTGAAGCATGTATTTACAAGAAAGTGAGTGGGAGCACTACAACCTTTATGATAAGTATATGTGAATGGCATATTGTCGATCGGAAATGATGTAGAATTTTCTAGAAAGCATAAAGGAATGTTTGAAAGGAGTTTTTCAAAGAAAGACCTCGGTGAAGCTGCTTATATATTAGGCATCAAGATCTATAGAGATAGATCAAGACGCTTTATTGGACTTTAACAAAGCACATACCTTGATAAAGTTTTGAAGAAGTTCAAAATGGATCAGTCAAAGAAAAGGTTCTTGCCTGTGTTACAAGGTATGAAGTTGAGTAAGACTCAAAACCCGACCACGGCAAAAGATAGAGAAAGAATGAAAGTCATTCCCTATGCCTCAGTCATAGGTTCTATAAAGTTTGCCATGCTATCTACCAAACCTGTTGTGTACCTTGCCATAAGTTTGGCAAGGAGGTACAAAAGTGATCCATGAGTGGATCACTGGACAGCGGTCAAAATTATCCTTAGTTACTGGATACTAAGGAAATGTTTCTCGGTTATGGAGGTGATAAAGAGTTCGTCATAAATAGTTACACTGATGCAAGCTTTGGCACTAATCCAGATGACTCTAAGTATCAATCTGGATGCGTATTGAAAGTGGGAGCAATTATCTAGAGTAGCTCCATGCAGAGCATTGTAGACATAGAAATTTGCGAAATACATACGGATCTGAATGTAACAGACCCGCTGACTAAACTTCTCTCACGAAGCAAAACATGATCACACCTTAATTAGTACTCTTTGGGTGTTAATCACATGGGGATGTGAACTAGATTATTGACTCTAGTAAACCCTTTGGGTGTTGGTCACATGGCGATGTGAACTATGGGTGTTATGCACATAACGATGTGAATTATCGGTATTAAATCACATGGTGATGTGAACTAGATTATTGACTCTAGTGCAAGTGGGAGACTGAAGGAAATATGCCCTAGAGGCAATAATAAAGTTGTTATTTATATTTCCTTATATATCATGATAAATGTCTTTATTCATGCTAGAATTGTATTAATCGGAAACTTAGTACGTGTGTGAATACATAGACAAAACAGAGTGTCCCTAGTACGCCTCTACTAGACTAGCTCGTTGATCAAAGATGGTTATGTTTCCTAACCATAGACTTGTGTTTTCATTTCATGAATGGGATGACACCATTAGGAGAATGATGTGATGGACAAGACCCATCTGTTAGCTTAGCATTATGATCGTTTAGTTTTACTTCTCGCTTTCTTCATGACATATACATGCTCCTATGACTATGAGATTATGCAACTCCCGAATACCGGAGGAACACCTTGTGTGCTATCAAACATCACAACATAACTGGGTGATTATAAAGATGTTGTACAGGTGTCTCCGAAAGTGTTTGTGGTGTTGGCATATATTAAGAATATGATTTGTCACTCCGAGGGTCGGAGAGGTATCTCTGGGCCCTCTCGGTAATACACATCGTAATAAGCCTTGCAAGCAAATGACTAATGAGTTAATCACGAGATGATGTATTACGGAACGAGTAAAGAGACTTGCCGGTGACAAGATTGCACTAGGTATCATGATACCTATAATCGAATCTCGGGCAAGTAACATACCGATGACAAAGGGAACATCGCATGTTGTTATGCGGTTTGACCGATAAAGATCTTCGTAGAATATGTAGGAACCAATATGAGCATCCAGGTTCCGCTATTGGTTATTCACCGGAGATGAGTCTCGGTCATGTCTACATAGTTCTCGAACTCGTAGGGTCCGCACGCTTAACGTTCGATAACGATCGGTATTATGAGTGTATGAGTTTTGATGTACCGTAGGTAGTTCGGAGTCCTGGATGATATCATGGACATGACGAGGAGTCTCGGAATGTCCGAAACAAAATGATTAATATATTGGACGGCTATATTCGGACACCAGAAGTGTTCCGAGTGTTATCGGAGAAAACCGGAGTGCCGGAGGGGTTACCGGAACCCCCCCGGGGGAGTATTGGGCCATAGTGGGCCTTGAGTGAAAGTGAGAGGCAGGCCATAGGGGCTGGCCGTGCCCCCTCCCTAGGGATCCTAGTTGGACTAGGAGTGGGGGGAGGCGCCCCTCTCCTTCCTTCTTCTATTCTCCCTTCCTTTCCTACTCCTAGTAGGAGTAGGAAAGGGGAGTCCTACTCCTACTAGGAGTAGGAAAACTCCCTCTATGGCACGCCCCTAGAGCCGGCTGAAAGCAAAAGTGCTTCCTGGGTGATTTTGGTAATTAATGTAAACATATCTCTTGTTGGACTAATGCTTTCATCTAGTACATTTCACACAAGTTCAACAGATGGAGTGGCATGGACTAGAGGATGTGGAACCCCTTCAAAATGCTAAGGACAAATGATTGGCTCAAGCTCAAGACTCTACATTTTCCTTTTTAGTGATGCAAGATCACATTGAGTCCATAGGAAAGCCAATACTATTAAAGGGGATAAGGTGTTGCATAATGGTTTCCTTGCTCAAAATGCTTAGCGTGATATGCTCCAAAACCCTCAACCACTTTCCCACATCCACATATGTCCTATACCAAAAGTCGAACTCGGCCCCACCGAAAAGATCTATCCGGCACCACCGAGTTCATTTGACATAGCCACTGCCAGAAATCCTAATCACTTCGGTCTCATCGAAAGGGATCTCGGTCTCACTGAGATGGGATTGCAAACTCTATGTTGCCTGTTGCAATATTATCGGTCTAACCGAGATGTGCAATAGGTCCCACCGAGTTTGTAATGCAAACTCTCTGTTGCCTCTTCGTAACATTTCGGTCTCACCGAAATGAGCGAATCGGTCCCATCGAGTTTGCCTGACCAACCCTCTGTGTGCTTATTAGCAAAATCGGTCCCACCGAGTTTGTGTAATCGGTCCCACCGAGATTACGTTATGCCCTAACCCTAATGAAATCGGTCCCACCGAGTTGATCATATCGGTCCCACTGAAATACCTAACGGACACATTATGAACTAAATCGGTCTGACCGAGTTCGATGAATCGGTCCCACCGAGTTTGGTAAATTGTGTGTAACGGTTAGATTTTGTGCAGAGGCTATATATACCCCTCCATCCACTCTGCACTCATGGAGAGAGCCATCAGAACATACTTACACTTCCATCATTCATGTTCTGATAGAGAACCACATACTCAAGTGTTGAGATCAAGATATTCCATTCCTACCATATGAATCTTGTTCTCTAGCTTCCCCAAGTTGCTTTCCACTCAAATCCTTCTTCCACCATATCCAAATCTGTGCGGAGCTGTTTGAGTGTTGGGGAGACTATCATTTGAAGCATTTGATCAAGGAGTTCATCATCAACACACCGTCTATTACCTTTTGGAGAGTGGTGTCTCCTAGATTGGTTAGGTGTCACTTGGGAGCCTCCGACAAGATTGTGGAGTTGAACCAAGGAGTTTGTAAGGGCAAGGAGATCGCCTACTTCGTGAAGATCTACCGCAAGTGAGGCAAGTCCTTCGTGGGCGATAGCCATGGTGGGATAGACAAGGTTGTTTCTTCATGGACCATTCGTGGGTGGAGCCCTCCGTGGACTCGCGCAGCCACTACCCTTCGTGGGTGCTACTTCTCGAGCTTGCGTTGTATTCCCTCGAAGAGGAAAGGGTGATGTAGCACAGTAGCGTAAGCATTTCCCTCAGTTTTTGAGAACCAAGGTATCAATCCAATAGGAGACCATGTGCGAGTCCCTCGCACCTGCACAAACAAATAAGAACTTCGCAGCCAACGCGATAAGGGGTTGTCAATCCCTTTACTGTCACTTACGAAAGTGAGATCTGATAGATAGGATAGTATAATATTTTTGGTATTTTTGATATAAGAACAGAAAGTAAAAAACAGCAAAGTAAAGTAGATTGGAGATTAATATGTTGAGAATAGACCCGAGGGCCATAGGTTTCACTAGTGGCTTCTCTCATGATAGCAGAATTCTATGGTGGGTGAACAAATTACTTTCGAGCAATTGATAGAAAAGCGCATAGTTATGAGAATATCTAGGCATGATCATTATATATAGGCATCACATCCGTGACAAGTAGACCCAAACGATTCTGCATCTACTACTATTACTCCACACATCGACCGCTATCCAACATGCATCTAGATTATTAAGTTCATAAGATCAGAGTAATGCTTTAAGCAAGATGACATGATGTAGAGGGATAAACTCAAGCAATATGATATAAACCCCATCTTTTTATCCTCGATGGCAGCAATACAATACGTGCCTTGCTGCCCCTACTGTCACTGGGAATGGACACCGCAAGATTGAACCCAAAGCCAAGCACTTCTCCCATTGCAAGAACTATAGATCTAGTAGGCCAAACCAAACCGATAATTCGAAGAGACTTGCAAGGATATTATAATCATACATAAAAGAATTCAGAAAAAAACCAAATATTTCTCGTAGATAATCTTGATCATAAACCCACAATTCATCGGATCTCGACAAACACACTGCAAAAAGATTACATCGAATAGATCTCCTCGAAGACTGAGGAGAACTTGGTATTGAGATCCAAAAACAGAGAAGAAGCCATCTAGCTAATAACTATGGACCTGAAGGTCTGTGGTAAACTACTCACAACCCATGGTGAGGCAATGGTGTTGATGTAGAAGCACTCCTGGAAGATCCCCCCTCCGGCGGAGCTCCGGAACAGGCCCCAAGATGGGATCTCACGGGAACAGAAGGTTGCGGTGGTGGAATTAGGGTTTTCTCTATTTTCTCGATATTTTCAGGGTACATGGGTATATATAGGAGGAAGGAGGGCATCATGGGCGCCAGAGGGGGCCCACGAGGGTGGGGGCGCGCCCTATAGGAGGGGGCGTGCCCTGGACCCTCGTGGTCGCCTCCTTCGTTCCCTCGCGTGTACTCCAAGTCTTCTGTGTTGATAACGTTCCAAAAATAACTCTCGCGAAGGTTTCATTCCGTTTGGACTCCGTTTGATATTCCTTTTCTGCGAAACCTTGAAATAGGCACAAAAAAACAGTAATCTGCAATGGGCCTTTTGGTTAATAGGTTAGTCCCAACAATAATATAAAAGTGTATAATAAAGCCCATTAAACATCCAAAACATAATATATAATAGCATGGAACAATAAAAAATTATGGATACATTGGAGATGTATCAAGCATCCCCAAGCTTAATTCCTGCTCGTCCTCGAGTAGGAAAATGATAAAAACAGAATTTTTGATGTGGAATGCTAACAAACATAATTGTCAATGTAATTTCTTTATTGTGTGTCGGGGGAAACTGTCCGCCACGAACACCTATGGGACCGGAGCCCCTTGTCTGTGCGGTACGAGGGCGGAGGGAGCACAAAGAGCAGATCGTAGCGAGCACGCGGGCAGTTTTACCCAGGTTCGGGCCGCGATGAACGCGTAAAACCCTACTCCTGCTTGGTTGTGTATTAAGTTGGAGAGCTCGGGAGCTTGAAGAAGCAACTACCCCGAGCGTGAGAGTGATCTAGGTTCCGAACCCCCTCCACGTTGTGCATGGGCCTCCTTTTATAGTGCTAAGGGGTCACCGACAGGTGTCAACGTAGGAGAAAGGGGTAAAAACGTAAAAGAGGTGGTAGTTGTAACAGTGCGGGAACAGTGGAGCTACAGTACAGAACAGTGGTCTATACCTACTTTAACAGTGGGGGACAAGGGCATTTAATGCCCGTCGCCGTCGAACCCAAAAGCTCCCGCCCTTGCTTCTCCGTTCGCCACGGCGATGAATCCACCACCGTGGAGTGCCACCGTGTCCCCCAGACTGCACAGCCATCCGCCACGCGTCCCTGGATAGGCCCCAGGGCGACGCGTGGGCCGATGAGCTGGAGCGCAGGGACACAGCATAGCCTTCCCGGCAAGCACCTTGCCGGGGTCTTGACCTTGCCGGGCCCGGGAGCTTGCCGCTCCCCGGGCCCTTGCCGGGTCTTCTATGATAGAATCTTCTAGTCTTCCTGGCAAGCTCCTCTTGCCAGGGCCTTGTACTAGTGAGGTAGTCTTGGGCCTGGTACGGCCTTCCCGGCAAGCTCCTCTTGCCGGGGTCTCGATCTTCTGTCTTGTATACTTTGTTTTTGAATGGTTTGATAGGGAGCAGGAAAGTCTCCGGCAAGCACGCGGCAAACCCTGCCGCGGGAAGCTGCTACTGCCCGTGCACAAGTTGGGGTACTGAGGTACCCCTACCTCAGTACACCGACAGGAGCCCCCGGGCCTGGGCCACACACGGTGCCGAGCGCTGTTGGGCCAGGCCCAAAACAGTGCACGGGCACACGAGGCCCGCGGCGTGCCGAATCCACTTCCGTATCCGCCGCATCCCCCTGTAACGGCACGCGTCGATTGCGGCGCCGTGGGATGGGACGTGCCCACGATCTCTTAATGGAAAGGGCGAAACGCCTCCCACTCCCCCATAAAAAGCAGAGGAAGCAGGAGCGGTTCCCCTCCTTGCGCTTTCATTGCCTCTTCTTCTTCCTCCAGAGATTCCTCTTGCGCTCCGTCTCCACACCTCCGCCGCCGCCGAGCTCTTCGTTCCTTTCCTTCCGCCGCGTCCGCCATGGCCCCAAAGACCGACAAGGCGAAGGCGGAGAAGTCCAAAAGGGAGAAGTCGGAGCAAGCGGCGAAGCTCATCGCGTACCGGAAGCAGCATCTCGTCTTCCCGCCGAAGCTCGGCGTGCGGGAGCTCTGGAACAAGTACTACTTGTTCTGGGCCAAGGAAACCAAGGCGCACCCCCGCACGCGAGCATATCCGGCCGCCGCCAAGGACAACTACCCCAGCGGGTACTACTTCTTTGCAGCCTTTTTCCATTGTGGTCTCTGTCCTCCTTTCTCAAACTTCTTCTGCGACATTATGAACACATACGGCCTCCATCTGCTTGACTTCACCCCCAACGCCATCCTCACCATGGCGGTTTTCGCACACATGTGCGAAAACTTCATAGGAGTACACCCAAACGTAGCGCTTTTTAGGCACTTCTTCACTCCTAGAGCAGAGGCCGACGCCCCCCTCTCCGGAGGAATTTCTTGGGTTTTCCGTCTGAATAAGAAGGGATCCTACTTGCCGGGGGAGCTCCGCGGCAAGTGGGAGGAGTGGCGCGCGGAGTGGTGCTGGATCGTTGAAGATGCGCCGCAGTCCTTCACCGCGCCGCGCACAACTCCCATCGTGCGCGGCAGGGATTGGAGCGAGCTGGACTCGGACGACATCAAGCTCGACATCGCCCTCGTCCGTATTCTTCGTCTTCGGATGGCCAAGCTGTCAGTTGCAGAGGTGGGCGCAGATTTCCTCCGCCGGCGCATCGCCCCTCTCCAAGACCGGAAGAGGGCGGCCTGGGAGTACGGCGGCCCGGCAGATATAATGAGGCTGCGCCCCGGGCTCAACTTCAACTTCACCACGCTGGAGCTGAAGGGGATGGTCCGGGAACTCTTCAAGTACGACCCGACGCACCCTGAGTGGTTCAGACCTCCCCGGGAAGTGGTGCCGCTCTGCAACAACATCGTCAGGGATCGCATCCTTGCCATGATGCCCGCGTGCGATTCGCACGGCGTGGACCGCACGTGGATCGCGCCCAAGCCCATCGACGTCCTCAACTTCTACGACAACCTCGCGGAGGTGGCGAAGAACAAGAACGACCTCAAGGAGCACACGCGGGACACCACCGAGCAGGAGATCGCCTACATAGCTTCTCGGGCTGAAGAGGCCGCCGCAGCCGCGGCGGCAGGAATTTTTGGATACACGCCTGAAGAGGCGGAGGTTGCGGACGCGTCCACCCAGGCAGAGGAGGCGGAGATCCGCAGGTTGCTGCAGCTCCCTCCCGACGCGCTCGCCGGAGTCCCCTCCCTGAGGCACTCTGGAATCCATGGAATCGCGGCCGAGGCCGCGGCAATGGAGGGTACCGCCGGAGGGAACAGAGGCGCCGCGAGGGGCGGAGGCGCCAAAGGAAAAGGGGCCGCATCGCAGGACGCTGGGCCCAGTGAGCCGGCCGGGGAAGAGGAGGAGGAGGAGGAGGCCGAGGACTCCGGCGGATCCACGGAGCTCTACGCCGACGACCTCTCCTCGTCGGAGAGCTCCCCGCCCCCGGCAAGCCCAAGGCAGTCTCCACCGAAGCGTCTCCGCAAGACGGCGACGGGGGAGAGGGCGCAGGCGCCCCGGCAACAACCACCTCGCCGGGCAGCTCCCCGGGGAAGCCAAGCCGCGCCAAGGCCGACCGGCGCACCAGCCACAGCAGAGGCAGCCCGCGCGCAAGCCACGATGGAGGCGCCTCGCAGGCCGGCGTCGAGCCGACAGGGATCTTCTCGGAGCGGAGCGACGGCTCCGCCCGCTCCTCGGGCGCCGGCTACCACTGGGGCTGGGTCTTCGCAGCCCCCAGCCCCAGGGACCACCAAGCGCGCGAGGGAATCTTCATCTTCCGCTCCTCGCGCCGACGCGCCGACGGTGGAGTACGACTTCTCCGCCTTGAGCGAGGACGACGAGGAGGACCAGGAGTAAGAGTCTAAATTCTTACACCTTCCCGAGTTTTGTCTTGATTTTTGTTGATGCTGACTCTGTTTGTTGCTTCGATTTCAGGAGCTTGGTCGAGCGCGCGGCGAAGAAGGCCAAGGCGCCCGCGGTCGAGGTCGCGGAAGACTCAGCAGCTGCGGCAACAGGGGGTGTGCCGGAGCCGAGCGCTGCTCCGAGGAGCAGCCCCCAGCGCAGCCCGCAGCGCAGCCCCCAGCGTAAGTCTGGGGTTTACTCTTTTCGCTTGTCGGGGTACGCCTGAGGATTTGATCTTGTCTTCATATCTTGATGTTTCTTGTCTTGTTCTGTGCAGAGATGGAGCCACAGCGGGAAGAGCGCCCGGAGACCATCGTCGAGGAGCCGCGGGCCCCGCCGTCCCCGCCAAGGCCTAACTCTCCGGCGAGGGAGAGTGCTCCGCCAAGGGCGGGTACTCCGCCAAGGCAGAGTACCCCGCCAAGGGCGAGCAGCCCGGCGAGGGTGGCCACTCCGACAAGGCCGAGCTCCCCGGCGAGGGAGCCCGCCGTGGAGGACGTCCGCCAAGGTATGTCTTGTGATTTGTCTTCTTGGCTTCGTCTCTTTTTGGATATTTGCTTGAATCTTGAACTTCTTTTTCTTCTTCTTCTTTTTAGATCTTCCTCCTCCTGAGCCCATGGAGACGGAGGTTGTCAACCTCGAGGAGGAGGGCGCGCAGGGCGGCGGCGGTGACGTCCCTGCCACCGAGGAGATGGCTGAGGCCGCCGAGCCGGCCGCGCAGGAGACTGCCCCGGCTGCGGACGCAGCGGCCGGGGAGGGGGACGGCGACCGCACCGCCGACCCGGAGGTGGCGGGAGCATCGGATGCTGCACCGGCCGCCGACCCCTCCGCCAGCAAGGAGCAGGGGTACTACCTTGAGGCCCCCAATGGCGTCTTCATCCAGATGCCTTGGGGGTCTTCATCGCGGGTTCCCGCGGAGGGCGAGGCGTTTGACGGAGAAGTCCTCGCCTCCGCGGGCTTGAAGATTGTCGAGGCGCCCGGCGGAAATGAAGGGCCCGAGGAGGAGAAGTTACTTCACCAGCTCCTGGCCCTTTACCGGGCCAGGCAGGCGAAGCTCGCTTCCCGGGAAGTCCTTGCCGCCAAGGCCGCCGCGGAGATGGAGAAGCGCGCGGCGGAGCTCAGCGCCGCCAACCAGGCGGCCCTCCGCGAGGTGGCGGAGGAGCGTGAGCGGCTCGCCGGCGAGTACCAGGAGTGGGTGCTCGAGAAGGCTGAAGCTGAGGAACAGCAGCGGCTCGCCGGGGTGGAGTTGTCCCGGCGAGAAGGAGAGCTCGCGCAGCGGAAGGTTGAGCTCGACTCCCATGAGGAGGACCTTGCCGCTCGCGAAGCGGCCCTTGGCGGAGAATTGAAGGAGGCGAAAGCCGCCGCGGTTGCCGCGGAAGACGCCAAGAAGGAGCTCGCCGCCAAGGTTGTACAGCTGGAGAAGGCGCTGAAGGTGAGCATGGAGAAGGTTGCCGCGCTCATCACGGAGCGCAAGAAGGACGCTCACACAAATTCTGAGCTCCAGGTGAGCCTTTCCAAGAGGGGCGACGAGTTGAAGGCCGCCAAGGACTCCATCAAGGACCTGGAGCTGAAGGTCACAACTCTGAAGGATTCGCTCGACGCTGCCCGGGCCCAGGAGAACAAACTGAAGGAGGAGCTCCGCAAGGAGCGGACCCTGGTGGACAGCGTCAACAAAGCATCCGAGCTCTTCCGCCAGACCATTGAGGTGTGGACCGAAGACTTGGTTTCTTCTGCGTCCAACATTGACCAGGAGCTGCTGGCGCTGAAGGTTGAACATCTCATCTACTCGCCGGATCCGGATCTCCCGCACAGCGCCAAGCTCAGCCTCTTCTTCAGAGGGATCGCGCCGGCCCTTGCAGGTCTCCGGAACCAAATCCCCGCGCAGCTGGCCGAGGAGTCGCGCCTGCTCTGCGCGGGAACTCTGGAGCGCGTGCTGACGAAGATCGTGTACCGCAATCCGGGAATCAACTTGACCAACGTTCTTCGCAGCCTGCCGGCCGATGCGAACACGGAGGCCCTGAAGGAGCGGGTCGCCCACATCATCGCCAAGGTGGCTAAGCTCGGCAGGAAGGAGGGTGACCGCGTAGATTAGGGCTCCGTTGTCTTTATCTCTTTTTTGCTGCTGCACATTATGTTATGAACTCGTTAGTCCATTGCGACAAGTTATTCCTTGTAAGATATTTATCTCATTTTAATCAATCAGTGCAATGTTATCTTCCTTGTCTTAATCCTTGACTTTGTATATTTTTCACCCTACGCTCCCGGGGAGCTTGCCGGCAAGGGGCCTTTGCCGCGAGCGCTGAGTGCTGGACTCTGAGCAGCCTGCTGGCCAAGGTCTCACCGGCAAGCAACCTCGCCGCGGCTAGTCGCAACGCACTTAGCTTGCTGAGCGTACTCGGAAACGAAGCAAGGGCGCGACACTTGTCGCAGCTCACTTAGATCGTTGAGTGAACTCGAGAACAAGATAAGGGTGCGGCAAGCTACGGGTAGGTTCCTCCGCGCACAGGTTTTCCATACAAAGTGTGATTGTTCAAGGAAGACAACTAAAACTTAAAATTTGAACTGGTCAAATTCTAACAACTTATCTTTCATATGCTGCTTGCTTATATTGCTTGCTTTCCGGTAAGGCTTCTCTTTCTTGAACAGCGCTTGGTTCCTCCTCCACCTCCTTCCCCCCCGGCAAACTTGTGCGCGAGGAACGTCCCTTCTGTTTAAGAGGAGAGAAAAAAGGAAGAGGGAAACAAGTATATGGCCTTTCGGCGTGCCAATGCTTACCGGATACTTGAGTGTTTCACCAAATGCCAAACAACACATGCAAATAGCAAAGAAAAGCATGCAAAAGGCAATCGGTGCGAAAAACACAGAAACTTTACTGATGCACGGGGTCTGCGCCCGGCTTTGTACAAAGGGTTACATGCAACTGCGGCAAAGCTTGTACAAAAGGTGGTTGCCGGAGCGGATCACGGCAACCGCGCCTTACGGGTGAAACTTGCGAAGATGCTCTATGTTCCAGGAGTTGCTCACCGGTAAGCCTTCTTCGGTCTCGAGGCGGACAGCGCCGGGCCTCGTGACTTGTCTCACCCGATAAGGGCCTTCCCACTTCGGCGTCAACTTGTTGGAATTCTTGGCGGACTGAACACGCCGAAGAACAAGGTCGCCTTCCTCGAGACTCCTGGCCTTGACCTTGCGGCTATGGTAGCGACGCAAGGCTTGCTGGTATCGAGCAGCTCGTACAGCAGCCTGGAGACGTCCCTCCTCGAGGAGCAATGCGTCATCTTGCCGCAGTTGCTCTTGCTCGAGCTCATCATAGGCGAGCACTCGAGGAGATCCGTATACGAGTTCCGTGGGGAGAACTGCCTCTGCTCCATAGACTAGAGCAAAGGGTGTCTGTCCGGTGGCTCGACTTGGTGTCGTTCTGATTGACCAAAGAGCCGCCGGTAGCTCCTCTATCCAATTTCTTCCGCACTTGCGCAGCCTGTCAAAGGTCCTTGTCTTGAGTCCGCGCAGCACTTCAGCATTTGCCCTCTCCGCTTGACCGTTGCTCCTTGGGTGAGCAACAGAAGCGAAACAGACCTTGGCGCCAAGGTCTTGGACGTACTGCATGAAGGTGCGACTAGTGAATTGCGTACCGTTGTCGGTGATGATCCGGTTAGGGATCCCGAAACGGCAAACAATTGACCTGAAGAACCTGACTGCTGTCTGTGCTGTCACCTTTCTCACTGGCTCCACTTCTGGCCACTTCGTGAACTTGTCGATTGCAACGTACAAGTACTCAAAGCCCCCGACGGCTCGGGGGAAGGGGCCGAGGATATCGAGCCCCCAGACCGAGAAGGGCCATGACAAAGGGATTGTTTGGAGAGCTTGAGCTGGCTGATGAATCTGCTTTGCATGGAACTGGCACGCTTCACACTTGGTTACTAGTGCAGTTGCATCTTGGAGGGCTTCTTGCCAAAAGAACCCTTGCCGGAAAGCTTTCCCGGCAAGCGCCCTTGCGCCAATGTGGTGGCCGCATATGCCTCCGTGTATTTCTGCCAACAGCTTCTGTCCATCTTCCCTGGAGATGCATTTCAACCTGACACCGTTGAGTCTTCTTCTGTACAGCTCGTTATCCACGAACTGGTACATACTTGACTGCCTGGTTATCTTTTCTATCTCTTGAGGGTCGTCGGGAAGTTCTCCAGTTTGCAGAAAACGGACTATCTGCTGTGCCCATGCCGGAGCCTGAGGCTCAACGGCAAGGACTAAAGGCTCGAGGGCCGCTGCGGGAACCTCCGCTTCTACGGCAAGGACCTCTGGTTCTGCCGGAGCTGATGGTCCCCCGGCAAGCTCGCCGGGGCGAGGCTTGTCGGGAACGCTTGCTTCAACTGTACAAGCCCGAGGACTTGCAGGAGCAAACTGTTCCTCAGCGTTGTGGTTGTTGATCTTGGTGACCTTGGCGGCGGTTTCCGGAAGGTCCGCCGGCAAGTAGTCACCGGAGACCAACTTTCTCTTCTTGGACTGTCCAATTGATGGTGTAACGGATGGTTGAGTCAGCTTGAGCAAGAAGGTCCCTGGTTCCACAGGTAGCTTCATCGCAGCACACTTTGAAAGGTCATCTGCAATTTCGTTCTGAGCTCTCGGGACGTGCTCCATCTGCAGACCTTCAAAGTGCTCTTCAAGCTTCCTCACTTCATCGACATAAGCTTCCATCAAAGGGCTCTGGTAGCTCTTGTTGACTTGCCGGACCACCAACTGAGAATCTCCCCGCACAATCAGCTTTCTGATCCCAAGTTCGGCCGCAATCCTGAGGCCGGCAAGCAAGCCTTCATACTCAGCAGTGTTGTTTGTCGCTTGCTCCCTGGGAAAGTGCATCTGGATAACGTATTTGAGGTGCTCTCCGGTGGGTGCGATGAGTACCACGCCAGCACCGGCGCCTTGCAGCGAGAAGGCACCATCAAAATACATTACCCATTCACTTGTAGCTTCTTGTACGGGTGTACTTGTTTCTTGAACTTCCTCGTCGGGCGTTGGGGTCCACTCAGCTATGAATTCTGCCAAAGCTCGGCTCTGTATGGTTGAAGTGCTTTCAAATTTGAGTCCAAAGCTTGACAGCTCCAGTGCCCACTCAACGATCCTGCCTGTTGCTTCCGGATTGTGCAGTATACTCTTCAGCGGAAAGCGAGTGACCACTGTTATCTCATGGGCTTGGAAGTAATGGCGCAGCTTTCTCGAGGCCATGAGGAGACCGAAAAGCAATTTTTGCACACCAGAGTACCTTGATCTAGCCCCCTGGAGAAGGGAACTTACAAAGTACACTGGGCGCTGCACCATCTTCTTCTGTACCTCATCTTGTTCCTGCGCAGAGTCTTCCTTGTCGGAGCCAGAGCTTGCCGGAGCAGCCCCCTGCTTGTCGCTGGATCCGCTTGCCGGTGGTGCTGACTCCTCGTCGGATTCCCTCTCCGCTACCAACGCAGCACTAACCACCTGGTTGGTTGCCGCTAGGTATAGCAACAACTTTTCCTGTGGTCTAGGTGCGACAAGTATAGGAGTGGAGGACAGGTACCGTTTCAAATCCTGCAGCGCCGCCTCCGCTTCCGGAGTCCACTTCATGGGACCTGCCTTCTTCAAGATTTTGAAGAAAGGTAGGGCGCGTTCTGCAGACTTTGAAATGAACCTACTGAGGGCAGCCACGCAACCTGCAAGCCTTCTAACATCCTTGACGCGCTTTGGGGCCTCTATCTGCTCAATGGCTTTAATCTTGTCGGGGTTGGCTTCAATCCCCCTCTGTGACACAAAGAACCCGAGAAGCTTGCCGGAGGGAACTCCGAAGACGCACTTCTCGGGGTTCAACTTAAGCTGTATCTTGCGCAGGTTCTGAAACGTTTCCTCCAAATCTTGGATCAGGGTATCCTTGCTCTTGCTCTTCACCACGATGTCATCCATGTAAGCTTCTACATTTCTGTGGATCTGTGGCTCAAAAGCAGTGTATACTACCCTTGCAAAGGTTGAGCCTGCATTCTTCAATCCAAACGGCATGCGTATGAAGCAATAAGTGCCACATGGAGTGATAAATGCAGTCTTCTCTTCATCCTCTTTGGCCATAAAGATCTGATGATAGCCTGAGTATGCATCAAGAAAACAAAGTAGCTCACATCCGGCAGTGGAGTCAACGATCTGGTCAATGCGCGGCAAAGGGAATGGATCCTTGGGACATGCTTTATTCACATCGGTGAAGTCTATACACAGTCTCCACTTCCCATTGGCCTTGCGCACGACGACTGGGTTTGCCAACCACGTCGGATGGATCACACCTCTAACTAGGCCTGCCGCTTCTAGCTTCTTGATCTCTTCGTTGATGAACTCTTGGCGCTCCACGGCTTGCTTCCTCACTTTCTGCTTGATGGGTCGCGCATGAGGACAGACAGCAAGCTTGTGCTCAATCACCTTCCTGGGAACACCGGGGATGTCAGATGGTTGCCAGGCAAACACATCGACATTCGCCCGCAGGAAGGCAACGAGCGCGCTTTCCTATTTGCTGTCAAGGGTGGCACTGATGGTGAAGGTACCACCAGTGCCGTCCTCCTTGGCGGACACCTTCTTGGTTGCCGGAGGAGCAGTCATTCCTTTCTTACTCTTGCCGGTGGAGCTCGATGGAACGTCCTCGAAGGCAGCGCAGCACTCCGAAGAGGTGCGATTGCCGGAGTGGGTCCCAGAGCACTTGCCGGACTTGGTCTTCGTCTTCTTCCCCCCGGGAGCTTCAGCGGCAATAGTGTCCTTCTCGGCTGCAGCTGCTGCTTCCCGGTAGATCTTGTCGGCGCAGATAAGCGCATCCTTCTTGTCGCTATGGACAGTGATGACGCTTATCGGCCCCGGCATCTTCAGTACGTTGTAGGCATAATGGGAAGCTGCCATGAACTTGGCGAGGGCAGGACGGCCAAGTATTCCATTGTAGGGCAATGGAATATCGGCGACGTCAAAAGTGATGCGCTCAGTTCTGAAGTTGAGCTCCCCGCCAAAGGTCACCGGCAGAGTGATCTTTCCCTTGGGCTTGCTCCTTCCCGGGTTGATTCCTTGGAATGAACCGGTTTCTTCGAGCTCGCCATCTTGAATCTGGAGTTTCTTGATCACAGCAGAGGAGATCAAGTTCAGCCCGGCCCCGCCGTCAACCAACATTTTGGTGACCTTGAGGTTGCGGATGGTGGGAGAAACCAGCATCGGCAAGCACCCGACCGCAGTGGTGCGGTCAGGGTGATCCTCAAGATCAAAAATGATGGGCGTGCTGGACCATTTGAGGAGCCTGCGCGACTCCACGGGCGGCTCCGCTGCGTTCACCTCACGCACCCACTGCTTGAGTTGGCGGTGGGAGGTGTGCAGAGAGGCGCCACCGTCGACGCACAGGACCTCCGTGGCCTTCTGGAACTCCTGCTCGCTGTTATCTTCATCCTCCATGTCTTCATCGTCGTCTTCTTCGTCCTTGTCGCGGCCCCGGGGAGGTCGATCTCCTTGCCGCTGCTTGGCCTTGCCGCGGCGCCCTCCCCGGCCGTTGAACGGCCGCTTCTTGCTTGTCTCCTCCCCGCCACCTTGGGCCTTCTCCTTGTCGCGCCTCTCGTACTCAGCCTTCTGCTGCTCGACGAGATATTCGACGCGCTTACAGTTGGAGAGATCGTGACCCTTGGTGCGGTGGATTTTACAGTATTGCTTGTCGGAGCTGACCGGCTTGTCGGCCGCCGCCGCAGGGGCAGGCTCCTTGCCGGAGCCGCCAGCCTGTGCTTGCTTGGCGGGGGCCTCCTTGCCGGACTTCTCGACGGCAAGCACCTCTTTCTTGCCCTTCTTCCTGTTGTTCCGCCGCCGACTCTTCTTTGCCGGGGCGGCGTCGTCGCTGTCGCTTCCTCCGGCGCCAGCATCCTCCCCGGGGAGTCTCCTCCCCTCTTCCGCGCGTGCGCACTTGTCAGCAAGAGCGTAGAGCTCGCTGACGTCCCGAATCTTCGTCATCGCCATCTCTTCACGCATGCGACGGTTACGCACGTTCTGATGAAACGCGCTGATAACCGCGGCAGGGTGAACGTCAGGGATGTTGTGCTGCACCCGGCTGAAGCGTTGGATATACTTGCGCAGGGTCTCGCCTTCCTTCTGGGCCAAAATATGGAGATCGCTCTCCTGGCCGTGGGGTTTGTGGCCGCCGGTGAAGGCGCCGACAAACTGGTGGCAAAGGTCGGCCCAAGAAGAGATGGAACCTTCCGGCAAGTGCATGAGCCACGAACGGACGTTCGGCTTTAGCACGAGCGGGAAGTAATTGGCCAAGATCTTCTCGTCGCGCCCCCCGGCAGCTTGCACTGCGATGGTGTAGACGCTGAGAAACTCCGAGGGGTGCGTCTTGCCATCGTACTTCTCCGGTACGTCGGGCTTAAAATTCTTCATGCTGGGCCACTGGACGCGCCGCAGCTCGCGGGTGAACGCAGGGCAGCCTGCCGCGTACGGCAAGTCGCCTGGCTCACCGGGCGCGTGCGCGTCGACAGTGTTTCCAGCCCTCTTGTCGGATTGTCGTCGAGCTTCTCGGCGGCGCTCGATTGTGGTCCGAGCGTCTTCTTCTCGCCGGTCGTCAAGGACTTGGCGCTGGTCCCGACGGGCCCGCGGGTCCGACGAGGCTGTGGAGCCGTCGTCGGCGTTGTTCCGGCGGGGCGGCGTCTTCTGCTTCTGCGGCGGGGAGCGCACGCTTGTCGCGCCCCCGGCAGTCTTGTCGCCGTCAGCCTTCGTCTTCTCAGCTTGCCGCGGCCGTGAGGTCGCTGGCTGCTGTGGAGAATCGTTGTTGGCGAAGTCTATCAGGCTCCGTATGGTGGCCCTCCATTCTTCGGCCTTGTCGGCCGCGGGAGGAAAGTCGAGGAGCAGTTGCGCCCTTGCGAGCGCTTCTGCCGGAGTGGAGGGGAACGCGGGCGAGCGGTGCGAGGAGCGGGATACGCTCGGACTCCTAACAACGTTAGAAGGAGCGGGGTCCCGCGCCGGTGCCTTCGCTTTGCTTGTGCCCGGACGGGGGTCCGGGGCGTCCCGCGAGCCTCCGGTTTGGCCTTGCCCCAGCAAGCGGATACCACCTCCCGTGGTATGGCGCTGCTGGGTCGTCGTGTGCTGAGATGGACGCGGCGCGTCCACGGAGACCGAGGTCCGGTCGTCCGTTCTGTTCTTGGATCTGGTGGCGCCGTGAGTGTCCTCACCGGCGGCCACCCTTCCGACGGCATCTCCCCCGCCCACCGTTGGCTCTGGTGGCGGCGGGTGAGACGCAGACGGGCCTCCGACCTCCGAAGCCTTCATCTTCGGGGCCATGGAGTTGTCGTTGGTGAAGTTGATGAAATCGGAGAGGTTGATGAAGAATGCACCCGCGCGAGCGCCGGATCAGGTTCGCACAACCTCGACGCCCCCTTCCTGGCGCGCCAAAGATGTCGGGGGAAACTGTCCGCCACGAACACCTATGGGACCGGAGCCCCTTGTCTGTGCGGTACGAGGGCGGAGGGAGCACAAAGAGCAGATCGTAGCGAGCACGCGGGCAGTTTTACCCAGGTTCGGGCCGCGATGAACGCGTAAAACCCTACTCCTGCTTGGTTGTGTATTAAGTTGGAGAGCTCGGGAGCTTGAAGAAGCAACTACCCCGAGCGTGAGAGTGATCTAGGTTCCGAACCCCCTCCACGTTGTGCATGGGCCTCCTTTTATAGTGCTAAGGGGTCACCGACAGGTGTCAACGTAGGAGAAAGGGGTAAAAACGTAAAAGAGGTGGTAGTTGTAACAGTGCGGGAACAGTGGAGCTACAGTACAGAACAGTGGTCTATACCTACTTTAACAGTGGGGGACAAGGGCATTTAATGCCCGTCGCCGTCGACCCCAAAAGCTCCCGCCCTTGCTTCTCCGTTCGCCACGGCGATGAATCCACCACCGTGGAGTGCCACCGTGTCCCCCAGGCTGCACAGCCATCCGCCACGCGTCCCTGGATAGGCCCCAGGGCGACGCGTGGGCCGATGAGCTGGAGCGCAGGGACACAGCATAGCCTTCCCGGCAAGCACCTTGCCGGGGTCTTGACCTTGCCGGGCCCGGGAGCTTGCCGCTCCCCGGGCCCTTGCCGGGTCTTCTATGATAGAATCTTCTAGTCTTCCTGGCAAGCTCCTCTTGCCAGGGCCTTGTACTAGTGAGGTAGTCTTGGGCCTGGTACGGCCTTCCCGGCAAGCTCCTCTTGCCGGGGTCTCGATCTTCTGTCTTGTATACTTTGTTTTTGAATGGTTTGATAGGGAGCAGGAAAGTCTCCGGCAAGCACGCGGCAAACCCTGCCGCGGGAAGCTGCTACTGCCCGTGCACAAGTTGGGGTACTGAGGTACCCCTACCTCAGTACACCGACATTGTGGCATGAATGTTCAGATCCGAAAGATTCAAGACAAAAGTATATATTGACATCAGAAATAATAATACTTCAAGCATACTAACAGAGCAATCATGTCTTCTCAAAATAACATGGCCAAAGAAAGTTATCCCTACAAAATCATATAGTCTGGCTATGCTCCCTCTTCATCACACAAAATATTCATATCATGCACAACCCCGGTTTCAACCAAGCACTTGTTTTCATACTCAATTTTTCCAAACCTTTCAACTTTCACGCAATACATGAGCGTGAGCCATGGACATAGCACTATAGGTGGAATAGAGTGGTGGTTGTGGAGAAGACAAAAAGGACGAAGATAGTCTCACATCAACTAGGCGTATCAATGGGCTATGGAGATGCCCATCAATAGATATCAATACGAGTGAGTAGGGATTGCCATGCAACGGATGCACTGGAGCTATAAGTGTATGAAAGCTCACCAAAAGAAACTAAGTGGGTGTGCATCCAACTTGCTTGCTCATGAAGACCTCGGGCATTTGAGGAAGCCCATCGTTGGAATACACAAGCCAAGTTCTATAATTAAAATTCCCACTAGTATATGAATGTGACAAAACAAGAGACTCTCTATCATGAAGACCATGGTGCTACTTTGAAGCACAAGTGTGGAAAAGGATAGTAGCATTGTCCCTTCTCTCTTTTCTCTCGTTTTTTTGGAGGGGCTTTCTCTTCTTTTTACTTTACTTTTTTATTTAGCCCCTCTCTATATTTTTTTTGGGCCATCTCTTTTTTTTGGCCTTTCCTCACATGGGACAATGCTCTAATAATGAAGATCATCACACTTTTAGTGACTTACAACTCGAAGATTACAACTCAAAGCTAGAACAAAATATGACTCTATATGAATGCCTCCGGCGGTGTACCGGGATGTGCAATGTATCAAGAGTGACATGTATGAATGAAATGTGAATGGTGGCTTTGCCACAATTACGATGTCAACTACATGATCATGCATGGCAATATGACAATATGAAGCGTGCCATATGAACGAAACGATGGAAAGTTGCACGGCAATATATCTCGGAATGGCTATGGAAATGCCATGATAGGTAGGTATGGTGGCTGTTTTGAGGAAGGTATATGGTGGGTGTATGGTACCGGCGAGAGTTGCGCGGTACAAGAGAGGCTAGCAATGGTGGAAGGGTGAGAGTGCGCATAATCCATGGACTCAACATTAGTCATAAAGAAATCATATACTTATTGCAAAAATTTATGAGTCATCAAAACAAAGCAATCAACGCATGCTCCTAGGGGGGAGGTTGGTAGGAGTTAACCATCGTGCGCCCCCGACCTCCACACAAAGGATGATACTCAATAAATACCTCATGCTCTAACTTCGTCACATAGCGGTTCACCATACGTGCATGCTACGGGAATCACAAACTTTAACACAAGTGTTTCTCAAATTCATAATTTCTACATTAGCATGACTCTAATATCACCATGATCATATCTCAAAACAATCATCAAGTACTGTCGGTGTACAAAAAGAGGGGTACACTTTTTGTACCCCTATGACTGTGCACGGGCAGTCTGAGCCACGGCGCCACCACACCAAGCATGGCAAGGGAGGCAAGCCGGGGCAAGACTGAAGCTCGATGGAGACTGGAGCGACGCCAAGAACAAGACCACAAAGAGCAAAGGGACGAAACGGCTTCCCCCGGCAAGATCCTTGCTGGGGCCGGCCCTGGCAGCCCCGGCAAGGCCCTTATCGCGGCGGCTCGCCCCGCGCCTACGGAGCGAATCACCCTTGAGTCCATCGCCCCAATGGGGCGAGGATTCGGGAGATATCCCTGTGGTGGCATGCAGATCTTTGTGAAGACATTCAAGATCAGATGCAAGTTAAGAAGAAGACAACCCTTGGCGGGATTCCAGCCAAGGAGGACTAGAAGGCCCCCGGCAAGCACCTTGCCGGGGATGACAGCAGGCGCCACGGCAAGACCCTTGCCGGGGCCCCCGGCAAGGCCCTTGCCAAGGACATCCACGGGGCCACCATCAGGCCCGCACCAACTGGGTTTCCACCGACCCACGCGGTTGCCGACCCAGCCAGCTGGACAGGCTCCTGCGTGGCAACCCACAGATCTTCATGGAGACCCGCCGTTGCGCCACCTCAGCTGCATGTCTGCCTACATGGCACCTCAGGCACCACTGGCCGGGGCGCGTGTCAACACGAGGAGGGGCGGCGACAGACAAGACGGACGTCTCCCCCCATCCCCGATAAAGCAAGGACACCTAAGCTGGGCGCATTAAATTCACCTTGTCCTATAATGCGAGGGATAACCTCGCATCACTGTACCCTTTCCACCTCCTGTGTGCCACTGTGGCAACCCCTTTTTCCTATAAAAGGAGGCCCGAGGCGACCAGGAGGAGGATTGGGCTTTTTAGAACTCCTCACGACTCTCTTGGAGCTCCTCACTAGCTGAAGAACACCAACATATAATCCACCAAAGCAGGAGTAGGGTTTTACGCATCTTTGTGGCCCGAACCTGGGTAAAGGAACTGTGTCCTGACCATTAGATTCGCTCTTCTCTCAACCCCGCGCCCCGCAACCGTAGTAGGGATTCTTGTGATCCCATAGGTGTCGATCCAAATACACCGACATCTTTGGCGCACCAGGTAGGGGGAAGCAGTTGTGAGAATCGGCTTTAGCGGTTAGTTCGACGCTCCTGCATCGTCATGGCGCCCAAGAAGAAAATGACGGTGGTGGTTGGCCAGTCGGAAGCCGGACAGCCCGTCCCGACGCGGGCGAGCAGTGGACCAGTCGCGGAAAGGACTCGGGGCGCTGCTCACGAACACCAACGCCATCCCGACAGCCGGAGTTTGAGAGGTGGCGATGCTTGTGCGCCTGGTAATGGGCCGCACATCGCTAGTTCCAGAGATGGAACCCGGCCGTCCGCAGGTGGCGCGGGCCCCTCCAAGGTCGCGGCCACACCATCCGAAGGTGGCGCAAGGGCCTCCAGAACTCCCGCGCCGGCGCCAACAGCGCGCTCTTCTCAAGCAGCGCGCGATGAACGGCGTCGTCGTCCCGAAGACCCCGGGCGTCGCCATGGGAAGAGCCCCGAGCGCCACTCCCGGGACGTAGAAGACCTGCCCGCCCGCCGAAGCGCTGGTGGAGACGTTAGGCAACCGTCGGGTCGTGATGGAGCTCCCCCTGTCACGGTCAGGGGTCGAAGCACGTCACGGTCTGCGCAGGTTTCACTACCGTTGACACCAGCCGAAACTTTGGCGCGCGCGTAGTTGCTCCTCGACTTTCCTCCTGTTACGGGGAAACCCCACCATCCGAAGCCTTGTCGCAGTCGCTAACAGGGATGACCTAAATCCAGCGGAGTTCCCAGGCCGACGCTCCGACGGGGTCCCATGCACCGGCGGCGGGAGAGCTGGCAGCGCCGTGGCTACGATGCATTCACCTCCTCCTCGTCCAGTGCAGCGTGCGTCGACCCGTCGAGATGTCGCGGGCGATGCTATCTCCATAGCGTCGTCCGACCCACGGACCCGCGGTGACCAGCGTCAAGTTCTTCAGGAGCGAGCTCATGAGGACGCTCGAACCACCATCGAGCGCCGGCGCGAAACGCGCCACCAGTCAGATAGGTGAGCAGGGCCTGCTGCGGACCGCCCAGCACCGGAAAGCCCTGGAGGTCTACCCTACGAGGTAGGCTGTCCGGCTTTCACCCGTGAGCTGCGGCAGTTCTAGTGGCCCTCTCACCGCACCTTCAAACCCGACGATGGCGAGAAGTACAATGGCAAGACCCACCCGTCGGAGTTCCTCAGCATCTACACCATCGCGATGCAAGCTGCTGGGGCTCGTGACGATAAGGTGCTTGCGAATTACTTTCCGTTAGCTCTTAAACCTAACGCCATGTCGTGGTTGATGCACTAGCCAGTAGACTCTATTTCCTCCTGGTCCGACTTGTGCCATGAGTTTGTTGGCGCCTTTACCGGAGGCCATCAAGCCCATGGCCAAGCGAGTGACCTGCATGTCATACCCAGAAGGAAGGCGAGACTCTGCGCAAGTACATACAGAGATTTAGCCGGGTACAGTACAATATCCCCGATGTTCACCCTGCCGCCATCATCAGCGCGTTCCACCAGAACGTGCGCAACCGCAAGATGCGCAAAGAACTGGCGATGACCAAGGTGAAGGACGTGGCAGAACTCTGCGTTCTTGCCGACAGATGTGCCCGGGCCGAAGAGGGAAGGAAGTACCCCGGCGAAAGCGCCGGTGCGAAAACCGATTCCTCGGACAAAGATACCGCTGCTCCAGTGAAGAAGGGCCGGAACCGCAACAGGAAGCGCAAGGGGAAGGCCGTGCTTGCCGTCGAGGGATCTGATGACACCGGCTCCGCCAAGAAAACCAAGGCGGGTGACCCTGGCAAAGAAATTGCCGGGTGTGTCGCCTGCCGGGCCTTGGCGGCTGCCGAGAAGCCAGGAAACTCCGGCAAGCGATACTGCAAGATCCATCGCACCAAGGGCCATGATCTCCAGGACTGCCACCAGGTTGAGCTCCTTGCTGAGAAGCAAAGAGCTGAATACGAGAGGCGGGACAAGGAGAAGGGCCAAGACGGCGCTAAGGGATCCAGCAAGAAGCGTGATGGCCAAGCAGGCCGTCGCGGCAAGGAGAAACAACAAGAAAGGCCCGCCCGGGGCAGCGATAGAAGACCTGAAGACGACGATCACGAAGAGGATGACGAGTCCGGCGGCCAAGAGTTTCAGAAGGCTACAGACGCCATGTGCGTCGATGGTGGCGCCTCACTGCATGCTTCTCACCGCCAGCTTAAACAGTGGGTGCGAGAGATTATTGCGGCAGAGCCATCGCCCGGTGCCCAAAAGCCGCTGAAATGGTCCAGCACACCTATCATCTTTGACGCCGAGGATCACCCTGATCGCATTACTGCGGTCGGGTGTTTGCCGTTCTTGGTTTCACCAACAATACGCAACCTCAAGGTGACGAAGATGCTAGTCGATGGCGGGGCCGGCCTAAACCTACTCTCGCCCACCGTGATCGAGAAACTGCAAGTTCCTGATGGAGACCTCGAGGAGACGGGCACGTTTCAAGGGGTCAGCCCAGGAAGGAGTCGACCAAAGGGGAAAGTCACACTGCCCGTGACTTTTGGAAGTGATCTGAACTATAGGACGGAGAGGATCGTGTTCGATGTCGCCAGGATCCCCCTGCCTTACAACGGGATCCTTGGCCGCCCAGCGCTGGCCAAGTTCATGGCAGCATCGCACTATGCCTACAACACCCTGAAGATGCCAGGGCCCATAACGATCATCACCATCCCCTCCGACAAGAAAGATGCGCTGATTTGCGCCGACCAATTGTACCAGCAAGCAGTTGCAGCAACTACCGCTGCGGGGGCACTTGCTCCTTCCGCTGGAGCCCAGGGAGGGAAGAAGAAGAAGAAGACCGGCGAGACCTCGGGCGCCCACTCCGGCAAGCGCACCTCTTTGGAGTGTTGTGCTCCCGTAGAGAACGTGCCTGAGAGCTCCACCGGAAAGAAGAATACCGGTGAAACCTCATACACCCACTCCGGCAAGCGCACCTCTTCGGAGTGTCGCGCTCCCGTCGAGGACGTGCCAGAGAGCTCCACCGGCAGAAACAAGAGATCAAGGGCTACGGTGCCCAGGAACCAAGAAGGTTTCTGTCAAGGAGGACGGCACGGGAGGGGTTTTTACCATAAGCTCCGCCCTTGACAACAAATAAGAAGATGCGCTCGTCACCTTCTTGCGGGCGAATGTCGACGTGTTTTCCTGTCAAGCATCCGACATCCCCGGCATTCCCAGGGAGGTGATTGAGCACCACCTTGCTATCTGCCCTCATGCGCGGCCCGTCAAGCAGAAGGTCAGGAAGCAAGCTTTGGAATGGCAAGAGTTCATCACCGAGGAGATCCGGAAACTAGAAGCTGCGGGTTTGGTGAGAGGAGTGCTCCACCCAACGTGGTTGGCCAATCCAGTGGTAGTGCGCAAGGCAAATGGGAAGTGGAGGCTGTGTATTGATTACACAGATATCAATAAAGCTTGTCCCAAGGACCCCTTCCCGTTGCCGCGCATAGACCAGATTGTCGACTCCACGGCGGGGTGTGACCTGCTATCATTCCTCGATGCCTACTCCGGCTACCACCAGATCTTCATGGCGAGAGAAGACGAAGAGAAGACAGCATTCATCACCCCATGTGGTACGTACTGTTTCGTATGAATGCCTTTCGGGTTGAAGAGTGCTGGCTCGACGTTTGCAAGGGCAGTCCAGATTGGTTTTGAACCCCAGCTCCTTAGAAATATGGAGGCTTATATGGATGATATAGTGGTCAAAACCAAGAACAGGGCAACCCTTGTATCGGATTTACAAGAAACATTTGTGAACCTGCGCAAGATCAACCTCAAGCTGAACCCTGAGAAGTGCGTCTTCGGCGTTCCATCTGGCAAGCTTCTCGGGTTCTTTGTGTCACAGCGTGGGATAGAAGCCAATCGGACAAGATCAAAGCTATAGAGCAGATTGAAGCACCCAAACGGGTCAAGGATGTGCATCGGCTTGCTGGCTGTGTTGCCGCCATGAGCAGATTCATTTCCAAGTCTGCTGAGCGCGCCCTCCCCTTTTTCAAGATTTTGAAAAAGGCGGGCCCAATGGAGTGGACGCCGGAAGCCGAAGCAGCGTTACAGGATCTAAAGAAGTATCTTTCCTCCATGCCAATACTGGTTACGCCTCGACCACATGAACCGTTGCTGCTATACTTAGCGGCAACAAACTAGGTGGTCAGCGTTGCACTGGTGGCGCAGAGAGAAATCGATGATGAGGTGATAGCAGCAACAGAGCCTGGTGCCACTGGCGTAGAGACGACACAACCGATTGAAGTGCAGCCGAAGAAGAAGATGATGCAGCACCCGGTCTACTTTGTTAGCTCCCTCTTGCAGGGAGCTAGGTCAAGGTACTCCGGTGTGCAGAAATTGCTCTTCGGCCTTCTTATGGCCTCGAGGAAGCTGCGTCACTACCTCCAGAGCCGAGTCCTGGCAGAGTTCGTCGCAGAATGGACCGCAACGCCTAATGAAGAAGTCCAAAAAACTGCTCTCCCCGGCAAAGAGGCAAGTTGCAACTGGATCATGTACTTTGATGGGGCTTTCTCTTTGCAGGGCACCGGGGATGGCGTACTGCTGGTCGCGCCCACCGGAGAGCACCTCAAGTACGTGGTCTAGATGCACTTCCCTAGGGAGGTATCAACGAACAACACTGCCGAGTACGAGGGGCTGCTTGCCGGTCTTAGGATCGCGGCGGACCTCGAAATCAAGAAGCTCATTGTCAGAGGCGACTCACAGCTTGTCGTCAAACAAGTCAACAAGGATTACCAGAGCCCGTTGATGAAGGCCTACGTCGATGAAGTGAGGAAGTTGGAAGAGCGCTTTGACGGTATACAGGCGGAGCACATTCCCCGAGCGGAGAACGACATCGTCGATTACCTGTCAAAGCGCGTTGCTCTCAAGTTACCTGTGGAACCAGGTACCTTTGTGCTTCAGCTTTCTCAGCCATCCGTTGATCCATCAACAGAGCAGAACAAGAGGAGGAAGTCAGGGCCCGACAAGTACTTTCCCACCGAGCTCCCCGGAGCCGCCGGCAAGGATGTTGCCGGGGACACTGAGCCCGCCACCGGAGGGCTAACTCCGGCGGAGCATCAAGCTTTTGCCGTCGAGATGGCCGCTCCCTTGGTGGAGGAAATGCCTTTAGTCCTCGCCGTCGAGCCCCGGGCTCCAGCGTGGGCGCATCATACCGTCTGATTCCTTCAGACTGGGGAACTTCCTGAGGAGCAGGAAGAAGCGGAGAAAGTAGCCCGTCGGTCCGCCATGTATCAGTTCGTCGATGACGTCCTGTATAGGAGGAGACCGAACGGTGTGAAATTGAAGTGCATCCCTCAAGAGGAAGGACTGGAGCTGTTGGCAGAAATACATGGAGGCATATGTGGATCCCATATAGGGTCAAGAGCCCTTGCCGGCAAGGCATTCCGGCAAGGCTTCTTCTGGCCCACTACCCTCCAGGATGCGGCGGCGTTGGTCACCAGGTGTGAAGCGTGCCAATTCCATTCAAAGAAACTTCATCAACCAGCTCACGCCCTTCAAACCATTCCTCTCTCCTGGCCCTTCTCGGTCTGGGGGCTCGACATACTGGGCCCTTTCCCCCACGCCGTCGGGGGCTTTGAGTACTTGTACGTTGCAATCGACAAGTTCACAAAGTGGCCAGAAGTGGAGGCAGTGAGGAAGGTCACAGCTCAGTCAGCCGTCAAGTTCTTCAAGGGACTAGTGTGCCATTTTGGTGTACCCAACAGGATTATCACCGACAACGGCACGCAGTTTACAAGCCGCACCTTCATGCAATATACCCAAGACCTCGGCAGCAAGGTCTGTTTCGCTTCCGTTGCTCACCCCCGAATCAATGGTGAAGCTGGGAGGGCAAATGCTGAAGTGTTGCGAGGATTAAGGACAAAGACCTTTGACAGTATGCACAAGAGCGGGAGGCGCTGGATTGATGAATTGCCGGCGGTTCTTTGGTCGATCAGGACGACGCCAAATCGAGCCACCGGCCAGACGCCCTTTGCCCTGATATACGGGGCAGAAGCAGTTATCCCCATGGAACTCATATACGGGTCACCTCGAGTGCTCGCTTATGATGAGCTTGAGCAAGAGCAATTGCGACAATACGACGCAATGCTCCTTGAGGAAGATCGTCTTCAGGCGGCTGTGAGAGCAGCGCACCACCAGCAAGCCTTGTGCCGCTATCATAGCCGCAAGGTTCATGCCCGAAGCTTTGAGTAAGGTGACCTTGTTCTCTGGCGCGTTCAATCGGCCAGGAATACGAACAAGTTGACGCCGAAGTGGGAGGGCCCTTATCAGGTAATACGAGTCACCAGGCCTGGCGCAGTCCACCTAGAGACCGAGGATGCCGTTCCGGTGAGTAATTCCTGGAACATCGAGCATCTTCGCAAGTTTTACCCATAAGGCGCGGCTTGCCGGGCCTCCCGGCAAGCCACCCTTTTGTACAAGCCTTGCCGGCAAGGCATGTAATCCTTTGTACAAAGCCAGGCGCAGACCCTGAGCATAAATAAATGAAGCACTGGCGCCCTGAGTTTTAGCATGCATGCTGAGTCGAGTCTCGTCCTTGGTTAGGGTTGATAGTGCTTAGCAGCGGCTAACCCCTAGCTTAGAGGTCGAGTCTTTGTCTTTCCTCTATCTTCCTTGGTTTACAGGACGCACATGCATTCTTGCCGAAGCCACTTGGAGGGAGGAAAGAAGAACAAATCAGTACTTAGGCCCCGGCAAGCCAGCATTGTCGGGGGCTACAAGAGCAAGAATTCGCCCACGGCAGACCAGGGTTGCCGGGGGCTGCAATTTCAGATAAGTCCTTTTTCCCTTATCATGCATTCCGTTATGGACTGAGGTATGTGAAACCTCGTTCTTTTCCCTAAGCTACCGTGCTCCCATAACTCTAGGTCCTAAGGCTCGTCCCTGGGACCAAGTTTGGCCGTAGTCGCGGCAGTAAAAGGATAAAACGAGGAGCCTAGGCCCGCTTCATCCCAGCCTCCGCCAAGGGCGTGAGAAAGGTCGAGCGAAGTAGGGAAACGGCAGGGCCTGTTGCCGGGCGGGAAAATGTTTATCATAAGGATATCAGGGATTTATTCCCTGTTGTGGGTTTTTACCTACGAACAAATGACCCGGCAGACATTCCTTTTTCATTAAAAATATTCCATTCAGGTAAAGTCCATGGGGAATGAAAAATATGAATAAGGGGATTACAAGTTTTAAACTTAACAGATGCCCGAAGGCTTACAGACTAAAAAGAGATAAGATGCCCATAATGCCTTTCTTGTCCCTCTCCTCAGGAGGTAGGTCAAGGAGGCGAGAAGGGCAAAAGGGGCGCCTAGGCGAGCTACGGGTGGCAGAAGACACCGAGAAGGCATCTCGGCGGCCTCCCTAGGGCTGGACGGTGATGACGGCGCCGGAGGCTGAGCTCGAAGACGAGGCGGCAGGACGTCAGTAGGAGACGAAGGCGTCGGTGCCCGCGTACTCCGACATGACGACCTTGCCGCCCGCCTTCTTCCTCTTCCTCTTCCGCAGCCTCCCTACGCCAGCCGCCAAGGAGACGACCCCGAGAAGTTCAAGGAGCCGGCGACGCGGATGATGGGGTCGCCGGTGCCACCAGGAGCGGCGCCCGACGCCTAGTCGGACCCGTCATCCTGCCGTCCCCCGCCCTCGTCGTCGCTGTCGCTGTCCTCCTCGTCACCCTCGTTCGAGGAGGAGTCTTCGTCATCAGAGGAGCTCTCCATGTAGCACCTCGCGCGAGTCCCGAGGTGCCCAAAGACCTTGACGGAGAGGTGGCCACCCCCCATCAGCTTGAAGTGGAGGGTGAGCCCGTACGTCAGGCTATGGATGCGAGCGAACCTCTTCCATCCTTGGCGAAGATACATCACATGAGGGGCGGGGAAGTCAACACGGGCCCGCGTGCCACTGATCCCACAACCCCTCATATGCAGCCGCAGCGACTCCGGCGGGTTCACCTCCATCTCCCGCGCAAACGGGGTCGGGAGACAAAGGCGACGGCGCGGCGACCCCCGCATCCTAATGAAGAATTCGCAGGGGTCATCTCCAACATGACCTTCCACTGGAGGAGGAGCTGCTGGCGGGGGCGAGGCCGGCGAGCCGCCCCGTCTTCCTCTTCCCCGAGCACCCCGGCCTCGCCCACGGCCCCACCCCTCCCTCTTCCCCTCGTGGCTGGTTCGGCCACTGCGGGTGCAGGAGAAGGGGGGAGGCGCTGTCGAGCAGCGACCCTCGCCGCCACCGTTGAGGAACCGGGGTTTTCCTTCTTCATGGCGGATAGAAGAAAGGAGCAGAAGCTGAAGGAGAAAGAAGATGGAGGAGTGCGGAGCGCCGTCCCCTCCCTCCGCCCTTTATAAAGGGGCGGGGCTGGAGCTCGACCGCCCCGCTCGACCAATCAAGAGGCAGAAGGCGAGAGGGGCTGGGACCGACCCGCCGCCCCAACCAACGACGGCTCGGTTTCCCGCCTCCACCGCTCGCCACCTCGAACGCATGGGAGGCACGTGGCGAACGCGCAGGACCGAAGGGATGGGTGAGGCGACCTCTCCCCACCCCGTGATCGTGGGGAGTGGACGTCTAGCAGACCGCGCCTTGGCCCCATCCAGTCAGCGGGCCACGCCCCCACACCTTCCCACGTTTATGGGGAAGCCGCCTCCTTTCGCATTTACTGCGACGTGACGCATGCGTGCGGAAACCGCCCCACGCATGCCACCCACGTCACGCACGCCCCTCCACCCCACGCCGCGCGCGCGGGCCGTGGGAGGCGCGGCGCGCGGAAATTTTACCACGGTGAAAACCACCCCGCCTGCCCGCGCACCGTTCTAGGACTGGCCCAACAATGTGTCGCGCTTATGTGTGGCCCAGGCCCGGGGGCTCCTGTCGATGTACAAAAAGAGGGGTACACTTTTTGTACCCCTATGACTCTGCACGGGCAGTCTGAGGCACGACGCCACCACACCAAGCATGGCAAGGGAGGCAAGCCGGGGCAAGACTGAAGCTCGATGGAGACTGGAGCGACGCCAACAACAAGACTAGAAAGAGCAAAGGGACAAAGCGGCTTCCCCCAGCAAGATCCTTGCCGGGGCCGGCTCTGGCAGCCCCGGCAAGGCCCTTGCCGCGGCGGCTCGCCCCGCGCCTACGGAGCGAATCACCCTTGAGTCCACCGCCCCCATGGGGCGAGGATTCGGGAGATATCCCCGTGATGGCACGCAGATCTTTGTGAAGACATTCAAGATCAGATGCAAGTTAAGAAGAAGACAACCCTTGGCGGGATTCCAGCCAAGGAGGACTAGAAGGCCCCCGGCAAGCACCTTGCCGGGGATGACAGCAGGCGCCACGGCAAGACCCTTGCCGGGGCCCCCGGCAAGGCCCTTGCCAAGGACATCCACGGGGCCACTATCAGGCCCGCACCAACTGGGTTTCCACCGACCCAGCCAGTTGGACAGGCTCCTGCGTGGCAACCCTCAGATCTTCGTGGAGACCCGCCGTTGCACCACCTCAGCTGCCTGTCTACCTACATGGCACCTTAGGCACCGCTAGCCAGGGCGCGTGTCAACACGAGGAGGGGCGGCGACGGACAAGACGGACATCTCCCCCTCGTCCCCGATAAAGCAATGACACCTAAGCTGGGCGCATTAAATGCACCTTGTCCTGTAATGCGTGGGATAACCTCGCATCACTGTACCCTTTCCACCTCCTGTGTGCCACCGTGGCAACCCCTTTTTCCTATAAAAGGAGGCCCGAGGCGACCAGGAGGAGGATTGGGCTTTTTAGAACTCCTCACGACTCTCTTGGAGCTCCTCACTAGCTGAAGAACACCAACATATAATCCACCAAAGCAGGAGTAGGGTTTTACGCATCTTTGCGGCCCGAACCTGGGTAAAGGAACTGTGTCCTGACCGTTAGATCCTCTCTTCTCTCAACCCCGCGCCCCGCAACCGTAGTAGGGATTCTTGTGATCCCATAGGTGTCGATCCAAATACACCGACAAGTATCAAACTTCTCATCATATTCAGTGCACTTTATATGAGAGTTTTTACTATATTCATCTTGGATGCCTATCATATTAGGACTAGTTTTATAACCAAAGCACATTACCATGCTTTTCTAAAAGACTCTCAAAAGGATATAAGTGAAGCGTGAGAGATCAACAATTTCTACAAAATAAAATCACCAACGTGCTCTATCAGATATAAGTGAAGCACTAGAGCAAAACTTATCTAGCTCAAAGGATATAAGTGAAGCACATAGAGTATTCTAACAAATTTTAAACCATATTTATCTCTCTCAAAAAGGTGTGTCCAGCAAGGATGATTGTGGCAAACTAAAAAGCAAAGACTCAAATCATACATGACGCTCCAAGCAAAACACATATCATGTGGTGAATAAAAATATAGTCCCGAGTATAGTTACCTATAGATGAAGACGAAAGAGGGGATGCCTTCCTAGGGAATCCCCAAGATTAGGATTTTGGTTGTCCTTGAATTTTACATTGAGGTGCCTTGGGCATCCCCAAGCTTAGTCTCTTGCCACTCTTTGTTCCATAGTCCATCAAAGCCATACTCAAAACTTGAAAACTTCACAACACAAAACTTAGCCAAAAATCTCGTGAGCTTCGTTAGTATAAGAAAACAAACCACCACTCTAAGGTACTGCAATGAACTCCAATACTACTGTATTCCAATTTCTCTATGATTCATACTCCAATACTACTCATAGATTCATCAAAATAAGCAAACAACACACGAAAAACAGAATTTGTCCAAAACAGAACAGTCTGTAGTAATCTGTAACTTTCTAATACTTCTGTACCTCCAAAAAAATTGAAATAAATTGGTAAACATGAAGAATTTGTCTATTAATCATGTGTAAAATGAATCAACTAAATAGCACTCTCCAGTAAAATATGGTGACTATTCTCGTGAGCTCTAGCATTTTTGTTTTTCACAGCATGATCATATAAACTTCACACAAGTCTTCCCAAAGGTTCTACTTGGCACAAACACTAATTAAAACACAAAACCACATCTAAAAAGAAGCTAGATGCAATATTTATTCCTAAACAGAAGCTGAAACAAAGAAAATAAAATTGGGTTGCCTCCCAACAAGCGCTATCGTTTAACGCCCCTAGCTAGGCACGATACAAGGATAGATCTAGGTATTGCCATCTTTGGAAGGCAATCCATAAGTGGCTCTCATAATCAATTCATAAGGTAATTTGATTTTCTTTCTAGGAAAGTGTTCCATGCCTTTCCTTAAAGGAAATTGGAATCTAATATTTCCTTCCTTCATATCAACAATTGCACCAATCGTTCTAAGGAAATGTCTACCAAGAATAATATGACATGAAGGATTGCAATCTATATCAAGAACAATGAAATCTACGGGCACATAATTCCTATTGGCAACAATAAGAACATCATTAATCCTTCACATAGGTTTCTTAATAGTAGAATCCGCAAGATGCAAATTTAAAGAACAATCATCAAGCTCATGGAAACCTAACAAATCACACAAAGTTTTTGGGATAGTGGAAACACTTGCACCCAAATCATACAAAGCAAAGCATTCATGATCTTTAATTTTAATTTTAATAGTAGGTTCCCACTCATCATAAAGCTTTCTAGGGATAGAAACTTATAATCCAATTTTATCTTCATAAGATTGCATCAAAGCATCAACTATGTGTTTGGTAAAAGCCTTATTTTGACTATAAGCATGTGGAGAATTTAGTACGGATTGCAACAAGGAAATACAATCTATCAAAGAGCAATTATCATAATTGAATCCCTTGAAATCCAAAATAGTGGGTTCATCACTATGCAAAGTTTTAATCTCTTCAATCCCACTTTCAACAATTTTAGCATCAAGATCTAAAAACTCCGAATCATTGGGACGCCTTTTAACTAAAGTAGACTCATCTCCAGTCCCATCTTTATCAAGATTCATACTAGAAAACAAGGATCTAATAGGAGACACATCAATAACTTTCAGATCTCCGTCTTTATTTTCATATTCTTCCAGTTTAGCAGCCATCTTATTGGCCAAGGTGGATTGCTTGTCCGAAATTTGGGCTATTAAGTTCTCAAGATGAGCAAACTGAGATTTCAAACCATAAAATTCCTTAGACATATCATCAAGCTCTTTATTCATGTGCTCCATAAAGCTTTTCTGTTCTTTAAGCTCATTTCTAAAGAAATCATTGTGCTCAAATTGCACAGACATAAAATGTCTAACATAGTTTTCAATCTCCTACAACCTCTTGAGGTGGGGGTCAACACTAATAGGGTGAGCCATAGTGACAAGCAAGCAATCCAACACACAAGCAAACAAGAAGCAAGCGAAAGGTAAACACACAGCAAAAAGAAGGGCAAATAAAATGGCAAGGGTGAAGTGGGGGAGAGGAAAACGAGAGGCAAATAAATGTAATGCGACGGATAAGGGTTTGTGATAGGTACTTGGTATATGACTTTTGCGTAAGCCTCCCCGGCAACAGCGCCAGAAATTCTTCTTGCTACTTCTCGAGCTTGCGTTGTATTCCCACGAAGAGGAAAGGGTGATGCAGCACAGTAGCGTAAGTATTTCCCTCGGTTTTTTAGAACCAATGTATCAATCCAGTAGGAGACCACGCGCGAGTCCCTCGCACCTGCACAAACAAATAAGAACTCCACAGCCAACGCGATAAGGGGTTGTCAATCCCTTCACGGTCACTTACGAAAGTGAGATCTGATAGATAGGATAGTATAATATTTTTGGTATTTTTGATATAAGAATAGAAAGTAAAAGCAGCAATGTAATGTAGATTGGAGATTAATATGTTGAGAATAGACCCAGGGGCCATAGGTTTCACTAGTGGCTTCTCTCATGATAGCAGAATTCTACGGTGGGTGAACAAATTACTGTCGAGCAATTGATAGAAAAGCGCCTAGTTATGAGAATATCTAGGCATGATCATTATATATAGGCATCACGTCCGTGACAAGTAGACCGAAACGATTCTGCATCTACTACTATTACTCCACACATCGACCGCTATCCAGCATGCATCTAGAGTATTAAGTTCATAAGAACAGAGTAATGCTTTAAGTAAGATGACATGATGTAGAGGGATAAACTCAAGCAATATGATATAAACCCCATCTTTTTATCCTCGATGGCAACAATACAATACGTGCCTTGCTGCCCCTGCTGTCACTGGGAAAGGACACTGCAAGATTGAACCCAAAGCCAAGCACTTCTCCCATTGCAAGAACTATAGATCTAGTAGGCCAAACCAAACCCATAATTCGAAGAGACTTGCAAGGATATTATAATCATACATAAAAGAATTCAGAAAAAGAACCAAATATTTATCATAGATAATCTTGATCATAAACCCACAATTCATCGGATCTCGACAAACACACCGCAAAATGTGGCACCCCGGCTCAGAGAAAACCGAAACGCCCCGTATTCCAGCCCAGAGATCGAGATGAAGTCTTCTGGAATACGGCACTGCTTAGTATAGAACAAACCAGCTCTCTATTACAACATGAATATGATTACAAGGGTTCTGATATTACAATGAATAACATCGGCACGGCGACACTACGCCAACACGGTTGCTCTATACCAGCAGCATAACAACTTTATGCAATGGAACAACTACTGGGAGCGGAACAACGAACGGCGATGATGGACTCCAATCCACAGGGACTCTGGCCGGAACGTTTATCCTAGCTCGCGAACACAGGAACAACACCAAACAAGCAAACAATCCAGGCACGACCTGCAAGCTGGCATAACATGCTAGGTCAGTACATTGAATGTACTTGCAAGCTCACAATAAACCAGAAGCATTCAAGACAAACAACAGCATGGCAATTACAGGTTAATCAGAAATTATCATGAGATCATCAGGATATCATAGCATGAACAACATTAACATGATACTGCTAGACAATATGATCATGGCATGAACATATAAATCTAATGAAACTAGCATGCAACATGATGACACTACATGCACCATTTATTTTGTTCGGGATACCTCGTAACCATCACATGCTTCACTTACCAACCTCGGACATTATACGATCACAACCATGACCAACACTTGGTCTCAAACGGTGATCTTTCCGGCGATCATAACCAACTTATCTCATCATCGAACCGGGGTTATTATTAAGCACATTATTATTATTACTGTTGAGTCATAGTGTGACCAACTACGAACTGGGCCCTTATCTGCGGGCGCGGCTATCGATAGATTTAATATACACTCTGCAGAGGTAGCGCACTGTACCCACACTATGGAACCCATGGCCTCGTTCTCCCATTCGGGTGGACCAACGTTGTTCCGACAAAACCGAACTACTGTCATGACACTCTCTTGGACACTCTGACTCACGCCCTACTGGGTTAGTCCTTGGTGGCCCCGTGTCTACCAAAGACACAACGGCCACCATCGTGGCTAAACATAAATGGTCCCAAAAGGGGACCCGGATCCATAACAACAACAACGGGCACACAAGGTTATGTCTGCTTACCCGGCCAAGGTACCGCAATCCCATAACCTTCCCTCGTTGGAGGCACCGGCGAGAGGCATGACAATAGACCCAGTTAGGAACTTCCCATAAAGGTAAACGTGGTTGCACTGGTCAGTTCGATATGGTGGCACCATGACTCAGACAACAGTTGTTCAAGTTCAATTTAATCCGGTTAAACTTGAATGCAAATATGCTGAGTCATGATAAAATACATGATACAATTACAACGCATGAGTATGAATAACAACATAATCATGAAAGAACTATCCACCATATCAACAATGAATCATAAGCATGGCATAATGACTAGCATGAGCATCATAAGTACATACTTCTCCGAAAAATAACTACTAACATCAACAGCAAATATCATGCATGAACATATCAACAATACTAACATGCAAGCATTTAACTAACTGGATGCAAAGAAACATGCATAACAATGGTACTCGGTACAGACGGCAGTCATGCACCGAAGACCATCACTAACATCAACATGCACTACTAGCAATCATAAACATATGCAAGAAATACTAGCAACTAGTAGGGCATGAAAACCAGGTGCTTAATATCATAGCAAGAAAATAAACAATAACCCCGGAGCATTACCGAAACAACGATAATTATATTTTAAACAAGCAAACACTTAATAAATATTCAAGTTGGAAAACCATGGCTACTGCATGACTATCATGCAAGTGGGTCTTGTGGCTTGCCTGGGGTGACGGAGACGCCAGGAAGAAGTGCGGAACGATCGCGGAAAGAATCGCCAGAAACAGTTCTCTCTCGGAGGGGGCTGTTTATGGAAGGGCAAAATGGTCATTTCCAGTATGTCAAACCATAGTGAAAATGATACCAACAGAAAGGTCTCGACGAGAAAAAGACGAGGGCTTTGGAATCACCTGATTCGGAGTTACGGTTAAAAAGATATGAAGGGTTGAACACCAGGGACCAATCTGTGAAAGTTTCTGCTACAAACAAGTCCCTGAGTGGATAAGACAGAAGCGCAGAATAAGGAATGCCGCTTCAGAACATGGAAAACGTATTCCGATCCGAAGAAGGAAAGAAATACGCTTTCATAAAATGTAAACACCTTTCAAGAAGACGTTTCCACTTAAAAACAGATGGGTCCGGCGGTTGTGCCACTTACAGAAGGGGCCCACGGGCAGGGGGAGGGCCGATCGGTCGTCTTCTTCCTCCCGCCGCTGCGCCTCACGTGAAGCAGAGCAGCGACAGAGGGGGGAAAGTGGCCAAGGGGCCGGCCAGCTCCGGCCACTCCCGGCCAAGGCGAAGCCACCAGCGGGTGCAACGGGTCCTGGCGCACCCGTGCGCGGGCAGCAGGAGCGTCGGGGCGGCCTGGAAGGGTGGTGATGGGAGGAGGACGGGGGAGGCAGAGACGAGCCACAACGATGGGGCCGGCCGGCTCCGGCCGTCTCCAGATGAACGGAGGGCACCGGAGAACTCAGGGAAGCGCGGCGGTTCCATTCAGAGGCTTAGCTGGCGCCGGGGAAACTTGGGATGGAGGGGAGGGGTGGCGCCATGGGGGGTACAGAAAGTTTCGGCCGGCGAGGCTTCTCGGTGGTGCGGGCGTCTCTGGCGAGGGGCAAGGGTGTGGGGCGACTCGGGGGAGTGTGGGGAACACTGTGGACATGCTGGGAGGGGGAGGGGAGCGCTGGGTTGGCCGGAACTAGGCCGAGACCGAGGCGGTCATGGCGGACGTCGACGGACAGAGGCGAGTTGGGAAGGCTCGGGTGGTCGAGTAGGGCAAAGGAGAGGCTGGTGAGGTGCGGAGGAGCTCGGGGGTCCTTAAATAGGCGCGAAGGAGGTCTCTGGACGACCACAAGAGAGCTTGAATAGGGCGTTAATGGAGGTCAGAGGCGGTTCATGGCAGTGGCACTATTGTGACGGCGTGCTGCCGGCGAGCCGAGACAAGGCACTGATGCAGGGAGGTGCATACGAGCACGTGCTATCTCCAGGACACGATTTGGGGTCAAGACGAGGAGGGAGGCGACGAGCACAGCGGCCCGACCGTTCCAGAGCGTGCATTGTGCATGACGCAGGTGCGGTCACCACGAGCACTGGTGCAATCGACGAGCTTTGGCTTGGCCAGCCATGTCCAGTAGGTTTACCCGGGTGCCCTTAGTAGAAATGAAGAAAGAAAATGATCCACGGGCAAAGAAGAGATTTGTAGATGGCTCCATGGTAAAACAACACCAAGGTGTTTGTAACTTCCTGTGGTTAAACGATCTACGTAACTTGGTAGAAAGTTTGTCTAGCGACGATCTTACACCAAGGTCATTTAGATCACCAAAATCCAGACTAAGAGGAGGAGTTTAGCTTAGGGTTGCTGTAGAGAGTGCAAAACTGACCAGAATTAGGGATTATGATGTTGCACTCACATACTTAAGGCTCATGAGCTGAAATTTGGTGGAGTGGGCTTATTTGATCATATGGAGCTGATGTAAAAAAGATCATTCCATTTGGAGTTACCAAAGTGGCACTGGCTTCACAACACTCCATTCTGGACAGAATCTTGTAGAATTTACTGAGGGTAAAAGGATAACTATATTGAGACATTACTTGGTGGAGTGAGTAGAGGTAGATGTAAGAATGGCCTCGTAAATTGGAAGCTCAGATGAAGCAAGGTAAAATAGGGTTTCTTCACAAGGTGAAAATTTTACCAGTAAACAAGATTTGGAGCTGGGCTCACATAGATGATCTTCATGATCTCTAATTTGGTAGAGATTCATGAGTTGATCAAATGAAGGATGTGACCAAGTTTCATCTCATTTAGACATGCCTAGAATATACTTCCTTCACAAAGTTTCTTTCTGGACAGAAACATTGAAAAATCACTCGGAAATAATTACTAGCCAAATGAGTATGAAAATTGGCACAAGGCAGTGATATGGAAATTAAAATATGTCCACCAAGTTTGGGGGCAATTGGGCAAAGATAAATAGCACTTGCTTCACAAAGTGCCATTTAGGGCAAAACAGGAAAATGATTTTTGGAGGATTATTTTTGAACATGTCAATGAAATGTTTTGCCATATTTGAGCAAGATATGACCCAAACAATTTATTAAAATTTATTTGGGAATTTTTAGAATGACAAAGATATAGGTTGCTTCACAACCTAGGGCAAAAAGAGTTATTCCTTTAATAGAAAAGGGATATTCCCTAGAAAAAGAATAAGAAAAAGAAAGGGCCAAAAATCAGGCTGTGACACAAAAAGATTACATCGAATAGATCTCCTCGAAGACCGAGGAGGACTTGGTATTGAGATCCAAAAACAGAGAAGAAGCCATCTAGCTAATAACTATGGACCCCAAGGTCTGTGGTAAACTACTAACAACTCATGGTGAGGCAATGGTGTTGATGTAGAAGCACTCCGTGGAAGATCCCCCCTCCGGCGGAGCTCCGGAACAGGCCCCAAGATGGGATCTCACGGGAACAGAAGGTTGCGGTGTTGGAATTAGGGTTTTCTTTGTTTTCTCGATGTTTTCAGGGTACATGGGTATATATAGAAGGAAGGAGGGCATCGAGGGAGCCAGAGGGGGCCCACGAGGGTGGGGGCGCGCCCTGGACCCTCGTGGCCGCCTCCTTCGTTCCCTCGCTTGTACTCCAAGTCTTCTGTGTTGATATCGTTCCAAAAATAACTCTCGCAAAGGTTTCATTCCATTTGGACTCAGTTTGATATTCTTTTTCTGCGAAACCCTGAAATAGGCAAAAAAAATAGCAATCTGCATTGGGCCTTTGGGTTAATTGGTTAGTCCCAAAAATAATATAAAAGTGTGTAATACAGCCCATTAAACATCCAAAACATAATATATAATAGCATGGAACAATCAAAAATAATAGATACGTTGGAGACGTATCAGTGGGTTGAAGTCTCCATCAACTTTGATGTAGGATAGCACCACCTATCGGAACCAAGACAAAAAACATCGTTGTCTTCACTTGTGTTTGCTCCCTCCAAACTCCTCCCTTTACCTTCATATGCAATTGTTTTACTTTACGCTGCTACACTCTTAGAATTGCATGTGTAGGTTGATTGCTTGACTTGTGCTAAGTTGCTAAAATCTGCCAAGAACTAAAATTGGGAAAGGCTAGTTTTTGCTTTAGTCAAGTGGTCAAAGTTGTATGCTTTACTTGAAAATACCTATATACTCTTGTCACACATGCTTGTTGTGTATTGTGAAAGTTAAACATGTGCTATATCTCTATTCAAATATCAAGCATGTTAAAAGTTGACACTTTTCTAGCTAGAGTCTATTCACCCCCTCTAGACACATACACTTCTCAATCCTTTCAATTGGTATTAGAGCATTGGTCTCCATTGCTTTGGTTTAATCACCATTGGAGGAATATGGATGAGTCTACGTTGGGGAGTATTAGACGTAGAGTGCCTATGCTTGATGGAGAATACTTTCATGGATGGAAAAATGAGATGCTTGAGATCTTCAATGAATATCATTTGAACAAGTACATCGACAATCCTTGCATGCCTCAAATTGATGCTCCAAATCCTACTCTCAATGAGAAATTTGACGTGGTTCGAAAACTTAGGACAATTAATCTTATCACTAGAGGTTTGCCTAGAAACTTGCTTGTATGTTTGCCAACTCTTGAATGTGCTTACACTATATGGAGATTTCTAGAGAAACGATTCCCAAATTATTCCTTAAAAAAGACATTCTCCATAAGTCTATTGCCTTAAATAAGATGAGTACTAGTGATCCTAAGTTTGGTGATTATTTGTTTGAACTTCGTGAACTCATGCTTGCCAAAGGAGACGTTGGAATAGTTAGCAATATCATTTCCGAAGTCATTAGAATTCATAGCGATGAACATTGTTATGGTCATACTTCTAATGAATCACTCTCTCTAGGTGTTGACCAATCACATGACGATGGGGAACATGGATACTATGATGAGGAAGACGATAGTGATCTTTATAAACAAATGAGACATTTTGGTCTTATGGCAAATCTTCGTGGTTACGCAGCTGGAGGAAAGGAATGGGTGCTTGATAGTGGTTGCACGGATCACATGACCGGAGATAAGGACATGTTTAATGAGCTTGCTAGAAATGATGGTCCACGAAAGTATGTTACCTTTGGTGGCAACTCAAAGGGTAAAGTTGTTGGCCTTGGTAAGGTGGCCATATCCAATGATAGCTCAATTAAGAATGTCATGCTTGTAGAATCTCTCGGATATAATCTTCTCTCCGTGTCTAGATTAGCTGATTTTGGTTTAAATGTGCTATTCACTCATGTTGATTGCCAAGTCTTTCGTAGAGATAATCACAACATGGTCTTTACCAGCATACGTAGAGGTGACCTATACATAGTTGACTTCACTAAGAAAGCCCAACCTCGCACTTGCTTTATTGCTAAATCTTCTAAAGGTTGGTTATGGCATAGAAGGTTAGGTCATGTCAGTATGCGAAATCTTGATAAGCTAATTAAAGGTGATCATATCCTTGGTGTTAAAGATGTTATATTCGACAAGGATAGACTTTGTAGTGTTTGTCAAGCAGGAAAACAAGTTGTAGGAAGTCATCCCGTGAAGAACATCATGACTACTAGAAGACCACTTGAGCTACTTCATATGGATCTTTTTGGTCCCAACGCTTACAAAAGCCTTGGTGGTAATTCTTTTGGATTAGTCATTGTTGATGATTTTTCAAGATTTACGTGGGTGTTCTTTATTGATGATAAATCGCAGGTCCAAAAGATCTTCAAAAACTTTGCTAGGAAGGCCCAAAATCAATTTGAAGTGAAGATCAAGAAGGTTCGCAGCGACAACGGAATGGAGTTCAAGAACGCAAATGTGGATACCTTTCTTGACGAAGAAGGGATTTCACATGAGTTCTCGGCTACGTACACGCCTGAACAAAATGGCGTTGTTGAGAGGAAGAACTGGACACTCATCGAAATGGCAAGAACGATGCTTGACGAATACAAGACGCCGAGACACTTTTGGGCGGAAGCGGTTGAGACAGCTTGTCATGCAACAAATCGCTTGTACCTTCACAAGCTTCTCGGCAAGACGACATACGAGCTTCTCACCGGTAACAAACCCCAAGTTGGACACTTTTGAGTATTCGGCTCAAAGTTCTACATTCTTGATAAGCATCATCGTTCTAAATTTGCTCCTAAGTCTCATGAAGGTTTCCTACTTGGTTACGGCTCGAACCCTCACACTTACCATGTCTACAACAATTTCACCCGAAAGGTTGAAGAGACGGTAGATGTGAAGTTTGATGAATCTAACAGCTCGCAAATAGGGCAATTGCCAATTGATGTAGGAGATAAAGATCCTTCGGAAGCAATTCAAGACTTGTCTATTGGCAGGATCCATCCAATGGAGGTGAAAGAGGGTACTTTGTCCGTCCATGTGGAAGCTCCTACCTCACGACAAGATGAACCTCAAGTTGACTTCGAGGCATCCACAAGTGGGACAAGCCATGACGAAGGAAACGAGGATGTGCATCAAGATGAACCGCATCGACCTCCTTCTCCACCTCCACAAGGGGACAACAACACGAACAACAATGAAGAAGGACAAGAAGAAGAAGATGATGAAGAGGATGTTCCACCCCGACCCAAGCAAAAGCTTTCACGAGTTAGAGCAAGAATTGCTAGAGATCACCCCGTAGAGCTAATCTACAATGATATCCAAACCGGGAGAATCACTCGCTCTCGTTTAGCTAACTTTTGTTAACATTACTCTTTCATATCTAACCTTGAACCTTTGAAGGTTGAAGACGCTCTTGATGATCCAGATTGGGTGAACGCCATGCATGAAGAGCTACACAACTTGGAGAGAAATCACGTGTGGACATTGGTCGAAAAGCCCGACAACAACCACAACATCATTGGTACCAAATGGGTGTTTCGCAACAAGCAAGACGAAGATGGTCAAGTCGTCTGCAACAAAGCACGTCTCGTCGCCCAAGGCTACACTCAAGTCGAACGTTGAGAGGTGAATTGAACATTATTGATGCCTCAAACTTGGAGTAGGAACTCCATTTGGATACATGCAAGGCATAAGCCTTTGACTAATCCTTGACTTTCTCTCTTATGATCATATGTCTTGGACATATTTGTACCCTTGCATGCTATCTAACTCTTGTAGGCGCTTGGATGAATCTAAATCCATGAGATTGTAACTCACTCATATCTTGAGCAATCTCTATATCACCAGGTCTCTACACCGTGGTGGATTAAGACAAGGAAGCATGAAACTCTTCAACATATCCTTTGACGATTTCTATATATCAAATTTCTTTTGGTATCAAGTTTTCATGATTGTCATTTTGGATACACAAGTGCTCTTCCTTGCAAGACTAACTCATGTAGGTAGATGAACTCAATCTACAAGTGGTGCTCCCAACTCTTGATGAGCTACATCAACCTTGAGCACCCACACAAGTTCAACTACATGACCAAGATCAACACCACCACCCAAGGTATGTCATTCCATCTTAGAGAAGCTTTACCACAAGTCATGGGTCAAAGCATCTCAACAAGATGTGAATACATCAAAATGCCTAAATGAGAAATGGCAACCCCATTTTGAGCTTAAACGATGAGTATGACCTATGATCAACTGTCTTCACTTGACTCCTAAGTCAATATACTCTAACATAGGTGACTTTGTCGCCGACCAATTCTAGATGAAGTTCTCTAAGTGTTTCTTTGTGCTCTTGCATTTGTTCCTTGTATTTTGTTCCCCTTCTCTTACAAAAAAAACTTCATCTAGATTTTCTTTTCTCTGTTTTTACTCTGCATTTTCCTGCATCCAATTCATTGCAAATCTTTCAGTTAATTCCTTGTAAATCCTTGTGAGATCTTATTTGCCTAGAGAGCTGAGATGAAAAATAGTTCTCTCAGTGTTGAACTCGGACCCACCGATTTACCTCTTTCGGTTGAACCGAACCATCTCGATGCCACCGAAGAAGACTACTCGGTGCTACCGGTTTCAATACTGAGGAGACTATTTGTCATTTGCATCCTGCATATATGTTCCAGCTCCACTCAATGATATTTGTCATGTACCAGCATCACATTCGTATACAGCTCTGCTCTGTGGCTCAAGGACCAAACCTATTTTGACTCACACTCCAGAAGAACCCTTCTTGGAAATTGATGTCAAAGGGGGAGAGAGAGTTCACATCAAAGTTTCAGGGAGAAAGAGAGCTCAAAGCTTAAGGGAGAAAAATCACTTGCCCCAGATGCCTGGTGTTCAAGAGGAGAGTAGTTACATGTCTTTAAGAGGGGAAAGACATGTCTATGATTATTGATCTGATCTGTTTTGCTCTGATTATGTTTCCCTACTTTCTTCCATTATCCAATATAAGATTCTGGGGGGAGAAAGACTGTTAGGGAAGGACATCTTTGAATTTATTGCATATCTTCTACCTTTGGGAACATGTATGTATTCAAGAGTATCTAGTAGTCACTATCTACATGTTATCCCAATCTTGGTACTCTTGTGGCTCTTTTGCTGATCTGTCTAGTAGATGTACATGTGTTATCTAACCTTGTTTACTCAGGTTCATCCCTTCATAAGCCATCTCAAGATCACAAGGTAAGTATATACATCACACTTATGTCCATGAAGATTTCTTGCTAATGTACATATTGTTTGCAAGAAGGAATCATGAACATGAGGATACACTTCATATATTCATATCATCTGCTCTGATGCATATAGCCAAGATACATGTAACGCATTGCTTGCTCTGTCATGCCTATGCTTTCACATGTTCTTATATTCCATATTCACATGATTGCATACATATATGGGGAGCCTATGCATGTTACATGTTCTTCCAAAGCTTTACGTGTTATTCTTCATATCTTTATATAAAGCTTTGATGTATGTTGCCATCAATTACCAAAAAGGGGGAGATTGAAAGCACAAGTGTTCCCTGGGTGATTTTGGTAATTAATGTCAACATATCACACAATGTTGAAAGCATAAGTGTTCCTTGGACTAATGTTTTCACCTAGTACATTTCAGACAATTTCAATAGATGGAGTGGCATGGACTAGAGGATGTGGAACCCCTTCAAAATGCTAAGGACAAATTATTGGCTCAAGCTCAAGACTCTACATTTTCCTTTTTAGTGACCCAAAATCACATTGAGTCCATAGGAATGCCAATACCATTAAAAGGGGATGAGGTGTTGCATAATGGTTTGCTTGCTCAAAATTCTTAGTGATATGCTCCAAAACCCTCAACCACTTTCCCACATCCACATATGTTCCAAACCAAAAGTCAAACTCGGCCCTACCGAAAAGATCTATCCGGCGCCACCGAGTTCATTTGACATAGCCAATGCCAGAAACCCTAATCACTTCGGTCTCACCGAAAGGGATCTTGGTCTCACCGAGATGGGATTGCGAACTCTCTGTTGCCTGTTGCAAAATTATCGGTCTAACCGAGATGTGTAATCGGTCCCATCGAGTTTGTAATGCAAACTCTCTGTTGCCTCTTTGTAACATTTCGATCTCACCGAAATGAGTGAATCGGTCCCACCGAGTTTGCCTGACCAACCCTCTGTGTGCTTATTACCAAAATTGGTCCCACCGAGTTTCTGTAATCGGCCCACCAAGATTACGTTAAGCCCTAACCCTAATGAAATCGGTCCCACCGAGTTGATCATATCGGTCCCACCGAAATACCTAACGGTCACATTAGGAACTAAATCGGTCAGACCGAGTTCGCTGAATCGGTCCCACCGAGTTTGGTAAATTGTCTGTAATGGTTAGATTTTGTGTGGAGGCTATATATACCCCTCCACCCACTCTTCACTGGTGGAGAGAGCCATCAGAACATACCTACACTTCCATCATTCATGTTCCGAGAGAGAACCACCAACTCAAGTGTTGAGATCAAGATATTCCATTCCTACCATATGAATCTTGTTCTCTAGCTTCCCCAAGTTGCTTTCCACTCAAATTCTTATTCCACCATATCAAAATCTGTGAGGAGATGTTTGAGTGTTGGGGAGACTATCATTTGAAGCATTTGAGCAAGGAGTTCATCATCAACACACCGTCTATTACTTTTTGGAGAGTGGTGTCTCCTAGATTGGTTAGGTGTCACTTGGGAGCCTCCGAAAAGATTGTGGAGTTGAACCAAGGAGTTTGTAAGGGCAAGGGGATCGCCTACTTCGTGAAGATCTACCGCTAGTGAGGCAAGTCCTTCATGGGCGATGGCCATGGTGGGATAGACAAGGTTGCTTCTTCGTGGACCCTTCGTGGGTGGAGCCCTCCGTGGACTCTCGCAGCCGTTACCCTTCGTGGGTTGAAGTCTCCATCAACTTGGATGTACGATAGCACCACCTATCGGAACCAAGACAAAAAACATCGTTGTCTTCACTTGCGTTTTCTCCCTCCAAACTCCTCCCTTTACCTTCTGATACGTCCAAAACGTATCTATAATTTCTGCTTGCTCCATGCCTCTTTTGGGTGATATTGCTATGATATTTATACACTTCCATACACTTTTGATCATATTTGGACTAACCTATTAACTCAGTGCACCCAGTGCCAGTTTCTGTTTTCTGCTGTTTTTGTATTTCAGGTTTTCCCATCACGTAAACTGCCAAAAAAATCCCGGAAAAATTATATAAAAAATCAGCGTTCCGGAAGCTTCCACACGGCCGAAGTAGGGCCGGAGGGGGCCCACCAGGGCTCCAGGCGCCCTGGTGGCGCGGACCCCTCCTGGCCGCGGCGGGGGGCGCCTGGGCCCCCCAGGTCTCCGCTGATGCCCCCCTTTGGCATATATTTACACCGCGTCCCGAAACCCTCGAGGACGGAACCCTTTTTCGCGATTCATCTCTGTTCCGCCGCCGCCGCGCTTCCAAGATCGGGAGCGCCAGGAGAACTCTTCCCGGCACCCTGCCGGAGGGGAGAACCACCACCGGGAGCCTCTCCACCACCATGGACGCCTCCCGGATGAGTTGTGAGTAGTCTCCCTTGGACCATGGGTCCATGACCAGTAGCTATGTGATGTTCTCCTCCCCTCTTTGTGCTTCACTAATTAGACCTCGTGAGCTGCCCTACATGATCGAGGCACATATGTAATCCTTATGCTGTTGCTATGTTGAGTTTGCTGGGATCCGATGGATTGTGAGATTATGTTCAGATTGTGTGTGAGTAATATATTTGATTTACCTCTTTTATATTTATGTTCTTGAGTAATTCTTGCATGTTCTCCGTTGCTATTTATTGCTTTGGCCGAGTAGTAGGTAGTGACTCCAAGAGGGAACGTTATGCTTGATTGTGGGTTCATGCCCCTCAATGACTAGCTTGAGTGACAGAAACATGAGTCTAGGGGATGTGATGTTGCCACAAGGGGGAAAACAACGGTGCTTGTACTCGCGGGTGCAAGGATTGTTTACTTTACGCAAACTTCTTTTAATGCAGTTGTCTGTTGCTTTGAGTTTACACTTTGGGTGGGACTCGCAACTTAATACCAGCGATATGTTCTGGATAGATATCTCAAGGTGGATGATTAGTAGTAGATGCAGATGGATTTCGGTCTACTTACCTTGGCGTACCGCCCATGCTTTTGAGCCTCAACCTTTCTTGCAGCATAGTTAGCATTGGTTTGCGCACATAATTCTGTCAATTGCCCAGCTGTAATTCGTTTACCTCACATAGCTGTTTTATCCTCTTTTGGGAGAGAGACATCACTAGTGAACATCATGGGACCCCGGTCCATATTACCATCACTGATCACATCCGCTATTTACTTTCTGCTTTTACTTACTAGTTGCAGCAATACCTATCACTATTATCTCTTGCGTTTGATCCTTTGTAAACGTCAAGGCCGGAGGGATTGACAACCTCTCTGTACTCGTTGGGAGCAAAGTTATTTGTATCTGTGTGCAGGTCCAAGTTGATTGCTAAGTATCTGGCGCCGTTAGCAGTTGACACCTTCTTGTTGAACCTTGGAGTCTCAGGGGAATTCGATCCTTGGTATCTTTGCCAAGGGAAAACTTCCGCTACACTGCATCTCAAACCTTCCACTTGGGGTAACCAACGAGGGGCGAGAAGCCATCACCTTCATATGCAATTGTTTTACTTTCCGCTGCTACACTCTTAGAATTGCATGTGTAGGTTGATTGCTTGACTTGTGCTAAGTTGCTAAAATCTGACATGAACTAAAATTGGGAAAGGCTAGTTTTTGCTTTAGTCAAGTGGTCAAAGTTGCATGCTTCACTTCAAAATACATATATACTCTTGTCATGCATGCTTGTTGTGTATTGTGAAAGTTAAACATGTGCTAAATCTCCATTCAAATATTAAGCATGTTAAAAGCTGCCACTTTTCTTGCTAGAGTCTATTCACCCCCCCCCCCTCTAGACACATACACTTCTCGATCCTTTCACCGGTCGGCCCTCCCCGTTGCTCCTTTATATACAGGTGTAGGGGGCACCCTAGGACACACAAGCAACATTGTTTTAGCCGCGTGGGGTGCCCCCCCTCCACAGAAACACACCTCGGTCATATCGTTGCATTGCTTAGGCGAAGCCCTGCGTTGGTAACTTCATCATCTCCGTCACCACGCCGTCGTGCTGACGAAACTCTCCCGTGAAGCTCAATTGGATCAAGAGCTCGTCGGACATCATCGAGCTGAACGTGTGCTGAACTTGGAGGTGCCGTACGTGCGGTGCTTGGATCGGTTGGATTGTGAAGACGTTTGGCCACATCAACCGCGTCACTAGACGCTTCCGCTTTCGGTCTACAAGGGTATGTAGACACACTCTCGCCGCTCGTGGCTATGCTTCTAGTAGATAGATCTTGCGTGATCGTAGGATTTTTTTAAAATACTACGTTCCCCAACACGATCGTCGGCATCTCCATACCTAGTTCAATCTCGTTACCGGCAAGTCTCTTTACTCGTTCCATAATACAAGATCCCGCAACTAACTCGTTAGTCACATTGCTTGCAAGCTTCTTGTGATGTTGTATTACCGAGAGGGCCCAAAGATACCTCTCGATCTCACGGAGTGAAAAATCCCAGTCTTGATCCATGCCAACTCAACAGACACCCTCGGAGATACCTGTAGAGCACCTTTATAGTCACCCAGTTACATTGCGATGTTTGGTGCACACAAGGTACTCCTCTGGTGTCAGTGAGTTGCATGATCTCATGGTCATATGAACATATACTTGACATGCAGAAAACGATAGCAATAAACTTGACACGATCATATGCTACGTTCATAGTTTGGGCCTCGTCCATCACTTCATTCTCCCAATGATGTGACCTTGTTATCAAATGACAACTCATGTCAATGGCTGGCTAGGAAACCATAGCCATCTTTGATCAACGAGCTAGTCAGGTAGAGGCTGACTAGGGACATCTTGTTGTCTATGTATCCACACATGTATTTGAGTTTCCGATCAATACAATTCTAGCATGGATAATAAACGATTATCATGAACAAGAAAATATGATAATAACCAATTTATCATTGCCTCCAGGGGATATTTCCAACAATGGATGGCATCGTGACTAGTCAACGTCTCTTTGAGTCGAATGGCAAGTTACTCATGGTAAGGCGGTGACAATACGTGTGTATGCGCTCTCGTCCTTACAATCATAAGGTCGAGGTTCTGGAGGCAGGCATTGACGCGGGCGTATGGATTCCGCAGATGGACGGGGTGTCTGGCGCATTCCCGTGAAGCTCAACTGGATCAAGAGCTCGTGGGACGTCATCAAGCTGAACGTGTGCTGAACGCGGAGTTGCCGTACGTTCGGTGCTTGATCGGTTGGATCGCGTAGAAGTTCGACTACATCAACCGCGTCACTTGACGCTTCCGCTCCCGGTCTACGAGGGTACGTAGACACACTCTCCCCTCTCGTTGCTATGCATCTGGTAGATAGATCTTGCGTGATCGTAGGAAAATTTTAAAATACTACGTTCCCCAACACACGCTTACATGGCGGACTGGCCGGAAGCGTCCGCGCGCCCTCGTATCATCCTACATTTGTCCTCAATGCGAGGGTTCACGGACAGTCCGGACGTCTAGGGATGATATGAGCCTCCTACATTTGTCCTTAATAAGAGGGTTCACGGACAGCCCGGATGTATAGGGATGATATGAGGGGTCTGGTTGTATTACTTTTTCCCCTCTCTCCCTCCCGGTCACTGACCGGGCGCATCCGCGGTCGTTGGAGGAGGATTTGAGAATGCCGGTGGTAGATGATCTTATGTTTATTGCAAGAAATTCAGATTTCAGAACCGTGCATGCTGCCGAGCATCACCTTCGCTGTAGTATTGCCAAAAATCTCAACACCTCTGTTAGAAGGGAAAGAGCTTTGATGGAATAGTTGTTGCTGTATTGCTTGAGCCTCGTGGGCATATATATATATATGAGTACATGATCTACTTGGAGTACAAGGCAAGCCAGAATATTTCCTAGTCTAACCTATGTTTCCTAATACAATCACGTTACTCAACATCCCCGCGCAGTCACAACGGTAGCGACGCAGACGATGAGACTGGAGAAGAATCCGAAGGAAAGCCGACGGACACCCCCCCCCCCACACAGTCGGAACGGTCGACGCATCGCGGAGTCGTGGCCGGAGTGGAAACCGATGAGGTTGCTCAAGCAGGCGGTAGCCCTTTGTGCCGTTTGTCGATGTAGCCGAGAACGTATGTGGTGGAGCCATGGTCGAGGTAGCCATGCGAAGAATGCCATGGTCGATGTCGAGTCGGGGTAGCCGGTGTCGAGGAAGTCGTCATGGAGCCGCGGGCGCAAGGGGGCGCCGAGTTAGAATGGGCGCTGTGGTGTCGAAGTAGTGGTGCGCCGGGAAGAAGATGTTGTTGATGACGCGTCGCGGCGGGTTTGCCAAGCTCGGGGACACTTCGTAGACGAAGGCACGCACCGGTGTTGCCAGCACCGGGCATGCGTAGACGGACGAAGACGAAGTTGACGAATCGCCGACCGGGCTTGCCAGGCCCGGGGACACGTCGTGGATGAAGGCACGCATCATTGTTGCCAGCACCGGGCATGCGTAGACGAGGGACCTGCACGAGCTGTACGCCATGTCGGAGAAGTCGGAGGGGCCAGCAGAGAAGACCTCGACGACGATTGCGGCGTCCATCGGCGCGGGGCTGATGTCACCAACGGTGGTCGGAGTAGACGAAGTGGTCGGGGTAGATGACGGCGACGCTGGTGACGCGCTGGTGCTTGGAAGAAGACGAAGGGGGTGGACGGGCACCGGCGACGCCTACGAAGGTAGCGGCGGCAGCGGCCAAAGAAGAGCGGCGGCGGCGGCCTGACGGCGGCGGCGGCGGCGGCTAGGTTAGGAGTGCGGCGGTGGTGCTCGAAGTAGGAGAAGAACCCTGACAGCGTGACGAAGACCGGCGCGGACGGTGACGTTCCCGCACCAAGGGAGATGGTGCGACGCATACCACGGGAAGTCGACACGCGTTGACGGCGGAGTGGACCGTGGGCCGCGGCGCTACGGCCCGATGGGGCAACGCTACGACCCGAAGGGGCGACGCAACGGCGGTTCGCGAGTCGGTGCAACCGCGGGGACGACCTCGGGGCGGTGGCGGGGACCGCGTATCGCGGCACTACGGCCCGTAGGGGCGACGCAGCGGCGACAAACGAGTCGATGCAGCCGCAAGGAGAACCACGGGCCGGCGGCGCTACAGCCCGACGGGGCGACGCGGCGGCAGCCCATTGCTCGATCGGCGGAGGGGCGCGCTGAACTCGGGACAATCTTCACGGGGCCTGCGGAGGCGCGCGCAACCAACGGGCCAGGTTGATCGCGCGGTGTAGATGAGGCGGATCGCGGCGGCGAGCGGGTGATCAAGCCGATCGCGCGCGAGGTCGGGGATGCCGCTCGATGGAGGCGTGGTGGCGGCGGAGTCCTGGATGAGGCCGGCGACGGCGGACGGCGTGGGACGTCAGCGCCGGCACCCGGGCTACCAAAGTAGCGTCGGAGCCCGGGCAGCGAGGCCCGAGCGACCAACGGAGCAGCGGCGCCCGAGTTGACGCAGCCGACGAGCCTGATGCAGCCGAGGACGAGGCCGACTCGACATGGGAGCCGCCGTGCAGACGCGGCGGAGGCGGGTGACGCGGATCGATGGCGGGCCGGCGCGCGAGCGACCGCTATGATTGGTCGTCGCACGGCGCGTGGCCGCCGGGTCGGGGCGATGCAGGTGTTCCGGTCGGAGCAGGGTGGTGACGGCCGGCGCAGGGCGACGGCCGGACCGACGCGCGGACGGCGGCCAGCCTGGACGAGCCGCCTCAGCGCGTGTGGCCGTCGGGTCGGAGAAGAGGCCGGCTGGTCGCGCCGGGTTTATAGTAGAGGCGCTTGGGGGTCGACGGCGGCGGCGGGCGACGCAAACCGATCAAGATTAGATCGAAAAACCAAAAAGAAAAACGCCGATCAAAACGACCGACGAGAGAGCGAAAAAACCCGGATCAATGGCTCGGGAAAAAGACTCTCTAGGGCAGCCGGCCAACACGGCCGGCGGACGAACCCTAGGTACGGGCGGCGTGGCCCCCGGCGGCAGTCATGGAAGCCGACCGCCCTAGGGGTGGCGCGCGGGTGCGGAAGCGTCAGCGGCTAGGGTTTATAACCCGGAAACTGATACCATGTTAGAAGGGAGAGAGGTTTGATCGAATAGTTGTTGTTGTATTGCTTGAGCCTCATGGGCATATATATAGGAGTACATGATCTACTTGAAGTATAAGGCAAGACAGAATATTTTCTAGTCTAACTATGTTTCCTAATACAATCACGTTACCCAACAACCTCGACTGGCTCGTTGATGTCCTCCTACGTACAACGTACTACGGCCTTGACTGAGAGACGCCTACGTACCACCCCGATTGGGTGCCCAACGACACGAAGCTGCATGCATACCAACCCCGTCCGTGTCCGTGTCGTCAGATAGTTCCCATGTCGAGTCGGATTTCCTTTCCATCTTCTACGCGGACCCCCCTTCCCATATTTATATGTACCGACCCGACGCCTCCACGAAGTAAATATCCAATCGAACGCCACAGTCGGCGCAGCAGCAGATCGACTACTCGAGCCATGGCGTCTACTATCCAACAGTGGGCCGACCTCCCGCCGGATCTCCTGGGGCAGGTCATCGCCCGCCTCCCCTTTCCTGACGACCGTGCCCGGCTCCGTGCCGTTTGTCGTCCATGGCACTCGGCGGTGCGTGAGCACGTCTGTCCAGAGCTGCCGTGGATCATCCACTCGGACGGCACGTTTGTCACCCTCCCTGATTACCGTTTCCACCGTCGGGTTCCTTTCCCTGACAACACGAAGTTCATAGGCGCCACCAATGGTTGGCTCGCCCTATACTACACCGACGCCATCAATGGACGACGCAGCTACCTCTTGCACAACCCTTTTACTAGGACTACCATGCAACTCCCTGGGCTCGACTCTCTCATCGGAATGGTCTCTGACAAGTTCGAGATCAGAAAGATGCTCATGCTGTCTCAACAAGATGATCTCGTCGCCGTAACAACCAACAGTTGCAATTACCCCATCATCTTGTGCCGACACGGGAAATCCGGTGTGTGGTTTCCGGGACCGAAAGAGATGCCATATGCATCTATATTCGACATCGCATTCCATAAGCGAAATCTCTATGGGATCACCGTTCATAATGAGCTTGTCGCCTTGGGTCTTGAGGAGGATGATGATGGTATACCTATTGTCAAAACTCTTGATTATGTTATCAAGCACATGACGAAGGAAGAAGATGAAGAATATGAAGAATATGATGATGACGACAACGACGACGATGGCTACGTTGATGTGTCAATCAATCAAGAGGACGAAGAGGTGAGGTACAACCAGACGTCGGACAATGATAAAGAGGAAGAGATGGAGCACAATGAAACATCGAGCCTCGACGAGGAGGACGAACATTTGGAGTGCAACGAGACATCGCTTCTCGAGGACATGATTGTTGATGTTAATGCAATACTAAAGAAGCTGGAGGATGAAGGCAATGACTTCGGCTTTGACGGTCATGAAGAAGTTTCAATCATAGATGACGACGAATACGCGGCGGAAGACAAAGAGTGCAATGACATGAATTTTGAAGGTGCTTTGACGATGCCGGACGGCATCGAGGAAGATGATTCCGGGTGCGACGAGGACCTACCCTGCAAATCGAGAGATTACACCGAGACCAGCCGACATTTGATTGCATCGAATGACAAGTTGTTCATGATAAGACGGCAAAGATGCATACCATGCACCTCTGCTGGCTACAATCTCAACGTGGAGGCCCTTGAGGCGAACATAGATGCAGGTGTCTGGGTTTCGTCAACGGCCGGCGTGACCAACACATTCTTCGTGAGTGAGCGTCACTCAAAATCGGTTCCCGCGAGCAGAGATGCCGATGATGGACTGAACAGTCTGAACTGCTACTTTGTGGAGGAGCATGACATTGTGCACTTCGAATCCCAAAGCTTGGATGAAATTGTGGACAGGAAATCCACGTGGTTTTTCCCTCAATGTATAACTGTGTAAATGGCAAGGGTTGTTGTTACCTGATGAATTTTTGTTTTCTCCTGATATCGGCAAAGCCCCTGCTTGCTCGTAACAAAAAGTCAGTACCTGATGCACTAAATTACTAGTAAGCCGTGGCTACCATGTATCCCTATTATTCATTTGTTCGGTTTACAGGTTCTGCCTGCCTGCTAGTATTTCACACTGTAAAACAAATTCTGTTAGATTGGAGATGTCGTTGAGTAAAATGCACTCCCGAAGGGACGTGGAGTATCGCCTCTGGAACTCAAATGCTCCCCGATGAACAGTCAAATTGATAAAAAGTAGTAAAAAATGATCTAAAATTTTATTTGGGTAAACTTTGACAAATGTTTTTTGTGCTTGCTGTTGTGGATATAATCCTGGCAATACTACAGGGGTATGAATGTATAGACAATTGTATCTATCGAATGGTGTAAGTGGGAGTACGCACAATGGTTTTTATAGATTTACACCCTACTCCCGTGCTGCTCTTAACTCTTGGTGTAAGGCACAAGATGTAAATGTTTAACCCTCAGTCCGGTGCTCCCCTCCCAGCTCATATAGAGTGCGCCAGGAGGGGGTACATTATGGGCTGGTACTAGTAGAGAAATGGCTAGACACAGGTGACGCGCCATTTCCAATCAACGCCACCAATATTGTTTTTCTAATAGTGATGGCGTTGACATATTTGGTATGTCACCTTTATAATGTTAGTGTTGGCGATGCTTTTCTCTAACATGCCTCAAATTGGTTCACCCAGTTGTACTGACCAGTTAGATTAATGGTGGCGTTAGATTTCTATGCACGCCGTGGGTATTTAACCTACTGCTGCCGCTTTGATAACTGGTATGTCAGAAATAAATTTTCCTTTATTAAAAATAAGAATATTATTTGGAATTACTGTTATAATTTATATTAGAGCATCTCCAACAGGCGCGCTTAGCGCCGCGCCCAAAAAAATCATATACCGCGCGCGCAAAGTCTGTTTTGCCGCGGCGCGCAGTGCTGGCTCCAGCAGCAGCGCTATTTTGCAGCGCGCGCGTCCTGCTCCAGCGGTGCCCAAAAATACAGCGCGCGCACACTTTTTTTTCATACTTTAAAATTGCATTAAAATAAAAGGATACAAAGATAGATAGTTGAAAACATAGGTAAAACATAGATAGATAGGTCTAAAACATAGATAGATAGATATATAGTTCGAAAACACAAAAAAAAAAAACTAATCGCTCCAGTCATCTCCATCATCGCCTTCGTTGTTGCTGTCGGAGGAGGTTGACAACCAGATGTCGAACCAGCGGTCATCTTCTGCGGTGAAGATCGTTTGGCCGCCAGCATCGCGGATGGCGCACTGCTGACACGCCAATTCCCTCCGACGACGCCTGTCCTCGCGGCGACGTTCCCAGTACTGATGCTCGGCGACGACGTCCTCCGGGTGGAGGCGGCGCCACTCCGCCATGCGCCGCTCGTCCTCCTGGGCGACGAGGAGGCGGTTCTGCGCCGCCGTGTGCTCCGCACGATCTCGTGCGGTGTGTAGACGAGGCGGCGGGGCGAGCTCCAACGCCTGCTCGAGCGTGCGGGCGTCGTCGAAGTTCATCTGGCGACGCGGCCTGCCTAGGCGCCACGCCGCCGCGTCGTACGCGCGGGCGGCCTCGTGCGCCGTCTCGTAGGTGCCGAGGGGAAGCCGGAGATCCCCGGAGCGTATCTCGGCGTAGAAGCCGCCGCCGTTCGGGCGCTCGCGGACGCCGCGGTAGCCCGACGAAGAACGGCGGCGCGGCGGCATGGTGACGCGTCGGGGGCGGCGGCGGTGCTCCGGTGCGGCGGCGGTGCTCCGGTGCGGCGCTCGGGGGCGGCGGGCGCGAGAGAGAGGAAGAGAGAGGGAGAGAGAGCGGTGGAGCGAACGGGGCGCGTGCGCGGCGTTTTATAGGCGCGCGGGGCGCGCCGCCGCAAAAAAGGCGCGCGAGAGGCCGCCGTTTCGCGCACGCGCGCAATCGGTTCCCGCGCGCGAGTTTTTCCCGCCGCCGCTGGAGCGCGTAAATTTTCCCGCGCGCGCGAAATCGCTAGTTTAGCGCTCGCGCGCCTTTTTGCGCGCCTGTTGGAGATGCTCTTAGTGAAAAAATCTTGGTATTACCATTATTAAAGTAATAATATCATTTTGTAAATGGTGAAGATTTCTTTGTTTTACATTTTTATATTATATTTTGAGTCTTTTAATTGTTTTACCTTTTTATCATTTCTAAATGGTGTACATTCTATATTATATTTTTTAGTCTGTTTTATTTTGAGTCCTTTTATTGTTTTTTGAGACTTTTAGTTATTAAAGTAAGCTTATTAATTTTGAGTCTTTTATTATTTTGAGTCTTATATTATTTTAAACCTTTTAATTATTTTGATTTGAGTCTTTTATTATTTTGAGTTATTATTATTATTATTTTTCGAGTCTTTTCTTTCCCTAATAATAATAATAATAATAATAATAATAATATAATAATAATATAATAATAATCTAATATAATAATAATAATAATAAAGCGATTATCGCTTCTGCCCGTCCGCTCACACCGTCGTCGCACTTTTGCTAAAACCTCCCTGTGTTTTTCCATAACCCGCAATCCTTCTTTTACTGAAAACGGTCCATTTAAAAAAAACGCGTCTTATCCAGACGTTCTTTCTTCCTTTCCACACGTAGCGGACAGGAGGAGGTGAGCTGCGGGCGGAGCAGCCGCAGAAGTGCAGGAGCGGCGCGACGGAGCAGGAGAAGTTGAGTGGCCGAGCCCTTGTCGCCGGACGGATACAGCCGCCTCCCACTTCCTTTCCAGCCGCGGCGGAGCAGGAGAGTTTCAGGCCCATGGCGAGCGCCGTGGTCGCGTGGCCATCCTTGCTGCGCTTG
>LR738713.1:699596147-699645221 GCA_902687465.1 Secale cereale
AGAGAGAGAGAGAGAGAGAGAGAGCCCATCTGAAGAAGATAAAAAAGGGCGTGGTCAACCGGTGGGCGGGGTCGGTTGGGACTGCACGACCACTCGAGAGCGGTCGGTGCGGGAGCGACGGCGGCCTCGAGCGCACGGCCATGGCCAACTTGTCTGCAGAGGAGCCATGGCCACCGCCCACCGGGAATGGCTGCGGGATTCCCGACACCGCGTGAATGAGGAGCTTTCGGCGCCGGGCGGCATGCCATGGTCGGGGAAGAAGAGCAGAGCCAGAGATCCCCAGGCGGCGTTGTCGTGGGTGCAGCTGGAGCACGGCCGGCCGTCGTGGCATTGGGAGGCTGGAGCACGACCGGGCATCCATGGGGGGAACTGGGGGAGAGGGGAGGGGCGACGCAAAGCCGTTCGTGGTCGCTGAATAGAAAAGAGGACGAGCAGCACTGGGGGTGGTGTGGTGAGGAAGATGGTGGCGGAGCAGCGCGGGTCTAGAAGATGGAGGCGGAGCACGCGCACTGGAGGATGAGATAAGAGCATCTCCAGCCGTTGGCCCCCCAGGGGGCGTCTAAAAGCGCCGCCTGGGGGTGAGCCGGCGCAAAAAATGGCCCTGGGGTGAGTCGGTCCCCAGCCGTCGGCCCCCAGGGCCGCCCCCAAGCGCGTATTAAAATAAAAAAACAAAGACCGTTCGGCGAAGTTATGATAAAAACATGTTAAATTTCGGCCAAACATGACAAATTTCAGTGAAATTCGCGCATTTTCATTACATTAACCTAATCTAAAAAAGAAACGGGCTGAAGTCATCACTGCCATCGTCGTCGTCGGCCTTCTCCTCCTTGACGCGGGCGCCCTTGCTGGACCCCTACCCGGCGTCGCCATGGCAGACTGGCGGCGGCGCGCCGTCGTCTTCGTCGCTGAGAGGAGGAGTGAGAAGAAGAGCGAGAGGAGGAAGACGAGGAGGAGGCGAACCTCCTTGGCGCCCATGCGCGTCGGTGTTGCGACGGGGCGGCCCCCGTCGCAGCATAGGTCAACGACGGGTTGTTGCGGCCGTGGACGTATGCCAGCATGCCCTCCAGCATGCGGCCGGGGATGCCCCACCACAGGTGGCGCCCCTCGCTGTTCTTCACGCCGCCGACCACCGGCGCGCCGTTGGTGGACGCCAGGTGCTGCTGCTGGCGGCGTTGGAAGTACGCCGCCCAAGCCGCATGATTGTCGGCAGCGTACTGGGGGAGGGAGCGCTCGGCGTCGCTCAGGGAGGTGCACGCGACCTCGACCTCCTCGGCGAAGTACTTGGGCTTCGCCACGGCGTCGGGCAACGGGGGAACGAGCACTCCCCCGTCGCTGAGCCGCCACCCCGTCGGCCCGGCGCGCATGTCCGGCGGCGCCGGGATGTTCGCCTGGAACAGGAGCCAGGACTCCTGTTCGCGGAGCGAACGGCGGCCGAAGCCATTGGCCGCCGCCTCGTCTCCGGGGAAGCGCCCTGCCATGGCGACGGGCTCGGCGGTGGTAGAGAGGGAGAGAGAGGGGCTGCCGGTGGCGCTCATGAGAGGAAGACGGAGACGGAGAGAGAGGGGCTGGGCGGCGGCGAGGGGCGAGTCTGGTGTGGGCACAGGCGACTGAGAGACCGTCGGCTTTATAGCCGCTCAGCGTTCGTGTTTACGCGTGCGAGGGAGGGGAGGCGTCGGCGCGCCGTCCCGTGACGCGCCGCCCGTGAGGAATCAATGGTAAGGCTGACCGGCGGCAGCCTTGCCATTGATTCCCCACGGGAACCGAGGCAGTTGGGGGAAGACGAGCCACCGTGTCACTGACGCGGCTGGCCCGCGGCTTTTTCACGCCAAAACAGTTCGCCCCGGCGCCCCCGGGCGCCCCCAGTGTGCCGGGTTCGGCCTGGGTCCACCGGCGCAGTTTTCGGCCCAGGCCAGCGAAAATCGAGCTCCTAGGGGCGCGACTGGGCCGTTTTTTCGGCACCGGCGCTAAAAAAACGCCTGGGGAGGCCTTCTTGGGGCTCGGCTAGAGATGCCCTAAGGACTCGGGAACTGGATGCTTTTTTTAGCAACTGTTGTGGGGTATTGGAGTCTGCTAGACGGTGTTGTTCGATTTTTGGCGAGATGGTGATGTTCGTACCAGCACTAAATAAAATAGATCTTTCTTTTACGGGTGAGCACCGATTGCATGGTGGAGAGGTGGCCGTGCTCCACGCCTCGCTGAGTCTGGGCAGCCCCTGGACCCGTCCACTGGCCGCGACGGCTTCCGCCGTTCAAGGGCCTCTTTCTCTAGCGGCGCCGGCGAGGTGCTGGACCTCTAGCTGCACCTCTAGCTAGCCGGCGTCGCCTGGCTGCCTGCTGCCATTCATATTGCACAGGTGACACTAATCAGTTCATCTATTATTTGCTTTTATCGATCTTTTTGTTAATTGCTATAATAAATTAGATCCTTCAACATAGCTTAATTAACCAACTTTGTGTCTCGTTGTGATAAAATAATTGTTAATATTCCTTTTACATCAGCCCTTAGGGCATGTAATAATGGCTCCATATGTCTGTTTTTGAGCGGGGTATATGATTATTATATACAATAATTGAAATATATGCGAGTGAAAAATTGGAAAGATACTCGCTATTCTGCGGAACCGCCTAACCAATATTGCTTATGTAGAGTTTGCGTCTGTGTTGTAATGTCATCACCAACGACGCGCCCGACGACAGGTTCCTCACCCACGACTACTCGTGCGCATACTCGATGCTCTCCTCCGACCACGTGATAGATCTCAACGCGGAGCACATCCGGGGCTTCAACGCACCTATCAAGGTCAAGATCTTCGGCTGGCTTCTCTGTCGTGACAGGTTGAGTACGATGGCTAACTTGCATCGCAAGACCATCACCTTGGATTCGACATGTCCTCGGTGCACCCTCGCACCTGAGGACACGACTCACCTCGCCATCCTCTGCCCATGCGCGACACAGGTATGAGTCCTCTTGGGGATGACGCCTCCGCTCTCCATCGACCTTGTTTGGGATACTCCTACGCCGGTGGGCCTCGATATCAACATCTGGCCCTCGCCATCATCAGAAAGCTTTGGGACTCTGAGAATGCTCGTGTTTTTCGCAAAGAGGTTCACCCACCCTTGGACACCCTCCATAACATCATCTCAGATTTGACGCTTTGGGCCTTCAGATTTAAGGACCCCCATTAGCTAGGAGGCGGCCGTATCTTGGCGTCTGTACCTTTCCTCTCGTTGTAACCACTGATATAACCTGCCCTCTGGGCTTTTGAGTAATATATTCAGGTGGGGATCATCTCCCCCTCGTGATTGATCAAAAATAATATTGAAAAGAAATATGTAGTTTTTTAAGGAGAAGATATTTGGGTCTCATTGAGATGTGCTGATGTAATGCCCCGGATGTAATACTTTCCCTTTTGGGCATATAATATATCTCCGGCTTCATCTATTTCCATTCCGGGTTCTTTGTCTTTGGGTTTTCGTCATTTTGTTGTGTGAGTGTGTGGCATTCATTCATATCATGTAGACATGTGCATCGCATTGCATTTGTGTTGTCGGTTGCATCCGGTTCCACGCGTTCCTTCCCGTTGTCCGTTTCGCGTTCCGGAGCTCCCTCACGTGTCCGTGACGTCCCGTAGGCCTACTTTGTTGTTTGGTCGTGTAACGTTACCGGTGTGCCGCGAGGTTGTTGTGTGTGTTGTTGTTTTGTTGTGTGCAACCCGCCTCTCAAATCTCGTCGCGTTTGGACTCCGTTTGCTATCCCTTCCGTTATTCGTGTGGGTCCAAAGTGCCTTCACTTTGTGTCCCAGAAACACCCCTGCTGCAGTCCACTACCTTCTCCTAGGCCCATCTAAACTACCCCCGCGATCGGATCCGTCGGATCGCGATCGGAGGGCTCCTAACACCCCCAAATCCCCCCAAACCCTAAAAATCTGCTATATAATAGACCCCTATGTCTATTTTTGGCATCTCTAGCCTCTTCCTCCTCCTTCCCCTAAAAATTTGGATCTGGCCACCCCCTTCTCTCCACTTGGCAGCTTCTCCCGAGGGAACCAGCCGGATCCAGCCAGTTCCCTCGATCGCCAGATCCGCTGGGTCAACGCCTGCGCTCCTTCGATCGATTGCACCGAGCCGATCCAGTCATCGCTTCGCATCGCCGTCGCCATCTCCTCCAAGCCGCCTTCCGCCGCCTCCGGTCGGGCCGGTCCAGCCGCCCGACGCCTCCAGGCGCGCCGCTCCTCGCGGGCCGCAACCGCCAGGCCCCGCCGCGCGGGCCTCTCCTTCCAGCCACCCGAGCCGGGCCGATCCGCCAGATCTGCTTCCCCGGGCCCGTTGTGTTTTTTTCTTCAGTTTCTGAGGTTGAACTCCCCCTCTTTTTCTGCTAAGTCCCTGTTAGATTAGTTGCTGATGCCGTTTTAGAACTGCTGTAACTTTGTGTGTGTTTGTCCGTTTCGCGCAAATAGCATGTCCAGACGTTCGTGGTGACTAGCACTACGTTTCATCTTTTTGTATCATGCATGTTAGAGATCATCTAGATGCTTGTTTTCCCGTTGCAATAGTGCATCCCGATATAATTGCTGCTATGTGATGTTTTTATGTCATCTTTGCATAGTGATATCTTTTATCTCGTTTGTCCGAATGATGCAAATAACATGTCCACGTGTTCGTCTTGCCATGCTCTCCATGTTGTTTGTGATAGGTTGCATGATAGATTTATTCTTGCCATGCTTATCATCGTTGCAAAGTGTCATGTGGCTGTGATGTTGTTTCACTTGTTATGAAATGCCATCTTGTTGAGCTCGTTGCTATCGTTGTGTTTATCTCCATGATGCATGCTTGTATGTTTCGGAATCACCATCATGTGTATTTTGATGAGGTGCTTACCACTTACCATGTTTAGTTTCGAGGTGACTTAAACTTGCTCTTTTAGATGCCATGTTGAAACTGCTGTTTTAGGACTTAGTGTTTTTTCACCAAGTCTGAAATCTGTAACGTTCCGATGCCATGTTTGAGTGATGCTCTAGGACAAACCATGATAGATTTTGAGTGGATCTTGATTGTTCCATGTAGTATATATTGTTGGCTTTTCATTCATGTTCTCACATGCTTATTTAAGTGGCTGTAGCATGTTTATCTTTTGCTCCAAAGTTTCAATAAAATTCTGCTGCCAGAATTTTATTGTCAAGTTCAATATGTCCAAGCTCATTGCTATTGATCCGTGACTCCTTTGGGGGTGCACCTTTGGACTTAATTGCTGTAGGATATGTCTAGTTTGTGTTCATGCTCTTTGCCATATTGTTTGAGTGCTGTAGCTTAATTATTTTATGCTCCGAAGTTGCTATGTTGCTGTAATTTTCAGTTTTCGCTCATTTCTTGTTTCGGGCATAACTTTTAGCCCGTAACTCCGATTTCAGCGAATCTTATATGAAACTTGATTGATTTTCTGTGTAGATTCATAATATCTTATTGTTATCATGTTTTGAGGTGTTTTGCTTGAGTGCTATTTTTCCGTGCTCCGTGTGCATCCTTAGTGCATCCATCATGCATTCATCATTTTCGAGTGCGCATTGCATCTTGTTGATTTGTACTTGGTGTGATTGTATTGTTTAGAGCCGGAAGCTGAGACCGAGTACGAGTACGAGCACGAGGTTTCCAACGAGGTTGAGCACGAGGACCTTTCTTACGATCCGAACGACTTCTCTTCAGGCAAGATGACCGAACCCCGATAACATTACTATCTTTGCCTATTGCTAGTAGATCCGCTCTATAGTTTTGCCTCGATGCCCATGTTCTTCTTGTCAGCCTCCTACTTGTAACCATTGCCATGTTTAACCAACCTACCTATGCAAACCGTTGCTTGGCTAAGTACGCTTCGCTCAGCCCTTCTTATAGCATTGCTAGTTGCAGGTGAAGATCGAAGATGCTTGCTTCATGTTGAAGTTTGGTTGGGTTTTATCACACTATATAAATGCTTAAAATGAAATCATCTATATATTGGCAAGGGTGGAAGGCTAAGCCTTTTGCTTGGTGTTTTGTTCCACACATGCCGTTAGGAACCATATAAACCGGTGTTATGTTCCTTGATTATGCGTTCCTAACACGGTTGGGGTGTATGGGACCCCCTCGATAAACCGCTAAGTGCTAAGTCTTTTCCAGCAAGTCCCAACATTGGTACTATTTGCCTAATAACAAACTAAACTTGCATAGGGAGTAATTAACCCTCTTTCTTAATCAACAACCCCGGGCCAGTGCTCCACATGAGTGTTGGTCCGAAACGGGGAGTCTGCGGGGCCACCTCAAGGAAACTCGAGGTTTGGTAAAAACCTGTAGAATCGCCCATCCGGTCGTGTCCTGAGACTTAGATACGCGCGGCTACTATCAGGGTGTCGACACGCCAGGAGGATTTGCTGGATTAGCCTTACCTTTGTTCGGTATATCTTGAGCACGGGATTCCGAGAATACTCGGGTCTTCCCACTTTGGAGTTGCGACTCCGCGGATCGTGGGCTTGTAATGGGTCAAGTTGGAACACCCCTGCAGGGTTATGAACTTTCGAAAGCCGTGCCCGCGGTTATGTGGCAGATGGAAGCTTGTTAATATCCGGTTGTAGATAACTTGACACAATGTTGCAATACACTACCAGCGTGTGTTCCGTGACCGTCAATTTCCGAATAGGGATTCGGGAGTTGAACACGGAGGGGTTATGTTTGTTGAGCTTAGATAGGATCACTTCGTGATCACTTCTCGTCCGAGGCTCTCTCTTCTCGCTCTCACTCACGTAAGCTAGTTGCTAGTTGCTGCTGCAGACTTATTCTTTTCTTCAGCCTTACCCTCTCCCAAGGCTTAAATAGTCTTGTTACCCGGGAACGGGATTGCTAAGTCCTCTGTGGCTCACAGTTACTTCACCACACCAGATGCAGGTCCAGCTGTGAGTTATCCAGGTGATGGCACCGAGCTGGATTGGGAGTTCGACGAGGAGCGTAGTCGGTACTATGTTCGTTATCCGGATGATCAGTAGTGGAGACTTCTACTAGGATTCGATCCGACCTGTGGATGTTATTTAAGTTTGGTATCTTGACATTTGGATTTTGCCCTTAGAGGGTTGTGATGTTCTTAATGTATGATGTTTGAGACATGTATTGTATTTGTGTGACGTGGCGAGTGTAAGCCAACTATTTATGTTTACATTCCCCTCTTTTACATGAGATGTGCAAAGATTACCAAACTTGAGATCATTCTAGGATGGACTTATGCCTTTAAGTCGTGCCTCGACACGTAGGAGGTATAGTTCCATCCTGGGCATTACAAGTTGGTATTCAGAGCCTTCTCCGACCTAGGAGCCCCCACTGTTTGATCGAATCGTTGACGGTAGAGTCTAGGCACACACTGGAAATATTTTGAGTCCTATATATTATATCGGAGAGTAGGATTTCTTTGCTTCTCATCCCCTTTCTCTCTGGTGAGGACTCCTGACGACTACTCTTGTCTCTCCTACTTTCAAAAATTGCACCAAATTTTTTTAGGAATCCCGCGAGTATTCTGGGATTGTTTCGATGTTCTTGTGACGAGGATATTGTTCTCGATGCCTCCTGTCATTAGGGGTTGTGGCAGTGTCCCGGGGAGTTGAGCTTCGGGGTATTGTCGTCACAAGCATATCGCGGCAGTACTAAATACTTAAGACGGCCGACATCGAAAATCTCTCCTATACGGCCAGTGGCAAGATAACCCCGACATCACCCAGTACTGGGGAGGTAGTTCGGGAGTATTGCCATAGCTTGTTATAGTGGATGCTTTTCGAAGGTCCGAGGTACACAGTTTCCGAGAAAGACTGGTTATGTGTTGAAGGATGAATACACCTGGATGTAGGTTTAGAGTTGATTGCGCGGTGCTTCCCGTGTATCCCCAACACCTGATTACATAACTGGAATCTTTCGGAAATTTATAGGTGGGTTTATCCAGTAGATCGTAGGCATTCTTCCAACGAATGCAGGTTAGTGAGTTCGGGGTTCTACATTGAGTGAAGTGGTATTATGACCGATGTTACTATCAGGAGTTGCATCTTAAAGGGTCCTTGGCTATGCTGATCCGGGGATTGTAAAACCTTTTCGCAACGCGTTCATATGCTTTCAGCACAAAGATGTTAGAACGAAGCTCCTATCTTGTGTTTGTTCCCGTCTGTACCTTGTTGTTTTCTTATTTTATCCTTTTGTCCCCTATGTGGCTTCTCGTGAAGATTGATGTTATCATTTAACTGAGAATTTCATTCGTTCCTCTTGTTCGAATGATTTCATTTGTTCCTATTGTTCGAATGATTATTGTGAAGACTCGTTGCAATTCATTCCATTGATTCAGCTTATACCTTCTGTCAATCAATTGCTGATTCGTGGTCATCTCTTTCAGGATGGCTCCGAAAAAAATTCCCAACGCTAACCCAGAGGCGGAAGAGGTTCCAGATCGTCCTCCTTCCCCTCCTCCTCCGCCTGAGGCTTGGAGAGCGATTATGCAGACTACAGCTCAGAACACCCAGTTGTTGATGCAGATGATGCAGCAGATGCAAGCTAATCAAGCTAATCAGGGTGTTCCAGGGAACCAAGGCAACTTCTTCAACCAGCAGCACCATGCTACTCTCAACCAGTGCTTGGCCAATAATCCAAAAGCTTTCAGTTACTGTGTCGACCCTCTTGATGCTGAATATTGGTTAACCGACATAAAGAAGCATTTTGAGTGCAGTAACGTGAAGGAAGATGGTTATGTGAAGTTTGTAGCCTTCCAACTCAAAGATCAAGCAGCTGATTGGTGGCAACAGTACAAAGACTCCAGGCCAGGTCAAGTGATCTCTTGGGAGAATTTCTGCAAGGACTTTCGCTCTCACCATATTCCTACAAGTGTCATCGAGGGTATGCGTGAGCAATTCCGCAACCTGAAGCAGGGCTCCATGACAGTCTATCAGTATAATGTCAAGTTTCAAAACCTCGCCCGCTATGCTAAGCAAGACATTCCTGATGCCAAGAGCAAAATCTACCAGTTCCGTGGAGGTCTCAAAGATGAACTTCAGCTTGCTCTCACTTTGTTTGAGCCCGATGAGTTCGACAAGTTTAATAACATGGCTTTGAAACAAGAGGCAGCTCAGCTTAAGATGGAGGCTTCTAAGAAGAGAATTCGAGATGCCGTTCACTCTTCCTCATCGTCTCAGATGGTCTCGAAGCATCAGAAATTATGGCTTCCTCCTCCTCTAGTGATTCGAGCTCCATACAACAACTCCAACAACTCCAACTACAAGAACTCTAGTGGACGTGGTTTCTCCCACCCACCCAACCCGAGCAACCAGTCGAAGAAGCAGTTTCAGTCTCAAGGCTCCAAGTCCAGTGGTTCTCATTTCCGTCCTCTTTCAGAAGTGACTTGAAACAAATGCACTCAGAAGGGTCACTATGCCAACAGATGTCTGAACCCGAAGCGTCTTCCACCTCCTCCACCTGTGAGTTCAGCTATTGTCAGGCATGATCCAAAGGCAGCAAGGGTCAATCTGATGAATGCAGCACAAGCGGAGAATTCTTCTGATGTCATTTTGGGTAACCTCTCAGTTAACTCTTTTCCAGCTAAAGTGTTATTTGATTCAGGTGCTACATGTTCCTTCATGTCTCAACCATTTGCATCCAAGCACAATATTGTCACTTCAAATTTGCCTCAGAAGTTGCAAGTTGTTTCTCCGGGCAGGATTATGACTTCTAGTGTCTATGCTCCGGATGTTTCTATTCGCATGGGAGATTATCGCTTTCTGGCTAAACCGGTGGTTCTTGGTAATTCTGACATCGACCTCATCCTCGGAATGGATTGGCTTTCTCAGCATGATGCTCACATTGATTGTGCTCAAAAGGAAGTCAAGATGACTCATCCTGATGAAGATGCGATTATCTTTGCCTCCAGGGATAACACTATCAGGCTTTTCTCTCTCAATGATAAGGGCGAAATTAATGCCATATCTCAAATTCCGGTGGTGAACGAATATCAAGACGTCTTTCCTGAAGAACTTCCAGGCATGCCTCCACACCGTCAGGTGGAATTCGTTATTGAACTCGAGCCGGGTACTGAGCCAGCATGCCGGCGTCCGTACAAGCTCTCTCCGGATGAATTGAAGGAATTGAAGAAGCAGCTTGATAAACAGGAGAGTATGGGTCTCATCAGGCCTAGTACGTCTCCTTGGGGCTGTGGTGTCTTATTTGTCAAGAAGAAAGATGACACGGAGCGTCTCTGTGTTGATTACCGGCCATTGAACAAGAAGACGATTAAGAACAAATATCCGCTCCCCAACATCAACGAACTCTTCGAGCAGCTCAAAGGAGCTAAAGTGTTCTCTAAGCTCGACCTCCGAATGGGCTATCATCAAATTCGCATTCGCGAGGAAGACATTCCCAAGACGGCCTTCAGAACGAGTTACGGATCATACGAGTATACCGTCATGTCCTTCGGTCTCGCCAATGCTCCTCCTACCTTTTCGAGGATGATGCATTACATCTTCAACCCCTATACTGGCGAGTTTGTGCTTGTGTATCTGGATGATATTCTGGTGTTTTCCAAGAATGAAGAAGATCACGAAAAGCACTTACGTCTGGTTCTTGATCGACTCCGAGAGCATAAATTCTATGCCAAGTTCTCCAAGTGCGAGTTTTGGCTCGATAAGGTTTTGTACCTGGGCCATATCATCTCAGCTGACGGTATTGCGGTTAATCCCGAGAAAGTTGAAGCAATTGTCAACTGGGAAGCTCCTCAGAACATCAAGCAACTCCGCAGTTTTCTGGGTCTTGCCAGCTATTGCAGAAGGTTCGTTGAGAACTTCTCCAAGATTGCCAAGCCTCTTTCCAACTTGCTTCAGAAGAATGTCAAATACTTTTGGTCTCCAGAGTGTGAAGTGGCATTCAAAACTCTCAAAGAAAAGCTAGTCTCTGCTCCAGTTCTGACTCCTCCAGATGAATCCAAGCCCTATGAAGTTTTCTGTGATGCTTCTCTTCAAGGCCTTGGTGGTGTGCTTATGCAAGATAAGAGAATTGTGGCATACACTTCTCGTCAGCTCAAGCCAAGTGAGAAGAACTATCCCACACATGATCTCGAGCTAGCAGCTGTGGTACATGCCTTGATTATGTGGAGACATCTGTTGTTGGGCAGAAAAGTCGACATCTTCACTGATCACAAGAGCTTGAAGTACATCTTCACACAGCCGCATCTGAACCTCCGCCAGACTCGTTGGGTTGCAATGATCCAAGAGTATGATCCCAGCATTGAATACACTCCTGGCAAGGCGAATGTGATTGCAGATGCTTTGAGCAGAAAGGCATATTGCAACAGCCTTCTTATCAAGCCGTGCCAGCCTGAGCTTTGTGAAGCCTTCAGGAAGCTCAACCTTCAAGTTGTTCCGCATGGTTTTCTTGCAAATCTTCAAATTGCTCCTACCTTGGAAGATCAAGTCCGTGAGGCCCAGCTCAGTGATACCATGGTGAAGAAGGTGAAACATGCTATTGCTAAGGGCATTCCGAAATACAAGTGCTTCCGTGTTGATGAGAGAGATACCTTGTTCTTCGAGGACAGACTCGTTGTTCCCAAAGGTGATCTCAGGAAGCTCATAATGGAAGAAGCACATGATTCTCTCCTTTCCATTCATCCTGGCAGTTCCAAGATGTATCAAGATCTCAAGCAATCTTACTGGTGGACACGCATGAAAAGGGAGATTGCCCAATTCGTGAATGAATATGATGTGTGCAGAAGAGTGAAAGCAGAACATCAACGTCCAGCCGGTCTTCTCCAACCTCTTCCTATTCCCGAGTGGAAGTTCGACCACATTGAAATGGACTTCGTCACTGGCTTCCCTAAATCCAAGCGAGGGAATGATGCTATCTTTGTGGTGATTGACAAGCTTACCAAAGTCGCTCACTTCCTGCCAGTCAAAGAATCCATCAATGCAGCTCAACTTGCAGAGCTGTACACTTCCAGAATTGTGTCCTTACATGGCATTCCTCAAGTTATATCCTCAGACCGTGGAAGTTTGTTCACTTCAAGGTTCTGGGACTCCTTTCAGTCCTCCATGGGCACTAAGATCAGGTTCAGCACTGCTTTTCACCCTCAGACTAGTAGTCAAGTCGAGCGAGTGAATCAGATTCTAGAAGACATGCTCAGAGCCTGTGTCATATCTTTTGGCATGAAATGGGAAGACTGCCTTCCATTTGCCGAGTTCTCTTACAACAACAGCTTCCAAGCAAGTGCAGGCAAAGCTCCGTTTGAAATTCTCTATGGCAGAAAGTGCCGTACCCCTCTCAACTGGTCTGAAACAGGCGAACGCCAACTTCTTGGCAATGACTTGATCTCAGAAGCCGAAGAAATGTGCAAAGTCATACGTGAGAATCTCAAGGCCGCTCAGTCGCGTCAGAAGAGCTACTATGACGGCAAGCATCGTGATTTGGCTTTCAACATTGATGATCATGTCTATCTCCGTGTGTCTCCGATGAAAGGCACCCAAAGATTCGGTATCAAAGGAAAGCTTGCTCCTAGATACGTCGGGCCTTTCAAGATTCTTGGCAAAAGAGGCGATCTAGCCTATCAACTTGAGCTCCCTTCAAACTTCGCCAATGTTCATGATGTGTTCCATGTGTCTCAACTTCGCAAATGCTTCAAGGAAAATGCTTCAACAAGACCTGTCTTACCGAGAGCATCCCGTTGCAATTCTCGAAGAAACCGAACGCAAGACCCGCAACAAGTCCATCAAATTTCTGAAAGTCAAGTGGTCACATCACACCGACCGAGAGGCTACGTGGGAACGAGAAGATCATCTTCGTTCCGAGTACCCTTCCTTTTTCCAGTCCTAGATCTCGGGACGAGATCTTTTTGTAGTAGAGGAGAATTTGTAATGCCCCGGATGTAATACTTTCCCTTTTGGGCATATAATATATCTCCGGCTTCATCTATTTCCATTCCGGGTTCTTTGTCTTCGGGTTTTCGTCATTTTGTTGTGTGAGTGTGTGGCATTCATTCATATCATGTAGACATGTGCATCGCATTGCATTTGTGTTGTCGGTTGCATCCGGTTCCACGCGTTCCTTCCCGTTGTCCGTTTCGCGTTCCGGAGCTCCCTCACGTGTCCGTGACGTCCCGTAGGCCTACTTTGTTGTTTGGGCGTGTAACGTTACCGGTGTGCCGCGAGGTTGTTGTGTGTGTTGTTGTTTTGTTGTGTGCAACCCGCCTCTCAAATCTCGTCGCGTTTGGACTCCGTTTGCTATCCCTTCCGTTATTCGTGTGGGTCCAAAGTGCCTTCACTTTGTGTCCCAGAAACACCCCTGCTGCAGTCCACTACCTTCTCCTAGGCCCATCTAAACTACCCCCGCGATCGGATCCGTCGGATCGCGATCGGAGGGCTCCTAACACCCCCAAATCCCCCCAAACCCTAAAAATCTGCTATATAATAGACCCCTATGTCTATTTTTGGCATCTCTAGCCTCTTCCTCCTCCTTCCCCTGAAAATTTGGATCTGGCCACCCCCTTCTCTCCACTTGGCAGCTCCTCCCGAGGGAACCAGCCGGATCCAGCCAGTTCCCTCGATCGCCAGATCCGCTGGGTCAACGCCTGCGCTCCTTCGATCGATTGCACCGAGCCGATCCAGTCATCGCTTCGCATCGCCGTCGCCATCTCCTCCAAGCCGCCTTCCGCCGCCTCCGGTCGGGCCGGTCCAGCCGCCCACGCCTCCAGGCGCGCCGCTCATCGCGGGCCGCAACCGCCAGGCCCCGCTGCGCGGGCCGTCGCGAGCCACGCGGGCCTCTCCTTCCAGCCACCCGAGCCGGGCCGATCCGCCAGATCTGCTTCCCCGGGCCCGTTGTGTTTTTTTCTTCAGTTTCTGAGGTTGAACTCCCCCTCTTTTTCTGCTAAGTCCCTGTTAGATTAGTTGCTGATGCTGTTTTAGAACTGCTGTAACTTTGTGTGTGTTTGTCCGTTTCGCGCAAATAGCATGTCCAGACGTTCGTGGTGACTAGCACTACGTTTCATCTTTTAGTGTCATGCATGTTAGAGATCATCTAGATGCTTGTTTTCCCGTTGCAAGAGTGCATCCCGATATAATTGCTGCTATGTGATGTTTTTATGTCATCTTTGCATAGTGAATCTTTTATCTCGTTTGTCCGAATGATGCAAATGACATGTCCACGTGTTCGTCTTGCCATGCTCTCCATGTTGTTTGTGATAGGTTGCATGATAGATTTATTCTTGCCATGCTTATCATCGTTGCAAAGTGTCATGTGGCTGTGATGTTGTTTCACTTGTTATGAAATGCCATCTTGTTGAGCTCGTTGCTATCGTTGTGTTTATCTCCATGATGCATGCTTGTATGTTTCGGAATCACCATCATGTGTACTTTGATGAGGTGCTTACCACTTGCCATGTTTAGTTTCGAGGTGACTTAAACTTGCTCTTTTAGATGCCATGTTGAAGCTGCTGTTTTAGGACTTAGTGGTTTTTCACTAAGTCTGAAATCTGTAACGTTCCGATGCCATGTTTGAGTGATGCTCTAGGACAAACCATGATAGATTTTGAGTGGATCTTGATTGTTCCTTGTAGTATATATTGTTGGCTTTTCATTCATGTTCTCACATGCTTATTTAAGTGGCTGTAGCATGTTTATCTTATGCTCCAAAGTTTCAAGAAAATTCTGCTGCCAGAATTTTATTGTCAAGTTCAATATGTCCAAGCTCATTGCTATTGATCCGTGACTCCTTTGGGGGTGCACCTTTGGACTTAATTGCTGTAGGATATGTCTAGTTTGTGTTCATGCTCTTTGCCATGTTGTTTGAGTGCTGTAGCTTAATTATTTTGTGCTCCGAAGTTGCTATGTTGCTGTAATTTTCAGCTTTCGCTCATTTCTTGTTTCGGGCATAACTTTTAGCCCGTAACTCCGATTTCAGCGAATCTTATATGAAACTTGATTGATTTTCTGTGTAGATTCATAATATCTTATTGTTATCATTTTTTGAGGTGTTTTGCTTGAGTGCTATTTTTCCGTGCTCCGTGTGCATCCTTAGTGCATCCATCATGCATTCATCATTTTCGAGTGCGCATTGCATCTTGTTGATTTGTGCTTGGTGTGATTGTATTGTTTAGAGCCGGAAGCTGAGACCGAGTACGAGTACGAGCACGAGGTTTCCAACGAGGTTGAGCACGAGGACCCTTGTTACGATCCGAACGACTTCTCTTCAGGCAAGATGACCGAACCCCGATAACATCACTATCTTTGCCTATTGCTAGTAGATCCGCTCTATAGTTTTGCCTCGATGCCCATGTTCTTCTTGTCAGCCTCCTACTTGTAACCATTGCCATGTTTAACCAACCTACCTATGCAAACTGTTGCTTGGCTAAGTACGCTTCGCTCAGCCCTTCTTATAGCATTGCTAGTTGCAGGTGAAGATCGAAGATGCTTGCTTCATGTTGAAGTTTGGTTGGGTTTTATCACACTATATAAATGCTTAAAATGAAATCATCTATATATTGGCAAGGGTGGAAGGCTAAGCCTTTTGCTTGGTGTTTTGTTCCACTCATGCCGTTAGGAACCGTATAAACCGGTGTTATGTTCCTTGATTATGCGTTCCTAACACGGTTGGGGTGTATGGGACCCCCTCGATAAACCGCTAAGTGCTAAGTCTTTTCCAGCAAGTCCCAACATTGGTACTATTTGCCTAATAACAAACTAAACTTGCATAGGGAGTAATTAACCCTCTTTCTTAATCAACAACCCCGGGCCAGTGCTCCACATGAGTGTTGGTCCGAAACGGGGAGTCTGCGGGGCCACCTCAAGGAAACTCGAGGTTTGGTAAAAACCTGTAGAATCGCCCATCCGGTCGTGTCCTGAGACTTAGATACGCGCAGCTACTATCAGGGTGTCGACACGCCGGGAGGATTTGCTGGATTAGCCTTACCTTAGTTCGGTATATCTTGAGCACGGGATTCCGAGAATACTCGGGTCTTCCCACTTTGGAGTTGCGACTCCGCGGATCGTGGGATTGTAATGGGTCAAGTTGGAACACCCCTGCAGGGTTATGAACTTTCGAAAGCCGTGCCCGCGGTTATGTGGCAGATGGGAGCTTGTTAATATCCGGTTGTAGATAACTTGACACAATGTTGCAATACACTACCAGCGTGTGTTCCGTGACCGTCAATTTCCGAATAGGGATTCAAGAGTTGAACACGGAGGGGTTATGTTTGGTGAGCTTAGATAGGATCACTTCGTGATCACTTCTCGTCCGAGGCTCTCTCTTCTCGCTCTCACTCACGTAAGCTAGTTGCTAGTTGCTGCTGCAGACTTATTCTTTTCTTCAGCCTTACCCTCTCCCAAGGCTTAAATAGTCTTGTTACCCGGGAACGGGATTGCTGAGTCCTCTGTGGCTCACAGTTACTTCACCACACCAGATGCAGGTCCAGCTGTGAGTTATCCAGGTGATGGCACCGAGCTGGATTGGGAGTTCGACGAGGAGCGTAGTCGGTACTATGTTCGTTATCCGGATGATCAGTAGTGGAGACTTCTACTAGGATTCGATCCGACCTGTGGATGTTATTTAAGTTTGGTATCTTGACATTTGGATTTTGCCCTTAGAGGGTTGTGATGTTCTTAATGTATGATGTTTGAGACATGTATTGTATTTGTGTGACGTGGCGAGTGTAAGCCAACTATTTATGTTTACATTCCCCTCTTTTACATGAGATGTGCAAAGATTACCAAAATTGAGATCATTCTAGGATGGACTTATGCCTTTAAGTCGTGCCTCGACACGTAGGAGGTATAGTTCCATCCTGGGCATTACAGCTGACCATCATGATATTTACTATGGTTGTCACCGATACTGTTTGCATTACAGAGAGGAGGAAGGAATGAAGAATAGAGAGTGAGAAGGAAGGAATGAAGAATAGAGAGAGTGCGACAACGATGCAGTTTCATATTTCACACTTGTAGTATATTAAGGCAAGCAAGACCTCTCACAAAGGAGGGGCTTCCCTCACGTCCACCTTGATTGTGCAATAAAGTAGTCAAGTTCATTGTTAAAGGATTAACCACATTCACATATGTTGTGATCATGCGGACACCAATGGGCGAGGACGACGATTGTGTTGAAATAGAGGGCGTGGGCCTATCAGTGGCAAGGGCTTGAGAATGCTTAGTGGATAGGATTATTGAGCTATTTTTTTTCTCCCGTTGCAACGCACGGGCATGTTTGCTAGTAGTTATTAAAGTAAGAATATTTATTTTGAGTCTTTTATTATTGTAAGTCTTTTTTGAGTCTTTTATTATTTTGAGTCTTTTTATTATTTTTACCTTTTAATATTTTATGTCTTTATTATCTTCAGTCTTTTTTATTATTATTTTGAGCCTTTTTATTATTTTCCGGTGCTGCCCTACTGGGCCTAGCCCAACATTGCATCCGACTTGACCGGGTCAAAACCAAGGCGGACACGGCCCCGCCCAAGTGTTCGCTCAACCGGTGTAAAGGCTCGTTTCTTATTTATACGAGAATGGTATGCATGTTTTAGACCTCAGCTTGTGCCTCCCTGCGATCGTCGGGTTAGGGCACATCTTGACACGATCGATCGTGAAGCCATGATATCGGTCATGCAACACATGGGTTTCAATTCCAAATGGATCAAATGGATAAGATACATCTTTAGCTCTGGCAAATCATCGGTCCCACTTAATGGAGTCCCCGGATGACAATTTCCGTGCAAAAGTGGCGTCAGGCAAGGCGACCCGCAATCCCCTCTAATTTTTGTTCTGGCCGCCGAACTGCTTCAAGCTGTGATCAATGATGCTATGCGAAAACGACTTCTTAAACATCCACTGGATGACGCCAACCGAGGAGACTTTCCTGTTATATAGTATGCCGACGACACGCTGATCATAATGCCGGCCTGCCCAGCTCAAGCACGAACAATGAAGGACTTCCTCACTGACTATGCCACATCTATTGGACTACATATCTGTTGGAAATATGCCCTAGAGGCAATAATAAAAGAGTTATTATTGTATTTCCTTGTTCATGATAATCGTTTATTATCCATGCTATAATTGTATTGATTGGAAACTTAAATACATGTGTGGATAAATAGACAAACTTTGTGTCCCTAGTAAGCCTCTTCAGGACTAGCTCGTTGATCAAAGATGACCACGGTTTCCAGGTCATAGACATGAGTTGTCATTTGATAACGGGATCACATCATTAGGAGAATGATGTGATGGACGAGACCCAAACGTTAAACATAGCTTTTGATCGTATCAGTTATCGCTATAGTTTTCTGCATGTCAAGTATAAGTTCCTATGACCATGAGATCATGTAACTCACTGACACCGTAGGAGTGCCTTGTGTGTGCCAAACGTCGCAACGTAACTGGGTGACTATAAAGGTACTCTACAGGTATCTCCGAAGGTGTCTGTTGAGTTGACATGGATCGAGACTGGGATTTGTCACTCCGTGTGACGGAGAGGTATCTCCGGGCCCACTCGGTAATACGTCATCTCAATGAGCTCGAAGTGACTAAGTAGTTAGTCACGGGATTATGTATTACGGAACGAGTAAAGAGACTTGCCGGTGACGAGATTGAACTAGGTATAGAGATACCGACGATCGAATCTCGGGCAAGTAACATACCGACGAGACAAAGGGAACTGTATACGGGATTGCCTGAATCCTTGACATCGTGGTTCATCCGATGAGATCATCGAGGAACGTGTGGGAACCAATATGGGTATCCAGATCCCGCTATTGGTTATTGACCTGGGAGTGTCTCGGTCATGTCTGCATAGTTTCCGAACCCGCAGGGTCTACACACTTAAGGTTCGGTGACGCTAGGGTTGTTAGTGAGAACAGTGCATGGTAACCGAAGGTTGTTCGGAGTCCCGGATGAGATCCCGGACGTGACGAGGGTCTCCGGAATGGTCCGGGGACGAAGATTGATATATAGGATGAGAGTGAACGGAGTCCGGAAGTGTTCCGGGGAGCACCGGGGAGTCGTCGGATGACCGAAAGGAGTTTCGGGGGGTCCCGGCAAGTGTTGCGGGCCTCATGGGCCATAAGTGGGGAGACGCAACAGCCCACCCAGGGGCTGTGCGCCCCCCTAGGCCCCTCCACCTGCGCCTGAGGGGCTGGGCCCCCCTAGGGCAGCCGCACCCCCTAAGTCTTGGGGGGCAAGGCGCCTGGGGGGGGAACCCTAACCCTGGCCGCAACCCCCCCCTTGGCCGCCCCATCTGGCTTGGCCGCCGCCCCCTAGGGGGAACCCTAGGGGCGCCCCCTCCCCTCTCTCCCCCCTATATAAAGAGAGGCAGAGGGAGGGCAGCAACACAAGTTCGTGCCTCGGCGCTGCCCTCTCTCTCCCACGAATATCTTCGTCTAGTTTGCAGTGCTTGGCGAAGCCCTGCTGGAATTCCTCCACCACCATCTCCACCACGCTGTCGTGCTGCTGGGTTTCTCCGTCAACTTCTCCTTCCCCCTTGCTGGATCAAGAAGGAGGAGACGTCCCCGAGCTGCACGTGTGTTGAACGCGGAGGCACCGTCCGTTCGGTGCTAGGATCTTCGGCGATTTGAATCGCGGCGAGTACGACTCCATCAACCGCGTTCTTGAACGCTTCCGCTTAGCGATCTACAAGGGTATGTGGATTCGACTCTCCCCTCGTAGATGCATCTCCTAGATTGATCTTGGTGAGCGTAGGAAAATTTTTTGTTTCCCATGCAACGTTCCCCAACAGTGGCATCATGAGCTAGGTTCTTGCGTAGATGTTTTCACGAGTAGAACACAAAGGGGTTTGTGGGCGTTGATGTTTAGATTGCTTCCCTCCTTGGTCTTTCTTGATTCAGCGGTATTATGGGATGAAGCGGCCCGGACCAACTTTACATGTCCACGTACATGAGACCGGTTCCATCGACAGACATGCGACTTTTGTTGCATAAGATGGCTGGCGGGTGTCTGTCTCTCCTATCTTAGTTGAATCGGATTCGACGAAGGCGGTCCTTGTAGAAGGTTAAATAGCAACTTAAATATCACCGTTGTGGCTTTGCGTAGGTAAGAAGCGTTCTTGTTAGATACCCATAGCAGCCACGTAAAACATGCAACAACAAATTAGAGGACGTCTAACTTGTTTTTGCAGGGTATGTATGTGATATGATATGGCCAAAGACACGATGAGATATATTTGATGTATGAGATGATCATGTTGTAATTGTTAATATCGACTTGCATGTCGATGTATACGGCAACCGGCAGGAGCCATAGGGTTGTCTTTAATTTTTGTATGACCTGCGTGTCAATCATTAAGCGCTATGTAATGCTTTACTTTATCGCTAAACGGTAGCAATAGTAGTAAGAGCATGGTGGGCGCGCGACAACCCCGATGGCGACACGATGATGGAGATCATGATGATGGGGATCATGGTGTTACGCCGGTGACGATGGAGATCATGCCGGTGCTTTGGAGATGGAGATCAAAAGCACGAGTTGATGGCCATATCATGTCACTTATGATTTGCATGTGATGTTAATCCTTTTATGCATCTTATTTTGCTTAGGACGACGGTAGCATTATAAGATGATCCCTCACTAAAATTTCAAGATAAAATTGTGTTCCCCCCGAGTGTGCGCCGTTGCGAAGGTTCGTCGTTTCGAGGCACCACGTGATGATCGGGTGTGATAGACTCTACGTTCGCATACAACGAGTGCAAGCCAGTTTTGCACATGCAGAACACTCAGGTTAGACTTGACGAGCCTAGCATGTACAGACATGGCCTCGGAACACGGAAGACCGAAAGGTCGAGCATGAGTCATATAGTAGATATGATCAACATGAAGATGTTCATCATTGACACCACCTCATCTCACGTGATGATCGGACTTGGGTTGGTGGATTTGGATCATGTCACGCTCGGATGACCAGAGGGATGTCAATTTGAGTGGGAGTTATAAGTAATTTGATTAGTTAAAACTCACTTATCATGAACAATAGTCTAAGATGTCTTTGCAAATCTTTTGTTGTAGATGGCTCCCGCAGTAGCTCCCCTGAATTTTAATGCGTTCCTAGAGAAAACTAAGCTGAAAGATGATGGGAGCAACTTTGTGGACTGGCTCCGCAATCTGAGGATCATCCTCACAGCTGCCCAAAAGGTTTATGTCCTAAATGCACCGCTAGGTGAACCCCCCGCTCCGGCCTCTGTGGACGTTATGAACGCCTGGCAGTCGCGTGCGGATGACTACTCAGTAGTACAGTGTGCCATGTTGTATAGCTTGGAAGGAGGACTTCAAAGGCGTTTTGAACGTCATGGAGCATATGAGATGTTCCAGGAGTTGAAGTTCATCTTTGAGAAGAATGCCAAGATCGAGAGGTATGAGACCACCGATAAATTCTTTGCTTGCAAGATGGAGGAGAATTCGTCTGTTAGTGAGCACTTACTGAAGATGTCTGGGTACTATACCCGCATAGCTGATCTGGGACTTGTGTTCCCGGAGGAGGCTATCATTGACAGAATTCTCCAGTCACTCCCACCTAGCTACAAGAGCTTCGTGCAGCATTATAACATGCAAGGGATGAACAAAACCATCGCCGAGCTGTTTGCGATGCTGAAAGTCGCTGAGTCAGACATCCAGAAGGAGTATCAAGTGTTGATGGTCAATAAAACTACCAGTTTCAAGAAGAATGGCAAGGGCAAGAAGGGTAACTCTAAGAAGGGTGGCAAGGCAGTTGCTCATCCAGTGAAGAAACCCAAGGCTGGGCCCAAGCCAGAGACTGAGTGTTTCTATTGCAAGGGGAACAGCCACTGGAAGCGGAACTGCCCCAAGTATCTGGCAGACAAGAAGGGGGCCAACAACAACAAGCAAGGTATATGTGATATACATGTTATTGATGTGTACCTTACCAACTCTCGTTGTAGTGCCTGGGTATTTGATACCGGTTCGGTTGCTCACATTTGCAACTCTAAACAGGAACTACGGAATAAACGGAGGCTGGCGAAGGACGAAGTGACGATGCGCGTGGGGAATGGTTCCAAGGTTGATGTGATCGCCGTCAGCACGCTCGCTCTTCGATTACCATCGGGATTAGTTATGAACCTGAATAATTGTTATTTAGTGCCTGCGTTGAGCATGAACATTATATCTGGATCTTGTTTAATGCGAGACGGTTACTCATTTAAATCAGAGAATAAAGGTTGTTCTATTTATATGGGTAATATCTTTTATGGTCATGCACCCGAAGTAGGGGGTTTATTCTTATTGAATCTCGATAGTGATGATACACATGTTCATAACATTGATGCCAAAAGATGTAGAGTTGATAACAATAGTACCACTTTCTTGTGGCACTGCCGTCTGGGTCATATCGGCGTGAAACGCATGAGGAAGCTCCATGCTGATGGACTTTTGGAGTCTCTTGATTTTGAATCACTTGACACATGCGAGCCGTGCCTCATGGGCAAGATGACTAAGACCCCGTTTTCAGGAACAATGGAACGGGCAAGTGACTTATTGGAAATCATACATACTGATGTGTGTGGCCCGATGAGTGTCACGGCGCGCGGTGGATATCGTTATTTTCTCACCTTCACTGACGACTTAAGTAGATATGGGTATATTTACTTGATGAAGCATAAATCTGAAACGTTTGAAAGGTTCAAGCAATTTCAGAGTGAAGTTGAGAATCATCGTAACAAGAAGATCAAGTTCCTACGATCTGATCGAGGGGGAGAGTATCTGAGTTATGAGTTTGGCAATCACTTAAGAAAATGTGGAATTGTTTCACAGTTGACGCCACCTGGAACACCACAGCGTAATGGTGTGTCCGAACGTCGTAATCGAACCCTATTAGATATGGTGCGTTCTATGATGTCTCTTGCCGATTTGCCACTATCATTTTGGGGATATGCGTTAGAGACGGCTGCATTCACTTTAAATAGGGCTCCATCTAAGTCCGTTGAGACAACACCGTATGAACTGTGGTTTGGTAAGAAACCTAAGTTTTCTTTTCTCAAAGTTTGGGGTTGCGATGCTTATGTCAAAAGGCTTCAGCCAGAAAAGCTCGAACCCAAAGCGGACAAATGTGTCTTCATAGGATACCCAAAAGAGACGGTTGGGTACACCTTCTATCTCAGATCCGAGGGCAAAGTGTTTGTCGCTAAGAACGGGTCCTTTCTCGAGAAAGAGTTTCTCTCGAAAGAATTGAGTGGGAGGAAGGTAGAACTTGATGAGGTTATTGAACCTCTGCTTCAACCAGAAAGTAGCGTAGCACATAAAGATGTTTTTGTGGAGCCTGCAACGGTTGAAGAGGAAGCCAATGATGATGATCAAGAAGCTTCTGATCAAGTTACTACCGAACCTCGTAGGTCGACAAGGGTACGCACTGCACCTGAGTGGTATGGTAACCCTGTCTTGGAGGTCATGTTGTTGGTCAACAGTGAACCTGCGAGCTATGGAGAAGCGATGGTGGGCCCGGATTCCGACAAATGGTTGGAGGCCATGAAATCCGAGATGGGATCCATGTATGAAAACAAAGTATGGACTTTGGAAGTATTACCTGAAGGGCGGAAGGCCATTCAGAATAAATGGATTTTTAAGAGGAAGACGGACGCTGACGGCAATGTCACCGTGTATAAAGCTCGACTTGTGGCAAAGGGTTTTTCACAAGTTCAAGGAGTTGACTACGATGAGACTTTCTCACCCGTAGCGATGCTTAAATCCGTCCGAATCATGTTAGCAATAGCTGCATATTTCGATTATGAAATTTGGCAGATGGATGTCAAAACAGCGTTCCTTAACGGTTTTCTTAAGGAAGAGTTGTATATGATACAACCAGAAGGTTTTGTCGATCCAGAGAATGCTGACAAAGTTTGCAAACTCCAGCGTTCCATTTATGGACTGGTGCAAGCATCTCGGAGTTGGAATCTTCGCTTTGATGAGGTGATCAAAGCGTTTGGGTTTGTACAAGTTTACGGAGAAGCTTGTATTTACAAGAAAGTGAGTGGGAGCTCTATAGCGTTTCTGATATTATATGTGGATGACATATTGCTGATTGGAAACAATATAGAAATTTTGGATAGCGTGAAGGGGTATTTGAACAAGAGTTTTTCGATGAAGGACCTCGGTGAAGCTGCTTTCATATTGGGCATCAAAATCTATAGAGATAGATCGAGACGCTTGATAGGACTTTCACAAAGTACATACCTTGATAAAGTTTTGAAGAAGTTCAAAATGGATCAATCCAAGAAGGGGTTCTTGCCGGTATTGCAAGGTACAAAGTTGAGTAAGACTCAATGCCCAGTGACTGCGGAAGATAGAGAAAAGATGAGTGTCATCCCCTATGCTTCAGCCATAGGCTCTATCATGTATGCAATGCTGTGCACAAGACCAGATGTCAGCCTTGCCATAAGTATGGCCGGAAGGTTTCAAAGTAATCCTGGTATGGATCACTGGACAGCGGTCAAGAATATCCTAAAGTACCTGAAAAGGACTAAGGAGATGTTTCTCGTTTATGGAGGTGATCAAGAGCTCGTCGTAAAGGGTTACGTCGATGCAAGCTTTGACACTGATCCGGATGACTCTAAGTCTCAAACCGGATACGTATATATTCTCAACGGGGGAGCGGTAAGCTGGTGCAGTTCCAAGCAAAGCGTGGTAGCCGATTCTACATGCGAAGTACATAGCTGCCTCGGAGGCGGCAAAGGAAGGTGTCTGGATGAAGGAGTTCATGACAGATCTTGGAGTTGTGCCTAGTGCATTGAACCCAATGACTCTGTTTTGTGACAACACTGGTGCCATTGCTCTAGCCAAGGAACCAAGGTTTCACAAGAGGACCAGACACATAAAGCGACGCTTCAATTCCATCCGCGATTCAGTCAAGGAGGAGGACATAAGCATTTGCAAAGTACACACGGATTTGAATGTTGCAGATCCGTTGACTAAGCCTCTTCCACGGGCTAAGCATGATCAACACCAAGACTCTATGGGTGTTAGATTCATTACCTTGTAATGCTAGATTATTGACTCTAGTGCAAGTGGGAGACTGTTGGAAATATGCCCTAGAGGCAATAATAAAAGAGTTATTATTATATTTCCTTGTTCATGATAATCGTTTATTATCCATGCTATAATTGTATTGATTGGAAACTCATGTACATGTGTGGATAAATAGACAAACTTTGTGTCCCTAGTAAGCCTCTTCAGGACTAGCTCGTTGATCAAAGATGACCACGGTTTCCAGGTCATAGACATGAGTTGTCATTTGATAACGGGATCACATCATTAGGAGAATGATGTGATGGACGAGACCCAAACGTTAAACATAGCTTTTGATCGTATCAGTTATCGCTATAGTTTTCTGCATGTCAAGTATAAGTTCCTATGACCATGAGATCATGTAACTCACTAACACCGTAGGAGTGCCTTGTGTGTGCCAAACGTCGCAACGTAACTGGGTGACTATAAAGGTACTCTACAGGTATCTCCGAAGGTGTCTGTTGAGTTGACATGGATCGAGACTGGGATTTGTCACTCCGTGTGACGGAGAGGTATCTCCGGGCCCACTCGGTAATACGTCATCTCAATGAGCTCAAAGTGACTAAGTAGTTAGTCACGGGATTATGTATTACGGAACGAGTAAAGAGACTTGCCGGTAACGAGATTGAACTAGGTATAGAGATACCAACGATCGAATCTCGGGCAAGTAACATACCGACGAGACAAAGGGAACTGTATACGGGATTGCCTGAATCCTTGACATTGTGGTTCATCCGATGAGATCATCGAGGAACGTGTGGGAACCAATATGGGTATCCAGATCCCGCTATTGGTTATTGACCTGGGAGTGTCTCGGTCATGTCTGCATAGTTTCCGAACCCGCAGGGTCTACACACTTAAGGTTCGGTGACGCTAGGGTTGTTAGTGAGAACAGTGCATGGTAACCGAAGGTTGTTCGGAGTCCCGGATGAGATCCCGGACGTGACGAGGGTCTCCGGAATGGTCCGGGGACGAAGATTGATATATAGGATGAGAGTGAACGGAGTCCGGAAGTGTTCCGGGGAGCACCGGGGAGTCGTCGGATGACCGAAAGGAGTTTCGGGGGGTCCCGGCAAGTGTTGCGGGCCTCATGGGCCATAAGTGGGGAGACGCAACAGCCCACCCAGGGGCTGTGCGCCCCCCCTAGGCCCCTCCACCTGCGCCTGAGGGGCTGGGCCCCCCTAGGGCAGCCGCACCCCCTAAGTCTTGGGGGGCAAGGCGCCTGGGGGGGGAACCCTAACCCTGGCCGCAGCCCCCCCCCTTGGCCGCCCCATCTGGCTTGGCCGCCGCCCCCTAGGGGGAACCCTAGGGGCGCCCCCTCCCCTCTCTCCCCCCTATATAAAGAGAGGCAGAGGGAGGGCAGCAACACAAGTTCGTGCCTCGGCGCTGCCCTCTCTCTCCCACGAATATCTTCGTCTAGTTTGCAGTGCTTGGCGAAGCCCTGCTGGAATTCCTCCACCACCATCTCCACCACGCCGTCGTGCTGCTGGGTTTCTCCGTCAACTTCTCCTTCCCCCTTGCTGGATCAAGAAGGAGGAGACATCCCCGAGCTGCACATGTGTTGAACGCGGAGGCACCGTCCGTTCGGTGCTAGGATCTTCAGCGATTTGAATCGCGGCGAGTACGACTCCATCAACCGCGTTCTTGAACGCTTCCGCTTAGCGATCTACAAGGGTATGTGGATTCGACTCTCCCCTCGTAGATGCATCTCCTAGATTGATCTTGGTAAGCGTAGGAAATTTTTTTGTTTCCCATGCAACGTTCCCCAACAATATCAACTTTCACAAATCTACGCTAGTTCCGATCAATGCCGCACCCAATCTTTGCCAAAACATTGCCTCAATTTTTGGCTGCTCAGTGGCATCTATGCCCTTCACATACCTCGGCCTACCCATGGGAACCACAAAACCAATAGTGCAGGATTTAGCGCCTATGGTGTGCAAAGCCGAACGCAAAGTGTCAGCCACAATGATGCTCATGTCCCATGCTGGTAAGATTGCCCTGATCAACTCTATAGTCACATCACTAGTTATCTTCACAATAGGCACGCTCAAGTTACACCCCAAGATTCTCGAGCAGATAGACAAGATGAGACGCACGTGTCTTTGGAGAAAACAAACAGAGGACGGAATCAAATGCAACTCCCTGGTCGCATGGGACAGGATCTGCCATCCCAAAAAACACGGAGGACTCGGCGTGCTTGATTTTGCGTGTTCAAAACAATGTTGGGGATATCGCTTATCTGGAACTTATTGGTCGACCCATGATAAGGGGTAAATCGGCCAGTTTATCGGCATATCGGCTGATTTATCGGCCGATTTATCTTATCGGTCAGACAGCGGTAAGCGATAAATTGGCCGATTTATCGGCATATCGGAAGATATCTTGAACAGTGGTTCAAAATGATGCCATGTTGATGAAATTCCTGCACAAATTTTACAACCGACATGATGTTCCTTGGGTACAAATGATATGGGACACGTACTCCGGTAACAACATCCCGCATGCAGTAGACCCCTGCCGCTCATTTTGTTGGCGTGATGTCATGCATCTCAGCCCCGTTTTTCGTGGGATTACAACGGTGAAAATTGGGAAAGGTGACATGGCTCTATTCTGGAAGGGCTGCTAGAACCAATCTATACTCGCTGAAACTTTCCCCCGAGCCTACTCCTACACAACTAGGGAAGATATTTCAACGCAACAGTTTCTACAGATCACGGACCTGAATATGGCGTTTCAACTACCGTTGTCGATCGAAGCACATGACGAAGTGCAAGAGATACAGAGAGCAACAAAAGATGTTAACCTCACAAGCAACGACCGTCATGTTTGGTCCTACATATGGGGGAAGACAGATTTCAAAACCAAAGATTACTATACTTTCTACTTCAGAGAGATTCGAGTCCATCAAGTGTATGAATGGCTATGGAAGTCTGTCAGCACACCCAAACTCAAAACTTTTGGCTGGTTCCTTCTCTCAGGCAGGCTGAACTCTAGGAACATGCTCAAACGAAGGCACTATAATATAGGGACTAACTTCACGTGTCTCTTGTGTAACGATCGGACAGAAGAAACTTTGGAGCACCTATTCTTCCACTGTGAATTCTCCAAAGCATGCTGGAGGACACTGAAGATCTCGTGGTCATCTCATGAAGATCGCCTGAAACTATTGGAAGTGGCAAAACACAAATATGACGGCGGCTTGTTCATGGACACGTTCCTCACAGCATCATGGGGGATTTGGAAAGAACGCAACAACAAACTGTTCAGAGGAGTGCCCCCCACGATCACATCCTGGAAACAAAGGCTCAAAGAAGACCTAGACAACCTCACTTATAGGGCTGGGGACAAGAAAAAACCCCTCATCACAACACTTGTAAACTCTTTTGTGTAAATTCGTAGATGTAACATACCCCCCACCCTCTCCTCGAGGGTGGCCCACACTTGTATGTCTTGTAACTCTTTGTTGCAGTAGTACAAGAAGCAGTAGGGGTTCACCCTACTGTCTAATTGATCAAAAAAATGGACACATCTTGTGTCTATTGTTCTCTTCATCTTTATTGAAATGAGTTGTCCCCATCTTGAGCGCATTCATCTCGACCCTGAGGAGTTTGCTCTCATTCTTCAGCTTATCCCCCTCCTCGATCAGCTGATCCCTCTCATCCCTCAACCTAAGAGTCTTGCTGAAGAAATCAGCCCTCTCGTTCAGCAGTTGTCCCCTCCGCCTTCAGTGAGGCATTCGTCACCTTCAGGACCTTGATGGTATTTTCATAAGACTCTAAGAGCTCGCGGTTGAGCATCTCCACATCATATACCTCCTCCTTGACGGTTGTCGGATTAGGCATGTATCCCTACGAAGTAAAAATATTTGAAATAACTAGATATGCATGTGTGTTTGTGATACGTCTCCATCGTATCTATAATTTTTTATTGTTCCATGCCAATATTATTCAACTTTTACATAATTTTGACAACAATTTATATGATTTATTTGGACTAACTTACTGATTCAGTGCCTAGTGCCAGTTCCTGTTTGTTGCATGTTTTTTTTTCGCGGAAAATCCATATCAAACAAAGTCCAAACGCGATAAAAATTTATGGAGAATTACTCTGGAATATATGTGATTTTTAGGAGTTGGAATCAACGCAAATGGGGGGTCACAGTGAGCAAAACCCACCAGGGCGTGCCCGGGTGTATTGTGCCCTCCTTGAATGTCGGTTGGGGCCCTTCTTCTGGCGCAAGAAAGCTAATTTATGGAAAAAATCGTGTTAAAATTTTAGCGCAATCGGAGTTACGGATCTTCGGGAGTTTAAGAAATGGTGAAGGGCCAGATCCGGGGAACGCGAAATAGAAAAGAACCGTGAGACATATCCAATCTCGGAGGGGCTCTCGCCCCTCCACAGCCATGGAGGCCATCGACCAGAGGGGCAACCCTCCTCCCATCTAGGGGGGAGGCCCGATACGTCTCCAACGTATCTATAATTTATGAATTATGCATGCTATTATATTATCCATCTTGGATGTTTTATATGCATTTATATGCTATTTTATATTATTTTTGGGACTAACCTATTAACCCAGAGCCTAGTCTCAGTTTTTGTTTTTTCCTTGTTTTTGAGTTTCGCAGAAAAGGAATATGAAACGGAGTCCAATCAAGCTGAAACATTACGACGATTTTTTATGGACCAAAAGAAGCCCACAGAGTACCGGAGATGCACCCGTGGAGTCCCGAGGCCATCACAAGGGTGGAGGGAGCCCCCTAGGGCATTCCCCCAATCCTTGTCGGCGCCTCGTGGGTCCCCCTGACTTGTCCTAGACGTCAAAAATTCTTATAAATAGGGAAAACCATGAAAATAAACCTAGATCGTGAGTTCCGCCGCCGCAAGCCTCTGTAGCCAGGAAAAACCAACCGGGAGCCCGTTCCGGCACCCTGTCGGAGGGGGAAACCATCACCGGTGGCCATCTTCATCATCCCCGCGGTCTCCATGATGAGGAGGGGGTAGTTCACCCTCGGGGCTGAGGGTATGTACCAATAGCTATGTGTTTGAATTCTCTCTCTCGTGTTCTTGATTTGGCACAATCTTGATGTACCGCGAGCTTTGCAATTATAGTTGGATCTTATGATGTTTCTCCCCCTATATCTTCTTGTATTGGATTGAGTTTTCCCTGTGAAGTTATCTTATCGGATTGAGTCTTTAAGGATTTGAGAACACTTGATGTATGTCTTGCATGTGCTTATATGTGGTGACAATGGGATATTCACGTGATTTACTTGATGTATGTTTTGGTGATCAACTTGCGGGTTCAGTGACCTTGTGAACTTATGCATAGGGGTTGACACACGTTTTCGTCTTGACTCTCTGGTATAAACTTTGGGGCACTCTTTGAAGTTCTTTGTATTGGTTTAAATAGATGAATCTTAGATTTTGTGATGCATATCGTATAATCAAATCAGTAGATACTTGTGGTGACAATGAAGTATCTAGGTGACATTAGGGTTTTGGTTGATGTGTGTCTTAAGGTGTTATTTTAGTACGAAGTCTAGGGCTGTTTGTGACACTTATAGGAATAGCCCATTAGATCGATCAGAAAGAATAACTTTGAGGTGGTTTCGTACCCTACAATAATCTCTTCGTTTGTTCTTCGCTATTAGTGACTTTGGAGTGACCTTTTGTTGCATGTTGATGGATTGTTATATATCAAATTATGTTATTATTGTTGAGAGAACTTGTAAACATGGTCGCATCGAGAGTGCCATTAAGTGTTATCCCGGATGAACCAAAATCAATTAAAGCCACGAGCAATAATGTAGCTACTCAGATAAATAATTATTCTATGGCAAAGAATATAGAGATGTTCACATGCAAAGAAAATATAGATGCAGTTCAACGTCAGCTTGGCAAGGACGGATGCGTACGAATATTATGTGGACCTGGTTTGATCGGTTTAGCCAGTTATACTTCAGAACCTCATTGCTTGGGTGAGACACGTGATAGGTGTTGGAGGTTAAAAACAAACAATAAGAGGAAAATTCCAGGTGATACACGTATGAATGAAGCATGCATGAAGAGCTACCAAGAACCAGTACCTGATCAAATAATTCCTACTTTCCGTACACCACCAGGGAAAATAAGATTAGGTTCCTTCCTAATATCCATCAAGTCAGGACAGAGTTTGTTATATTAGGTAGTTTATTATTTTCTGTTTGAAAAGATATCCACTTTGTTTCCTTGTGCGTGTGTTGTACGTGACAAGAAACCAAGTTGGAACATAACGTGATTTCCTAGGACTCTTGTCTGTGAGTCTAGCTAGTTTGGTAGGTATCACGTGCATTTACTTTGGCATATAAAGCCAGGCTTCGGCCATGTATACATCAGTTTTGAGTTTTATTCATGAGTTATGAACAAGGTTCAGAAAACGTCCAGCTTTTGGGCGATCCAATCTTGAGTATTTTCTGTGATTTTCTCATCGAGGAAATTACTAGCGACGGAGGGTTGATCATCACAACGACGCCTACACGCTGATCCGAGGGGGTCATTATCTTTGTTCACGTACTGTTCGTGCACGGGTAGAGATTGTTATTGGAGGTTGCGAGGAGGAACACGGGAAAAGAACTATTGATCTTGCATCGCCATGAAAGGTCAGGCCGTCTACACACACGAATTAGCGTATCGCCGTTCGTGTTTCATCAAGTGGTATTCAAAGCAAAGGTTAGTCACGGCGACTCAGTTTGCAATATTGTCTACGGAGTTGAGCATCAACATGTTGAGCAGGAACATATTGATGAAGGAGGAAGGCATTGGCAAGGTCACTCTATTTCACACGCGTTGCATCGTGAACGAACGACGTGTCAATCTGACGATCGATGAGAGTACTGCAGTTAACATGGTGAGCATCGAGGTGGTGGAAAAATTGGGGCTGAAGATGTCACCTCTTGAAAGACCGTACATGCTGAAGTGGTTCGAAGGTGAAATCAAAATTACACATCAGATTTTGCTAATTTTGGATCTAGGAAAATATTGTTGTGCGGATTTTTTTTCATGTTTGACCTATGTCCATGGTGTCGTGTCATCTGCTACTTGGGGACCCATGGTGCAAGCGCGACGGGGCTGTTCGGGATGTCAAGAAAAATAGTTATTCTTTATCATGGAAGGGCCAACAAATTTGTTTTATTCCCATGCCAACGGATGTGTTCGCTGTAGATTGGAAAAATCATTTGCCGAAGAGAAGAGAGGAGCTTGAAGAAATAAAAGATTAAGTTGATGCACCCATAAAGGGGCTAAATCTCCTGGTGGAGAAGGTGCAAGAGGATGGTGATGCAAAGGGGCAGCGATGGAGTGTTTTTAAAACACAATGCATGATCAATGGCCATGCATGCAAGATGATAATTGATGGTGGCAGTTTTACCAACGCCATTAGCAAAGATCTCGTGCAGGCTTTGGGTTTGTCCATGTGGCGGCACCCACAACCCCACTATATGGAGTGGCTTTATAATTCCGGAAAATTAAAGATCACACATAAGGCACGTGTGAAGTTTGCAATAGGAGATTATATTGATAAGGTGGATGGTGATGTTGTGCCGATGGACGTGTGTCAGTTGCTATTGGGAAGACCGTGGCAGTTTGATCATGATGCAGTGCATGTTGGAAAATTAAATACATACACTCATGCATGATGGAAAGAAGCATGTATTGAACCGATGAAAGACAATGCAATATCCATAGAGAAGCAAGTTACAGAGAAGAAGGTTGTGCTGAAATTAGACTCCAAACCGAGGACGATTTTGCTTCAAGGGAGAGAGGATGATACAAACATGGTCGCATCGAGAGTGCCATTAAGTGTTGTCCCGGATGAACCAAAATCAATTAAAGCCACGAGCAATAATGTAGCTACTCACACAAATAATTATTCTATGGCCAAGAATATAGAGATGTTCACATGCAAACAAAATATAGATGCAGTGCAACGTCAGCTTGGCAAGGACGGACGCGTACGAATATTATGTGGACCTGGTTTGACCGGTTTAGCCAGTTATACTTCAGAACTTCATTGTTTGGGTGAGACACGTGATAGGTGTTGGAGGTTAAAAACAAACAATAATAGGAAAATTCCAGGTGATACACGTATGAATGAAGCATGCATGAAGAGCTACCAAGAACCAGTACCTGATCAAATAATTCCTACTTTCCGTACACCACCAGGGAAAATAAGATTAGCTACCTTCCTAATATCCATCAAGTCGGGACAGAGTTTGTTATATTAGGTAGTTTACTATTTTCTGTTTGAAAAGATATCCACTTTGTTTCCTCGTGCGTGTGTTGTACGTGACAAGAAACCTCTTGTGCGTGTGTTGTACGTGACAAGAAACCAAATTGGAACATAACGTGATTTCCTAGGACTCTTGTCCGTGAGTCTAGCTAGTTTGGTAGGTATCGCGCGCGTTTACTTTGGCATATAAAGCCAGGCTTCGGCCATGTATACATCAGTTTTGAGTTTTATTCGTGTGTTATGAACAAGGTTCAGAAAACGCCCAGCTTTTGGGCGATCCAATCTTGAGTATTTTTTGTGATTTTCTCATCGAGGAAATTACTAGCGACGGAGGGTTGATCATCACATCGACGCCTACGTGCTGATCCGAGGGGGTCATTATCTTTGTTCGCGTACTGTTCGTGCACGGGTAGAGATTGTTATTGGAGGTTGCGAGGAGGAACACGGGAAAAGAACTGCTGATCTTGCATCGCCGTGAAAGATCGGGCCGTCTACACGCACGAATTAGCGTCTCGCCAAACGTGTTACATCAACTTGCACTAGTGAAAGTATGAACCTTAGGCCTTGTTTCCAAGCATTGCAATAGCCTTTTACTCATGTTTCCTACTTATTACCTTGCTGTGTTTACTTATTCAGATTACGAAAACCTATATCTACCATCCATATTAAACTTGTATCACCATCTCTTCGCCGAACTAGTGCCCCTATACAAATTTACCATTGTATTGGGTGTGTTGGGGATACAAGAGACTCTTTGTTATGTGGTTGCAGGGTTGCTTGAAAGAGACCATCTTCATCATACGCCTCCCACGGATTGATAAACCTTAGATCATCCACTTGAGGAAAAAATTGCTACTGTCCTACAAAACTCTGCGCTTGGAGGCCCAACACGAGTCTACAAGAAGAAGGTGGTGTAGTAGACATCAAGCTCTTTTCTGATGCCGTTGCCGGGTAGGCTAGGTAAGCGGCACTCGCATCCCGTCAACGAAGCTCTTTTCCGGCGCCGTTGCCAGGGAAGTGAGTGCTTGAACGTATATCTTTAGGTCTTGCTATTGAATCTTTTAGTTTCTTGTTTTATCACTAGTTTAGTCTACAACAGGAAACTACAAAAAATGGAATTGAGGTTACCTCATATGCTTCATCTTTTTAATGTTTTCTGATGACACACAAGTATAGGGGGTCTATCGTAGTCCTTTCGATACGTAAGAGTGTCGAACCCAACGAGGAGCAGAAGGAAATGATAAGCAGTTTTCATTAAGGTATTCTCTGCAAGCACTAAAATTATCGGTAACAGATAGTTTTGTGTTAAGGTAATTTGTAACGAGCAACAAGTAACAAAATTAACAAGGTGCAGCAAGGTGGCCCAATCCTTTTTGTAGCAAAGGACAAGCCTGGACAAACTCTTATATAAGGAAAAGCGCTCCCGAGGACACATGGGAATTATCGTCAAGCTAGTTTTCATCACGCTCATATGATTCTCGTTCGTTACTTTCATAATTTGATATGTAGGTGGACCGGTGCTTGGGTACTGCCCTTCCTTGGACAAGCATCCCACTTATGATTAACCCCTATTGCAAGCATCCGCAACTACAAAAGAAGTATTAAGGTAAACCTAACCATAGCATGAAACATATGGATCCAAATCATCCCCATACGAAGCAACGCATAAACTAGGGTTTAAGCTTATGTCACTCTAGCAACCCATCATCTACTTATTACTTCCCAATGTCTTCCTCTAGGCCCAAACAATGGTGAAGTGCCATGTAGTCGACGTTCACATAACACCACTAGAGGATAGACAACATACATCTCATCAAAATATCGAACGAATACCAAATTTACATGACTACTTATAGCAAGACTTCTCCCATGTCCTCGGGAACAAACGTAACTACTCATGATAACCCACAAGTATAGGGGATCGCAACAGTTTTCGAGGGTAGAGTATTCAACCCAAATTTATTGATTCGACACAAGGAGAGCCAAAGAATGTTCTCAAGTATTAGCAGTTGAGTTGTCAATTCAACCACACCTGAAAGACTTAATATCTGCAGCAAAGATTTTAGTAGCAAAGTAGTATGGAAGTAACGGTAACGGTGGCAAAAGTAACAGTAGCAGTTTTTGTCGTGGATTTAGCACGGTAGATGTCCTAGGGTAAGGACTTAGTCGTGAGTCCATCGCTACGGGTTAGCTTAAAGGGGTTAAAGCATATGAAGGACACAGGGATTTTATACTAGTTCGGCCCCTTCGATGAAGGTAAAAGCCTACGTCTAGTTTGGTGTGGTATTGCTTGGGCTTCGATGACCAGGGAGCGAATCCGCTTTGCCTATGTCTCGAGCTGTTGTTTCTTGTCCTGAACCGTCGCCGGGTCGTCCCTTTATATAAGAGGTGACGCCCGGTCCGGTTTACAGAGTCCTGAGGCCGGCTCATAATCGTGTCCGCCTCGGTCTCTACTCTTTCTACCTTACATCCCAAGTTTACATAATATGACGGTTTACAAGTTATGGGCCCTATTGTATGGGCTCTAAGCCTTCTGGGCTATGACCTCGTACTCCATACTAAGCTGGGCTTCTGGTAATACAATCTTGTTAACTTAAACCGGACCCTCCTGGCCGGTTATACCTGGTAGTAATATCCGTGACATTAACCTGTTCATATCAATCTCCAAAGTCCTGTACAACTTTTCATTTCCGCAGCTTCAGTATGCTTGGTAATCCGGCATGACGTCATCCCTCTGTGTCACTTTGAACCGTCGTGACATCATCCGCGCATTCAATGCATGCACCTGCTTTTTACCTTTATTGATTAAAGCTCCGAAGATCAAGGCGACAGCTCAATCCATATCTAATTTTTGGTCCCCTCGATTCCCGCGCCTGCCGTTTTATCTCTTCGGCCTATAAATAGGGCCGAGGGCCATCTCTTTACCCCTCTGCTTCGTCTTCCTCTGGCTTCCAGCGCTCAAGCTCCGCCGCCGTCCTTCGAGCTCGTTGTCGTCACCAAGCCCGGCCGCCGCATCAACCTGAGCGCGTCCAGAGACTCGTCGCTGTCCCTTGCTTCCTCGGGTACGTTACTTCTTCTTCTCCATAGATCTTAACTCTAGGGTTTCTCTGTAGCTTGCCCATGAACCCTCATTCTTCGCAGTTCATCACCGTAGGCCGTTCTTTAGTTGTAGATGTGAAACTTTTAGGTCAACTCTCGTGCGCATGACTTTTAGTTGTAGATGTGAAAATTTTAGTTCCTCCAATACTGCTAGCTTAGATTGGATCTGTAGAAACGTTCATTGTCTGCGATGGATATGACTTGAATTATCTTGATTTTTCCCCCGTGCCGTAAATCCATATTTTACCACTGCTCATGTTAAAGTTGTTTCTCACACTTTAGATCTGCAACTTATCTGCTTATGTCACCGGTTCAATTGTAACCTGCACCTTATATGCCTGCACTGATGGTTTAGATTTAGGCCTGCATCCTATAATTGGCGGTTTAACTTTCTCCTTCTATATTCATAAACCGGTAGCTGTCTCGTTCATACTTGCTCCGAATCAGTAGATACCATTAGCCCCTTGTTTAAACCATTAATTAGATCAATGCTTTCGTGTCGGTTCATTGTAGCGCAGATCATAAACCAGATCTTGTATTGTATCTTTCAGCATTCCTTCTTTGAAAAGGATGGCTTCCTCGGCGAAACAGTTTGTTGCCTGCAACTGGGTTCCGTCCCGGATCACCGAGGACGATTTAGTAGAGGCGGCCTCAATTGGCGTTCTGGGTCCGAAGGAGGTTCTGCACTGGCGGGCCCCTGGGAAAGAGTGTCCTCCTAAGCCTAAGGAGGGAGAGACCATAGTCTTTTTCGATCATCTGGCCCGGGGTTTTAGCCCTCCCGGTTCAAAGTTCTTCCGTGACGTTTTAGCCGATTTTCAACTCCATCCACATGATATAGGTCCCAATTATATATCAAACATCTGCAACTTCCAAGTCTTCTCAGAAGTATATCTGCAAGAGGAGCCATCCGTAGAGCTATTCCGGGATTTCTTCCATCTGAATCGCCGGACTGAATTCTCCGACGGGCCCCATACTGAACTTGGCGGTGTGAGCATCCAGAAGAGGAAGGATGTTAGCTTCCCTCACGCCACTCTTCACAGCCAAAACAAGGAGTGGAATCAGACTTGGTTCTATTGCAAGGACACTTCACCAGAGAAAGAAAATCCGCTGCCGGGTTACCGCCCTTATCGCTTGACAACGGATCATCCCTTCCCGCAGCGTCTGAGTGCCCAAGATCGGGCTCGATATGCCCCCCAGCTGTCCAAACTCAGGGCTTTCATAGCCAACGGTTTAACCGGGGTTGATTTTGTCCGCTGCTGGCTCTCTTGGAGCATTCTCCCGTTAAGCCGGCGATCCGGTTTAATGTGCGAGTACACCGATAATCCGAAGGACCCTTAGCGTTTTTCAGCTACAGTGCTTCCAGACAATGAAGTTACTGAGTCTGCTAAGAAGTTGTTGAACATCCCCCTGGAGGATTGCGGCCGGACTGGTTTAGCACCTTTCTGTGTAAACAACAAACCGCCATCGGTAATATTCTTCTGTCCCTTTCTTTTTGCTTTAATACGTCCATATTGCTTGTCTTCAATATGTTTTTACCCCTTTACACAGGCGAATGACCCCTTCTGGAAGAAGAAGGCTCAAGATAAACCGGTGAAGCCAACTCGCAAGAAAAACTTGGCCGTAAAGAAACATAAGAAGAAACCTGCCGCCGCTTCCGGTTCAAACCCCGAAGAAGATGATCCGGCTTCTGAGGTATTGCTTGTCTCTTACGTCCCTTGATTTCCCTTTGTCTGCATTTATGTCAATAATGTCTTTTCGCATGATCCGGCGGAGGGGAGTAAAGCGGATGAAGTTGAGGTAATTTCTCTCTCATCTGATTCAGAACCGTTGCCACCCAAGATTTGCCGGGTAGCCCGGAAATATCCATTCTCTCACCCTTATGCTCAATTGGATCCCAACTTTCTTTTGAAGAAACAACAGCATGAGGCTCGCCGGACCACACGCCATAGTGGTCACGTGGTTGAATCATCCGGATTACCCCGCACGCCAGCTCGCAGACGCCGCTCAGAGGTTTTGCTTACTCCAACCCTTCTTCATCCAAAAGTTGGTCTTATTCGCAAACCTCTTAAACCGTCTGATCCCAACTATCAGGAAACCCCCTTTTCTTCTTCCAATGAGTCAACTGCCACCCAAGTCCCGGTGCTTAAGACCGTTCCTGGGTAAGTCATCTTTCCAAATGTCCGGTTTACCTTTCCGTTTTGACTTTATGATTTTCATTACTCTTTTAATCTTTCAGTATGCCCAAGCCTAGTAAGAAGGCGAAATTAAACAAACCGGCAGCCGGAAACACTTCTGACCCGACAGAGGATGTTGAAACTGTCAATCCTCTGGAAGAGAACGCTGAGGTTCCGCCCAATGATCCTTCCCCAATGGACCAAGAAGATCTTGCTGCTCCGGGGGGCGACACCATGGAGAACGCTGCTGAACCGGCCAGCCCTGTCCAGGTAAGTCCTCCTCGGGCTAGCCCGGCTCCTATTAGTCCGGTGCGCACCGATGATCCCCCCAGGCCAACTGCTGTCTCGACAGAAGATGTTGAGATAACTGGGATAGGTTTTACTGCTCCCGCGGAGCCTGTTATCTTGGCCCGACATACTGCCAAAGAGGAGGTTCTCCAGAAAGACAAGGGCAAGTGGAGCACTGACTTGTCTAGCAATGCCCAGCTCAGTGCCCAGGAGCTCCACTCTGGGTATCTAAACCGGCTCTTCACCAGTCGCGACCATGAGGCCGGTTTAGTAAACATGATGAAGGAAAAATATGAGGTAACTTCTTTTCCTTTGCCTTTCATTCCTGCCTGTATCTTGTAATTGTACCTTTAGGCCATTGTAGCCCCCAAGTGCCGGTTCAGCCTTTAGGGTAAACCGGGACTTTGATAGATCAACAAGAATAACTTGATTTGCATGTGTAGCCCCCAAGGGCCGGTTTACTCCATTGCGGGTGAATCGGGATTTCCTCTTTATTTGAGAATGACCTTCCATTAGCCCCCAAGTGTCGAGTGCATAACTTGTTGTGTGCTTGAGACTTTTGATTGAACTGTTTCTTCTAACATTTCCTGTCTTCTGCAGGCTGACTTGAACCGGAGGGCTTCGGAGACAACTGAACTCCGGAATAACCTGGCCTTTCAAGAGACTGCTTCAACTGAAGTCAAGGAGGAGCTTTCCCTTGCTTTAGCGACTACGGAGAAGCTCAAAAAAGATTTTGAAGCGGTGTGGTCCACTTGGGAGGTACAGAGGGCTGCTTTAGAGAAAAGAGCCAAGGACGTGGAGGCTGCTCTTAACCCGGTGGCGGAGGAGTTATCCGGGTTAAAGCAGCATATAGACGATATGACATCTGCCATCTTCGGTGAGTACTTGTTGTCATATGCTTTTATCCTTGCAATCTTATACTGCTTCGGTTTAATTCATTACTTGTATACAGGGAGGCGCGTGACTCATCTCGGGGATGATGTACGGAGGAAACTGAAAGCTGCTTATACCTTGGTGGAACAACTCTACTCCGGTGCTTAGAGGACCATCAGTGCCATGTCGCACAATAAACCGGCGCGGACCACTATCCAAGGTACTCTGGAGAAGTTATCCATCTTGCCTACCCGACTTGTTGAAGTGAAGAAATCTTCTGCAAGAGTTGGCTCTCTTATGGCGTTAACCCGGGCCAAGGCATGGGTTCCCGATTTTGATCCGGCGGAGGCCATGAATGGTTATCCTAGCATGAAAGAAGACGGGTCAGCCTTCTCTGCCGAAGACCTTCGCGCTTTAACCAAAGATATGCGCCCTCTTGCCAGTAAGCTTGCTGATGAAGCGGACTTAATGAGATATCATCCGGGTTACGATCTAGAGAATGTGCGGGTGGAGCGGCCAATTTATGACACCGAAAATCTGATTCCACCCGTTCGTAAGCATACCTTCGCTCCTGACATTGAACCGTCAGAACTCATAAACGATGAAGTATATTTCCGTGCCCTTGCCAAGATTGACTGGAGCACTCCTAATTTCCAGCAGCTGCCAGAAGTCGACGAAGACCCGGAGCAGGCTGACCCTCAATCTTCATAGCAAGACGAAGAAGAATCTTAAACCGGCTCCGGTTTAACTTTATGTGTTGAATACTTTCTGAGAAACTGATACTCTTTTGGGCCTGCAAGTGCCTTGTAATAGAATAGTTGAGATACTGTCTTTGTCCCACTATTATCCTTCATGGCATTATTTTGATTGGCAATTCCTAGATTAACTCCTGTTTGCAATGTGTCAACAATTTATGTTTACCTGTATCTGCATAAACAATGCTAAGAATGTCCTCGCGTTTTACCACCGGACGGGTTATTCTACCCAAGCACATGATTCGAAGTTAATAATTTGAACTGTGTATAAGATACCATCATATATCATACATGTGATTAAGTGTATCTGAAAAACCTTAATCCGGCACGGGTAATCCAAGACGTGAGTGTTGATGACTCCCTTGGCTCTCTGTTGGCTTATGAAGCTGATCCGGGTTACAATGAACGCCGGTTTAACCGTAGACTAGCACTGGTGTTCATGACCCAGACTATATATATAATGACAACCTTGTAGGTGTCTGGTCTTGAATCAATGGACTTGGTTGAAGAACCAATGACCTTGCAGATAAAGATTTGTGAAACCATAAAAAATGAAAAATAAAGTTTTTGGGCAAATAAGACCATGTAGTCGAGGCTTTTTGCGAGCTGCCAGGCTCCAAATTCGAGGCTTTTTATGAGCTGCCAGGCTACTATCATTAACCATTTTAGCAAAGCCTGTCAAGATGATCCGCAATCTTTAACCAAATCATCAATGTCAACAGCTACCCAATGTTCAAAATCTCATAAAGATTTTGGCTTGGGTAATCACTCGATGATCGTCAATTTAACGTGACCAAGTTCAGGGTCCCGAAGGATTGACTTGTGATACGTTCGACGGGTCATACCAGGTTTACCTGGACGGCGCGATTTACTTGATGCAGGCAGGTTAATCCGGGGTTTTAGGTGTATACACCGGGCTTCCAAGCCGTGTTCACTACAAGGGTTGTCAACTCGCTGAGAGCCCCCAGGTAGCGTGTGAGCATTGCTCGTTGGGGCATATGTTTGAGTCGTGCTAGGCATCGAACCCTCTTTTGCCCCTTCATCATCATGTGGAAATTGCGAAGCAACCAGAGCAGTGCTCTTATGATGGGCTTCATATCGCCGCCAGTTCAAGAGGCCATGGGAAACTTCATTGCCCGCGGAAGCCCCCATGTGATTCTTGTTTTGTATAAAAAAGATGGCCGATTCCTTGATTTTATCAAGGGCGCCGGTTTAAGAGGCCATGAAAAGCTTCCTTGCACGGAAGCCCCCATGTGATACTATTTTGTGCAGAGAAGATGGCTGATTCCTTGATTTTATCGAGGGCGCCAGTTTAAGAGGCCATGGAAAGCTTCCTTGCACGGAAGCCCCCATGTGATACTCTTTGTGAAAAAGATGGCTGATTCCCCGGTTTACCGGGGGCACCAGTTTATTTTATTAATCATAATATATACATTGTACATAAAGCGGAGCCGATGGCTCAAGTATAGTAAGGTCGAAGAAGAGCGATGTTCCACGGCCGCTTGGTCTCCTCCTCCACCGTGCGTGAGTCCTTATGTTCTCGAATGTCGACGAGGTAGTATGATCCATTGTGCAGGTTCTTGCTGATCACAAAGGGTCCTTCCCAAGGTGGGGATAACTTGTGCATATCTGTCTGGTCCTGGATGAGCCTGAGTACCAGATCTCCTTCCTAAAACGTCTTGGTATTAACCCGGTGGCTGTGGTACCGGCGCAGGTCTTGTTGATAAATTGCTGATCGAGCTGTTGTCGTGTCCCGTTCCTCGTCCAGCCGGTCCAAGCCGTCTTGTCTTGCTTCTTCGTTGTCCGCTTCAACATAAGCCGCCACCCGCGGCGAGTCATGCCGGATATCACTAGGGAGGACCGCTTCAGCTCCATATACCATGAAGAAAGGCATGTACCCTATGGATCTGTTAGGTGTAGTATTGATGCTCCATAAGACAGAAGGCAATTCGTCCACCCATCAACCCGGTGTTCTCTGTAAAGGAACCATAAGCCGGGGTTTGATGCCTCTCAAGATCTCTTGATTGGCTCTTTCAGCTTGGCCATTAGACCAAGGGTGAGCCACTGATGATACATCAAGGCGAATATGTTCTCGTTGACAGAACTCCTCCATATCCCCCTTGGATAAATTGGTGCCATTATCCGTTATAATGATGTGTGGAAAGCCAAACCGGAAAATCACCTTTTTGATGAACTGAACCGCCGTTGCTGCATCACACTTACTGACAGGCTCCGCTTCAACCCATTTTGTAAACTTGTCCACTGCTACCAACAGGTGGGTTTTCTTGTCTTGGGATCTCTTGAAGGGTCCGACCATATCCAGCCCCCAGGTTGCATACGGCCAAGTAATTGGAATCATCCTCAGCTCCTGCGCTGGTATATGAGCACGCCGTGAGAATTTCTTGCAAGCATCAAATTTTCTGACCAAGTCCTATGCGTCGGCATGAGCCGTCAACCAGTAGAACCCATGACGGAAAGCTTTAGCTACCAAAGATTTTGAACCGGCGTGATGACCACAATCCCCTTCATGAATCTCTCGAAGAATATCACAGCCTTCTTCTAATGACACACACCGTTGAAACGCTCCCAAAACGCTACGGTGATGAAGTTCTCCATTGACAATAGTCATAGATTTAGACCGCCGGATTATCTGCCGGGCCTCAACTTTGTCCTCTGGTAACTCGCCTCGGTTCAGGTATGCTAAGTACGGTAGTGTCCAATGCGGAATGACATGAAGTGCTGATACGTCCAAAACGTATCTATAATTTCTGCTTGCTCCATGCCTCTTTTGTGTGATATTGCTATGATATTTATGCACTTCCATACACTTTTGATCATATTTGGACTAACCTATTAACTCAGTGCACCCCAGTGCCAGTTTCTGTTTTCTGCTGTTTTTGTATTTTAGGTTTTCCCATTACGTAAATTGCCAGAAAAATCCCGGGAAAAATATATAAAAAATCAGCGTTACAGAAGCTTCCATGCGGCCAAAGTAGGGCCAGAGGGGGCCCACAGGGGCTCCAGGCGGCCAGAGGGCGCGGCCCCCTCCTGGCCGCGCCGCCAGGGCGCCTGGGCCCCCCTGGCCTCCTCTGACGCCCCCTTTGGCATATATTTACACCGCGTCCCGAAACCCTCGAGGACGGAACCCTTTTTCGCGATCTCATCTCTGTTCCGCCGCCGCCGCGCTTCCAAGATCGGGAGCACCAGGAGAACTCTTCCCGGCACCCTGCCGGAGGGGAGGATCACCACTGGGAGCCTCTCCACCACCATGGACGCCTCCCGGATGAGTTGTGAGTAGTCTCCCTTGGACCATGGGTCCATGACCAGTAGCTATGTGATGTTCTCCTCCCCTCTTTGTTCTTCACCGATTAGACCTCGTGAGCTGCCCTACATGATCGAGGCACATATGTAATCCTTATGCTGTTGCTATGATGAGTTTGCTGGGATCCGATGGATTATGAGATTATGTTCAGATTGTGTGTGAGTAATATATTTGATTCACCTCTTTTATATTTATGTTCTTGAGTAATTCTTGCATGTTCTCCGTTGCTGTTTATTGCTTTGGCCAAGTAGTAGGTAGTAACTCCAAGAGGGAACGTTATGCTTGATTGTGGGTTCATGCCCCTCGATGACTAGCTTGAGTGACAAAAACATGAGTCTAGGGGATGTGCTGTTGCCATAAGGGGGAAAACAACGGTGCTTGTACTTGCGGGTGCAAGGATTGTTTACTTTACGCAAAGTTCTTTTAATGCAGTTGTCTGTTGCTTTGAGTTTACACTATGGGTGGGACTCGCAACTTAATACCAGCGAGATGTTCTGGATAGATATCTCAAGGTGGATGATTAGTAGTAGATGCAGATGGATTTCGGTCTACTTGCCTTGGCATACCGCCCATGCTTTTGAGCCTCTACCTTTCTTTGCAGCATAGTTAGCATTGGTTTGCGCACATAATCTTGTCAATTGCCCAGCTGTAATTCGTTTACCTCGCTTAGCTGTTTTATCGTCTTTTGGGAGAGAGACATCACTAGTGAACATCATGGGACCCTGGTCCATATTACCATCACTGATCACATCCGCTATTTACTTTCTGTTCTTACTTACTAGTTGCAGTCATACCTATCACTATTATCTCTTGCGTTTGATCCTTTGTAAACGACAAGGCCGGAGGGATTGACAACCTCTCTATACTCGTTGGGAGCAAAGTTATTTGTATTTGTGTGCAGGTCCTGTCAATCGCTAAGTTGCGCCGCTAAGCAGTTGACACCTTCTTGTTGACCCTCGGAGTCTCAGGGGATTCGATCCTTGGTATCTTTGCCAAGGGAAAACTACCGCTACACTGCATCTCAAACCTTCCACTTGGGGTAACCAACGAGGGGCGAGAAGCCATCAAGCAAAGTTTTCTGGCGCCGTTGCCGGGGACTCCACTCGTCAAGATAGGGGAGTTGCACGCTATCTTTTATCTTTGCTTTTTAGTCTTGTTAGTTTACCTTTCAGTTTTCTTTATGTCTTTTCACTAGTTTTGCTAAATGGAAAACAACAAAAATATGAGAGAGCTTTATAAGCTCTACCTTGCTTTGGCACATGATGTGTTTGAAGAGAAAATTAAAAAACCTTTGGAACTTTATTATTTGCATAACAATCATGATGGTGGTGATGTTATTAGTATGCTTTCTTTGAATATCAATATTGCTAATGACATGGAAAGCTCTAAGCTTGGGGATGACACGTTTGATGAACATGATACTTTTAGTCCCCCAACTTTTGAGGAGAAAATTTACTTTGATGATACAATGCCTCCTAAATACGATGATTACCATGATGGTTATGATAGTCTTACTCTCACTATTCCTAATAAGAAAGATTTTGCTTATATGAAGAGTAATGACACTTTTATGCTTTTGAATCATGGAAATAATGCCTTATGTGATAGTTATATTGTTGAGTTCATCCACGATGCCACTGAAATTTATAATGAGAGAGGGCGACTTGGTTCTAAATATCTTAATGATAAGAAGTTTTCTCTCTTTATGGTGAATATTTTGAAGTTATGCTTGTTTTGCCTTCCTATGCTAGTTGCTTTGTGCTTCAATGAATTATTCTATTGCAATATTCCTATGCATAGGAAGCATGTTAGGCTTAAATGTGTTTGGTATTTGCTCCTTGATGCTCTCTTTTGTTCTTCAACTCTTATTCTTACGAGAGCATCATTAAAGTCTTAAGCCTATCTTTATGGCTATAAAGAAAGAGCTCTAGGGAGACAACCCTTGTTATCTTTGCTTTCAGTTTGTTCTTTCAGTTTTTAGTGGTCTTGATGTTTGTTACTACTGTAGAAACATCATTGTATCTTTTCTTTTCAGCTTTGTGCCAAGTTTAGCCTCTGATTGCAAGAAAGTTCAAAAGTTGTGACGTGCTGTCCAGGAAACAGATTCTGTCCTTGGACAGAAAAATTCGTATAAAATCACCAGGTCATCTTTTTGGTCTGAATTTTTTCGACAGCGTGCTCTATACAATTGGCTTTCGGGCGTCTGTTCTGAGTTTTTTGATTTGAGTTTCAGAAGTGCCCCGAAAAAATTATTTACTACTTGCTGGTCTGTTTTTCACAGATTCTGTCCTGTTTTGCCTTTCCTTCGTTTTGCAAACCTTGAGCTTGCTTTTTCTTTGCAAAAACCTTTTGGCAATCTTGAGAAACAGTAGACCTTCAAGATTATCCTTATTTCCAGCAAGGAAAAATTATTTTATTATGGGTACTAACCTCGCTAATCAGATTATGATGAGTTATGTATGAAGGAAGTTTTCAAGTGTGCGAGGGAAGATGATAAAAAGATTCAGGAGTGTCAAACGCTCAAGCTTGGGGATGCCCCCATGCACCCCCAAGAAATATTCAAGAAGACTCAAGCGTCTAAGCTTGGGGATGCCCCCGTGCATCCCCTTCTCCATCAACAATTATCAGTTCGTCTTTCGTTCCACTATATTTTTATCACTTCATGTGTTATGTGCTATGCTTGGAGCGTCTTGCTTTTAGTTTCCTTTTTAGTTTTTCTTTAGCTTTGCTTGCTGTTCATAACAAGTTGGAACCCATCTTTCTTTGTGTGGGAGAGAAACACGCTCCACTTCAACCTAGAACACAACATAGAATTTTCATGTCTATCTTTGCTGTGTGTGTTCTTTGTCTTTCAATAGCTACTGTCATGTTTAGCTCTTAGTTTTCATGCTTTTCTTTTTAAAGAGCTTTTGTTTAGTTGGTTGCTGGAACTCTCTTGAGTTATCATGCTTATCTTGTTAAGAGAGTTGGCTTCTGTTGCACTGGTTGATATGTCTATGATAAAAATGCTATGTGCATAATGGTGCTTAGTAGTTCATGTTTTCTTATGGTTAGTCTCAAATAGCTGGGGGGTTCTTAATGTGTTATTGAAGTACCAACATGATTTGTTTGCCTATGATGTGGTATGGTTTAGTGATATCTTCCTCCAAGAATTTATTTTGATTGACTTGGCATATGCTGACGCATATTTAAGACTGTAAAGAAAGTCTATCAAGCCTTGATGATCTTTAATTTTTGAGTAGCGATATAACTTCCATGCCCGATTCAATGTTGCTTTGTCGCTCTGCATGATTATGACCGTCATTGCTCTCTTAGTTGGTCGCTCCCAGTCTTTTGCTAACCTTCGCCTGTACTAAGCGGACTGACTGCTTGTGCATCCAAAATCCTTTAAACCAGTTATGCCATATGAGTCCACCATACCTTCCTATACATGGTATTTACCTGCCATTCCTAATGAAGACTTTCGTGTACCATCTCGAAATTATTCAAAAAAAAGCATTTCTCTTTTGTGCCTCTGTTTTATCTCATGAGGAAGTAGTAGTTAATTCATGATCTTTTTAAGTTGGACAAGCTTCACCCCGGGATTGCATGTCTAATGTGCAAACCCCTAATACGAGAAGGAACTGGCAAAGAGTGCGCCCGGCTCATTAAAAAATATACAACAAACAAACCCTCCTTCACGCTTTGTTCATGAGAAATCAGAAAACTTTGGCAGTGATAAACAAAGGAGATTAAGAGGATGTGATCGTCCTCATGCGGGAGCCGTTCCTCGAAACTTGTCCAGCTCGAGAAGTAATTGAGTTATCTGCTAGCATTCGTTGACGAAATATGCATCTCTAAAAAATAATTATTACCTTTGTTTTTAAAACCAAGAGCTGTGGTACATGTTTAGTTTTTGTTTCCGACCACGGGTTTTCAACCTTGCCATCAAAAGCCACGGTTCGAGAGTCTCCACCTTCTTTCTTTAAAGCACCAACTATTGAGAGCATGATTTTCATTCTGAGTGTAATGTGCATTGTCCCAAAGTACCATTGTCTTCTGCATGATTATGATATCGTTTATTCTGAAATCATTGTATCTATTCGTCACTTAAACTTTGGAGGTGCCCCTGCATTTATGTTTTGCTTCACTAAAGGGGGCAAGCGAGGTATCACTTTGTCATGTTTGCACACCATGCTCACTACAAATCTATTGAGAGTTTCAGTATCATATTGTAAAACTTTCAGTTCTTTGTGATATTCTCATGAGGCAACTTAATTACTACAGATTCATTGTCTCAGTAAGCATTTGTCATGTGAATGTGAAAAGTTCTTATATGGTTAATAGCATGTCACCACAGAAATTATGCTTGTTATCATTTACCTACTCGAGGACGAGCAGGAATTAAGCTTGTGGATGTTGATACGTCCAAAACGTATTTATAATTTCTGCTTGCTCCATGCCTCTTTTGTGTGATATTGCTATGATATTTATGCACTTCCATACACTTTTGATCATATTTGGACTAACCTATTAACTCAGTGCACCCCAGTGCCAGTTTCCGTTTTCTGCTGCTTTTGTATTTCAGGTTTTTCCATTACGTAAATTGCCAGAAAAATCCCGGGAAAAATATATAAAAAATCAGCGTTCCGGAAGCTTCCATGCAGCCAAAGTAGGGCCAGAGGGGGCCCACAGGGGCTCCAGGCGGCCAGAGGGCGCAGCCCCCCTCCTGGCCGCGCCGCCAGGGCGCCTGGGCCCCCCTGGCCTCCTCTGACGCCCCCTTTGGCATATATTTACACCGCGTCCCGAAACCCTCGAGGACGGAACCCTTTTTCGCGATCTCACCTCTGTTCCGCCGCCGCCGCGCTTCCAAGATCGGGAGCACCAGGAGAACTCTTCCCGGCACCCTGTCGGAGGGGAGGATCACCACCGGGAGCCTCTCCACCACCATGGACGCCTCCCGGATGAGTTGTGAGTAGTCTCCCTTGGACCATGGGTCCATGACCAGTAGCTATGTGATGTTCTCCTCCCCTCTTTGTTCTTCACCGATTAGACCTCGTGAGCTGCCCTACATGATCGAGGCACATATGTAATCCTTATGCTGTTGCTATGATGAGTTTGCTGGGATCCGATGGATTATGAGATTATGTTCAGATTGTGTGTGAGTAATATATTTGATTCACCTCTTTTATATTTATGTTCTTGAGTAATTCTTGCATGTTCTCCATTGCTGTTTATTGCTTTGGCCAAGTAGTAGGTAGTAACTCCAAGAGGGAACGTTA
>LR738713.1:699645231-699712895 GCA_902687465.1 Secale cereale
TGACTAGCTTGAGTGACAGAAACATGAGTCTAGGGGATGTGCTGTTGCCACAAGGGGGAAAACAACGGTGCTTGTACTTGCGGGTGCAAGGATTGTTTACTTTACGCAAAGTTCTTTTAATGCAGTTGTCTGTTGCTTTGAGTTTACACTATGGGTGGGACTCGCAACTTAATACCAGCGAGATGTTCTGGATAGATATCTCAAGGTGGATGATTAGTAGTAGATGCAGATGGATTTCGGTCTACTTGCCTTGGCGTACCGCCCATGCTTTTGAGCCTCTACCTTTCTTTGCAGCATAGTTAGCATTGGTTTGCGCACATAATCCTGTCAATTGCCTAGCTGTAATTCGTTTACCTCGCTTAGCTGTTTTATCGTCTTTTGGGAGAGAGACATCACTAGTGAACATCATGGGACCCCGGTCCATATTACCATCACTGATCACATCCGCTATTTACTTTCTGTTCTTACTTACTAGTTGCAGTCATACCTATCACTATTATCTCTTGCGTTTGATCCTTTGTAAACGACAAGGACGGAGGGATTGACAACCTCTCTGTACTCGTTGGGAGCAAAGTTATTTGTATTTGTGTGCAGGTCCTATCAATCGCTAAGTTGCGCCGCTAAGCAGTTGACACCTTCTTGTTGACCCTCGGAGTCTCAGGGGATTCGATCCTTGGTATCTTTGCCAAGGAAAAACTACCGCTACACTGCATCTCAAACCTTCCACTTGGGGTAACCAACGAGGGGCGAGAAGCCATCAAGTGCTGCAACCAATTGCGCTTCCGGATCAGGAACAACCAAATCCTCCTCTGAAGGTACCTGCACCGACGGATTGTGCAACTCATCCAAGAAGGTATTAGGTGGAACCGGTTTACGCTGGGAGCCCAGCCGGCTTAACGCGTCAGCTGCTTCATTTTTTCGCCGGTCTATATGATCCACCTGATATCATTTGAACTGTCCAGCGACAGCGTCCACCCTCGGTAAGCTGCCATAAGCGGATCCTTGGAGTCCCACTTACCCGATACTTGCTGTGCTACCAGATCTGAATCGCCAAAGCATTTAACCCGGCTCAAGTTCATCTCCTTGGCCATCTCCAAGCCATGGAGGAGAGCTTCATACTCAGCAGCATTGTTAGTACAAGGGAACATTAAACATAGAACATAGCAAAACTTATCTCCTCGTGGGGAAGTTAACACGACTCCAGCCCCCGAGCCCTCCAACTGCCTTGAACCGTCAAAGTGAATAGTCCAGTATGTATGATCTGGCTTCTCCTCAGGTGCTTGCAACTCTGTCCAGTCATTAATGAAATCCACCAGCGCTTGGGACTTTATAGCAGTACGGGGTACATACTTTAATCCATGTGGGCTAAGCTCAATGGCCCACTTTGCAACCCTACCATTGGCTTCTCTGTTCTGGATTATATCCCCTAGTGGAGCTGAACTGACCACAGTGATTGGGTGGCCCTAAAAATAGTGCTTGAGCTTCCGGTTTGCCATGAACACTCCATACACCAGTTTATGCCAATGTGGATATCTCTGTTTTGACTCGATGAGCACCTCACTGATTAGGCATGGCAATGGGGACAATCCCCTATGGGGATATCTACAACATCCCCATCCCAATCTATTCCCTATCGTCCCATCCCCATCCCCGTTTACATGACTGGGGATGAAATTTCCCCATACCCATGCCCCACTGGGGAACGGGGCCCCATTAGGGTCCCCATCCCCATAAACAAATACTCATATACATAATATGACACCCTATAATCAACATACATAAATGGCGTTGTCCTTGTCCTGCTAATGCATATCTAGGTCATACTAACTTCTTGGTCATGGTGGCAGTTGAGATGAGGACGTGAGATAGGTTTAAGGTTTTTTTGCAGAGCTTTTTTTGTTTTCGCAAGTTTGTTTGTGAATATTTAAAGGTTGACCGCAGTGTCATAGTTACTAACTGGGTCCCTGATGGGTATTGGGTCTGGGGAATAGGATATCGTCCGCATCCCCGTTGTACCCTATGGGGAATAAATTAGTCTGGTAAATATTCCTATGGGGATGTTTTTCGCCCATCCCCGGCCCCTAATAGATGAAATCCCCATGGGTTTGGCGGGTATGGGTCCCCGTTGCCATCCCTATCACTGATGTAGTAAACCGGCCGTTGAACCAGATATTCTTTGCCTGCCTCCTTGCGCTCTACCACAATGGCCACACTTACTGTACGGGCATTGGCAGCCATGTATAATAGCAGCGGCTCATTGTCAACCGGGGCAGCAAGGACTGGCGGTTCTGCCAATTGCCTCTTCAAATCCTTGAACGCAGCATCAGCGGCATCGCTCCAGACAAATCGGTCCGTCTTCTTCATCATCTGATAGAGCGGGATTGCCTTCTCCCCCAAACGGTTGATAAACCGGCTCAGTGCTGCAATACGGCCCACCATGCGTTGGACATCATTGATGCACGCCGGTTTAGCCAAGGACGTGATCGCCTTAATCTTCTCCGGATTAGCTTCAATCCCTCTGTTTGACACTAAGAACCCCAAGAGCTTGCCTGCCGAAACAATGAAAACGCACTTCTCCGGATTAAGCATCATGTTGTAAACTCGGAGGTTGTCAAAGGTTTCCTTCAGATCCTCTATCAGTGTCTCCTCCTTCCTGGATTTCACCACAATGTCATCAACATATGCATGGACATTTCTTCCAATCTGCCTTTGTAGGCAGTTCTGCACACAACGCTGGTAGGTTGCCTGGGCGCTCTTGAGTCCAAATGGTATAGATACATAACAGAAGGCTCCAAAGGGAGTTATGAAAGCTGTCTTCTCTTGGTCCTTAACCGCCATCTTGATCTGATGATATCCTGAATATGCATCCAAAAAACTTAGCCGCTCACATCCTGCTGTAGCATCAATAATCTGATCAATACGGGGAAGAGCAAAAGGATCAGTTGGGCAAGCTTTGTTCAAGTCTGTGTAATCAACACACATCCTCCAAGTTCCATTTTTCTTCAGTACTAGCACCGGATTAGCCAACCACTCTGGATGAAACACCTCAACTATAAAGCCTGCAGCCAAAAGCCTAGCCACTTCTTCTCCAATAGCCTTGCGTCTCTCTTCATTGAAGCGGCGCAGGTACTGCTTGACCGGTTTAAACTTAGGATCGATATTAAGACTGTGCTCAGCGAGTTCCCTCGGTATACCTGGCATGTCAGAAGGCTTCCACGCAAAGATATCCCGGTTCTCACGGATGAACTCGATGAGCGCGCTTTCCTATTTGGGGTCTAGGTTAGCACTGATAGTGAATTTTTTGGATGAGTCGCCCGGAACAAAGTCCACCTGCTTAGTCTCCTCAGCTGATTTGAACTTCAACGTCGGATCATGCTCTGTAGTTGGCTTCTTCAATGGGGACATATCCGCCGGATCAACATTGTCCTAATAGAATTTTAGCTCCTCCGTAGCACAAACCGTCTCAGCATAAGCTGCATATCCTTCCTCGCACTCCAATGCAATTTTGCGGCTCCCATGTACCGTAATAGTCCCCTTGTGGCCTGGCATCTTAAGCTGTAAATAGACATAACATGGCCTAGCCATGAACTTGGCATAAACCGACCGCCCAAACAATGCGTGGTATGGGCTCCTGATCTTCACAACCTCAAAGGTCACAGTCTCTGATCTAGAGTAATGCTCATCTCCAAAGGTGACCTCCAAATCAATCTTGCCAACTGGATAAGCCGATTTACCGGGCACTACCCCATGGAATACTGTATTGGACTGTCGAAGCTTTTTATCTATCAGCCCCATGCGCCGAAAAGTCTCATAATAAAGGATGTTGATGCTGCTGCCTCCATCCATAATCACTTTGGTGAACTTATAACCACCCACCTGTGGTGCCACTACTAGAGCTAGCTGACCCGGATTATCAACCCGGGGTGGGTGATCCTCTCTGCTCCATACAATGGGTTGCTCAGACTACCGCAATAAACCTGGTATCGCCGGTTCAACAGAGTGTACTGCCCTCTTCAGAACCTTTTAATCCCGTTTGCATAAACTTGTGGTGAAGACGTGATACTGCCCACTGCTCAGCTCCTTCGGATTATTCTGATATCCGGATTGCTGCTGCTGCTAACGCTGTTGATTCCCTTGGTTGTTGTATCCACCCTCACCATGTTGCTGGTTATGTTGATGCTGATTGTTGCCACTGTGGTTACTGCTACCGTCGTGGTATCCTGAACCGGATCCACCACCTTGATAACCCGGACCTTGAAAACCGGGACTTGATCCGCCGGGGGGCCCGTGATCATATTTACTCTGTTTCATAAATTCTTGCATAATGAAACAGTCTTTCCAGAGATGCGTAGCTGGGTTTTCCGTAGTACCGTGCCTTGGGCAAGGCATGTTCAACTAGCGCTCTAGATTAATGGGCGGCCTCCTGTTGCGTGGGGGTGGTTTACCCTTGCGGCGCTGCCCATTGTCCTGAGCGTTGGTATTGGCCACAAAGTCTGAGCTGCCCTCCGCTTTACGCTTGCCATTGTACCCTTGGCCCGCCGGATTGGCCTGCGGCGGTTTACCGTTCTTGCTTGCCTTCCCTGACTTGTCTCCATCTGCGTCTGGATACTTGGTGTTATCAGAGTCTCCATATTTTACCAAAGCACCCATGAGTGTTCCCATGTCGTTGCAATCACGTTTGAGCCGTCCCAACTTCTGCCTCAAAGGTTTAAACTGGCAATTGCCTTCCAAGGTTACTATTGTTGTACTTGGGTTGATGCTATTGGAGGAGTGCAAGATTTCGGACACTCGACGCACCCAACTACTCGTGGACTCTTGCTCTCCTTGAACGCATGCAACTAAATTGACAACAGACATCGGCTGCTTGCACGTGTCTTTGAAATTATTGATAAACCGACGCCGTAATTCACCCCATGATCCGATGGAGTTAGGTGGCAAACCCTTTATCCATGTCCGGGCCGTGCCCTCAAGCATCATTGTGAAGTATTTAGCGCATGCTGCTTCATCCACATCGAGCATCTCCATAGCCATCTCATAACTCTCAACCCACGCCTCCGGAGCCAGATCTGCCGTGTAGTTGGGCACCTTGCGTGGACCTTTGAAATCTTTGGGTAGTTTCATGTTTCGTAAAGCGGGGATGGGACACTGTACGCCTAGGGAACTGGGCATGACCCCCGGTTCAACTGTGGCGGTGGGATGACCCGGCGTCGCCTGACGGGCATCGTACTGGGCAGTGTGCCTGGCCTGATCCACCACCTCTTGCGCGTGTGCTTCCTCTCCTGTCGGATTATCTTGCCTCTGCCGATGGCGCCTCCGTGCGCTGCTTGATACGGTCGGTTCATCCAAACGCCTCGTATAACTCTGGCTCGGGCGGGGGGTTGAATGAATCCTCTCTCGGCTATATGAATAAGCTTGCTGCTGAGTTAACGCCGTATCTAGCAACTCCCTGGCCCGTCGTGCCTCCACTGCTATGGGGGAGGTACCTTCAATGGGAAGGGCGGCCAGTCGTGAAGCGGCAGCAACTATGTTATCCAATGGATTAGAATAATGCCCAGGAGGGGTGGGCACATGCTGGGTCGGCACAACTTGGCGATTTGGCTCTGCGGCCGGTGGCTGAACCGACGCGCCTGTTCCTGGAGCTCCTCCCCGGTTTACCTCTGGATGGTTACTGGTTCCTGCGCCTGGCGTGCTAAAGAGATTCCTTGCCTCATAAACCGGTGGCAAACGAGATCGTTGTCTTCTCCACGTTACTTCCTGTGAGGCGTTCTGATCTAACCTGAGCCGAAAAGCTTGAGAATCCAGCTCTGCCTGCCATGTAGCCATCCTAGCTTTCTCCGCAGCCAGATCCAACTTGGCTTGCTCAATCCGGCTCTTCACCTGAGCGATCTCTGCATCATGCTGCTCCTTGTCGGCCTGAGCTACTTCTGCTATTGCAAGCACTGTTAAAGTGTCGACTAAGGTGGACAGAGCATCAGAGGGCGATGGGGGAAGGTCTCTAGCTCTAGCTCCCATTGCCTCTGAGGTTAACGCCCCTGCCATTGAGGGCTGCTGCATGGGTTGTGATCCGGCCATGAAAACAGCAACCCTGTTTGGTGGATCGAGGGAGTCCGGAATACTGTCCCCGTCGGAACAACCCTCAGATCGGCCGTCCTGCAACAGATACAAAGATTCGGTCTCTCCGGACGAAGATTCATCGCCAGAATAAACAACCGTCTCGCCGCCAGAGTCCGATCCGTCCTCGGCTTGTACTCCATGCACTGCTCCCATGAAGACGTGCTTCATGGCGGGCTGCATCCGGACAGGTCTCGCACGCTGAGCTGACTCGACGATGTTGGGGAAGGTGTCCGGCTCAGGGCCCGGTTCGCCAATCTTGCCGATGAAGAAGTGGATGCTGCCGAAGGGGACCCGGTACCCGTATCCGATTGAATCGGCCTCGGGGCCCCAGCCTGCATCGTCGATGTAGATCCGGCTGCGACGACTCTTAGTCATCCGGCCCACTGTGTATCCCTTGAGCCCTTCAAAGCCGCCCTTTAAGAACTCGAAACCATCGTGCGATAGCCCCACGGTGGGCGCCAACTGTCGTGGATTTAGCACGGTAGATGTCCTAGGGTAAGGAATTAGTCGTTAGGCCATCGCTACGGGTTAGCTTAAAGGGGTTAAAGTGGACAAAGGACACATGGATTTTATACTAGTTCGGCCCCTTCGATGAAGGTAAAAGCCTACGTCTAGTTTGGTGTGGTATTGCTTGGGCTTCGATGACCAGGGAGTGAATCCGCTTTGCTTGTGTCTCGAGCTGTTGTTTCTTGTCCTGAACCGTCGCCGGGTCGTCCCTTTATATAAGAGGTGACGCCCGGTCTGGTTTACAGAGTCCCGAGGCCGGCTCATAATCGTGTCTGCCTCGGTCTCTACTCTTTCTACCTTACATCCCAAGTTTACATAATATGATGGTTTACAAGTTATGGGCCCTATTGTATGGGCTCTAAGCCTTCTGGGCTATAACCTCGTATTCCATACTAAGCTGGGCTTCTGGTAATACAATCTAGTTAACTTAAACCGGACCCTCCTGGCCGGTTTATACCTGGTAGTAATATCCCTGACAAGTTTTGTAGCGATTGTAATAGTAGCAATGGAAAAGTAACTAAGCGAAGAACAATATGTGAAAAGCTCGTAGGCATTGGATTGGTGATGGATAATTATGTCGGATGCGATTCCTCGTGTAATAGTTATAACATAGGGTGACACAGAACTAGCTCCAGTTCATCAATCTAATGTAGGCATGTATTCCAAATATAGTCATACGTGCTTATGGAAAAGAACTTGCATGACATCTTTTATCCTACCCTCCCGTGGCAGCGGGGTCCTATTGGAAACTAAGGGATATTCATGCCTCCTTTTAATAGAGTACCGGACCAAAGCATTAACACTTAGTGAATACATGAACTCCTCAAACTACGGTCATCACCGAGAGTGGTCCCGATTATTGTCACTTCGGGGTTGCCGGATCATAACACATAGTAGGTGACTATTGACTTGAAAGATAGGATCAAGAACTCACATATATTGATGAAAACATAATAGGTTCAGGTCTGAAATCATGGCACTCGGGCCCTAGTGACAAGTATTAAGCATGGCAAAGTCATAGCAACATCAGTCTTAGAACATAATGGATACTAGGGATCAAACCCTAACAAAACTAACTCGATTACATGGTAAATCTCATCCAACCCATCACCGTCCAGCAAGCCTACGATGGGATTACTCACGCACGGCGGTGAGCATCATGAAATTGGTGATGGAGAAAGGTTGATGATGACGATGGCGACGATCTCCACTCTCTGGAGCCCCGAACCGACTCCAGATCAGCCCTCCCGAGAGAGTTTAGGGCTTGGCGGCAGCTCCGTATCGTAAAACGCGATGAATCCTTCTCTTTGATTTTTTTCTCCCCGAAAGTGAATATATGGAGTTGGGGTTGATGTCGGTGGAGCCTCAGGGGGGCCACGAGAGAGGGGGCGCGCCCAGGGTGGTGGGCGCGCCCCCCACCCTCGTGCACAGCGTGTGGGCCCCCTGGTCTTGATTCTTTCGCCAGTATTTTTTATATATTCCAAAAATATTCTCCGTTGATTTTCAGGTCATTCCGAGAACTTTTATTTCTGCACAAAAATAACACCATGGCAATTCTGCTGAAAACAGCGTCAGTCCGGGTTAGTTCCATCCAAATCATGCAAGTTAGAGTCCAAAACAAGGGCAAAAGTGTTTGTAAAAGTAGATACATTGGAGACGTATCAACCCCCCCAAGCTTAAACCTTTGCTTGTCCTCAAGCAATTTAGTTGACAAACTGAAAGTGATAAAGAAAAACTTTTACAAACTATGTTAGCTCTTGTTGTTTCAAATATGTAAAACCAGCATTTAAGTTTTCAGCCAAGATTATGAACTAACCACATTCACAATAACTTTCAGGTTGTTTACTCATATCAATGGCATAATCAACTAGTGAGTAATAATAATAAACCTCGGATGACAACACTTTCTCAAAACAATCACAATATGATATAACAAGATGGTATCTCGCTAGCCCTTTCTGAGACCGCAAAACATAAATGCAGAGCACCCCTGAAGATCAAGGACTGGCTACACATTGTAATTCATGGTAAAAGAGATCCAGTAAAGTCATACTCAATGTAAATTAATAGCAATGCATGCAAATGATAGTGGTGCTCTCCAACTGGTGCTTTTTAATAAGAGGATGATGACTCAACATAAAAGTAAATAGATAGGCCCTTCACAGAGGGGAGCAAGGATTTGTAGAGGTGCTAGAGCTTGAGTTTTGAAATAGAGATAAATAATATTTTGAGCAGCATACTTTCATTCTCAACATAAAAACCAGAGATCTCGGTATCTTCCATGCTACACACATTATAGGCGGTTCCCAGACAGAATGGTAAAGTTTATACTCCCCAACCACCAACAAGCACACTCCACGGCTAGCCCAAAACAACGGGTACCATCCATATCAACAACAGCCCTGGGGGAGTTTTGTTTAATTATTTTGATTTGAGCATGGGACTGGGCATCCCGGTTACCAGCCATTTTCTCATGAATGATGAGCGGAGTCCACTCATCGTGAGAATAACCCACCTAGCATGGAAGATATAGACAGCCCTAGTTGATACATGAGCTGTTTGAGCATACAAAATAAAATTTCATTTGAAGGTTTAGATATTGGCACATACAAATTTACTTGGAACGACAGGTAGATACCGCATATAGGAAGGTATGGTGGACTCTTATGGAATAACTTTAGGGTTTATGGAAGTGGATGCACAAGCAGTATACCTGCTTAGTACAAGCGAAGGCTAGAAAGAGACTGGGAAGCGACCAGCTAGAGAGCGACAACAGTCATGAACATGCATTAAAATTAATCAACAATGAATGCAAGCATGAGTAGGATATAAATCACCATGAACATAAATATCGTGGAGGCTATGTTGATTTTGTTTCAACTACATGCGTGAACATGTGCCAAGTCAAATCACTCGAATCGTTCAAAGGAGGATACCACCCTATCATACCACATCACAACCATTTTAATAGCATGTCAGCACGCAAGGTAAACCATTATAAACTCCTAAGCTAATTAAACATGGCATGAGCAGCTATAATCTTTAATTGTCATTGCAAGCATGTTTCATTCATCATAGGGTGAATCAAGAATGATGAACTATCATATTTACAAAAACAAGATAGGTCGAGTTCATACCAGCTTCTCCCATCTCAATCAGTTCATCATATATCATCATTATTGCCTTTCACTCACAAGACCGAATGGTGTGGATAATAACAATAGTGCACGTGCATTGGACTAAGCTAGAATCTGCAAGCATTTAATACAAGGGAGAAGACAAGGTAATATGGCTCTTGGTTAAATAAAAAATAATGCATATTAGAGCCACTAAATATTTTCATCATGGTCTTCTCCTCTTGACCCCCAAAGAAAAGAAAAGAAACTATTTACACGGGAAAGCTCCCAACAAGCAAAAAAGAAGAATGAGAAATCCTTTTGGGTTTTCTTTTAATTACTACTACTACAGGCATGGAAAGTAAACTAGCTAAAAGCTACAACTAATTTTTTTGGTTTTCGTAAGGTTTTTCAAACACAGAAGAAAAAGACTTAGAAAATAAACTAGCATGGATAGTACACTGAGAAAGTATGAGCACCTACAACTAGAATAAGTGTGTGAACATGAATGTAATGTCGGTGAGAAATACGTACTCCCCCAAGCTTAGGCTTTTGGCCTAAGTTGGTCTATGGCCACAGATCAAAGCTACTCTCTCCGGTGAGCGGAGGAGTGTCCTCTGGGTACCACTGGTTGGCAATCTCCTCCGGATCCCACTGATAAACTGACTGCCGATAAGGGTCAAGCGGTTGCTCCGGCTCAGGATCTAGAGCTTGTGCCAGGCTCCTGTACGCATAAACAGCTTCTGGCAGGACGAGGTACGTGCCTGATAGTATGTCAAACAAAGAGGGTGCAGGCAAGGTAATAATCTCACAATACTTTTTATCAAATATCAATTTATATTTAAGCAACTTCTTCTTATCTTTAACAATAAAATTATGTGCTACCATACTCTTATAATTTAGAAAAGCAGGGGCCAACAACTTCTCCTCCTTCTCATAATGCCTAATAGGTATTCTAAAGTATTCGGCAAGGCATGAAGCAAAGATGCCTCCGGAGATGGGGCCCTTTGTACGATTCAGACTTAATCGTTTAGCTACAACAGTGCCTATGCTAAAAGTGGTATCGCGAAACAAAGCATGGCACAAAATAACAATATCAGGGGCACTAAGATTTCCACTGTTCCCGCGACCAATTAAGCATCTACTAGCAAATATCGCAAAGTAGCGTAGAACAGGAAAATGTATACTAGTAATTCTTGCCTCTTAAACTTTCCTCGTTTCCCCTACATCAATCGTATCAATAAACCCCTCAACATCCTTTCGATGTGGTTCCTCTAAGCTACCCGCAAAGGGTATCTTGCAAACTTGACAAAAATCATAAAGTGACCTCTCCTTAACCTCATCATATAAGTGAAACTCCACTGAAGGTGGTGATTTCTTAGCATGGAAATAAAAAAATTGCACGACAATATTAGTGAGTAAGAGATACTGTTCGCACTGGTCGTGGAGGAAGTCGGTGATACCTGCATTCCCAGCCAGATAATAAAAGTCTTCACAAATTTCGGCGGCTCTCAGGAACTCATCACAAGGCCATTCACACGGCCGAACTTCTACAGTGCAAGGAAGATTGTATTTGGGCTTTTTATTCTCCTCCTTGTGCTTATCCTCCGAGATTTGGCTCGAAGAGCCTCTCAATAATCTCCTCAACATTTCCTTTCTCTGAAAAAATTTCTGAAATTTTTAGTGACTCAAAATAAAAGTGAACCAAACTCAACAAGATTGATAGCAACTACTCTCACAAGTTCCTAGAGACTATATCATGCATTAGAACTACTTGGGACCATTGGAGGAGTCACATACCGAAGAACAATCTCCCCAAACAGTTTTGTGAATGAAGGTTTGAGCAAGGAGATCGAAATGGCAGCAAGATGAGCTAGAACACGAGTTTGAGCTATGGGAGGATTTTTTTTCTAGAGGAAGATGAAGTGTGTGGGTGCTGGAATAAGTGGAGGGGGGCACATAGGGCCCATGAGGTAGGGGGTGCGCCCAGGGGGTGGACGCGCCCTATACCCTCATGGCCAGGTGGTGGCTCCCCCTGGTGTGTTCTCAGTGCCAGATATTCTCAAATATTCTACAAAAAAATCATATTCCATTTTCGGGACATTTGGTGAACTTTTATTTTCTGGTATTTTTTATTGCAAGGATAACTCAGAAATAGACAGATAATACTATTTTTACTTTATTTAATCTAAATAACAGAAAGTAAAAGGAGGGTACAGAGAGTTGTGGCTTCTAACTTCATCCATCTCATGCTCGTCAAAAGGAATCCATTAACAAGGTTGATCATGTCTTATTAACAAACTCTTTCCGAATAACATGAAACCGGAGAATTTTCGAATAACACTAGCTTACCTCAATGGGGATATGCATGTCCCCAACAATAAGAATATCATATTTCTTCTTGATAGCGGGAAGAGGAAATTCAAAACTTCCAATAATAATCGTTGAAAATTTTCCAATAGAATTGATACTATGGACCTGAGGTTGTTTCCTCGGAAAGTGTACCGTATGCTCATTACCATTAACATGAAAAGTGACATTGCCTTCATTGCAATCAATAACAGTCCCTGCAGTATTCAAAAAGGGTCTACCAAGGATACTCGACATACTATCGTCCTCGGGAATATCAAGAATAACAAAGTCCGTTAAAATAGTAACGTTTGCAACCACAACAGGCACATGCTCACAAATACCGACAGGTATAGCAGTTGAATTATCGGCCATTTGCAAAGATATTTCAGTAGGTGTCAACTTATTCAAATTAAGTATACGGTATGAAGAGAGAGGCATAACACTAACACCGGCTCCCAGATCACATAAAGGAGTTTTAACATAGTTTCTTTTAATGGAGCATGGTATAGTTGGTACTCCTGGATCCCCTAGTTTCTTTGGTATTCCACCTTTAAAAGTATAATTGGCAAGCATGGTGGAAATTTCTACTTCAGGTAATTTTCTTTTATTTGTAATAATATCTTTCATATACTTAGCATAAGGATTTGTTTTAAGCACATCAGTCAAACGCATACGCAAAAATATAGGTCTAATCATTTCAGCAAAGCGCTCAAAATCCACATCATCCTTTTTCTTGGATGGTTTAGGAGGAAAAGGCATGGGTTTTTGAACCCATGGTTCTCTTCTTTACCGTGCTTCCTAGCAATGAAGTCTCTCTTATCATAACGTTGATTCTTTGATTGTGGGTTATCAAGATCAACAGCAGGTTCAATCTCTACATCATCGTTATTGCTAGGTTGAGCATCAACATGAACATCATCATTATTATCATTTACACTAGTATCATGTTCATTACGAGATTGTGTTTCAGCATCAGAGATAGGAATATCATTGGGATTCTCAGGTGTGTCACCAACAGGTTCACTAGAAGCATGCAAAGTCCTATCATTTTTCTTTTTCTTCTTCTTAGAAGAACTAGGTGCATCAACATTAGCTCTTTGAGAATCTTGCTCAATTCTCTTAGGGTGGCCCTCGGGATACAAAGGTTCCTGAGTCATTCTACCACCTCTAGACACAACTCTAACAGCATTATCATTTTTCTTACTATTTAATTCATTGAGAAAATCATTTTGTGCTTTAAGTACTTGTTCTACTTGAGTGGTAACCATAGAAGAATGTTTACTAACGAGTTTAAGTTCACCTTTAACTCTAGACATATAATCACTCAAGTGTTCAATCATATAAGCATTACGTTTCAATTGTCTACTAACATAAGCATTGAAATTTTCTTGTTTAAAAATAAAATTGGCAAACTCATCTAAGCATTGGCTAGCAGACTTATAACCAGGAATATTACCTTCATCAAATCTATATAGAGAGTTTACCTTTACTACCTGTGTCGGGTTATCAAGACCATGTATTTCTTCAATAGGTGGTAAATTCTTAACATCTTCATGTCAGGACCCCGATCCTAAGTCACACAGGTCTAGCCTATAACACATCAGATCACTTTGCTGCCTCACGCGCGGTATCCCCACGGGTGCCACCTTACCTGGCCCGGGACCGTTTGCGCATTTTGGCACACGTATATGATAGTGTTACTAGCATCCATATGACAGAGAACCCGGGCCGACATGACTAGTTATAAACCAAAAGTGGCACTAAATTACAGAGACAGGCATACATGACCCAGCAACAAACATGTCGGTCATCAACGAATGAACCCAAGTCATAGCAAGCTACAAGGACTTAAAGGAACAACGTGTGACATTTCCCCTAAGGGACCGACACATGAACGAAGAAGGAGACATGCCGGCCAGCCTAAGTGTTCCGGAGAAGTAGCAAGCTACCAAGGCTCAGTGGAAGCACTAGGAAAAATTTCCCTCTAAGATAGGCTACCAAGGGTAAACAACTAGGTGTCGGATCCCACACATAGCAATACACATTACACGTACGCATAACATGCAAGTATGTGCTGTACAACATGTCACCACAACATAACTCAACAACTCATATAGATAAAGGCCCAGAAGAGCCATCATAGCATTTATTACAAACAGAGGTCACATGACCCAACATACAGAGCATACAGGCAACAGAAGCATAACATGTCTGAGTACAGACAACTACAAATGAAAAAAAGGCTGAGAAGCCTGACTATCTACGAGACCCTCCCAAGGGAACAAGATCGTAGCTGAGGTAACAAGCTAAACGTCGAAGTCCACGCGGAACCACTAGTGAGACTGGAGTCTCTCTGCAAAAACATAAATTAAGCAAACGTGAGTACAAAGGTACTCAGCAAGACTTACATCAGAACTAGCTACATATGCAACAGTATCAACAAAGGGGTGATGGAGTTTGACTGCAGCAAGCCAGCTTTGACTCGGTGGCTATCCTGAACTACGACTGTAAGTAACTCTTTTGAGGTGGCGCACACGAGTCCACATATTCACCAATCAATACACCACTATGGATCCGCTCCCGTCTACCTACGAGAAGGCCATCCATAGCACTCACGCTTATCTTGCGTGTTTTAGAGTATCCACTTTCACTTGTCTATGAACTGTACAGGTAACCCAGAAGTCCATTACCGCGAACACGGCTATTCGACTAGATCATATATAACCATGCAGGGGTGTACTTCTTCACACACGCTCTCACCACTTACCGCCGATTACACGACATGTACTCGGCAACCTTCAAGCGGAAGCCCAGCGAGGGTGTCGGCCACGACCTGACTAACCACACAAATCCCTAGTCTAGGTTTATCGCCTATTTGGGTTCCATCCGTGGGGAGATCCGGCCGGGGTGTCGCTCACGGCCCCAAACGATGTGTACAGGGTTCCCGAGTCACCAAACGGGTGACCGGTACACCCGGCCACGTACCTGCTGTGTCACAGCCCACCCCGAGGGTCAGCATTGCGCATGACCTCCAGTAAACTATAAAGACCAGAAACTAGTTGCAACTCCTGGACAGAGGACAAGGGAAGTTAATAAGTCGAGAGAGCTTGGAGCTCCCGGAGCCCAATGCGTGGTAGTAGCTGATTCATGGATCACAAACACAGAACTCAGTTCCTGAGGACGGCTGCAATGAGACAACCCACCATGTACTCCTACATGGCCTCTCATTGCTACCTTTACCAAATCGTGTTCACACACTTAGCTCACACACAGCAGGACATGTTCATCACCATTCCAATTCATCCCCGATGAATCAGACCTGACACAACTCTAAGCAATAGCTGGCATAACCAGAAAGCATGAATGAGTAGGCACAACATGGCTCAAACAACTCCTACTCATGCTAGTGGGTTTCAACTATTTACTATGGCAATGACAGGTCATGCAGTGGAAAGGGGTTCAACTACCACAGCAGGTAACAGTTGAAGCGTTGTTGTCCTAATGCAGTAAATGAGAGCAAGAGTGAGAGAGTGGGATTGTATCGGAATGCTCAATGGGGTTTTGCTTGCCTGGCACTTCTGAAGATATTACTGTGTCTTCATCAGTGTCATCGATCACATCGTCGGAACAACGTCGACTGAGAGGGGACAAACACCGGCAAACAAGAGAGAACACAATCAATGCAATGCGACAATATGATGCATGATCATGACATGGCAATATGATGTTGATTCAGCTAATGCAACTAGCAACCATATTAAATGAAGTTGGTTTGAACCAAAGGTTCAAATTCAAACTCCATATGTGATTATTTAATTGTCATTTAATTGATTTGACCTGACCAGCAGGTTTAACTTGTTCAAACATGCATGAAAATACCATAAACAGATTCCTTAATTTTTTCATATATAAATTATTTTCATTGGAGTTATAGATTATTTTCTATGATTTTAAGAAGTTTTGGCTATTTTCTGAAATAAATAAATCATTTAAGATTTATTTTAAATTCCAGAAAACATTTACTACGTCAGCATGACGTCATTGTGATGTCAGCAGTCAACAAGGCCGGTCCAGGTCAAACCTGACCTGTGGGTCCCACAGGTCAGTGTCACAGATACTAATTAAAAAGTTTAACACTAACTAAAAGTTAACAGGGGCTGGGCCCCACGTGTGAGTGACTAACTAGCTAACCAAAAATTAGTACTAACCTAGGTTAATTAGTAGGGCGGCCCCACTTGTCATTGACCTGGGGGCGACTGTTAAAGGTCAAACAGGGTCAAATCAATAGGCGGTTAGCCGCCGGCGGCGGCAGGCGCGGCGGAGGGCCTCGGAAAACGCCCTCCGACGACCAAATCAACGGATGAGCCCATCTAAGAGTAGCTGGAACTCGCGCGCGTTGATTGGTGCCCGCAGCTTCGCCGGAGGTTGCCTAAAGTGACGGCGGCGACCTCAGACGCGGCGGCCGGCGTTCGGGTGATGAACGAAATGGCGCTACGGGCCACTCCAGGAGCAACGAGTGGCCCTGTCTGATGCGCGGGAGTGCAAGGCGTGCAGTGGAAAGCTCGGACGCAAGCTACGGTGGCTGTGGCCACGGCGGCGACTTGGCCGGCGGAGCAAAGCTCTCGGGTGCAGTGGTTAGCTAGGCTAGATGGAGCAAATGACCGCGGGGAGAGAGGGGAAATAGGCAGGGGCTCACGACGAATGCAGTGGTGGCCTCGGCGAGCTTGAGGAAGCACCGGAGCGGGCACACGGCCGCCGGCGATCTCGGCGGACCGAGGTTGAAGAAGACGAAGACGGCGGCGTTTCAGGGCTTCCGGCGTCGCCTGGTTTGGTGATGAGGTCGAGGACGAGGTAGCCGAGCTACTAGGCACACCGAGGGGTCGAGGGGGAGGCTCTGGGTGCGGCAACAGCGAGCGGCGGCGACGGTGGCGCTCGGCCACAAGACGCGGAGCGAGAAAGAGTAGGGGATGAGGACGAGGGAGTGGGCGAGAGAGTTCGAGGCACTGCGTGGCGTCTCCAGGGCATCGAGAGGGAGGCGTCAAGCAGGAGGTGACCGGAGCGCGGGTGCGCGCACGGCGGCCACACGCCCGGCGTCCTTCTGTCACGAGGAAGACGACAGGGGAGGGGCCAGGTGGGCTGGGCTGGCTTTGCCTAGATGGGCTGCACAGGAGCTGGGCCAGGTGAGCGCCAGGTAAGTCCTTCTCTCTCTCTCTCTCTTCTAAAACTTTCTGTTTTCTATTTTCTGTAACTGTTTTGGTTTTATTAAAAATGCCAGGGCATTTAAAAAAATCATGAGACTGGTTGTGGCCACTGTTTGGATTATTTCCAACAGCCAACATTTCAGTTCATGAATATTTGGACATTTAAAATAATATATAAAATTTAAATGCCCAAATGCAAATATGGTATGATTTAAACCAGTGCCCAAAATATTCCACAAAAATGTTCACTATTTTTGGTTTGGTCTCAAAGCCTTGGCAAAATTATCAAACATTGATGAAGGCACTTTGGGTCATTGGAAATGATTTTATTTTTGACCCTAGTTGAATTCATTTGATGCTAGGGTTTGAACACCCCCATTTCAAGTTTAAAGAAATTCAGACATGATGCACATGATCATGCAGAGTCAAGCAAAGGCGAGAACTATAGGGTTGTGACAACTCACCCCCACTAAACAAGAATCTCGTCCCGAGATTCAAGACGTGAGGTAAGAAATCAGAGGGGACACTAACTAACACAATCTTCATGATCCAAGTGTCCTTCATATGAGTGTTGATTGCTTGCATCATGTTGATCTTGACATCCTTTCTTTCGAGGTCTTTGTCCAACACGGTGACGACGAAAGAAACTCTACAAAATTGATCTTCTGAAAGATCGAGCAACTCAAGACCAATTCACGGAGTGAGACTTTGAAACATCTCTTGAGCTGAGACACGGTACACACATCTAGAGGGATGGAGTGAAACAAATGATGAAGGTTCATTTGGTAGGCAATAATTCCATACTTAAGAAGATGGTGATCGATGTCACCAGACGGGGCACCTTAGAGGAGGTGACTTGTAGAATTATTCCCTTAAGTGGCAAAAAGAATTACTTTTGATATAGAGATCATTGAAACTTCCCATAGCAGCCTAAGGAAAATTCACAAATGATCGTTTGAAGGAGTTTGAAAGAAGGACATTCTTGGGCCAGAATGGATGATGTGGACTACCTGGTTGAAGACAACATAAGGGATGATTTTTCTTATGATCGGAATGGATGGAACCCATGGTAAAATGGCACATTGGCGGTGCAAGCTGGGAACAAAATGCAAATGCTGGGAATGATTTTGGTAACTGGGGTGAATCCCAATAGTAGAGAGTAAATATACTCTTGAGGGGTTATAGCATAACCAAGAACACTGGGAGCAATCCCGGTTAGTGCCAGTGATAACACCTAGTGCTTGTGCGTGCTCTCAAGAACTTGAGCATTCCCATATTCATCAAGGTTTTACCAATATCTGTATCAAGGATCCTGGCAACACCACATACTACCATGATGAATAGCGATGGACGATGCAGATGCAAAGGAAGATAACACTTCTCAGATTTCACCTTAGCGGAGTCAAGGGGCAAAATCTGAATGATCGACTGAGAGACATTTAGCACTCCGCTTCTAATGTTCTCCTTGGTGTACTAGGTACCACAGTCAACGCTTAAAAGCATCAACAATGCCATCAAGTAAAGGTCGGACTTTGGGAGCACAAAAATCCATAAGGAACAACTAGGGAGTAAATCCTACAAAGTCCTTATGAGGAGGTGGCCAACTTATTCAATCAAGATTCTACAACAATAGGTCTTCCGGCTGGGTGTGTTGGCCACGACATCCACTTTACCGGTTATCGAGAGACCAATATTATAGATCTTGGGAAATGCTCCAACCATCATATCTGCCTGAGATTCAATTCTGGTTGCTGTCAGGATATTCCAGACTCATCGAGTCTAGACAGAAAATGAAAATTTGCAACACAAATCGACGAGAAGGCGTTGCGAGATTCTCGGGGAGTGAACTACGATAGCAAGCTCCAAAACATGAGCTAGTTCTGCCACGTACCTATGAGCACGTTGTCCCAGACTAGCATGACCACATAGTAGTCTTATAATAGAATACTACCGAGTTTAGAATGGGAACCATCATTGAAGATAACGAAGTCTTGTGCATGTCCGTCTGGGCCCTTCGGGAATAGCATTTGAACTTCTTATCCTTAAACAAATCAATCAGTGGCTTGGTGTGCTAGGAATACATATGGAATGGAGATGATCAATCTATCAAACCATAGAATACTTCGCACATGCGTGACTGATTTGGGATGATTCCAAAAGAAGTAAAACAAGCTTTCTCAAATTTACGGCGTCAACTTACATCAAGTACTCGTGAATTAGGGGAAGCCACTCCTTACATCAAGACATCTACTTCATGAGCTAACACAAAGATGATGCTTACAAAAGTTTCCAATGTTAGCTTTAATGTTCAACATGAATCATGGAGAGGATAAACATGTCGCCGATGGGCTCAACAACAATTTATCCAGGTTTCCATATAGATGGAATTCCATAACTATGTGAACAAGGTGATAGCATTGGTCAGACCGATAGATGTAACAGTGTATGCTCAAGGGATCAACCACGAGTAGGACAACATTACGAATATCGTTGGTTCTGATTTGATTTGAGGATAGCCCACACTCAAACCAAAGTTTTGGCAAGACAATAGGTCCAACAATTGATCACGAGGATCAATCGATGAAGATATCATCTTTCTCCAACAACAAACAAACACCAGGATATCCCTTTTGCAATGAACTAAGTTAGATCAAGCTTTTATCTTCCAACTCCCCAAGTTGTTGTTTAGCTTAACCAACTAGTTCAGGGTATCCAACACAGATTCTCGGAGAAGGGGTGGTTTATAAGAAAACCAACTTGATCACGAACTCTACATGGTGGTCAGTGATCAACCTGGTAATACTTCCGGGAAGATATTCGGAAAATCACGAACCACCGATATGTTACTAAGCTCGAGAACAATCTTGCTTTTCAGGGCAAGACGATATGATCAAATGAGTGAGGACTTAACAAAATCCTAACTCATCAATCAAGGAGTGAACTAGGGAAGTGGACTTGGTAGCACGATCAAACTTAGGGTGATGATTCAATAATCAACTCGCTAAGGATGAGGTAATTGTCCATTTAACTACCAAGCAACGGAGTTGCTAGGAGTATTGATTTCACACACCACGATTCACCTGTCGGCATTCCGGTTACAATAACACGGAGACCGAAGAATGAACGATGATGGCAAGAAGTATCACTGTATCAAGAGTTCATAAGAGATAGTGCAATTCTCATGACGATCCTGACGTAAAGAGGGTAACACTTCAGAGTAGAACGGATCAAAAGCTTGATTGCATTTTGTTCTGCGGAGTACAACTGCTTTGACCCAATCCTGGATATGGATGAGGTACTGGAGTTTGTTTCTCCTAGTCATTCTGAAATAGAATGGATTGATGGACCATAAGAATAATAGGCATCGATAGCACAAATGCACAACTACTCTTGACTATCAACTGATAGACGAAGGCCGGAATACAACTAAAGGGAGACAACTCAAAGAACATATAGCCTTTTGAGTTGTGGATGCATAGGTTAGCATGTCGAACTAGTTCAACATATTTCTTCCGGATAACCCATGCAGAAAGGTAGGACTAGCAGAGTCACAATATAAATGGAGTACTACTCAAGAGCACTCTGGTTGTGATCTTTCGGTTCAGAAGAACTTCTGCCAAGGATGGTTCATGTTATTTCGAAGAATGATATACCATGGAGCTCGTGGACTATCACAAGTTTACTAATATCCTAAAGGAACGAGCAAACACTATCAACATTAAGTAAGTAGTGTGAATCTCGGGTTCAAGAACCCAAGAGTAGAATGCCTACTAACTAAATGGCACCACATGATGCTTTCAAGAATAATGGCCAGAATCATCACACTGGGAATATAAAGCATTGCTAGATTACTAGTGATCTTCTAAGACACCTAGGGTCATAATAATAACTCCAACATATGTGTCGAGGTAACAGAGTACCTCAACACACTGATTAGTGTGGTTAATCTGGCCCAAAGGAGCATCGGGAATAGGAAGGAAAGATTTGCAAATGCATCAGACTATTTAGAAACCTGGGATGACTCGGACAGCATAACGGCTGTGGATGCTCAAAAGATTTGAGAGATCCTGCAAAAATGGTGGCATAACCACTCAACAGCACAACAACAAGATTTCGAGACCAACTATCAACACACGGAGGTAGAAGAAACTGAACTAAGGGTTGAATCCACAATTAACGTGATCCTGATAGACAGAAGAGGAAGCCTAGTTCCTTAATCCCCGTAGAAAAGAAGAGGACGACTCAGATCAGAAGGTCATAAGGTAAAGGAGTAAAAGAGCCTTACGGTCGATTCCACAAACAATTCCCTTACATAACTAAAGAATTTCTAGACACGACTTCGACCAGTTTGGCTTACTAATCCTACATGCAGTCAGGCTCTGATACGAAAGCTCTGAGGACCCCGATCCTAAGTCACACAGGTCTAGCATGTAACACATCATATCACTTTGCGGCCTCACGCACGGTATCCCCACGGGTGCCACCTTACCTGGCCCAGGACCGTTTGCGCATTTTGGCACACGTATATGATAGTGTGATACGTCCAAAACGTATCTATAATTTCTGCTTGCTCGATGCCTCTTTTGGGTGATATTGCTATGTTATTTATACACTTCCATACACTTTTGATCATATTTGGACTAACCTATTAACTCAGTGCACCCCAGTGCCAGTTTCTGTTTTCGGCTGTTTTTGTATTTCAGGTTTTCACATTACGAGAACTGCCAGAAAAAATCCAGAAAAATTATATAAAAAATCAGCGTTCCGGAAGCTTCCATGCGGCCAAAGTAGGGCCGGAGGGGACCCACAGGGGCTCCAGGCAGCCTGCCCACGCGCCCCCCTGGCCGCGCCGGGGGGGGGGGCGCCTCGGCACCCCTGACCCCCTCTGATGCCCCCCTTTGGCATATATTTACACCGTGTCGCGGAAACCCTGATTCGAGACCCCTTTTCTCCAGACGCGATTCCGATCTCCGCCGCCATCGATATCAAGCTTCGGGGGACCAAAATTCCTGCGCCGGCACCCTGCCGGGACGGGGAAGTGTCCTCGGATTCATCTCCATCGATGTTGCTTCCACCCTCCATGATGCGGGAGTAGTTCCTCCTCAGGGCTGAGGTTCTTACCAGTAGCTATGTGGTCAATTCTCTCTCCCATGATGTGATCTTCGTTGTGATCATAGGCTATGTTAATCTAGGGTGATCCCATGATATTTCCCCTTCCTCTATGTATTGGATTGATGTACTCACTTGTCTTTATCTAGTATAATCCCCGAGACCAAGGTGACAGCGGTCTATTGGACATGGATTAGAACAATATTTCCATGAGTGATTTCCTCTCTTGTGTGTTGATTGAAGATTGAGAGTCTCTTGGTGCTTGTCTTTGACTATCCTTTAGATATGTTGTGGTGATTGTGGGACTCTCTTTGGATGGCCGCGGTGACATTGGGAAATCCTTAGATTGAGAACTACGAACTTTGAGGTGTGCTTTTGTAGCCCTACATAATTCTCGTCCTCTCTTGACCACGAAGGAATGACCTCCAAGTGTGTCCCCTTTGCATGTTTTATGGGAAATATCATGTGATTCGATTATGTTAATGTTGTTGGGAGTTGCCACTAGTGAAAGTATGAAGCCTAGGCCTTGTTTCCACCATTGCAATACCATTTGTGCTCACGTTTACCACTTGTTTGCTTGCTGCACTTTTTATTACAGATTTATATTACTTTGTTTTGCCATCCATATCACTTGCCATTTAACATCTCTTCGCCGAACTAGTGCACCTATACATCTAACAAGTGTATTAGGTGTGTTGGGGACACAAGAGACTTCTTGTATCTTAGTTGCAGGGTTGCTTGAGAGAGACCATCTTCAACCTCTACTTCCCTGAGTTCGATAAACCTTAGGTCATCCACTTGAGGGAAATTGTTGCTGTCCTACAAACCTCTGCGCTTGGAGGCCCAACATAGTCTACAAGTGTAGAAGCGTGTGTAGACATCAGCCGGCACCCTGCCGGGACGGGGAAGTGCCCCCGGATTCATCTCCATCGACGTTGCTTCCTCCCTCCATGATGCGGGAGTAGTTCCTCCTCGGGGCTGAGGTTTCTACCAGTAGCTATGTGGTTATCTCTCTCTCCCATGATGTGATCTTCGTTGTGATCATAGGCTATGTTAATCTAGGGTGATCCCATGATGTTTCCCCTTCCTCTATGTATTGGATTGATGTACTCACTTGTCTTTATCTAGTATAATCCCCGAGACCAAGGTGACAGCGGTCTATTGGACATGGATTAGAAAAATATTTTCATGAGTGATTTCCTCTCTTGTGTGTTGATTGAAGATTGAGAGTCTCTTGGTGCTTGTCTTTCACTATCCTTTAGATATGTTGTGGTGATTGTGGGACTCTCTTTGGATGGCCGCGGTGACATTGGGAAATCCTTAGATTGAGAACTACGAACTTTGAGGTGTGCTTTTGTAGCCCTACATAATTCTCGTCCTCTCTTGACCACGAAGGAATGACCTCCGAGTGCGTCCCCTTTGCATGTTTTATGGGAAATATCATGTGATTCGATTATGTTAATGTTGTTGGGAGTTGCCACTAGTGAAAGTATGAAGCCTAGGCCTTGTTTCCACCATTGCAATACCATTTGTGCTCACGTTTACCACTTGTTTGCTTGCTGCACTTTTTATTACAGATTTATATTACTTTGTTTTGCCTTCCATATCACTTGCCATTTAACATCTCTTCGCCGAACTAGTGCACCTATACATCTAACAAGTGTATTAGGTGTGTTGGGGACACAAGAGACTTCTTGTATCTTAGTTGCAGGGTTCCTTGAGAGAGACCATCTTCAACCTCTACTTCCCTGAGTTCGATAAACCTTAGGTCATCCACTTGAGGGAAATTGCTGCTGTCCTACAAACCTCTGCGTTTGGAGGCCCAACATAGTCTACAAGAGTAGAAGCGTGTGTAGACATCAAGCTATTTCTGGCGCCGTTGCCGGGGAGGTGAGCGCTTGAAGGTATATCTTTAGATCTTGCAATTAAATCTTTTTGTTTCTTGTTTTTATTTCACTAGTTATGCTTATGGACAACCTTGCTATTGGATCGTTGCTTGCGGGAAGACGCCCCACACCTGTGGTGGTTGCTCCTCCCCCTACTGAAATTGTGCCCTATAAAATACCAGTTGGTATTATCGATTATGTTTTGGCTGATCGTTATGCAGGAGACAGACATCCCGGTGAACACTTGATATATCTGTCACAACTATGTTCATTATTTAAGCTTGCAGGTGTCTCAAGGGAGTTTGTCATGAGGAAATTATTTGCCTTGTCACTGAAAGGAAAAGCATTGGAATGGTATAGGCTACTAAATGACTCTCACCTGCTGGAGTGGGAAGAGATCCAGTCTCTCTTTTACTCCAAGTTTTATCCTCTTCATGAAGTCCATGAGAATAGGAATTATGTTTATAATTTTTATCCTCATGACGGAGAGAGCATAGCTCAAGCTTGGAGGAGACTGAAAACGTTAATGCTAAAATGTCCTAACCATGGGCTCCCCAAAGATATGATTATTACTAATTTCTATGTGAGGCTTTCTCGACAGGATAAAGATTTGCTCGACGCTTCCTCTATGGGTTCTTTCACAAACAAAAAGATTGATGCTAAATGGGAACTCCTTGAAAGAATTCAACGCAACACTGAAGATTGGGAGATCTACAAAGGTAAAGAGTCAGGTATAATTTATGAGTATGATTGCATTAAGTCCTTTGTTGAAACTAAAAGTTTTAATAAGTTTAGTGCTAAGTTTGGGCTTGATTCTCAACTCCTTGTTGATTTCCTCAAATCTTTTGCTTCACATCTTAATATGCCTAAGGAGGATTGGATCAAGTATCATAAACCTTTTAAAGAGACTTGCAAAGAAAATGAAATTGTTCATGATGATTGCAACATGCATGATCCAATTCCTAAAAATGAAGTTTTATATAAGCATGTTAATTTTTGTGGAGTGGATAGACCTTGTGAAAGGCCTATGATTGAAGAAGAGAAGTATTGTAAGCAACATAAGCATGAAAGAACAATCACTAGGGTCAGAGATTTAAATGAAATTGCTAGAGAATTGTGTGACCTTTATCCTTTTACTTGTGAACTTTGCCGTATAGAGGGTCACTTTAATTTTCAATGCATGAACTTTCAAAACATAACTGTTAACCGGTTGTGTGATAACATGATTACCTCTGATCTTTATGATGAGCTTATGTTATTTTTGATGTGTGAAGAGTTATCAGAAAAGACTTCATGGCTAGATGTTAATGCCATAGGAATAAAAAACACTTTGCAAAATTGCCATCTCTATTGTGTTGTTAATTGCCATGAAAATGATTACATAGGTAAGATTATAAAGTAGGGAACTTTACCAAAGTATAAAAATGTCTCTTATATTTCTGCTAATAAAAAGGAGAGTTTCTCCCAAGTTTCCCCTATTGTTTCTAATGATAAACCAGGATATGTGGAGAAGCTTCATCTCCAACCACTCCCTCCTAAGGTTAAGAAGAAGAAAAAGAGGAGGAGGAGGAAGATGAGCAAGAAAGAAGAAGAATGGGTATCAACCTGGCCTGAGCATATTCCTCCCATCAACTTTTATCCTAACGATTGTAAGTTTAAAGAAGAAGGTGAAGTTTATTGCCTTAATTATCATCTTGATGATACGTCCATAGGTACTATTGAAGATGATTTTGATTATGATATGCATGTTACTTATTGTGATTGGGAAAATGATGATAATGCTACTTATGATCTTGAAAATCTTTTTGGTACCAACTCTGAAAGTGATGATATGGGAAGCTCTAAGCTTGGGGATGATAGGATTGCAAACCCTTTACCCACTAGTGATGTGATAATTGATAATTCTTTTGCTAGTAAGAACAAAGACAACATGATTACAAATATAGTTGCTAGCAATGATAATGCTCTTCTCTACTATGATGATGTCATAACTCCAACCTATAGTGATTATAAAGGTACCTATGACATAAGGAGAAATTATCCTTATGAAACTTGTCATAATCATGGAGGGAATTACTCCCTTGTTGAACACCACCCTCCTAATACACAAGTAATCTATAGTGTTCAAGTTGTTTATGATAGTCCTACTCCCACTATTACCAATGAGAAAGATTATGCTTATGTGGAGAGTAAGAGTACCTTTTTGCATGTGGATCATGGTAACAATGCTTTACGTGATGCTTATATTGTTGAGTTCATCCATGATGCCACTGAAATTTATAATGAGAGAGGGAGACTTGGTTCTAAATATCTTAATAATAAGAAGTTTCCTCTCTTTATGGTGAATATTTTGAAGTTATGCTTGTTTTGCCTTCCTATGCTAGTTGCTTTGTGCTTCAATGAATTATTCTATTGCAATATTCCTATGCATAGGAAGCATGTTAGGCTTAAATGTGTTTGGTATTTGCTTCTTGAAGCTCTCTTTTGTTCTTCAGCTCTTATTCCTACGAGAGCATCATTAAAGTCTTAAGCCTATCTTTATGGCTATAAAGAAAGAGCTCTAGGGAGACAACCCTTGTTATGTTTACTTTCAGTTTTAGTGGTCTTGATGTTTGTTACTACTGTAGCAACATCATTGTATCTTTATTTTTCAGCTTTGTGCCAAGTTTAGCCTCTGATTGCAAGAAAGTTCAAAAGTTGTGACGTGCTGTCCAGGAAACAGATTCTGTCCTTGGATAGAAAAATTCGTATAAAATCACCAGATCATCTTTTTGGTCTGAATTTTTTCGACAGCGTGCTCTATATAATTGTCTTTCGTGCGTCTGTTTTGAGTTTTTTGATTAGAGTTGCAGAAGTGCCCCGTAAAAATCATTTACTACCTGCTGTTCTGTTTTTCACAGATTCTGTCCTGTTTTGCCTTTCCTTCATTTTGCAAACCTAGAGCTTGCTTTTTCTTTGCAAAAACCTTTTGGCAATCTTGAGAAACAGTAGAACTTCAAGAATATCTTTATTTCCAGCAAGGAACAATTATTTTATTATGGGTACTAACCTCGCTAATCAGATTATGATGAGTTATGTATGAAGGGAGTTTTCAAGTGTGCGAGGGAAGATGATAAAAAGATTCAGGAGTGTCAAACGCTCAAGCTTGAGGATGCCCCCATGCAACCCCAAGAAATATTCAAGGAGACTCAAGCGTCTAAGCTTGGGGATGCCCCCGTGCATCCCCTTCTCCATCAACATTATCAGCTCGTCCTTCGTTCCACTATATTTTAATCACTTCATGTGTTATGTGCTATGCTTGGAGCGTCTTGTTTTAGTTTTCCTTTTAGTTTTCTTTAGCTTTTCATAACGAGTTGGAACTCAGCTTTCTTTATGTGGGAGAGAAACACGCTCCACTTCTACCTAGAACATAACATAGAATTTGCATGTCTATCTTTGCTGTGTGTGTTCTTTGTCTTTTAATAGCTACTATCATGCTAAGCTCTTAACTTTCATGCTTATCTTTTTAAAGAGCTTTTGTTTAGTTGGTTGCTTGAACTCTCTTTAGTTATCATGTTTATCTTATTAAGAGAGTTTTCTTCCGTTGCATTGGTTGATATGTCTATGATAAAGATGCTACGTGCATAATGGCGCTTAGTAGTTCATGTTTTCTTATGGTTAGTCTCAAATAGCTGGGGGGTTCCCAATGTGTTATTGGAGTACCAACATGGTTTGTTTGCCTACGATGTGGTATGGTTTAGTAATATCTTCCTTCAAGAATTTATTTTGATTGACTTGGCGTATGCTCACGCATATTTAAGACTGTAAAGAAAGTCTGTCAAGCCTTGATGATCTTTTATTTCTGAGTAGCGATATAACTTCCATGCCTGATTCAATGTTGCTTTGTCGCTCTGCATGATTATGACCGTCATTGCTCTCTTGGTTGGTCGCTCCCAGTCTTTTGCTAACCTCCACCTGTACTAAGCGGACTGACTGCTTGTGCATCCACATCCTTTTAATCCAGTTATGCCATATGAGTTCACCATACCTTCCTATACATGGTATTTACCTGCCATTCCTAACGAAGACTTGCATGTACCATCTCGAAATTATTCAAAGAAAAAGCATTCCTATTTTGTGCCTCTGTTTTAAGTTCATGAGGAAGTAGTAGTTAATTCATGATCTTTTTAAGTTGGACAAGCTTCACCCCGGGATTGCATGTATAATGTGCAAACCCATAATACGAGAAGGAACTGGCATTGAGTGCGCCCGGCTCAAAAAGATAATATAACAAACAAACCCTCCTTCACGCTTTGTTCATGAGAAATCAGAAAACTTTGGCAGTGATAAACAAAGGAGATTAAGACGATGTGATCGTCCTCATTCGGGAGCCGTTCCTCGAAACTTGTCCATCTCAAGAAGTGATTGAGTTGTCTGCTAGCATTCGTTGACGAAACATGCATGATCTAAAAAAATTATTACCTCTGTTTTAAAACCAAGAGCTCTGGTACATGTTTTGTCTTTGTTTCCGACTACGGGTTTTCAACCTTGCCAACAAAAGCCACGGTTCGAGAGTCTCCACCTTCTTTTAAAAGCACCAACTACTGAGAGCATGATTGTCATTCTGAGTGTAATGTGCATTGTCCCAAAGTAGCATTGTCTTTTGCATGATTGTGATATCGTTTATTTTGAAATCATTGTATCTAGTCATCACTTAAACCTTGGAGGTGCCCCTGCATTTATGTTTTGCTTCACTAAAGGGGGCAAGCTAGATATCACTTTATCATATTTGCACATCATGTTCATTACAAATCTATTTGATGTTTCAATATCATATTGTAAAACTTTCAGTTCTTTGTGATTTTCTCATAAGGCAACTTAATTACTATAGATTCATTGTCTCAGTAAGCTTTTGTCATATGACTATGAAAAAGTCCTATATGGTTAATAGCATGTCACCACAGAAATTATTCTTGTTATCATTTACCTACTCGAGGACGAGCAGGAATTAAGCTTGGGGATGTTGATACGTCCAAAACGTATCTATAATTTCTGCTTGCTCCATGCCTCTTTTGGGTGATATTGCTATGTTATTTATACACTTCCATACACTTTTGATCATATTTGGACTAACCTATTAACTCAGTGCACCCCAGTGCCAGTTTCTGTTTTCGGCTATTTTTGTATTTCAGGTTTTCACATTACGAGAACTGCCAGAAAAAATCCAGAAAAATTATATAAAAAATCAGCGTTCCGGAAGCTTCCATGCGGCCAAAGTAGGGCCGGAGGGGACCCACAGGGGCTCCAGGCGGCCTGCCCACGCACCCCCCTGGCCGCGCCGGGGGGGGGCGCCTAGGCACCCCTGACCCCCTCTGATGCCCCCCTTTGGCATATATTTACACCGTGTCGCGGAAACCCTGATTCGAGACCCCTTTTCTCCATATGCGATTCCGATCTTTGCCGCCATCGCCATCAAGCTTCGGGGGACCAGAATTCCTGCGCCGGCACCCTGCCGGGACGAGGAAGTGCCCCCGGATTCATCTCCATCGATGTTGCTTCCTCCCTCCATGATGCGGGAGTAGTTCCTCCTCGGGGCTGAGGTTCTTACCAGTAGCTATGTGGTCAATTCTCTCTCCCATGATGTGATCTTCGTTGTGATCATAGGCTATGTTAATCTAGGGTGATCCCATGATATTTCCCCTTCCTCTATGTATTGGATTGATGTACTCACTTGTCTTTATCTAGTATATTCCCCGAGACCAAGGTGACAGCGGTCTATTGGACATGGATTAGAACAATAGTTTCATGAGTGATTTCCTCTCTTGTGTGTTGATTGAAGATTGAGAGTCTCTTGGTGCTTGTCTTTGAGTATCCTTTAGATATGTTGTGGTGATTGTGGGACTCTCTTTGGATGGCCACGGTGACATTGGGAAATCCTTAGATTGAGAACTACGAACTTTGAGGTGTGCTTTTGTAGCCCTACATAATTCTCGTCCTCTCTTGACCACGAAGGAATGACCTCCGAGTGCGTCCCCTTTGCATGTTTTATGGGAAATATCATGTGATTCGATTATGTTAATGTTGTTGGGAGTTGCCACTAGTGAAAGTATGAAGCCTAGGCCTTGTTTCCACCATTGCAATACCATTTGTGCTCACGTTTACCACTTGTTTGCTTGCTGCACTTTTTATTACAGATTTATATTACTTTGTTTTGCCATCCATATCACTTGCCATTTAACATCTCTTCGCCGAACTAGTGCACCTATACGTCTAACAAGTGTATTAGGTGTGTTGGGGACACAAGAGACTTCTTGTATCTTAGTTGCAGGGTTGCTTGAGAGAGACCATCTTCAACCTGTACTTCCCTGAGTTCGATAAACCTTAGGTCATCCACTTGAGGGAAATTGCTGCTGTCCTACAAACCTCTGCGCTTGGAGGCCCAACATAGTCTACAAGAGTAGAAGCGTGTGTAGACATCATAGTGTCGCTAGCATCCATATGACAGAGAACCCGGGCCGACATGACTAGTTATAAACCAAAAGTGGCACTAAATTACAGAGACAGGCATACATGACCCAGGAACGAACGTGTCGGTCATCAACGAATGAACCCAAGTCGTAGCAAGCTACAAGGACTTAAAGGAACAACGTGTGACATTTCCCCTAAGGGACAGACACAGGAACGAAGAAGGACACATGCCGGCCAGCCTAAGTGTTTCGGAGCAGTAGCAAGCTACCAAGGCTCAGTGGAAGCACTAGGACACATTTCCCTGTAAGATAGGCTACCAAGGGTAAATAACTAGGTGTCGGATCCCACACATAGCAATACACATTACACATACGCATAACATGCAAGTATGTGTTGTACAACATGGCATCACAACATAACTCAACAACTCATATAGATAAAGGCCCAGAAGAGCCATCATAGCATTTATTACTAACAGAGGTCACATGACCCAACATACAAAGCATACAGGCAATGGAAGCATAACATGTCTGAGTACAGACAACTACAAATGAAAAAAGGCTGAGAAGCCTGACTATCTACGAGACCCTCCCAAGGGAACAAGATCGTAGCTGAGGTAACAAGCTAAACGTCGAAGTCCACGCGGAACCACTAGTGAGACTGGAGTCTCTCTGCAAAAACATAAATTAAGCAAACGTGAGTACAAAGGTACTCAGCAAGACTTACATCAGAACTAGCTACATATGCAATAGTATCAACAAAGGGGTGGTGGAGTTTGACTACAGCAAGCCAGCTTTGACTCAGTGGCTATCCTGAACTACGACTGCAAGTAACTCTTGTGAGGTGGCGCACATGAGTCCACATATTCACCAATCAATACACCACTATGGATCCGCTCCCGTCTCCCTACGAGAAGGCCATCCATAGCACTCACGCTTATCTTGCGTGTTTTAGAGTATCCACTTTCACTTGTCTATGAACTGTACAAGTAACCCAGAAGTCCATTACCGCGGACACGGCTATTCGAATAGATCATATATAACCATGCAGGGGTGTACTTCTTCACACACGCTCTCACCACTTACCGCCGATTACACGACATGTACTCGGCAACCTTCAAGCGGAAGCCCAGCGAGGGTGTCGGCCACGACCTGACTAACCACACAAATCCCTAGTCCAGGTTTATCGCCTATTTGGGTTCCATCCGTGGGGAGATCCAGCCGGGGTGTCGCTCACGGCCCCAAACAATGTGTACAGGGTTCCCGAGTCACCAAACGGGCGACCGGTACACCCGACCACATACCTGCCGTGTCACAGCCCACCCCGAGGGTCAGCGCTGCGCACGACCTCAAGTAAACTACAAACACCAGAAACTAGTTGCAACTCCTGGACAGAGGACAAGAGCAGTTAATAAGTCGAGAGAGCTTGGAGCGCCCGGAGCCCAATGCGTGGTAGTAGTTGATTCATGGATCACAAACACAGAACTCAGTTCCTGAGGATGGCTGCAATGAGACAACCCACCATGTACTCCTACATGGCCTCTCATTGCTACCTTTACCAAATCGTGTTCACACACTTAGCTCACACACAGCAGGACATGTTCATCACCATTCCAATTCATCCCCGATGAATCAGACCTGACACAACTCTAAGCAATAGCTGGCATAACCAGAAAGCATGAATGAGTAGGCACAACATGGCTAAAACAACTCCTACTCATGCTAGTGGGTTTCAACTATTTACTGTGGCAATGACAGGTCATGCAGTGGAAAGGGGTTCAACTACCGCAGCAGGTAACAGTTGAAGCGTTGTTGTCCTAATGCAGTAAAAGAGAGCAAGAGCGAGAGAGTGGGATTGTATCGAAATGCTCAATGGGGTTTTGCTTGCCTGGCACTTCTGGAGATAGCACTGTGTCTTCATCAGTGTCATCGATCACATCGTCGGAACAACGTCTAATGAGAGGGGACAAACACCGGCAAACAAGAGAGAACACAATCAATGCAATGCGACAATATGATGGATGATCATGACATGGCAATATGCTGTTGATTTAGCTAATGCAACTAGCAACCATATTAAATGAAGTTGGTTTGAACAAAGGTTAAAATTCAACTCCATATGTGAATATTTAATTGTCATTTAATTGATTTGACCTGATCAGCAGGTTTAACTTGTTCAAACATGCATGCAAATACCATAAACAGATTCCTTGATTTTTTCTGATCATTTTTCATATATAAATTATTTTCACTGGAGTTATAGATTATTTTCTATGATTTTTAGAATTTTGGCTATTTTCTGAAATAAATAAATCATTTAAGATTTATTTTAAATTCCAGAAAACATTTACTGCGTCAGCATGATGTCACTGTGATGTCAGCAGTCAACAAGGCTGGTCCAGGTCAAACCTGACCTGTGGGTCCCACAGGTCAGTGCCACAGGTACTAATTAAAAAGTTTAACACTAACTAAAAGTTAACAGGGGCTGTCCCCACGTGTCAGTGACTAACTAGCTAACCAAAAAATTAGTACTAACCTAGGTTAATTAGCAGGGCGGCCCCACTTGTCATTGACCTGGGGGCGACTGTTAAAGGTCAAACAGGGTCAAACCGACTGGCGGTTAGCCGGCGGTGGCGGCAGGCATGGCGGAGGGGCTCGGAAAACGCCCTCCGGCGACCAAATCAACGGCTGAGCCCATCTAAGAGTAGCTGTGTAACATCCCAAATTTTCAATTTGGAATGTTATACATAGATCATATTTGCATTTCATGTTTTTGCATTTTTGTTCATGGAGTTCCTCGAAATTCTAAGCAACTCAAGGACCTACAGAGAGAGTTGGGAATTTTATCGTTTTCGTATTTGAGTTCGCTCGAATACCGATACGAGGACAGTGTGATTCTAATTATTTTTCTCTCCCAAAAATATTTCTAAACACAAAATATGAGCGGAGGTAATATGACTTCTCCAAAATAACAGAAATATTGGAGGAAAAATATTAAAATCACTTTTGGTATTTTTCTGGATTTATTTGCGGATTTAATTGCATAGGAAAAATACGCGTTTTTCAAAATTGCATTTAGGTCCGGAAAAAATGTTCACTTTGTCCTAAATATTATTAGAGGACGGTGAAAATTTATTTCGGGAATTTAGGAGTCCGTTTGGTATTTCTTTCGTTAGTTTTTCTGCGCCGGGACTCTTTTAGAAAAAAAAAAGTGAACCGACTTAGGATTCGTATAGGAGTAGGACTGTGGGCTTTATAAACCGCCCGAGCCGGCCCGATCGCCCCAGCCCAGCGCCTTGCCTTGCCCAAGCCGCCAGCCCCGCCGCCCCTTGCCCTACCCGCCGCCTAGCGCCGTCGCTGCCTAGCGCCGCCGCCGTCGCCTGCAGCCGCCGCCCCGCCGCCACCCGACGCCGCCGCCCTGCGACGCCGCCGCGCCGCCGCCTCGCCCCGCCGGAGTACCCCGCCGCCGGACCGCCGTCGCCGGAGTTCGTCGTCGAGGTATATCGTTTTTTTAGAAACCGATCGGTTTAGTAATAAAACCGTAGATTCATTATTTTTATTATTAGATTAGATCGGTTCGGTTTTTCTTTCGGTTTAGCTATTTAGCGGACGTTCGTCCGTACGTTCGTTTTGATGAACGGTTTTCGTTAGTTAACCGCAGACAGCGAACGTTCGTTCGTTAGCCTGTTCGTCCATTTTTCTTTTTCGGGGTATTTATCCGCGGTTATTCCGATCGTGATTTCTGCCCTGATCTTGTTTCGCGTTTTTCTTTTCGCTCGAGAGTCGGAATCAGGTGATTCAAAATCCCAGATCTTCGTCTCGATGCCCTCTTTACGTTTAATCAACTTGAACAAAGTTTTGGATATTGTAAAATTTGACTTTAGGCCAACTAGTAAACCGAAGCTCGTTTCTTTCGCAGTTTGAGTTTCGTTGCTTCTTTCGAGTTGATTCTTTTGCAAAACCGGAGTTCTTAAGCTGAACTTTCTGGTTAGATCTCTTATTTGAGTTTTCCCCGTGCAATAGTTACGTACTTATTGTATGCTTGTTTGTTTGCGATAGAGTACCCGGAGTGCGCCGCTTGCTACTTTGAGTCTCTAGGTTTTGCGGATCATCAGCAAGGCAAGTAACACTTTGATCATACTTTCCAATTACCCAGTTTTCATTGCATTAGTCCAACCCTCACACATTGCATGAGTAGGATTAATTAATTTGTGGGATTGGGAAGTAGTTTGAGGTAGTACCTATTACCTGCATTACATTCAAACCCTTAGGAGTTACTTCTACGTTTGCTGTTAGGACATGCTATGCTCGTAGACGTGGTTTGGGTTTGAGTGAAATCCATGACAGGTGTGAGTTTGTTAATTAAGGGTTCAACTTAAGGTGGCAACATTAATACACATCTGGGTGGATTGAGGCATCTGGGTATTCCAGTGATTGCCTGTTTTTCTTTTGGACCGCCACCCAGGCTCAAAGGGATCATGAGATTTTTCATACTAGAAACTTCCGTGTGCAGCCACATGCCAATATGGGCTCTGGCATAGTTGTGTAAGTTGTGGGAAACCTTTCCATGATGGGCTAACAGATGTAGTGGGTTTTGTAGGTGTATCGGCCTATCTATCTGGTTAAGGGGACCTCTTCGGAAAGACTGTGTCTCGGTCATCCGTTTCTCAAACACCATGCAGTGCGAGAAACCAAATGGAGGCGATCGAGTCTTGTGGGGAAAAGTGCACAAACCTCTGCAGAATGTACAAACTGATCATGATTAGCCGTGTCCCCGGTTACGGACATCTTGAGTATCTAGTACTTGGATTATCATGTGAATCTCATCATGTTACTCTAATTAATATTGTTGGGTTTAATGATTATTTTAATTGGGGTTGAGAGGATGTCTATCTTCTCAACGATGTTTCAACTACCATGATAGTTAAATTAAAATCTATTCCTTTGAAGCAGGGAAAAATTGGCTTTACGCAAAAACTTAACCATAGAGCTTTCCACCAGCCATATTGCATATAGTATAGCTTTACTTTCATTGCATTCTCTTGTGTTACCTTGCCAGCATATTCCATGTGCTGACCCGTTTTCGGGCTGCAACGTTTCATGTTGCAGACTTTTTAGACGACGAGTAAGATGCCCCTTTTTAGGTCGTGGTTCTATACTCAGTGATGCCGCTGGAGTTGATGGACTCACTTATCTTCCAAGGCTTCCGTTGTTATCGTATTAGATGGCCTTCAGCCATATTATTTGTAATAAATTCATCGTTGGACTATCGATGTAATAAGTGTGTGATTGCTACTCTGTTATAAATCCTTCAAGTACTGTGCGTGTCAACATTACTGTTCCAGGGATGACACTGATGCACAGAGATCAGACTGTTTGAGGTCTGGTCGCTACAAGATGGTATCAGAGCACACGCTGACTGTAGGACACGACCACTAAGCTAAGCCCTAGAGCACTATTCACTCTTCTCTTTTCTGACTCCTCATCTTTTCTACTCTTTAGGATGGTGGAAGCAAAGCACAAGTTCATGCAACCGGATGATGATACACCATTTGGACGACACCTGAAGGAAGTGACCAGATATCTAAACATTGGACTACCAAGTTTCACCGAAACTTACAATGCCACTCTACCTGAGGAGGAGCGTTGGTTGATTCAAGCCCAAGTTCCAGGAAGGACGTTTGCACCTGTCACCTCACTCATAACATTTTCCTTTAATGCGCCTACATGGAGCCTAGGAAGGAGCATGGCAGCCCACATTTCTATGGGAAGGATTGGAGAAGTCTACAAGCAGGAGCTAAAGGACACTATCTACCAGATTTGTGGATGCCGATATGAGAATTGGGATATGATCAGCACCCGGAAGGATAGGTCCATTGCAGCATTCATCCAGGAGTTGAACCACCACATTCGTCGCCAGGAGCACCAGATGTGTGCAGGGATGATAGATTTGAAGAAGGCCCTAAATAGGAATTTGGAGCTAGAAGAAGAACTCAAGTCTACACACGACGGTTATGAGGAGGAGATGAAAATACTTGTGGAGAAGAATGATGACTTGACCCGGAAGTTAGGGATACTCATGGGAGAAGAAGACGAAGAAGAAGAACCCAAGGAGATACCACCGGAAGATTATACCATCATAGATGACACAGATTCGGAAGCTGAGGATAGCAAGGATGAAGATTATGAAGATGAAGCTGGAGCTGATATTATGGAATCCTCTGCCGATCAATGTTTTTAGATGACCACCCTGTGACTAGTAGCTACTACCATATATTAGATTTAGAGCACCTTTGTAACGATCGTTAGATTGTAAGACCTTGTTTGAAATTGATTGGTGTGAATTGATTGTGTGTTTGTCTCATGTGCATATGGGTAGTGATTTTCCCTTAGACCTCTTTTCTATTCTAATCTCTTCCCTCTACACCCATCAGATGCCTCCAAGACGTGAATTTGAGTTTCCCCTTGAGCTCACCCAGTTGATCCAGCAGCAGAACACCTTGATGCAACTTCTTGTCCAGAACACTCAGAACAACCAGAACAACAACAACAACCCTCCACCACCACCACCCGTTGACAACCTGACATGTTTCTTAAGGTTGCAACCACCCGTGTTTGCTAGCAGCATCGAACCAATTGTGGCTGATGACTGGCTACGCAAGATTGGAAGGGATTTGACCACCGCCAATTGCTCGGATGCTGAGAAGGTGTGATTTGCCGCACACCAGTTGTCTGGACCAGCCGCAGCATGGTGGGAGAATTTCACAGCCACTTACCCCGTAGCCAATGTGACTTGGGATCAGTTTCAGCAAGCTTTTCGTACCGCCCATGTCTCAACTGGAGCCATGAGTATGAAGAAGCAGGAGTTTCGCAATTTGCGCCAAGGGAATCGTATTGTGGCCCAGTACGTGGATGAGTTTAGTACCCTATCTCGTTATGCCCCAGATGATGTGGTTATAGATGCCAAGAAGCAGGAGAGATTCATGGAAGGGCTGAATGATGAGATGAGCGTACAGTTGATGGTGGCAACTTTCAATAACTACCAGGAGTTGGTTGACTACGCCCTAATGATTGAAAGGAAGCACCAGCAGATTGAGAGTCGCAAGAGGAAGTTTGGGCAAGGGAAGTATATTTCTGGAGCTCAACAGAAGCCCCGCTTTACCCCTAAGGCGGTAGGACAGTTTCAACATACCCATGGAGGAGGTAGCTCGCACAACCACAATGGCACCAAGAACGGCAATGGAAATGGGAATGGAGCCAACGGAAACCAGAACTGCCCTACATCGTCCACACCCACCAAGAGGGATTTTAGCCATGTCACTTGTTACAAGAGCGGGAAGAATGGACATTATGCCAATGAATGCCCAGAAGCTAAGAATGGGAACGGCAATGGAACCGCCGCGAAGAAGCCCAACCCGTTCAACAAAGGACAAGTGAACCACGTGACTGTGGAGGAGGTAGAAGAGCAACCAGATGCTGTTGTCGGTAAGTTTTTGGTTAAGACATTTACCGCAATAGTTCTTTTCGTTACTGGTGCATCGCATTCATATATTTCAAGGGGATTCGTAAATAGACATAGGATGTCCACCCGAGTTCTTAAGACCCCCATGTTAGCAAGTTCACCAGGAGTAGATTATATGGCACACCAAGGATGTTTTCAGACGCCATTGATCATAGGATGCCATACTTTCCCCTCTGACCTAATAGTTCTGGAGTCACAAGGATTGGATGTGATATTAGGTATGGATTGGCTATCGAAGTATGGAGGTAACATTGATTGTGCCAGTAAGTCTATTTTGCTCACCACCCCTGAGGGAAAAAGGATTAAGTATGTATCCAGGCATTCGCCTATAAGGACTCAAGTATATTCTCTCACGGGAGTTGTTCAGGAGGAAGTGCCAGTAGTGAAGGATTATCCGGATGTGTTTCCAGAGGAGTTACCTGGCATGCGACCGGATAGAGATATAGAGTTTTTGATTGAACTTTTGCCAGGCACCGGGCCAATTTCTAAGAGACCATATAGGATGCCCACAAAGGATTTGGAGGAGATAAAGAAACAGATTAAGGAGTTACTGGATAAAGGATTCATACGCCCAAGTTCTTCGCCTTGGGGTTCGCCAGTACTTCTAGTGGAGAAGAAGGATGGATCGTTAAGAATGGTTGTTGATTACCGAGGACTGAATGAAGTAACGATCAAGAACAAGTACCCATTAACGGTGATCAATGATCTGTTCGATAGATTGCAAGGAGCTAAGATATTTTCCAAGATCGATCTGCGATCAGGGTACCACCAATTGAAGATCCGAGAGCAAGATATGCCTAAGACGGCCTTTACCACTAGGTATGGGTTGTACGAGTATACCGTTATGTCGTTTGGTCTGACGAACGCACCGGCATACTTTATGAACCTGATGAACAAAGTGTTTATGGAGTATTTGGATAAGTTCGTCGTAGTGTTCATAGATGATATTTTGATCTTCTCGAAGGACGAAGAGGAGCATGCAGAGCATTTGCGTTTGGTATTGGAGAAGCTCAGAGAACATCGGTTATATGCCAAGTTTAGCAAATGCGAGTTTTGGTTGAAGGAAGTCGGATTTCTCGGACACGTTATATCTGGAGAAGGAATAGCAGTAGATCCCGCTAAGGTGGACACTGTGACCCATTGGGAAGCACCAACAACAGTTGGAGAGATCCGAAGTTTTCTTGGACTTGCAGGATACTACCGGAGGTTTATCGAGAATTTCTCGAAGATTGCAAAACCCATGACGGAGTTGTTGAAGAAGGACACCAAGTTCAGTTGGAGAGAAGAATGTGAGGCCAGTTTTCAGGAATTAAAGAAACGTTTGGTCTCATCCCCTGTGTTGATTCGGCCAGATCAACATAAGGATTATGAGGTGTACTGCGACGCTTCACGTCGAGGACTTGGAGCAGTTCTTATGCAGGAAGGAAGAGTTGTTTCGTACGCTTCACGACAACTAAAACCTCATGAGCTGAACTATGCCACCCACGATTTGGAGTTAGCAGCCGTAGTGCATGCATTGAAGACGTGGAGACATTTTCTTATTGGGAACCATTGTGAAGTATATACGGATCACAAGAGTTTGAAGTATATATTCACTCAAAAGGAGCTGAATCTTAGGCAAAGGAGATGGCAGGAACTCATTAAGGATTATGACATGAGATTGCATTATCATCCCGGAAAGGCTAACGTAGTAGCTGATGCGCTAAGCCGTAAGAGCCATGTCAATACCCTAATGATGGAAGGATTTCCAAAGGAGTTAGCCGAGGACCTACGAGAACTACGTATGGAGATAGTTCCGAGAGGCTATGTAGCAACACTAGAAATCCAGTCTACCCTGATGGATAAAATCAGAGAAGCTCAGAAAGCTGACAAAGAGGTTGTCGCTATAAAGGAGAGGATGAGCGAAGGAAAAGCTAAAGGTTTTCGTGAGGATGAGCACGACACCCTGTGGTTTGAGGATCGAATCTATGTGCCTAATGACCCGGAGATCAGGAAGTTGATTTTACAGGAGGCCCATGATTCACCATACTTATTCACCCAGGAAATACTAAGATGTATTTGGATTTGAAGGATATTTTCTGGTGGACCGGTATGAAGAAGGATGTTGCGGAGTATGTAGCAGTTTGTGATGTGTGTCAGAGAGTAAAGGCAGAACATCAGAAGCCAGCCGGATTGTTACAACCTATGCCAATACCCGAATGGAAGTGGGAGAAGCTTGGCATGGATTTTATCACCGGATTGCCCAGGACCAAAGTAGGATATGATTCAATCTGGGTAGTAGTAGACCGATTGATGAAGGTAGCCCACTTTATCCCTGTGAAAACCACATATACCAGTGCAAAGTTGGCAAAGATATACATGACCCGAATTGTATGTCTGCATGGAGTTCCGAGGAGCATCGTATCAGATAGAGGAACCCAGTTTACCTCAAAGTTCTGGAATCAGTTACATGAAACTTTGGGTACTAGGCTAGAGTTTAGCACATCATTTCATCCGCAGACAGATGGACAGACGGAGAGAGTAAATCAGATTTTGGAGGATATGCTAAGAGCCTGTGCATTAGATTATGGATCTAGTTGGGATGACAACTTACCCTATGGGGAGTTCTCGTACAACAACAGTTACCAAGCCAGTTTGAAGATGGCACCGTTCGAGGCATTGTATGGAAGGAGATGCCGAACACCGTTGTCGTGGGATGAAGTTGGAGACCGACAGTTGTTTGGACCGGACTTAATCAAAGAGTCTGAGGAGAAGGTAAAGTTGATCCGAGATAGACTGAAGGTAGCTCAGTCCAGGCAGAAAAGTTATGCAGACTCGAAGCGCAAGGAAATAGCCTATGAGATCGGAGACATAGCCTACTTGAGAGTATCGCCTCTATGAGGAGTTAAACGTTTCAGAGTTAAAGGGAAGTTGGCCCCGAGATTTGTGGGACCTTACCATGTTTTGGAACGCATGGGAGAGGTTGCCTACAAGTTGGAATTGCCCGAAGGATTGTCAGGAGTGCACGACGTGTTTCACGTTTCTCAGCTTAAGAAGTGCCATGCGGAGATGGCCGATATACCGCTTAGAGACACGGTACCCCTGGAAGCAATTCAGTTGGATAGTGATCTGACTTACGAGGAGAAGCCGGTTAAGATTCCCGAATTTTCGAGCAGAGTTACTCGCAGTAAGGTTATCAAGTTTTGCAAAGTTCAGTGGGGTCACCACACCGAGGAAGAAGCCACCTGGGGACGAGAAGATGATCTACGCAAGGACCACCCACACCTGTTCTTTAGCCAAGTCGAATCTCGAGGGCGAGATTCATTCTAAGGGGGGTAGGTGTAATGCCCCGGATGTAATATTTTCCCTTTTGGGCAATATATAATATCTTTGGCTTCATCAATTCCATTCCGGGTTCTCTGTCTTTTCGGGTTTTCGTCGTTTTGTCGTGTTGCGTGTGTGCATTCATCCATATCATGTTGTCATGTGCATTGCATTGCATTGGTGTTGTCGTTTGCATCCGGTCCCACTCGTTTCTTTCCGTTGTCCGTTTCGAGTTCCGGAGCTCCCTCACGTGTCCGTGGCATCCCCTAGGCCTACTTTGGTGTTTGGCCGTGTAATGTTTCCGTTTTGGTGTGAGACTTGTCGTGCGATGTTGTTTTGGTGTGTGTAACCCGCCTGTCAAATCTCGTCGCGTTTGGAGTTCGTTTGATGCTCCAACAGTTATTCTCGTGGGCTGAAAGTACCTCCGGTTTGAGGCCCAAGACACCCCTCCAACAGCCCACCAAACCAACCCAAACCCCCCCTTCATCTAGGCCATCCAATTGTGATCGTGTGGCCGAAAACCTCACCTCATTTGGACAACCCTAGCTCCTTGTGCCTATATAAACATCCAACTCCCCCAATTTTCGCGTCTGAAACCCTAATGCTTCCACAGTTCACCGCCTGTGCTTCCACCGTTGATCCGCGGTACTTCCACCGTTGAAAATTCGTGCTTCTGACGTCCCAGGAAACCTTGCTTCCGTAGTGCTGCAGTCGCGCTTCCGAACCGCCGGCCGTGCTTCCGTCCGACGCGCGGGTCCCGCGCATCATCTCCTACCTCCCACCGCCGTAGCTTCTTCCCCGCGCCTCCGTTCGCCAGACCCCGCCGCCGCGCCCTTCCTCCTGTCACCGCCACCGCCACGGGACCCCGCGCCACCTCACCAGCCTCAGGCCACCGCCGGCCCCTCGCCTCCACCGCGCCCTGCGCCGCCGGGCCGGCCACCTCCGCCGCCGCCTCGCCGGCCGGCCAGCCGGGCCTCCAGCCGCCGGCCCCGCCTCCGTCGGCCTCCCGCCGGCCCTGTCCGCGTCGAGACGCCGACCCTCGGCGTCGAGGGCACCGGCCGCTGCTCCCGATCTGGAAGCCCCAGGCGGACCGAACCCTAACGGGCTCAGCCAGTTAGCCCGTTACCGCGGTGGATCCGGCCCGCTTAACAACCCCGGCCCGATCCGCGCCCGATCCGCCTCAGCCCGGTTGACTCCGCCGCCGCGTTGACTTTGACCCAGATCCGTTGACCCCGAGGTGGTTTTCTTCACTAAGTCCCTAGAATGTTGATGTCTGATGCAATTTTATTTTGATGATAACTTTTTGTGTGTTGGTCCGATTTGAGCAAATGATATGTCAAAATGATCGTGGAGACTTGTACTACGTTTTGTTCCATTGTGCCATGCATGTTTGAGGTCATCTAGATGCTTAAATATCTGTTGCAAGAGTGCTACTTGTTATAAACTGCTGTTAGTAGTTGTTTTCATGCCATCTTTGCAATGTGATAACTTGGTGCATGTTTATCCAAATGAAGCAAATGATATGTCCACATGTTCATCATGTCATGCTCTATATGTTGGTTGCTTTAGCTTGCATGATAGATTTCATCTTGCCATGTTTATCTTCTTTGCAAAGTGCTATGTGGCTGTTATGTCATTAAACTTGTTACGAGATGCCTCGTAGAGGAGCTCGTTGCTATTGTTGTGTTTGTCCCTTTGATGCATGCTTAGATGTTTTGGATTCACCATCATGTGTACTTTGCTGTGGTGCTTACCACTTGTATTGATATGCTTTGAGGTGACTTAAACTTGCTCTCAAAGATGCCATGATGAAACAGCTGTTTAAGACTTAGTGAAATTTCACTAAGTCTGGAATCTGTAATTTACAGATGCCATGTTTGCTTGTTGTTCTAGGCAAATCCATGCTAGTTTTGGGGTGACTTTTGATGATTCCTTGTTGTATAAGTTGTTGGCTACCCATTCATGCTCTCACATGCTTATTTGAGTGACTGTAGCATATTTAACTTTTGCTCCCAAGTTGCAACAAATTACTGCTGTCAGGTTTTGTTGTCAAGTTCAATATGTCATAGCTTGTTGCTATTGATCCATGGCTCCTTTGGAGATGCTCCAATGGAATTGTTTGCTATAGGAGATGTCTACTTTATGTCTATGCCCCTTGCCATGATGTTTGAGTGTTGTAGACTATTTATCTCTTGCTCCGAAGTTGCTATGTGGCTGTTATTTTCAGCTTGTGCATGTTTATTGTTTCGGGTGTATCTTTTAGCCCGTTGCTCCATTTGGAGCAAGACCTATATGTAACTTGTGTGTTTTTGCATGTAGATTCATATTATCCTCTTTTTATCATGTTTTGAAGCATTTTGCTTAATGCATATTGTTGTGCTGTTACACTGTGCTTCCTATGTAGACTTTCTGTGCTTCCATAGTGCATTTGTTTTGCTTCCATAGTGCATCAGCCATGCATCCAGTATTTTTGAGTGCGCATTGCATCTTGTTGATTTCGTGCCTTGTGTGTTTGTGTTGAGTAGAGCCGGAAGCTGAGTACGAGTACGAGAACGAGGTTACTACCGAGGTTGAGAACGAGGAGCTCTCTTACGATCCCATCGACAACTCTTCAGGCAAGATGACCGAACCCCGATAACATTACTATCTTTGCCTATTGCTAGAAGTCTCGATCTATAGTTTTGCCTCGATGCCCATGTTTTCCTGTCAGCCTCCTATTGTAACCATGAACCTGTTTAACCACCCTACCTATGCAAACCATTGATTGGCTATACGTAGGCTTCGCTCAGCCCCTCTTATAGCATTGTTAGTTGCAGGAGAAGATTGAAGATTCTTGCTTCTTGTGGAAGCTTGTTGGGATATCACACTATATTAATTATTAAATGAAATCATATATATATTGGTAATGGGTGGAAGGCTAATCCTTTTTCTTGGTGTTTTGTTCCACTCGTGCCGCTAGGAACTGTATAAACCGGTGTTATGTTCCTTGATTATGCGTTCCTCACACGGTTGGGGTTATGGGACCGCCTCGATAAACCGCTAAGTGCTAAGTCTTTTCCAGCAAGTCCCAACATTGGTACTATTCGCCTAATAACTGAAACTTGCATAGGGTCTTGCAAACCCGAGTTCTTAATTAACAACCCCGGGCTAGTGCTCCTCATGAGTGTTGGTCCGAAACGGGGTGCCTGCGGGGCCACCATGAGGAAACTCGAGGATTGGTAAAAACCCGTAGCTTCACCCATCCGGTCGTGGCCTGAGACTAGATACGCACGGCTACTGTCAGGGTGTCGGCACGCCGGGAGGATTTGCTGGATTAGCCTTACCTTAGTCAGAGTATCTTGAGCACGGGATTCCGAGAATACTCGGGCCTTCCCACTTTGGAGTTGCCACTCAGCGGATCGTGGGCTTGTCATGGGCCAAGTTGGAACACCCCTAAAGGGTTTTGAACTTTCGAAAGCCGTGCCCGCGGTTATGTGGCAGATGGGAGCTTGTTAATATCCGGTTGTAGAAAACCTGACACCATGTTCCAATACACTACCAGCGTGAGTACCGTGACGGTCATTTTCCGAAAAGGGATTCGGGAAGTGAACACGGTGGGGTTATGTTGACTTGCTTTAGTTAGGATCACTTCGTGATCATCTCTCGACCGAGGCACCTTCTCTTCTCGCTCTCTTTTACGTAAGCTAGGCTAGTGCTGCTGCAGACTCTTATTCTTTCTTCAGCCTTGTTCCACACCCAAGGCTTGAATAGTCGTGTTACCCGGGAACGGGATTGCTGAGTCCTCTGTGGCTCACAGTTACTTCAACACACCAGATGCAGGTACAATGGTGAGCTACACAGGCGATGGCACCGAGCTAGACTGGGAGTACGACGAGGAGCGTAGCCGTTACTATGTGAACTATCCGGTTGATCAGTAGAGCTTCTACTAGGATTCGATCTAGACCTGTGGTTTAATGTTATGTTTGGTATCTTGTCATTTGGATCTTTACCCTTAGATGGGCTGTGATGTTTATCTGAATGATGTTTGAACATGTAATGTATTTGTGTGACGTGGCGAGTGTAAGCCAGCTATCTTTTCAGTTTTCCATCCCTATTTTTATATGAGATGTGCAAAGGTACCAAACTTGCGATCATTCCAGAATGTCTTTAAGTCGTGCCTCGACACGTAGGAGATATAGTCCCATCCTGGGCATTACAAGTTGGTATCAGAGCCTTCTCCGACCTAGAAGCCCACACTGTTTGATCGAATCATTGACGGTCGAGTCTAGGCACACACTTAAAATGTTTTGAGTCCTATATTTATATCGGAGAGTAGGAATTCTTTTGCTCCTCATCTCTTTTCACTCTGGTGAGGACTCCTGACGACTACTCTTGCCTCTTCTACTTTCATAAATTGCACAATTTTTTTTAGGAATCTCGCGAGTATTGTTGGATTGTTTCGATGTCTTTGTGACGAGAATATTGTTCTCGATGCCTCCTGACATTAGGGGTTGTGGCAGTGTCCTGGGGAGTTGAGCTTCGGGGTATTGTCGTCACAAGCATATCGCGGCATTACTAGAATACTTAAGACGGCCGACATCGAAAACTCTCCTATACGGTTAGTAGCAAGATAACCCCGACATCACCCAGTACTAGGGAGGTAGTTCGGGAGTATTGCCATAGCTTGTATAGTAGATGCGTTTCGAAGGTCCGAGGTAGACGGTTTCCGAGAACAACTGGTTATGTGTTGAAGGATGGATACAGCTGGATGTAGGATTAGAGTTGATTGCGCGATGCTTCCCCTGTATCCCCAACACCTGATTGCATAACTGGAAACTTTCAGAAATTAATAGGTGGGTTCCTCTAGTAGATCGTAGGCATTCTTCCAACGAATGCAGGTTACGGAGTTCGGGGTTCTACATTGAGTGAAGGGGTTTTATGGCCGATGTTCCGATCGGGAGTTGCATCTTAAAGGATCCTTGGCTATGCTGATCCGGGGATTGCAAAACCCTTTCGTAACATGATCCATAAGCTTTCAGCACAAAGATGTCGAACGAAGCTCCTATCTTGTGTTTGTTCTATCTGTACCTTGTTGTTTTCTTATTTACCTTTTGTCCCACTGGCTTCTCGTGAAGATTGTTGTTATCATTAAGCTGAGAATTTCATTCGTTCCTCTTGTTCGAATGATTCTTGTGAAGACTATGTTGCATTTCTATCCGTTGTTTCAGCTTATACCTTCTTTCAATCAGATTGCTGATTGGTGGTCATCTCTTTCAGGATGGCTCCGAAATGGGTTCCCAACGCAAACCCAGAGGGTGAAGAGGTTCCAGATCGTCCTCATTCCCCTCCTCCTCCGTCTGAGGCCTGGAGAGCGATTATGCAGACTACAAATCAGAACACCCAAATGCTTATGCAGATGATGCAGCAGATGCAAGCAAATCAAGCAAATCAGGGTGCTCCAGGGAACCAAGGCAATTTCTTCAACCAACAGCACCATGCTACGCTCAACCAGTTCTTGGCTAATCAACCAAAGGCTTTCAGTTACTGTGTCGACCCTCTCGATGCTGAAGATTGGATAACCGATATCAAGAAGCATTTTGAGTGCAGCAACGTAAGGCCTGAGGACTATGTGAAGTTTGCAGCCTTCCAACTCAAGGACCAAGCAGCTGACTGGTGGCAGCAGTACAAAGACTCCAGAGAAGGGCGTGTGATCTCTTGGGATGATTTCTGCAAGGACTTCCACTCTCACCATATTCCAACAAGTGTCATCGAGGGTATGCGTGAGAAATTCCGCAACCTGAAGCAAGGCTCAATGACTGTCTACCAGTATAATGTCAAGTTCCAAAACCTTGCCCGCTATGCCAAGCAAGACATACCAGATGCCAAGAGCAAGATCTATCAGTTCCGTGGAGGTCTGAAGGATGAACTTCAACTTGCTCTCACCTTGTTCGAGCCTGATGAGTTTGACAAATTCTATAACATGGCGCTTAAGCAAGAGGCAGCCCAGCTCAAGATGGAGGCTTCCAAAAAGAGGATTCGAGATGCCGTTCACTCCTCCTCATCTTCTGAAGTGGTCACAAAGCAACAGAAATTTTGGCTTCCACCTCCTCCAGTGATCCGAGCTCCCTACAACAACAACAACAACAACAACAACAACAACAACAACAACAAGAATGCTGGTGGTCATGGTTTCTCCCACCCACACAACCAAGGCAACCAGTCCAAGTCACAGTTCCAAGCCTCCAAGTCAACTGTTACTCCGACTCGTCCACTTTCTGAGGTCACTTGCTACAAGTGTGGCCAGAAGGGTCATTATTCCAACAAGTGCAACAACCCAAGGCGCCTTCCGCCCTCTCCACCTGTCAGCACAGCTATTGTCAAGCATAATCCCAAGCAAGCAAGGGTGAATCTGATGAATGCAGCGCAAGCGGAGAATTCTTCTGATGTGATTTTGGGTAACCTTTCAGTTAACTCTTTTCCTGCTAAAGTGTTGTTTGATTCGGGTGCTTCATGTTCTTTCATGTCTCAACCATTCGCGTCCAAGCATAATGTTGACGTCCAAAGTCTGCCTCAGAAGTTGCAACTCATTTCTCCGGGGAGACGTATGACTTCTAATATATTTGCTCCGGATGTTTCTATTCGCATGGGTGATTATCGCTTTCTGGCTAAACCGGTGGTTCTTGGTAACTCCGACATTGACCTCATCCTCGGGATGGATTGGCTTTCTCAGCATGATGCCAAATTGATTGTGCAAACAAGGAAGTCAAGATTACTCATCCTGATGAAGATGTGATTATCTTCGCCTCCAGGGATAACACAATCAGGCTTTTCTCTCTCAATGACAAGGGCGAGATTAATGCCATATCTCAAATTCCGGTGGTTAACGAATACGAAGACGTCTTTCCTGAAGAACTTCCAGGCATGCCTCCACACCGTCAAGTGGAATTCGTCATTGAACTCGAGCCTGGTACTGAGCCAGCATGCCGGCGTCCGTACAAGCTCTCTCCTAAAGAGTTGAAGGAGTTGAAGAAACAGCTTGATGAACAGGAGCGTATGGGTCTGATCAGGCCTAGTACCTCTCCTTGGGGCTGTGGTGTCTTATTTGTCAAGAAGAAGGATGGCACGGAGCGCCTCTGCGTTGATTACTGGCCATTGAACAAGAAGACAATAAAGAACAAGTATCCGCTCCCCAACATCAATGAATTGTTCGAGCAGCTCAAAGGAGCTAAAGTGTTCTCTAAGCTCAATCTCCGAATGGGCTATCACCATATTCGCATTCGAGAAGAAGATATCCCCAAGACTGCCTTCAGAACGAGCTACGGCTCCTACGAGTATACAATCATGTCCTTTGGTCTCGCCAATGCTCCACCTACCTTCTCGAGAATGATGCACTACATTTTCAACCCCTACACCGACGAGTTTGTGCTGGTGTATCTGGATGGTATTTTGGTATTCTCCAAAAACGAAGAGGATCACGAAAAGCACCTTCGTCTGGTTCTCGACAGACTCCGCGAACATAAGTTCTATGCCAAGTTCTCCAAGTGCGAATTCTGGCTCGATAAGGTCTTGTATCTGGGCTATATCATCTCCGCTGATGGTATTGCGGTAAACCTCGAGAAAGTTGAAGCAATTGTCAACTGGGAACCTTCTCAGAACGTCAAGCAACTCTGAAGCTTTCTTGGTCTTGCCAGCTATTGCAGAGGGTTCGTTGAGAACTTCTCCAAGATTGCCAAACCTCTCTCCAACTTGCTGCAGAAGAATGTCAAGTACTACTGGTCTCCAGATTGTGAAGTGGCATTCAAAACTCTCAAAGAAAAGCTCGTCTCTGCTCCAGTTCTTACTCCTCCAGATGAGTCCAAGCCCTACGAAGTATTCTGTGATGCTTCTATTCAAGGACTTGGTGGTGTGCTAATGCAGGACAAGAGAATTGTGGCATACACTTCTCGTCAGCTGAAGCCAAGTGAGAAGAACTACCCCACACATGATCTTGAACTAGCAGCTGTGGTACATGCTTTGATTACGTGGAGACACCTTCTGTTGGGCAGAAAAGTCGACATCTTCACCGATCACAAGAGCTTGAAGTACATCTTCACACAGCCGAATCTGAACCTCCGCCAGACTCGTTTGGTCGAGATGATCCAAGAGTATGATCCCAGCATCGAATACACACCTGGCAAAGCAAATGTGATTGCAGATGCTTTGAGCAGAAAGGCATATTGCAATAGCCTCCTTATCAAGCCGTTCCAGCCTGAGCTTTGTGAAGCATTAAGGAAGCTCAACCTCCAAGTTGTTCCGCAAGGTTTTCTTGCAAATCTTCAAGTTGCTCCTACCTTGGAAGATCAGATCCGTGAGGCCCAACTCAGTGATGCTATGGTGCAGAAAGTGAAACATGGTATTGCAAAGGGTACTCCAAAATACAAGTGCTATCGCGTTGATGAGAGAGATACCTTGTTCTTCGAGGACAGACTCGTGGTTCCCAAAGGTGATCTCAGGAAGCTCATAATGGACGAAGCACATGATTCCCTCCTTTCCATTCATCCTGGCAGTTCCAAGATGTACCAAGACCTCAAGCAACCTTACTGGTGGACTCGCATGAAGAGGGAGATTGCCCAATTCGTGAATGAATGTGATGTCTGCAGAAGAGTGAAGGCAGAGCATCAACGTCCAGTCGGTCTTCTCCAACCTCTTCCTATTCCCGAGTGGAAATTCGACCACATTGAAATGGATTTCGTCACTGGCTTTCCTAAGTCCAAGAGAGGGAATGATTCTATCTTCGTGGTGATTGACAAGCTTACCAAAGTCGCTCACTTCCTTCCAGTCAAAGAATCCATCAATGCAGCTCAACTGGCAGAGTTGTACACTTCCAGAATTGTGTCTTTACATGGCATTCCTCAAGTTATCTCCTCAGACCGTGGAAGTTTGTTCACTTCAAAGTTCTGGGACTCCTTTCAGTATGCCATGGGCACTAAGATTCATTTTAGCACTGCATTTCACCCTCAGACTAGTGGTCAAGTCGAGAGAGTGAATCAGATTCTAGAAGACATGCTCAGAGCCTGTGTCATATCCTTTGGCATGAAATGGGAAGATTGCCTTCCATTTGCCGAGTTCTCTTACAACAACAGCTTCCAAGCAAGTGCCGGCAAAGCTCCGTTTGAAATCCTCAATGGCAGAAAGTGCCGTACCCCTCTCAACTGGTTCGAGACCGGTGACCGTCAACTTCTTGGCAATGACTTGATCTCAGAAGCCGAAGAAATGTGCAAAGTCATACGTGAGAATCTCAAGGCCGCTCAGTCGCATCAGAAGAGCTACTATGACGGCAAGCATCGTGTTTTGGCCTTCAACATTGGGGATCATGTCTATCTCCGTGTTTCTCCTATGAAAGGCACCCAAAGATTTGGTATCAAAGGAAAGCTTGCTCCTAGATACGTCAGGCCTTTCAAGATCCTTGGCAAAAGAGGCGATCTAGCCTATCAGCTTGAGCTCCCTTCCAACTTCGCCAATGTTCATGATGTGTTTCATGTGTCTCAACTCCGCAAGTGCTTCAAGACACCTAAACGCACCATTCAGTTTGAGGAGATTGATCTTCAACAAGACTTGTCTTACCGAGAGCATCCTGTTGCTATTCTCGAAGAAACCGAGCGCAAGACCCGCAACAAGTTCATCAAATTCTTAAAAGTCAGGTGGTCACACCATACCGACCGAGAAGCTACGTGGGAACGAGAAGATCACCTTCGTTCCGAGTACCCTTCCTTCTTCCAGTCCTAGATCTCGGGACGAGATCTTTTTGTAGTGGAGGAGAGTTTGTAAAGCCCCGGATGTAATATTTTCCCTTTTGGGCAATATATAATATCTTTGGCTTCATCAATTCCATTCCGGGTTCTCTGCCTTTTCGGGTTTTCGTCGTTTTGTCGTGTTGCGTGTGTGCATTCATCCATATCATGTTGTCATGTGCATTGCATTGCATTGGTGTTGTCGTTTGCATCCGGTCCCACTCGTTTCTTTCCGTTGTCCGTTTCGAGTTCCGGAGCTCCCTCACGTGTCTGTGGCATCCCCGAGGCCTACTTTGGTGTTTGTCCGTGTAACGTTTCCGTTTTGGTGTGAGACTTGTCGTGCGATGTTGTTTTGGTGTGTGTAACCCGCTTGTCAAATCTTGTCGCGTTTGGAGTTCGTTTGATGCTCCAACAGTTATTCTCGTGGGCTGAAAGTACCTCTGCTTTGAGGCCCAAGACACCCCTCCAACAGCCCACCAAACCAACCCAAACCCCTCCCTTCATCTAGGCCATCCAATTGTGATTGTGTGGCCGAAAACCTCACCTCATTTGGACAACCCTAGCTCCTTGTGCCTATATAAACGTCCAACTCCCCCAATTTTCGCGTCTGAAACCCTAATGCTTCCACAGTTCACCGCCGGTGCTTCCACCGTTGATCCGCGGTGCTTCCACCGTTGAAAATCCGTGCTTCCGACGTCCCAGGAAACCTTGCTTCCGTAGTGCTGCAGTCGCGCTTCCGAACCGCCGGCCGTGCTTCCGTCCGACGCGCGGGTCCTGCGCGTCATCTCCAACCTCCTGCCGCCGTAGCTTCTTCCCCGCGCCGCCGTTCACCGGACCCCGCCGTTGCGCCCTTCCTCCGGTCACCGCCGCCGCCACGGGACCCCGCGCCACCTCACCGGCCTCCGGCCACCGCCGGCCCCTCGCCTCCACCGAGCCCTCCGCCGTCGGGCCGGCCACCTCCGCCGCCGCCTCGCCGGCCGGCCAGCCGGGCCTCCAGCCGCTGGCCCCGCCTCCGTCGGCCTCCCGCCAGCCCTGTCCGCGTCGAGCCGCCGCCCCTCGGCGTCGAGGGCACCGGCCGCTGCTCCCGATCTGGAAGACCCAGGCGGGCCGAACCCTAACGAGCTCAGCCCGTTAGCCCGTTACCGCGATGGATCCGGCCCGCTTAACAACCCCGGCCCGATCCACGCCCGATCCGCCTCAGCCCGGTTGACTCCGCCGCCGCGTTGACTTTGAACCAGATCCATTGACCCCGAGGTGGTTTCCTTCACTAAGTCCCTAGAATGTTGATGTCTGATGCAGTTTTATTTTGATGATAACTTTTTGTGTGTTGGTCCGATTTGAGCAAATGATATGTCAAAATGATCGTGGAGACTTGTACTACGTTTTGTTCCATTGTGCCATGCATGTTTGAGGTCATCTAGATGCTTAAATATCTGTTGCAAGAGTGCTACTTGTTATAAACTGCTGTTAGTAGTTGTTTTCATGCCATCTTTGCAATGTGATAACTTGGTGCATGTTTATCCAAATGAAGCAAATGATATGTCCACGTGTTCATCATGTCATGCTCTATATGTTGGTTGCTTTAGCTTGCATGATAGATTTCATCTTGCCATGTTTATCTTCTTTGCAAAGTGCTATGTGGCTGTTATGTCGTTAAACTTGTTACGAGATGCCTCGTAGAGGAGCTCGTTGTTATTGTTGTGTTTGTCCCTTTGATGCATGCTTAGATGTTTGGGATTCACCATCATGTGTACTTTGCTGTGTTGCTTACCACTTGTATTGATATGCTTTGAGGTGACTTAAACTTTCTCTCAAAGATGCCATGATGAAACTGTTGTTTAACACTTAGTGAAATTTCACTAAGTCTGGAATCTGTAATTTCCAGATGACATGTTTGCTTGTTGTTCTAGGCAAATCCATGCTAGTTTTGGGGTGACTCTTGATGATTCCTTGTTGTATAAGTTGTTGGCTACCCATTCATGCTCTCACATGCTTATTTGAGTGACTGTAGCATATTTAACTTTTGCTCCCAAGTTGCAACAAATTACTGCTGTCAGGTTTTGTTGTCAAGTTTAATATGTCATAGCTTGTTGCTATTGATCCATGGCTCCTTTGGAGATGCTCCAATGGAATTGTTTGATGTAGGAGATGTCTACTTTATGTCCATGCCCCTTGCCATGATGTTTGAGTGCTGTAGACTATTTATCTCTTGCTCCGAAGTTGCTATGTGGCTGTTATTTTCAGCTTGTGCATGTTTATTATTTCAGGTGTATCTTTTAGCCCGTTGCTCCGTTTTGAGCAAGACCTATATGTAACTTGTGTGTTTTTGCATGTAGATTCATATTATCCTCTTGTTATCATGTTTTGAAGCATTTTTCTTAATGCATATTGTTGTGCTGTTACACTGTGCTTCCTATTTAGACTTTCTGTGCTTCCGTAGTGCATCTGTTTTGCTTCGATAGTGCATCAGCCATGCATCCAGTATTTTTGAGTGCGCATTGCATCTTGTTGATTTCGTGCCTTGTGTGTTTGTGTTGAGTAGGGCCGGAAGCTGAGTACGAGTACGAGAACGAGGTTACTACCGAGGTTGAGAACGAGGAGCTCTCTTACGATCCCATTGACAACTCTTCAGGCAAGATGACCGAACCCCGATAACATTACTATCTTTGCCTATTGCTAGAAGTCTCGATCTATAGTTTTGCCTCGATGGCCATGTTTTCCTGTCAGCCTCCTATTGTAACCATGAACCTGTTTAACCACCCTACGTATGCAAACCATTGATTGGCTATACGTAGGCTTCACTCAGCCCCTCTTATAGCATTGTTAGTTGCAGGAGAAGATTGAAGATTCTTGCTTCTTGTCGAAGCTTGTTGGGATATCACACTATATTAATTATTAGATGAAATCATCTATATATTGGTAATGGGTGGAAGGCTAAGCCTTTTGCTTGGTGTTTTGTTCCACTCATGCCGCTAGGAACCGTATAAACCGGTGTTATGTTCCTTGATTATGCGTTCCTCACACGGTTGGGGTTATGGGACCCCCTCGATAAACCGCTAAGTGCTAAGTCTTTTCTAGCAAGTCCCACCATTGGTACTATTCGCCTAATAACTAAAACTTGCATAGGGTCTTGCAAACCCGAGTTCTTAATTAACAACCCCGGGCCAGTGCTCCTCATGAGTGTTGGTCCGAAACGGGGAGCCTGCGGGGCCACCATGAGGAAACTCGAGGATTGGTAAAAACCCGTAGCTTCACCCATCCGGTCGTGGCCTGAGACTAGATATGCGCGGCTATTGTCAGGGTGTCGGCACGCCGGGAGGATTTGCTGGATTAGCCTTACCTTAGTCGGAGTATCTTGAGCACGGGATTCCGAGAATACACGGGCCTTCCCACTTTGGAGTTGCGACTCCGCGGATCGTGGGCTTGTCATGGGCCAAGTTGGAACACCCCTGCAGGGTTTTGAATTTCCGAAAGCCGTGCCCGCGGTTATGTGGCAGATGGGAGCTTGTTAATATCCGGTTGTAGAAAACTTGACACCATGTTCCAATACACTACCAGCGTGAGTACCGTGACGGTCATTTTCCGAAAAGGGATTCGGGAAGTGAACACGGTGGGGTTATGTTGACTTGCTTTAGTTAGGATCGTGATCATCTCTCGACCGAGGCACCTTCTCTTCTCGCTCTCTTTTATGTAAGCTAGGCTAGTGCTGCTCCAGACTCTTGTTCTTTCTTCAGCCTTGTTCCACACCCAAGGCTTGAATAGTCGTGTTACCCGGGAACGGGATTGCTGAGTCCTCTGTGGCTCACAGTTACTTCAACACACCAGATGTAGGTACGATGGTGAACTACACAGGCGATGGCATCGAGCTAGACTGGGAGTACGACGAGGAGCGTAGGCGTTACCATGTGAACTATCCGATTGATCAGTAGAGCTTCTACTGGGATTCGATCTAGACCTGTGGTTTAATGTTATGTTTGGTATCTTGTCATTTGGATCTTTACCCTTAGATGGGCTGTGATGTTTATCTGAATGATGTTTGAACATGTAATGTATTTGTGTGACGTGGCGAGTGTAAGCCAGCTATCTTTTCAGTTTTCCATCCCTATTTTTTACATGAGATGTGCAAAGGTACCAAACTTGCGAGCATTCCAGAATGGGCTTATATCTTTAAGTCGTGCCTCGACACGTAGGAGATATAGTCCCATCCTGGGCATTACAGTAGGTTTGTAACATCCCAAATTTTCAATTTGGAATGTTATACATAGATCATATTTGCATTTCATGTTTTTGCACTTTTGTTCGTGGAGTTCCTCGAAATTCTAAGCAACTCAAGGACCTATAGAGAGAGTTGGGAATTTTATCGTTTTCGTATTTGAGTTCGCTCGAATACCGATACGAGGACAGTGTGATTCTAATTATTTTTCTCTCCCAAAAATATTTCTAAACACAAAATATGAGCGGAGATAATATGACTTCTCCAAAATAACATAAATATTAAAGAAAAAAAATATGAAAATCACTTTTGGTATTTTTCTAGATTTATTTGCGGATTTAATTGCATAGGAAAATACGCATTTTTCAAAATTGCATTTAGGTCCGGGAAAAATGTTCACTTTGTCCTAAATATTATTAGAGGACGGTGAAAATTTATTTCGGGAATTTTGGGGTCCGTTTGGTTTTTCTTTCGTTAGTTTTTCTGCGCCGGGACTCTTTCAGAAAAAAAAAGTGAACCGACTTAGGATTCATATAGGAGTAGGACTGTGGGCTTTATAAGCCACCCGAGCCGGCCCGATCGCCCCAGCCCAGCGCCTCGCCTCGCCCAAGCCGCCAGCCCTGACGCCCCTTGCCCTACCTGCCACCTAGCGTCGCCGCCGCCGCGTGCAGCCGCCGCCCCGCCGCCACCCGACGCCGCCGCCCCGCCTGCTGCAGCGCCGCCGCCCCGCGACGCCGCCGCGCCGCCGCCTCGCCCCGCCGGAGTACCCCCCGCCGGACCGCCGTCGCCGGACTTCGTCGTCGAGGTATATCGTTTTTTTTAGAAACCGATCGGTTTAGTAATAAAACCGTAGATTCATTTTTTTTATTATTATGAGATTAGATCGGTTCGGTTTTTCTTTCGGTTTAGCTATTTAGCGGACGTTCATCTGTACGTTCGTTTTAACGAACGGTTTTCGTTAGTTAACCGCAGACAGCGAACGTTCGTTCGTTAGCATGTTCGTCCGTTTTTCTTTTTCGGGGTATTTATCCGCGGTTATTCCGATCGCGATTTCTGCCCTGATCTTGTTTCGCGTTTTTCTTTTCGCTCGAGAGTCGGAATCAGGTGATTCAAAATCCCAGATCTTCGTCTCGATGCCCTCTTTACGTTTAATCAACTTGAACAAAGTTTTGGCTACTGTAAAATTTGACTTTAGGCCAACTAGTAAACCAAAGCTCGTTTCTTTCGCAGTTTGAGTTTCGTTGCTTCTTTCGAGTTGATTCTTTTGCAAAACCGGAGTTCTTAAGTTGAACTTTCTGGTTAGATCTCTTATTTGGGTTTTCCCCGTGCAATAGTTAAGTACTTATTGTATGCTTGTTTGTTTGGGATAGAGTACCCGGAGTGCGCCGCTTGCTACTTTGAGTCTCTAGGTTTTGCGGATCATCAGCAAGGCAAGTAACACTTTGATCATACTTTCCAATTACCCAGTTTTCATTGCATTAGTCCAACCCTCACATATTGCATGAGTAGGATTAATTAATTTGTGGGATTGGGAAGTAGTTTGAGGTAGTACCTATTACCTGCATTACATTCAAACCCTTGGGAGTTACTTCTACGTTTGCTATTAGGACATGCTATGCTCGTAGACGTGGTTTGGGTTTGAGTGAAATCCATGATAGATGTGAGTTTGTTAATTAAGGGTTCAACTTAAGGTGGCAACATTAATACACATCTGGGTGGATTGAGGCATCTGGGTATTCCAGTGATTGCCTGTTTTTCTTTTGGACCGCCACCCAGGCTCAAAGGGATCATGAGATTTTTCATACTAGAAACTTCCGTGTGCAGCCACATGCCAATATGGGCTCTGGCATAGTTGAGTAAGTTGTGGGAAACCTTTCCATGATGGGCTAGCAGATGTAGTGGGTTTTGTAGGTGTACCGGCCTATCTATCTGGTTAAGGGGGCCTCTTCGGAAAGACTGTGTCTCGGTCATCCGTTTCTCAAACACCATGCAGTGCGAGAAACCAAACGGAGGCGATCGAGTGTTGTGGGGAAAAGTGCACAAACCTCTGCAGAGTGTACAAACTGATCATGATTAGCCGTGTCCCCGGTTACGGACGTCTTGAGTATCTAGTACTTGGATTATCATGTGAATCTCATCATGTTACTCTAATTAATATTGTTGGGATTAATGATTATTTTAATTGGGGTTGAGAGGATGTTTATCTTCTCAACGATGTTTCAACTACCATGATAGTTAAATTAAAATCTATTCCTTTGAAGTAGGGAAAAATTGGCTTTACGCAAAAACTTAACCATAGAGCTTTCCACCAGCCATATTGCATATAGTATAGCTTTACTTTCATTGCATTCTCTTGTGTTACCTTGCCAGCATATTCCATGTGCTGACCTGTTTTCGGGCTGCAACGTTTCATGTTGCAGACTTTTCAGACGACGAGTAAGATGCCCCTTTTTAGGTCGTGGTTCTATACTCAGTGATGCCGCTGGAGTTGATGGACTCACTTATCTTCCAAGCCTTCCGCTGTTATCGTATTAGATGGCCTTCAGCCATATTATTTGTAATAAATTCATCGTTTGACTAATGATGTAATAAGTGTGTGATTGCTACACTATTATAAATCCTTCAAGTATTGTGCGTGTCAGCATTACTGATCTAGGGATGACACTGATGCACAGAGATCAGACTGTTTGAGGTCTGGTCGCTACAAGCTGGAGCTCGCACGCGTTGATTGGTGCCCTCAGCTTCGCCGAAGGTTGCCTAAAGTGACAGCGGCGACCTCAGACGCAGCGGCCAGCGTTCGGGTGATGAACGAAACGGCGCTACGGGCCACTCCAGGAGCAACAGGTGGCCCTATCCGATGCGCGGGAGTGCAAGGCATACAGTGGCGATCTCGGACGCAAGCTACGGTGGCTGTGGCCACGGCGGCGACTTGGCCGACGGAGCCAAGCTCTCGGGTGCGGTGGTTAGCTAGGCTAGGTGGAGCAAATGACCGCGGGGAGAGAGGGGAAACAGGCAGGGGCTCACGACAAATGCAGTGGTGGCCTCGGCGAGCTTGAGGAAGCACCGGAGCGGGCACACGGCCGCTGGCGATCTCGGCGGACCGAGGTTGAAGAAGACGAAGACGGCGGCGTTTCAGGGCTTTCGGCGTCGCCTGGCTTGGTGATGAGGTCGAGGACGAGGTAGCCGAGCTACTGGGCATGCCGAGGGGTCGAGGGGGAGGCTCTGGGTGCGGCAACGGCGAGCGGCGGCGACAGTGGCGCTCGGCCACAAGACGCGGAGCGAGAGAGAGGAGGGGATGAGGACGAGGGAGTGGGCGAGAGAGTTCTAGGCGCTACGTGGCGTCTCCAGGGCGTCGAGAGGGAGGCGGCAAGCAGGAGGTGGCCGGGGCGCGTGTGCGCGCACGGCGGCCACACGCCCGGCGTCCTTCTGTCACGAGGAAGACGACAGGGGAGGGGCCAGGTGGGCTGGGCTGGCTTTGCCTAGCTGGGCTGCACAGGAGCTGGGCCAGGTGAGCGCCAGGTAAGTCCTTCTCTCTCTCTCTTTTCTAAAACTTTCTGTTTTCTATTTTCTGTAACTGTTTTGCTTTTATTAAAAATGCCAGGGCATTTTCAAAAATCATGAGACTGGTTGTGGCCACTGTTTGGATTATTTCCAACAGCCAACATTTCAGTTCATGAATATTTGGACATTTAAAATAATATATAAAATTTGAATGCCCAAATGCAAATATGGTATGGTTTAAACCAGTGCCCAAAACATTCCACAAAAATGTTCACTATTTTTGGTTTGGCCTCAAAGCCTTGCCAAAATTATCAAACATTGATGAAGGCACTTTGGGTCATTGGAAATGATTTTATTTTTTACCCTAGTTGAATTCATTTGATGCTAGGGTTTGAACACCCCCATTTCAAGTTTAAAAGAAATTCAGACATGATGAACATGATCATGCAGAGTCAAGCAAAGGCTAGAACTATAGGGCTGTGACACTTCAGCTTTAATACATTTTCCTTCATAGATTTCTTTGCCTCTTGCATATCTTCAGGACTGAGAAATAGAATAGCCCTTTTCTTCGAAGTTGGCTTAGGAGTTGGTTCAGGAAGTGTCCAATTATTTTCATTACTCAACATATTATTCAATAGCAATTCAGCTTGATCAATAGTTCTTTCCCTGAAAACACAACCAGCACAACTATCCAGGTGGTCTCTGGAAGCATCGGTTAGGTCATTATAAAAGATATCAAGTATTTCATTTTTCTTAAGAGGATGATCAGGGAAAGCATTAAGTAATTGGAGAAGCCTCCCCCAAGCTTGTGGGAAACTCTCTTCTTCAATTTGCACAAAATTATATATTTCCCTTAAGGCAGCTTGTTTCTTATGAGCGGGGAAATATTTAGCAGAGATGTAATTAATCATATCCTGGGGACTACGCACACAACCAGGATCAAGAGAATTAAACCATGTTTTAGCATCACCCTTTAATGAGACCGGAAATATCTTAAGGATGTGGTAGTAGCGAATTTTTTCCTCATTGGTGAATAGGGTGGCTAGATCATTCAGGTTAGTAAGATGTGCCACAACAGTCTCAGACTCATAGCCATTGAAATGATCGGATTCAACCAAAGTAATTAACTCAGGATCGACAGAGAAATCATAATCCTTATCAGAAATACAGATAGGTGAAGTAGCAAAATCAAGGTCGTATTTCATTCTAGCATTCAAAGACTTTTCTTTAAGCTTAGCTAACAATTTCTTAAGATCATATCTATCATTGCAAGCTAAAAGATCTCTAGCAGTTTCTTCATCCATAACATAACCCTCAGGCACAACAGGCAATTCATATCTAGGGGGAGAATCTTCATCATCATTTTCATCAATATTATCAGTTTCAATAATTTCATTCTCTCTAGCCCTATCAAGTTGTTCATCAAGAAATTCACCTAATGGCACAGTATTATCAAACATAGAAGTAGTTTCATCATAAGTATCATGCATAGCAGAAGTGGCATTGATACGTCTCCAACGTATCTATATTTTTTTATTGTTCCATGCTATTATTTATGATGTTTTGGATGTTTAATGGGCTTCGTTATACACTTTTATATTATTTTTGGGACTAACCTACTAACCCAAACGCCCGGTCCAGATTATTGTTTTTTGCCTGTTTCTGGGTTTTACAGAAAAGGAATATCAAACAGAGTCCAAACGGAATGAAACCTTCGAGAGAGATATTTTTGGAGAAAATCACACATGGGAGACTTGAGAACCACGGAGTAGGGCACACGTGCTGCCCACGAGGGTGGGGGGCCACCCCCTATAGGGCCCGCCCCCTGCCTCGTGGGCCCCACGTTTGGCCCCAGGTGCCCTCCTGCCTCCTATATATACCTACGTACCCCGAAACTATCAAAACAATAGAGAAAACCCTAGTTCCACCGCCGCAACCTTCTGTTCCCGTGAGATCCCATCTTGGGGCCTGTTCTGGAGCTCCGCCGGAGGGGGGATCTTCCACGGAGTCCTTCTACATCATCATCATCGCCTCATCATGAGTTGTGAGTAGTTTACCACAGACCTTCGGATCCATAGCTAGTATCTAGATGGCTTCTTCTCTCTCTTTGGATCTCAATACAAAGTTCTCCTCGGTCTTCGAGGAGATCTATTCGATGTAATCTCTTTTTGTGGTGTGTTTGTAGAGATCCGATGAATTGTGGGTTTATGATCAAGATTATCTATGAGAAATATTTGGTTCTTTTCTGAACTCTTTATGTATGATTATAATATCCTTGCAAGTCTCATCGAATTATTGGTTTGGTTTGTCCTGCTAGATCTATAGTTCTTGCAATGGGAGAAGTGCTTGGCTTTAGTTTCAATCTTGCGGTGTCCTTTCCGAGTGACAGTAGGGGCAGCAAGGCAGGTATTGTATTGTTGCCATCGAGGATAAAAAAGATGGGGTTTATATCACTAAGTTTGAGTTTATCCCTCTACATCATGTCATCTTGCTTAAGGCGTTACTCTGTTCTTATGAGCTTAATACACTAGATGCATGCTAGATAGCGGTCGATGTGTGGAGTAATAGTAGTAGATGCAGAATCGTTTCGGTCTACTTGTCTCGGACGTGATGCCTATATATAATGATCATGCCTAGATAGTCTCATAATTATTCGCTTTTCTATCAATTGCTCGACAGTAATTTGTTAACCCGCCGTAGAATATCGCTATCATGAGAGAAGCCACTAGAGAACACTATGGCCCCCGGGTCTATTCTCAAAATATCAATCTACAATATAATTTACTTTTCCGCTTTTACTTTCTGTTCTTATAACCAAAAATATCAAACTATCATCTCTATCAGATCTCACTTTCGTAAGTGACCGTAAACGGATTGACAACCCCTTATCGTTGGCTACGAAGTTCTTATTTGTTTGTGCAGGTGCGAGGGACTCGCGCGTGGTCCCCTACTGGATTTATACCTTGGTTCTCAAAAACCAAGGGAAATACTTACGCTACTGTGCTGCATCTCCCTTTCCTCTTCGAGGGAATACAACGCAAGCTCGAGAAGTAACAGGCATCATCAAGAACATGCGACATATCAGATTCAATAGCAGGTGTAGGTGTCGCAAATTTACTCATAATAGAAGGTGAATCAAGTGCAAAGCTAGACGACAGTTCCTTACCTCAAGTTCTTCATAGTGATCAACAGATATAAATCCCAAGTGACTCAAAGAATATAACAGCACCAGAAAATAGTCTTGATAACCCACAAGTATAGGGGATCGCAATAGTTTTCGAGGGTAGAGTATTCAACCCAAATTTATTGATTCGACATAAGGGGAGCCAAAGAATATTCTCAAGTATTAGCAGTTGAGTTGTCAATTCAACCACACCTGAAAGACTTAACATCTGCAACAAAGTATTTAGTAGCAAAGTAGTATGGAAGTAACGGTAACGGTGGCAAAAGTAACAGTAGCAGTTTTGTAGCGATTGTAACAGTAGCAGCGGAAAAGTAACTAAGCGAACAACAATATGTGAAAAGCTCGTAGGCATTGGATCAGTGATGGATAATTATGTCAGATGTGATTCCTCATGTAATAGTTATAACATAGGGTGACACAGAACTAGCTCCAGTTCATCAATGTAATGTAGGCATGTATTCCGAATATAGTCATATGTGCTTATGGAAAAGAACTTGCATGACATCTTTTGTCCTACCCTCTCGTGGCAGCGGGGTCCTATTGGAAACTAAGGGATATTAAGGCCTCCTTTTAATAGAGTACCGGACCAAAGCATTACCACTTAGTGAATGCATGAACTCCTCAAACTATGGTCATCACCGAGAGTGGTCCCGATTATTGTCACTTCGGGGTTGTCGGATCATAACACATAGTAGGTGACTATTGACTTGCAAGATAGGATCAAGAAATCACATATATTCCTGAAAACATAATAGGTTCAGATCTTTAATCATGTCACTCTGGCCCTAGTGGCAAGCATTAAGCATGGCAAAGTCATAGCAACATCAATCTTAGAACATAATGGATACTAGGTATCAAACCCTAACAAAACTAACTCGATTACATGGTAAATCTCATCCAACCCATCACCGTCCAGCAAGCCTACGATGGGATTACTCACACACGGCGGTGAGCATCATGAAATTGGTGATGGAGGAAGGTTGATGATGACGATGGCGACGATCTCCACTCTCCAAAGCCCCGAACGGACTCCAGATCGGCCCTCCTGAAAGAGTTTAGGGCTTGGTAGTGGCTCCGTATCGTAAAACGCGATGAATCCTTCTCTCTAATTTTTTTCTCCCCGAAAGTGAATATATGGAGTTGGGGTTGATGTCGGTGGAGCGTCAGGGGGCCCACAAGACAGGGGGCGCGCCCAGGGGGTGGGCGCGCCCCCACCCTCGTGGACAGGGTGTGGGCCCCTTGGTCTTGATTCTTTCGCCAGTATTTTTTATATATTCCAAAAATATTCTCCGTTGATTTTCAGGTCATTCCGAGAACTTTTATTTCTGCACAAAAATAACACCATGGCAATTCTGCTGAAAACAGCGTCAGTCCGGGTTTGTTCCGTTCAAATCATGCAAGTTAGAGTCGAAAACAAGGGCAAAAGTGTTTGGAAAAGTACATACGCTGAAGACGTATCAACTCACAAATCATGTTCATGTTCATAATCAGAGGGGTATTAATATGCATAAAGGATCTGAACATATGATATTCCACCGTATAAACCAACTAGCATCAACTACAAGGAGTAATCAACACTACTAGCAACCCACAGGTACCAATATGAGGTTTTGAGACAAAGATCGGATACAAGAGATGAACTAGGGTTTGAGAGTAGATGGTGCTGGTGAAGATGTTGATGGAGATTGACCCCCTCCCGATGAGAGGATCAATGGTGATGATGATGGTGATGATTTTCCCCTCCCAGAGGGATGTTTCCCTGGCAGAACAGCTCCGCTGGAGCCCTAGATTGGTTCTGCCTCGAGACGGCGGCGCTTCATCCCGAAAGCTTCCTTATGATTTTTCCAGGGCAGAAGACACCTTATACCAGAAGATGTGCATCAGAGGGCTGCCAGGTGGCCCACGAGGCAGGGGGCGCGCCCTCCACCCTCGTGGACGGTGGGTGGCCCCCCTCTGGTGCTTTCTTCGCCCAATATTTTTAATATATTCCAAAACTGACTTTCGTGGAGTTTCGGGACTTTTGGAGGTGTGCAGAGTAGGTCTCTAATATTTGTTCCTTTTCCAGCCTAGAATTCCAGCTGCCGGCATTCTCCCTCTTCATGTAAACCTTGTAAAATAAGAGAGAAAAGGTATAAGTATTGTGACATAATGTGTAATAACAGCCCATAATGCAATAAATATCAATATAAAAGCATGATGCAAAATGGACGTATGAACTCCCCCAAGCTTAGACCTCGCTTGTCCTCAAGCCGAAGTCGATATTGAAAAATATGTCCACATGTTTGGAGATAGAGGTGTCGATAAAATAAAATACGGACATGAGGGCATCATGATCATTCTCATAAATTGTTGTTATGAGAATGATCATGATGCCCTCATGTCCGTATTTTATTTTATCGACACCTCTATCTCCAAACATGTGGATATATATTTTATTTTATCGATACATATATATTGTCATATGATTTCTTATGCTAAAGTAACAATCTATTCATAATGTCAAGTATGAATCAGAAACTTCATTGAAAACTAACAAACTATGATCTTGGTCATTGAAGCAATTGCAATTTATCATAACATCGGAAAGAGTCAATATAAGAGCTTTCAGCAAGTCCACATACTCAACTATCATTTAGTCTTTCACAATTGCTAACACTCACGCAATACTTATGGGTATGGAGTTTTAATCGAACACAGAGAAAGATATGGGCTTATAGTATTACCTCCCAACCTTTTACCTCAAGGGTAACGTCAACAATAATAGTTTATGATAACTTACATTCAATTGGGTATATATGTCAGGATCTTTCCAACACAATGTGCTTGCCAAAGGATAAAATGTAAAAAGGAAAGGTGAAGATCACCATGACTCTTGTATAAGGCATAAGACAAGAATAAAAGATAGGCCCTTCGCAGAGGGAAGCAGAGGTTGCCATGTGCTTTTATGGTTTGATGCAGGAAATCTTAATGCGAAAGAACGTCACTTTATATTGACACTTGTGCTAGGGACCTTTATTATGCAGTCCGTAGCTTTTATTGCTTCCGTATCACAAGATGTATAAAGCTTATTTTCTCCACACTAATAGATCATACATATTTAGAGAGCAATTTTTATTGCTTGCAACAATGACAACTTACTTGAAGGATCTTACTCAATCCATAGGTAGATATGGTAGACTCTCATGGAAAAACTGGGTTTAAGGTTATTTGGAAGCACAAGTAGTATCTGTACTTGGTGCAAGGAATTTGGCTAGCATGAGAGGGAAAGACAAGCTCAACATGTTGCATGATCCATGACAATATAATTTATTTCGGATATAAGAAACCTAACCCATTATGTTGTCTTCCTTGTCCAACATCAACCTTTTAGCATGTCATATTTTAATGAGTGCTCACAATCATAAAAGATGTCCAAGATAGTATATTTATATGTGAGAACTGTTGGATTTAGGATTCCGGCAAAACCCTTAAGGTTCGAACTCTGGGGTGCGCACGAAGATCTCTCCTTCCGCCCTAGCCCTTCTACTCGACAGTTCCAGGCCTAGCTCGTCAGATCCAATGAACAAGAGACACAAGATTTATACTGGTTCGGGCCACCGTTGTGGTGTAACACCCTATTCCAGTGTGCGTGGTGGATTGCCTTGTAGGCAGAGGGAGAACTAGTACATGGACAAACTGCCTCCTCGGGTGAGGTGTTCTTGAACTCGGGTGAGCTTGAGTTGTGTGGCCTTCTATCTGATCAACTCGAGATGAGATCAACTATGTCCCTGATGAGATGATCCCAATGGTGGTGGCTGGTCCTAGTTATAGTGGCCAGGGTTCTCTTCCCAAATATTGAGCAGGAAGGAATCCCACAATGGCCAAATTTGAAGGGGACATCTAGTACAAGCTATCCTGACAAAAGGTGGTCTTCGCTGCCAAAGGCTCTTGTGGTGACGCCGCCGTGGGCTCCATGATGACCTCCGTCCTGCCGTCCTACTGGTCTTGGTCTTGTTGCACTGATATGGAAACCTTTGCCTGACGCCTCGGGACTCCGCGCCTGCACCTCCTCCTTTAGCACCGAAGAGGAAACTGGCGCTATTCGCCCGCTGGCGCCCGCCTGGCTTTAGTCGTCACCACTCATGTCATGAGGACCTCGTGAGGTCCCCCTGGCCTTGATATCTCCGGTCGTCACGAGCCGGCCTGGCGAGGCCGCCTCAGGGGATGTCCTGCATCGTCCGCTGCTACTTCTCGAGCTTGCGTTGTATTCCCTCATAGAGGAAAGGGTGATGCAGCATAGTAGCGTAAGTATTTCCCTAAGTTTTTGAGAACCAAGGTATCAATCCAGTAGGATACCACGCGCGAGTCCCTCGCACCTGCACAAATAAATAAGAACTTCGCAGCCAACACGATAAGGGGTTGTCAGTCCCTTTTCCGTCACTTGCGAAAGTGAGATCTGATAGATAGGATAGTATAATATTTTTGGTATTTTTGGATATAAGAACAGAAAGTAAATAAAGCAAAGTAAAGTAGATGAAAGATTAATATGTTGAGAATAGACCCGGGGGCCATAGGTTTCACTAGTGGCTTCTCTCATGATAGCAGAATTCTACGGTGGGTGAACAAATTTTTGTCGAGCAATTGATAGAAAAGCGCATAGTTATGAGAATATCTAGGCATGATCATTATATATAGGCATCACGTCCGTTATATGTAGACCGAAACGATTCTGCATCTACTACTATTACTCCACACATCGTCTGCTATGCAGCATGCATCTAGAGTATTAAGTTCCTAAGAACAGAGTAATGCTTTAAGCAAGATGACATGATGTAGAGGGATAAACTCAATCAATATGATATAAACCCCATCTTTTTATCCTCGATGGAAACAATACAATATGTTCCTTCCTGCCCCTGCTGTCACTGGGAAAGGACACCGAAAGATTGAACCCAAAGCCAAGCACTTGTCCCATTGCAAGAACTATAGATCTAGTAGGCCAAACCAAACCAATAATCCGAAGGGACTTGCAAGGATATTATAATCATACATAAAAGATTTCAGAAAAGAATCAAATATTTCTCATAGATAATCTTGATCATAAACCCACAATTCATTGGATCTTGAAAAACACACTGCAAAAAGATTACATCGAATAGATCTCCTCGAAGATCCAGGAGAACTTTGTATTGAGATCCAAAAGGAGAGAAGAAGCCATCTAGCTAATAACTATGGACACGAAGGTCTGAGGTAAACTACTCACAACTCATTGGTGAGGCTATGATGTTGATGTAGAAGTACTTCGTGGTAGATCCCTCCTCCGGCGGAGCTCCGGAACAGGCCCCAAGATGGTATCTCACGGGAACAGAAGGTTGCAGCAGTGGAATTAGGGTTTTCTCTGTTGTCTCGATGTTTTCAGGGTACATGGATATATATATATATATATATATATATATATATATATATATATATATATATATAT
>LR738713.1:699712949-699742183 GCA_902687465.1 Secale cereale
ATATAGGAGGAAGGAGGGTATCGGGAGGAGCCAGAGGGGGCCCACGGGGGTGGGGGCGCGCCCTGGACCCTCGTGGCCACCTCCTTCGTTCCCTCGCGTGTACTCCAAGTCTTCTGGGTAGATACGGTTCCAAAAATAACTCTCCCAAAGGTTTCATTCTGTTTGGACTCCATTTGATATTCCTTTTCTGCGAAACCCTGAAATAGACAAAAAGACAGCAATCTGCACTGGGCCTTGGGTTAGTAGGTTAGTCCCAAAAATAATATAAAAGTGTATAATAAAGCCCATATCCAAAACAGCATATATAATAGCATGGAACAATCAGAAATTATAGATACGTTGGAGACATATCAAGCATCCCCAAGCTTAACTGCTGCTCGTACTCGAGTAGGTAAATGATAAAAACAGAATTTTTGTTGTGGAATGCTAACCAACATAATTTTCAATGTAATTTCTTTATTGTGGCATGAATGTTCAGATCCAAAAGATTCAAGACAAAAGTCTATATTGACATAAGAATAATAATACTTCAAGCATTCTAACAAAGCAATTATGTCTTCTCAAAATAACATAGTCAAAGAAAGTTATCCCTACAAAATCATATAGTCTGGCTATGCTCCATCTTCATCACACAAAATATTCATATCATGCACAACCCCGGTTTCAGCCAAGCAATTGTTTTCATACTCAATTTTTTCAAACCTTTCAACTTTCACGCAGTACATGAGCGTGAGCCATGGATATAGCACTATAGGTGGAATAGAGTGGTGGTTGTGGAGAAGACAAAAAAGGAGAAAGATAGTCTCACATCGACTAGGCGTATCAATGGGCTATGGAAATGCCCATCAATAGATATCAATGTGAGTAAGTAGGGATTGCCATGCAACGGATGCACTAGAGCTATAAGTGTATGAAAGCTCATCAACAGAAACTTAGTGGGTGTGCATCCAACTTGCTTGCTCTGAAGACCTAGGGCATTTGAGGAAGCCCATCGTTGGAATATACAAGCCAAGTTCTATAATGAAAATTACCACTAGTATATGAAAGTGACAAAACAAGAGACTCTCTATCATGAAGATCATGGTGCTACTTTGAAGCACAAGTGTGGAAAAGGATAGTAGCATTATCGCTTCTCTCTTTTCTCTCATTTTTTTGGAGGGGCTTTTTTTTTTTATTTAGCCCCTCTCTATTTATTTATTTTTGGGCCATCTCTTTTTTATTTGGCCTTTCCTCACATGGGACAATGCTCTAATAATGAAGATCATCACACTTTTATTGACTTACAACTCAAAGATTACAACTCGAAGCTAGAACAAAATATGACTCTACGTGATTGATGATGAAGCATGTCATATGAACGGAACGTGGAATGTTGCATGGCAATATATCTCGGAATGGCTATGGAAATGCCATGATAGGTAGGTATGGTGGCTGTTTTGAGGAAGGTATATGGTGGATGTATGGTACCGGCGAGAGTTGCGCGGTACAAGAGAGGCCAACAATGGTGGAAGGGTGAGAGTGCGTATAATCCATAGACTCAACATTAGTCATAAAGAACTCATATACTTATTGCAAAAATTTACGAGTCATCAAAACAAAGTAATCAACGCATGCTCCTAGGGGAAGGGTTGGTAGGAGTTAACCATCGCGCGATCCCGACCTCCACAGAAAGGATGACACTCAAACAATACCTCATGCTCTAACTTCGTCACATAGCGGTTCACCATACGTGCATGATACGGGAATCACAAACTTTAACACAAGTATTTCTCAAATTCATAATTACTCCACTAGCATGACTCTAATATAACCATCCTCATATCTCAAAAAAATCATCAAGTATCAAACTTCTCATCATATTCAATGCACTTTATATGAATTTTTTTACTATATTCATCTTGGATACCTATCATATTAGGACTAGTTTTATAGCCAAAGCACTTACCATGCTGTTCTAAAAGACTCTCAAAAGGATATTAGTGAAGCATGAGAGATCAATAATTTCTACAAAATAAATCCACCACCGTGCTCTAAGAGATATAAGTGAAGCACTAGAGCAAAATTGTCTAGCTCAAAAGATATAAGTGAAGCACATAGAGTATTCTTTAAATCCTATTTATCTCTCTCAAAAGGTGTGTCCAGCAAGGATGATTGTGTCAAACTAAAAAGCAAACACTCAAATCATACATGACGCTCCAAGCAAAACACATATCATGTGGTGAATAAAAATATAGTCCCGAGTATAGTTACCCATAGATGAAGACGAAAGAGGGGATGCCTTCCCGGGGCATCCCCAAGCTTAGGATTTTGGTTGTCATTGAATTTTACCTTGGGTTTCCTTGGGCATCCCCAAGCTTAGGCTCTTTCCACTCTTTGTTCCATAGTCCATCAAAGCCATACTCAAAACTTGAAAACTTCACAACACAAAACTTAGCCAAAAATAGCGTGAGCTCCGTTAGTATAAGAAAACAAACCGCCATTCTTAGGTACTATAATGAACACATTCTTTTTTTATATTCGTGTTAAACCTACTCTACTCCAACTTCTCTATGATTCATATCCTCCAATACTACTCATAGATTCATCAAAATAAGCAAACAACACACGAAAAACAGAATCTGTCAAAAACAGAACAGTCTGTAGTAATCTGTAACTTTCGAATACTTATGTAACTCCAAAAAAATTGAAATAAATTGGTAAACGTGAGGAATTTTTGTATCAATCATCTGCAAAAAGAATCAACTAAATAGCACTCTCCAGTAAAATCTGGTGGCTAATCTCGTGAGCGCTAAAGTTTTTGTTTTTTACAGCATGATCATATAAACTTCACACAAGTCTTCCCAAAGGTTCTACTTGGCACAAACACTAATTAAAACACAAAACCACATCTTAACAGAAGCTAGATGCAAAATTTATTCCTAAACAGAAGCAAAAACAAATAAAATAAAATTGGGTTGCCTCCCAACAAGCTCTTTCTTTATAGCCATAAAGATAGGCTTGAGATTTCAATGATGCTCACATAAAAGATAAGACTTGAAGCACAAAAAGAGAATCATATAGCATGTGAAAATCACATATAAGTCTAACATACTTCCTATGCATAGGCATTTTATAGGAGAACAAATTAGCAAGACAAGCAAGATCTAACATATGCAAGGAAGAAGAAAGAAACAAGATAAATCTCAACATGAAGAGAGGTAATTTAGTAACATGAAGATTTCTACAACCATATTTTCCTCTCTAATAATAATTGCATGTAGGATCATAAGAAAATTCAACAATATAGCTATCACAAAACGTATTCTCAACATGATCCACATGCATACGAAGTTGACACTCTTCCAAAATAGTGGGATCAACATTAACTAAAGTCATGGCCTCTCCAAACCCACTTTTATCAAAAAATTGATGAGATTGAAAATTCTCCAAATATGTGGGATATAAAGTTGACACTCTTCCAAACCCACTTTATATATTATTGCAAACACTATTTTCAATCTCATATTCATCATGGGGATTAAATAAACTTTTAAGATCATAAGAAGAATCACCCCAATCATGATCATTGCAACAAGTAGTGGTCATAGCAATATCAACATCCCCAAGCTTAGGGTTTTGCATATCATTAACACAATTGACATTAATAGAATTTACAATAGTATCATTGCAATCATGTTTTTCGTTAAAAGAGCTATCGTCAATCACTTCATAATTTTCTTCTTTCAACACTTCATCACAATTTTTAGATTCACGAATTTCAAGCAAAACCTCGTAAAGATAATCTAGTGCACGCAGCTCACTAGCAATTGGTTCATCATAATTGGATCTCTTAAAAAGATTATCAAGTGGATGAGGATCCATAATTTAGCAAGCAAAGATGCAAGCTAATAGAAGGCACATGGCAACACAAGCAAATAGAAAGGCAAATGGAAAAAAGGGCGAATAAAACGGCAAAGGTGAAGTGGGGGAGAGGAAAACGGGAGGAAAATAATGTAATGCGAAGAATAAGGGTTTGTGATAGGTACTTGGTATATGAATTTTGCGTAAGCCTCCCCGGCAACGGCGCCAGAAATTCTTCTTGCTACTTCTCGAGCTTGCGTTGTATTCCCTCAAAGAGGAAAGGGTGATGCAGCACAGTAGCATAAGTATTTCCCTCAGTTTTTGAGAACCAAGGTATCAATCCAGTAGGAGACCACGCGCGAGTCCCTTGCACCTGCACAAACAAATAAGAACTTCGCAACCAATGAGATAAGGGGTTGTCAATCCCTTTACGGTCACTTACGAAAGTGAGATCTGATAGATAGGATAGTATAATATTTTTGGTATTTTTGGATATAAGAACAGAAAGTAAATAAAGCAAAGAAAAGTAGATGAAAGATTAATATGTTGAGAATAGACCCGGGGGCCATAGGTTTCACTAGTGGCTTCTCTCATGATAGCAGAATTCTACGGTGGGTGAACAAATTATTGTCGAGCAATTAATAGAAAAGCGCATAGTTATGAGAATATCTAGGCATGATCATTATATATAGGCATCACGTCCGTGATAAGTAGACTGAAACGATTCTGCATCTACTACTATTACTCCACACATCGACCGCTATCCAGCATGCATCTAGAGTATTAAGTTCAAAAGAACAGAGTAATACTTTGAGCAAGATGACTTGATGTAGAGGGATAAACTCAAGCAATATGATATAAACCCCATCTTTTTATCCTCGGTGGCAACAATATAGTACGTGCCTTGCTGCCCCTGCTGTCACTCGGAAAGGACACCGCAAGATTGAACCCAAAGCCAAGCACTTCTCCCATTGCAAGAACTATAGATCTAGTAGGCAAAACCAAACCAATAATTCGAAGAGACTTGCAAGGATATTATAATCATACATAAAAGATTTCAGAAAAGAATCAAATATTTCTCATAGATAAGCTTGATCATAAACCCACAATTCATCGGATCTCGACAAACACACCGCAAAAAGATTACATCGAATAGATCTCCCCGAAGATCGAGGAGAACTTTGTATTGAGATCCAAAAAGAGAGAAGAAGCCATCTAGCTAATAACTATGGACCCGAAGATCTGAGGTAAACTACTCACAACTCATTGGTGAGGCTATGGCATTGATGTAGAAGCACTCCGTGGTAGATCCCTCCTCCGGCGAAGCTTCGGAACAGGCCGCAAGATGGGATCTCATGGGAACAGAAGGTTACAGCGGTGGAATTAGGGTTTTCTCTGTTGCCTCGATGTTTTCAGGGTACATGGATATGTATAGGAGGAAGGAGGGCATCGGGGGAGCCAGAGGGGGCCCACGAGGGTGGGGGGCGCGCCCAGGGGGAGGGGGCGCGCCCTGGACCCTCGTGGCCACCTCCTTCGTTCCCTCGCATGTACTCCAAGTCTTCTGGGTAGATACGGTTCCCAAAATATCTCTCCCGAAGGTTTCATTCTGTTTGGACTCCGTTTGATATTCCTTTTCTGCGAAACCCTGAAATAGGCAAACAAAACAGCAATCTGCACTAGGCCTTGGGTTAGTAGTTTAGTTCCAAAAATAATATAAAAGTGTATAATAATGCCCATTAAACATCCAAAACAACATATATAATAGCATGGAACAATAAAAAATTATAGATACGTTGGAGACGTATCATCTGCCTCGCTAGGCTTGGCCCCTCCCGAGAGTCTTGGGTGTTGCTGAAGAACTTGGGACACACTAGGACGTCTTGCGAGCCATGCCCAGGGCCGCAGGGAGGCAAGTCTGGGTACCCCCGTTCCTAGAACGCCGACAGTAGCACCCGGGCCGAAGGCGCGCTCGGGCTTGGCTTCGCGGCGAAGCCAAGGGCCAAGTGCGGAGCGCTGCGAGCCCCAAACCCTCCGTCCTTGTTCGGCGGGTGGCGCTTGATGGGACATGGGCGTCTCCACTTCCCCACACAGCCTCGGTGATTGCATGACTCATCAAGTCTCTATATGCAGAGCGGACCATCATTACATGCATTTATGGGGCCGGCAGTTGACCTCCCTCTGGCTATAAATAGGGCGGCAGGCTGAGCCCTTGCTGCCCATCTTCTTCCTTCGTTCCCCTTGCTCTTTTGCTTGACAGAACCGCCCATGGCGCCGCCAAGGAAGTACTCGTCCATGGAGAAAGGGAAGGCTCGACGGGACGGGCTTGGCTCAGCACCAGCTAAGAGAGGGCGGGGCCGTCCCCGTAAGTGTGCCGCGACCCCCGTCGAGGCCACGAGCGGGCGTGGGCGGACCCCCACTGCGCCCGTAGCCGCCCTTGGTAGCCGCGTCGACGGTCCCTTGAGTGGCGGGGCTGTCGTGTGTAGGATCGAAAGTATGTCTAGAGGGGGGGTGATTAGACTACTTGTAAATATAAAAATTCTGCCTTTTGACAAAGAACAGTTTTTGGTAGTTTCACAATTATGATCAAGTCAAGTATCACCCTACACATGCAATTCTAGAGTATAAGCAGCGGAAAGTAAATTGCACATGTAGTAAAGAGAGGTGGAGAAGATCAAACGCAATTTGGAGACGCAATGATTTTTCCCGTGGTTCCGATAGGTGGTGCTATCGTACATCCACGTTGATGGAGACTTCAACCCACGGAGGGTAACGGCTGCGCGAGTCCACGGAGGGCTCCACCCACGAAGGGTCCACGAAGAAGCAACCTTGTCTATTCCATCATGGCCTACGCCCACGGAGGGCTAGCCTTACTCGGGGTAGATCTTCATGAAGTAGGCGATCTCCTTGCCCTTACAAACTTCTTGGTTCAACTCCACATCTCGATGACGGAGGCTCCCAAGTGACACCTAACCAATCTAGGAGGCACCACCCTCCAAAAGGTAATAGATGTTGTAGATGATGATGAACTCCTTGCTCTTGTGCTTCAAATGATAATCTCCCCAACACTCAACTCTCCTCACTGATTTGGCTGTGGTGGAAGAAAGGATTGAGTGGAAAGCAACTTGGGAAGGTTAGAAATCAAGTTTCATATGGTGGGAGTGGAGCAACTTGATCTCAACACAAGGGTAGGTAGTTCTCTTCTCAGAAAGTGTAAGGTAGGAGTGGTAGTTCTTTCTGATGGCTCTCTCCATGAATGAAGAGGGGGTGGAGGGGTATATATAGCCTCCACACAAAATCCAACCGTTACACACATAATTGAGCAATCTCGGTGGGACCGAAGTGGACAACTCGGTCAGACCGAAAGTTCAAATAATGTGAACGTTGGGGTTTTCGGTGGGACCGAAAATACCATCTCGGTTAGTCCGATTTGAGCAAAGACAGGAGCTTGCCAGTTTCGGTGGGACCGAAAATATCATCTCGGTTATTCCGATTTGATGACAAACGGTTACAGAAGCTTGGCAGCCCATGTTTCGGTGAGACCGATTGCAAACTCGGAATATCCGATTTTACTAGGGTTTGGCTTATGGCTGAGGTGGTTCATCTCGGTGTGACTGAGTTTGGAAAATCGGTTGGTCCGAGATTACTTATGAGTGTGTACTGTAGTGAAAGTTGCTGATAGTTGAAAGAGATATATCACTAAGCACTTGAGCAACCAGATCATCAACACAACCTCATCCCCTTTTAATAGTATTGGCTTTTCCTATGGACTCAATGTGATCTTGGATCACTAAACCAAAAATGGAGTCTTGAGCTTTTGCCAATGCTTGCCTTAGCATTTTGAGGGGTCCACTTCTTCAGTCATTTCCATACCCATATCACTGAACTTCTCTGAAATGATTCTCAAGTAACTATTAGTTCAATGATATATATGTTGTTATTAATTGCCAAAACCACCCGGGGATTAGTTGCACTTTCAATCTCCCCCTTTTTGGTAATTGATGACAACATATAGATCAAAGCTTCGACAAAGGATATAATCAATGAATAATATCGTCGCTTTGAGAAGTATGTGATAAGCAAGAGCTCCCCCTAAATTTGTGCATTATTTAAAATTTGCGTTTGAATGCAAATGCACAATCGATTAGGATCATGGGTCACTCTTCCATGTCACATACATCTTGGTGGAGCGCACAAAATGATAAGAATGAATAACATGCACCCAATCACCAAGACATGAGTAAATAGCCATACAAGATAGGAATAGCATATGATAGGCATTAAGCACACATTAAAGCATAGTACGACTAAGCACTCATTAAGGTAGCATCAAACGTAGTATCAAGCACACTGAAAGTTTCGAAAACCAAAAGTATCTCAAAGAAACCGCAAAAGAACGAAAGAGCACTCTCTCTCTCGAAGCCCTATGATCTATACAATTTCTCCCCCTTTGGCAACAAGTTACCAAAAAGTTTGAAAAAGCATAGAGCTAAACGTCACTGTGGGCTCTGCTGGCAGCTCCCGTCTGGGTAGATGTCGGAGTAGATATGACGGCATCGGCGAAGACTTCAGCTGATGTCTGCGCTGGAGGAGTGGATACTGGAGCTGTGGCTGGAGTAACTGCTGGAGCTGTAGGAGGTGCTGAAGTTGTAGTCCTGGTGTCAGTCACTGGAATAGCAGCTGATCGGGATCCTCTGGGAACCTGAGCAGTCTGGCGATGAGAGTCCTGGACTAAGTCATCCTGCACAAGCTCTGCCTTGTCCTGCTTAGCTTCCTCCATATGTGCCTCAAGCTTGTTGACGGTCACTTGAAGTTCAGTCAGCTTCACGTCCAGAGCGTGGATCTTCTCGTCAACAATCCTCTCTAGGCTCTCCTGAGATTGTTCAATGCTGGCCAGGCGTTGTTCAATCCTTTGGGTAGCTTCAAGAATCTGCTCTCCGAAGCTCTTTGGTTTAGCTGCTGCTGCTGCTGCCTCTTTATCAGCTTTGGCTTTCCTAGCAGCTTCAATCTTGGCTTGACCTTCAACAGATGTTGGATCCTCCTCGTCCATCACAACAACATTGTCTTCATGCTCTGGCTGCAGGGGTAAGTGTTTCCTATCCAACAGGAATTTGCCCGTGCCAAACTTGGCATTGATAAGCATCTGAATCTGTGGGGCAAATCCACATGACCTCTTCTGGTCAGCTGCAGTCCTCTTAATGGTCTCTACCATTAAGTCCATCACCCTGAAAGGTGCCTTCTCATCAAGTATATGCAGCATGTTGATAGAATACCCTCTGATCATGCGATGATCTCCAGACTTGGGCATCAAGGTATGCCTCAGAATAGTGTTAGTAGTAGGTAGACCTGCCTGGAGATAGTAGATAGAGCCGAGCTTCCACACTTCCAAATCTGCTGCGGGGATCTCCTTGTACATGTTCTTCATGGAATCATGATTCTTCTTGGGAATCCCATAGACATCAATGTCATCCTCTCTTTGCACTGGAGCATTCAGAAGTTCTGCCCATTCTTCAACAGAAGAAGAAAACCTTTGACCTTCAGTCATCCAGGTGATCTTCCCATCAGGATAGAAATGAGCTGTGGCGTAAAACTGCATAATCATCTCATCGTTCCAATCTGTCAGTTTCTGACCCACAAACTCAGCAACTCCACATGCAGTGAAGCTTTCATGCACATGGGGAAAGAAGTCTCTGTGCTCTTCGCTGTCAATGTATTTCCAGTCAACGTATCTGGTATCTGCAACTATTGGCTTCTTGTCCATCAGCACAGTCTCATAGAAGTCCTGCTGCTCTCTGGTGTGGAATCTGGGGTCTACAGCAGTCCTTCTCCTCACGGCATATGGATCAGATTGTCTCCATAGCCTGAGACCTCTATCTTTCCTTGCCTTCATATCCTCGGCTTGAGGATGAGCATCATTGTGGAGCGGTAGTTTTGGACGGAGTTTCAGCAACACTTGTCCTTCCTCATCAGGCTCAGACGGTGGCACATCACCCTTGTTCTTCTCAGATGCTGGAATGTTCCTGGTTGTCCTCTTGGGCTTGGCAGTAGGCTTTGCTGGAGCTGCCTTAGCTTGAGCAGACTTCTTGGGCTTAGAAGTGGCTCCAGCCCTAATAGCATCACCCATGAGCTTCTGCTTCTGAGGAGCAGGCTGGGGTGCTTCTTCTTCTTCTTCCTCGACTGCTGCATCTGCATGAGGATCAGTATACACAACCCTCTTCCTCTTGGAGGTTTTCTTCACTTTGCTTGGGGCTGGTTCTCCCAAGTTCAGCTTCTTGGCAACAGTGGATTGCTTGACTTTGCTGGTGCCCTTCTTTGACTGCTGACCTTGTTGCTCTTTGGCAACAACCTTTCTCTTAGGCTTGGAGGACACCTCTTCCTCAGCAATGAAATCAGAATCCTCATCATCAGAATTCCTCTCCTTTCTGGCTCTTGTGGCTGCAGGAGGCAAGCCACTAGGTGTACTCCTCTCACCATCATCAACTGGACTACTAGCCTCAGGACTAGTGTCTGCTTCCGGAATGTCCGCAAAAGGTGATTCTGACCTGTTCTGGCTGTCACTGGCATCTGACATGGCTGACAACCTGTGAATAGATAAGGTATAGGCAGAGAAGAAGAGTTATCACAAACTGCAGAGGTTTTTGCAAAAAAAATGAGTTCAAATTTTAGTTTTAAGTTTTCACAGAATGCATTTCGGTCAGACCGATTTTCAGTTTCGGTGAGTCCGAAGTGTATAACAGAAACTTTACACACCACTTTCGGTTTGACCGAAGTGGGTTTTGGTCCTGCCAAAGCACTAGGGTTTCACTAAAACTCTATCTCGGTCACACCGATTGGCACAACTCGGTTGGACCGAAAGGTGCAGTGCAATGGCCAGAGGCCGAATCGGTCATTCCGAGATTTTAAAACCGGTTTCACCGAGATGTGTTCCGTGGAAACCTAACCCTAAAATTTTTACACGAAGCTAGTTCAAACGAACCGATCTGATGTTACGGAAGATTTCAAACGTGGCCAGATATAGGGCAAACCAAACGTGCAATGAATCGGATGGGGAGCACGAGAGGGATCGAGACTCACCCTAACTTGGTGGAGTCCCTCTATGCGGCAACGGCGCGGAGGAGAAGGCCGTTGACGGCGACGGAGACCTGCGGCGAGGGCGCACCGGTGACGACGGCGACGATCCGGAGATCAGGGCGACGGCAGCAGGGGACGTGGGAGCGAAAACGTTTGAAGGAATAATCAACGCGCGCTGCCCTCAGTATTTATATCCCCTTGCTGTCGGTGGGACCGAGTTGAAAAACTCGGTGACACCGAGATGGATAACTGCTATGCAGTTACGCATTTCGGTCACGCCGAGATTTAGAACTCGGTTTCACCGAGATGAAACCTAGATCAGTCTAAATGCTTTCGGTTTGACCGAGTGGGAGAAAGTTGGTCTGACCGAAAATCACTTAGAAGGTTTTGGAAGTTAGCCCTTGACGGATCGGTGGCTCCGAGTGCTCCTCACTCGGAGGGTCCGAAAATGACTTGTTCAAAGTTTGTGATATAAGCATGAATAGAATTTGAGACAAGAAAGCATAGATAGCTAGGGGAGGTACTTAGGCATTCTTGTCCATCCATTTGGCCAGAAAAATCAAAACAATCAAAACAACAAATGGATGTCCTCGAATGGATAAAATCATGCATTCAACATGCTCACACAATAAGATAGCAAATGAAATATGTGTCAAACATGCACAACCAAAACTCTAGCTACTAGCACACAATTTGTCGATGACTAGGTCATCTTTATATGAGTATTTTGACTTAGGAGCCAAATGAGAACATTTGATCATAGGTCATACTCATCGTTTAAGCACAAGTGGGGTTACCACTTTTACATAAAGCATTGATGTGTTCACATCATTTGGAGATGCTTTAGCTCAATTTTTAGAGCAAAGCTCCCCCTAGATGTGAGAACCCCTTTTAAAGGGTCAAACTAACCTTGGGTTGTCGTAGAAGACTTCATGTAGATGTTGAAGATGTGGATGCTCAATGTTGATGTAGATCATCAAGAGTTGGGAGCTATCCTTTGGATTAGGGCACTTTCAATACCTACATGGGTTAGTCCCACAAGGAACAAACAAGGATATCCATGGACATAGATTTAAGTTCACAATGGATGATGTCCATGAAAGCAATGATTACCTTGTCCCTTGACTTACCAACAAGAGGGTTTGTGACTCCATGAACTAGTGCATGATGTGGAAGTTGATTGCACAAGTTGCCAAAATGAATGTGAGTGAAGTATGTTGGCGGAGTCACCCTCAAGAACTTTCTAGTTCTTCTTCTTCGGGATCCACATCATCTTGATGGGAATCCTTGGGGTTGTAGTTGAGCTTGACGAAGTAGAACTTGATGTGTCCTTGGGAACCCACTTGACCATGGCTTGAGGTGCTTCAATGAATGCATCAATCTCCTCTTGAAGCTTGTCCTTGGCTTTTAGCTTGTGGTCTTGTGGTGGAAGGTCATCTTGAGCTTGTTCCACATTGGAAGAAGTAGGATCATACTTCTCCTTTTGAGAAACAAACTGTGGAGTAGGGTATTGACCTTCTTCCCACTCAACACCTTCGGCGTTGAACTTTCGCTCAAAACCAATCCCTTGATTCTTCTGGTGCCTTCCTTGTTTGCGAACAATTTCCTCAAAGTTCTTGCTTCCGGCAAGACTCTTGTAGACACCTTTCTCTATGATTTCCTTCAATAAGCTATTCTCTTACTCAAGTGTAACTTGGCTTGAAACATTGTTAGTGGAATCAAGAGAAGTACTAGAAGCAACAACATTGGATTTAACATGGCTATTGTTACTACTAGAGGAAGAATTTTTCTTATGCTTGTCATGCTTAGTCTTAATAGGTGGCAAGAAATTAGACAAGAGAAGTCGTTTGGCAAGATATGAAGAACTCTTCTTTCGAAGATCGTCATTGATCGCTTTTAGAAACTCATGTTCTTGCTCTAGAGTGAGCTTCTCGAAGCGTAGCTTCTCATGAGATCTTAGGAGCTCTCTATGATCTTCTTGAGTTGTTTCATGAGCTAACTTAAGAGTGTTTAGTTCTTTAGTTAGACGCTCAATCTCCTTCATAGCATTGTCATTTGACTCTTCTCGACTATAAAGACTACTAGCATTTTCATCGTTACTAAGCTCACTAGATTTATCATGCAAGAGCTCATCTTCACCAAGCAAGTCATCCTCATCACTATTGAAGTCAATGAATTCAGGGTGTGATACCTTGGGGCCTTTAGCCATGAAGCATCTTCCAATTCCCTCATTTGGTGAATCAAATAAGTCGTAGGAGTTGGAGTTGGAGGATACGAGAGCAAGACCGGCAACACCTTCATCTTGACTGTAGTCGGAGTCGGAGTGATAGCTTCCATCGGATTGATTGTCGGAGTCGGAGCCGGAGACCCATTCACCTACATGAGCTTGATGTCTTCTTCTTGTATAGCTCCTTGATGACTTGTCTTTCCTCTCCGAATCCTTGCTTCTCCGAGAGGGTCTTCGTTCATAACGATCATCTCTACTCCTTCTCTCTTTCCGAGGTGACTCATCTCTTGATCTTCTTCTTGGAGATTCTTCTCTTCTCTTGTGGGGAGTCGTACACTCATTTGAGTAGTGTCCGGGTCTTCCACAATTGTAGTAGTTTCGATCACGACTAGAAGATCTCTTTTCATCATATGATCTAGACTTTGAGCTTCTCTCTTTGCCTCTATTCTTGTAGAATTTGTTGAAGTTCTTAACCATTAGCCTTATCTCTTCATTGGAAATTAACTTGTCACTTGAGGTTGCGGGAGCATCACTTGTAGCTTCGTAAGCACCACTTGACTTGTTGTGAAGCTCTTCCTTATCCGTAAGTGTCATCTCATGAGCAATAATTCTTCCAATGACTTCAGTTGGCTTGAGAGTCTTGTAGTTTGGCATCATTTGGATCAAAGTGCACACGGTGTCATACTTTCCATCCAAAGCTCTGAGAATCTTCTTAATGATGAATCGGTCAGTCATTTCTTCGCTTCCTAAGTCGGCAATCTCATTTGTGATGAGAGCAAGCCTAGAGTACATTTCAGCGACTCCTTCACCATCCTTCATCTTGAACTTGCCAAGTTGACCTTGAAGAATATCTAGCTTTGATTCCTTCACAGACTCGGTACCTTCGTGCATTTCAACCAAAGTATCCCAAATCTCTTTAGCATTCTCAAGACGGCTGATTTTGTTGAACTCCTCGGGACACAAGGCATTGAAGAGAATGTCACAAGCTTGAGCATTGTTTTGCAACATCCGCAATTCTTCAGGTGTGGCTTCGCGATCCGGAACTTTTCCTTCCTCGAAGAATTCACCTTGCATACCAACACAAATAATGCCCCATGCGGCTGGGTTATGACCAAGAATATGCATTTTCATTTTATGCTTCCAACTAGCAAAATTTGTACCATCAAAGTAAGGACCTCTACGATAATTACCCTCACTAGACGCCATACTCTCCTAGGTTGTGAAACCAAGCTTATGGAGTCCAGTGCAATGGAAACCAAAACAATGGAGACCAAAGCTCTGATACCACTTGTAGGATCGAAAGTATGTCTAGAGGGGGGGTGATTAGACTACTTGTAAATATAAAAATTCTGCCTTTTGACAAAAAACAGTTTTTGGTAGTTTCACAATTATGATCAAGTCAAGTATCACCCTACACATGCAATTCTAGAGTATAAGCAGCGGAAAGTAAATTGCACATGTAGTAAAGAGAGGTGGAGAAGATCAAACGCAATTTGGAGACGCAATGATTTTTCCCGTGGTTCCGATAGGTGGTGCTATCGTACATCCACGTTGATGGAGACTTCAACCCACGGAGGGTAACGGCTGCGCGAGTCCACGGAGGGCTCCACCCACGAAGGGTCCACGAAGAAGCAACCTTGTCTATTCCATCATGGCCTACGCCCACGGAGGGCTAGCCTTACTCGGGGTAGATCTTCACGAAGTAGGCGATCTCCTTGCCCTTACAAACTTCTTGGTTCAACTCCACATCTCGATGACGGAGGCTCCCAAGTGACACCTAACCAATCTAGGAGGCACCACCCTCCAAAAGGTAATAGATGTTGTAGATGATGATGAACTCCTTGCTCTTGTGCTTCAAATGATAATTTCCCCAACACTCAACTCTCCTCACTGATTTGGCTGTGGTGGAAGAAAGGATTGAGTGGAAAGCAACTTGGGAAGGTTAGAAATCAAGTTTCATATGGTGGGAGTGGAGCAACTTGATCTCAACACAAGGGTAGGTAGTTCTCTTCTCAGAAAGTGTAAGGTAGGAGTGGTAGTTCTTTCTGATGGCTCTCTCCACGAATGAAGAGGGGGTGGAGGGGTATATATAGCCTCCACACAAAATCCAACCGTTACACACATAATTGAGCAATCTCGGTGGGACCGAAGTGGACAACTCGGTCAGACCGAAAGTTCAAATAATGTGAACGTTGGGGTTTTCGGTGGGACCGAAAATACCATCTCGGTTAGTCCGATTTGAGCAAAGACAGGAGCTTGCCAGTTTCGGTGGGACCGAAAATATCATCTCGGTTATTCCGATTTGATGACAAACGGTTACAGAAGCTTGGCAGCCCATGTTTCGGTGAGACCGATTGCAAACTCGGAATATCCGATTTTTCTAGGGTTTGGCTTATGGCTGAGGTGGTTCATCTCGGTGTGACTGAGTTTGGAAAATCGGTTGGTCCGAGATTACTTATGAGTGTGTACTGTAGTGAAAGTTGCTGATAGTTGAAAGAGATATATCACTAAGCACTTGAGCAACCAGATCATCAACACAACCTTATCCCCTTTTAATAGTATTGGCTTTTCCTATGGACTCAATGTGATCTTGGATCACTAAACCAAAAATGGAGTCTTGAGCTTTTGCCAATGCTTGCCTTAGCATTTTGAGGGGTCCACTTCTTCAGTCATTTCCATACCCATATCACTGAACTTCTCTGAAATGATTCTCAAGTAACTATTAGTTCAATGATATATATGTTGTTATTAATTGCCAAAACCACCTGGGGATTAGTTGCACTTTCATCGTGGCATTGGCAATCCGGTGAATGGAGGGAGGCGCTCTGGGGTTGTCAGACCTCCCCAGCCGCATTCCCACCTAGCGGAGGCGTCGCTGGAGTTCATCATGTGGTCGGAGAGCCTAGCCGGCACGAGGCTCCAGCTCTCGCGTTCCTTGGCCGGAGAACTCTTTGATGCGAGCTCCGGCGACTTTTGGCTGTAGGCAGATGGTTGTTGCAGCAGGGTGTCGTGGATTGTGGTGGAGGTCCGCCTCGGGCGTCGTGGCTTTTGCTCGAGGCTGGCAGACGTTCGCCCGTGCGCGCGGCTTGGGCGGCCGATGCACTCTTCATTTCAAGTCTGGCGATGACTCAACCCTCTTTGTGAGGGTATTTGGAGAAGACGGGCGCCGCGCCGAGTGCTGCCCCGAGGACAACGGTGGTGGCGAGGTGCTTGGCCTGGGCGATGGCCGCAGCTCATCCAGCTACGGCGGCTCCTCCTTCAGCAACAGCTCCAGCAGCGGTGGCTACGACCAACCGCCACGCCTCCGCGCCCGCCTAGAGAGCGACGTTGGTTCGTCTCGTCGTCGTGCTTGGGTGAAGCGTGAAGAGGGCTCTGCCTGAGCCCGGGGCGTAGGTCCTCGCGAGCGACCGTGCCCCGAGGGTCGCTGTCAGCCGTCCTTAGTCCCTCTTCTTTTGTCCTGCATCGTTTGATCAAACAAGCATGGAGCCCTAGGGGGCATGTAACAAACTGTGGCATTACGTCATTTAGCACCATGCATAGTGTTCCTGCCTATTGACGTGTGATCCATGTTTTACATGTCCTTAGGGTGAGGAGACTTATCTTGATGCGTTCGGGATTGCTCTCATCCCGTGTCGTTTGACTCCTCGTGAGGCTGCAAAAACTCTTTAGGTTATTATCCTTTACTACTCAAGGCCTTTGACGCGGGCTGAGCGTGATCGGCCACCCATTGTCGCGGTACCCATGGGGCACGGACGTAAGAATGGGGGCGCGTCAGTTACAAGCCTCTGTTCGGGCGCCTCGTAAAGGCTAAAGAGGAGGGCGCGCCAAGGAGAGCGTCATGCAACTGCCGCTCTCCCTGGGCAAGCCCAAAAGCTGGGGGAAGAATCACAGGGAATTTGAGAGAAGAACCACAGAGGGGAATCAAAACCAAGCAATCGAGGAACACCAGAATCTTCAGTATTCATTAAAAGGGAGAAGATAGGAACAAGCCAACTCCAGAAAGCAAATGAACGGCCGCGTCCGGCACCTAATCTAGTCTTCTCACCAGCGCGGAGCTAAGTGCTGCCACTAGGACGTGGGAGGGAGCCCCCGAGGCCCGAGGGCGTCTCTCCAGAGACTCCGGGGCGTGTACATCCCCACTCATTATTACGTGAGAGTGTCATGAGCGAAGATCTTCATAGGCCGTAGCCTTGCTTCACAAGCACCGGGCCTTGGCTTCTCAGCCGCGAGGGCCTTGTTCCTCGCAGGCACGAAGCCTAGTCTTCTCAGGTGCAAGAGCCTTGTTATCCGCAGGCACGGAGCCTAGTCTTCTCAGGCACAAGGGCCTTGTTCCTCGCAGGCACAGAGCCTAGTCTTCTCAGGCGCAAGGGCCTTGTTCCTCGCAGGCACGGAGCCTAGTCTTCTCAGGTGCAAGGGCCTTGTTCCTCGTAGGCACGGAGCCTAGTCTTCTCAGGCGCAAGTGCCTTGTTCCTCGCAGGCATGGAGACCAGTCTTCTCAGGCGCAAGGGCCTTGTCTCATGGGTAGAACCTCCTGAGGTGCTGGATGTTCCATGCGTTCAGGACGGGGATGCCGTCTCCTGTTTCCAGGCGCACAGCACCGGGTCTTGGGACGTGGGTGATCTTGAATGGCCCTTCCCACATGGGTGAGAGCTTGTGCAGTTCTTCTCTGGAGAGAACCCTTCTTAAAACGAGGTCACCTACCTCAAGCGTCCTGGAGCGAATGTTGCGGCAATGGTACCGCTGCAGCGCCTGCTGGTATCTTGCTACTCGGAGTGAAGTGTCACGCCGGCGCTCCTTCCCTAGCACGTGGTCTGTGCCCTGTGCGGCGCCTTGTTGTGCTTCGTCAAATGCCAAGACCTGCGGTGACCGGTGCCTAACCTCGTGAGGGAGGACTGCCTCGACTCCGTAGACGAGGAAGAATGGGGTCTCGCCGGTTGGCTTGGTGGCGGTGGTTCGGATTGACCATAGCATGGATTGGAGCTCATCGTGCCAACTCCTTCTGCTGGCTTCGAGCTTCTTCTTGAAGGTTTGGGTCTTGAGGCCCCTCAGGACCTCTGCGTTGGTGCGCTCGGCCTGGCCGTTGCTCCTAGGGTGTGCTACAGAGGTGTAGCAAATCTACGTTCCGAGGTTAGCACAGTATGTCTGAAACAGGTTACTAGTGAACTGCGAACCGTTGTCGGTGATGATGCGGTTAGGGACCCCGAACCGGTGTACGAGGCCCTTGGTAAACTTGACTGCGGAGCCGGCTGGGATGGTTCGGACTGACTCCACTGCGCAGCTCTTCCGAGGATGCCACAGAGAATTCTGGCAAGCTGAAAAACCAGACCTGTGGCACACTGTTGAGCGCCATGGGGAGCCAGCTGGCCATGACCTTGTCGTCCCCGCCGGACGTCGAGATGGCCTCCTCGTAGGCCTGGAGGAAGACAAGATGGTCGGCTTTGCCGTTGTAGTGCGGCGGCAGATTCGGCCTGAACTTGGGTGGCCACTGTACCCGCCGCAAGGCGGGGACGAAGGCCCGGTGGCCCGGAGCGTCGCCGCGCGCGGCCACCAAGCCCGTCGGAGGAGGGACGCCCACCATAAGAACTTAATGAGCGGAGAGTGGGACGAACGAGGAGAAAGCTTCGGCACACCCCTACCTGGCGCGCCAAATGTCGGATTTAGGGTTCCGGAAAAACCCTTAAGGTTCGAACTCTGGGGTGCTCACGAAGATCTCTCTTTCCGCCCTAGCCCTTCTACTTGACAGTTCCAGGCCTAGCTCGTCAGATCCAATGAACAAGAGACACAAGATTTATACTGGTTCAGGCCACCGTTGTGGTGTAACACCCTAATCCAGTCTGTGTGGTGGATTGCCTTGTAGGCAGAGGGAAAACTAGTACATGGATGAACTGCCTCCTGGCGAGAGGTGTTCTTGAACTCGGGTGAGCTTGAGGTGTGTGGCCTTCTATCTGATCAACTCGAGATGAGATCAACTTTGTCCCTGATGAGATGATCCCGATGGTGGTGGCTGGTCCTATTTATAGTGGCCAAGGTTCTCTTCCCGAATATTGAGCGTAAAGGAATCCCACAACGGCCAAATTTGAAGGGGGACAGCTAGTGCAAGCTATCCTGACAAAAGGTGGTCTTCGCTCCCAAAGGCTCTTGTGGTGACGCCGCCGTGGGCTCTGCGAGGACCTCCGTCCTGCCGTCCAGCTGGTCTTGGTATTGTTGCACTGATATGGAAACCTTTGCCTGACGCCTCGGGACTCCGCGTCTGCACCTGCTCCTTTAGCACCGAAGAGGAAACTGGCGCTCTGCGCCCGCTGGCGCCCACCTGGCTTTAGTCATCACCGCTCACATCATGAGGACCTCGCGAGGTGCCCCTCGCCTTGATATCTCCATTCCTCACGAGCCGGCCTGGCGAGGCCGCCTCTGGGGATGTCCTGCGTCGTCCCCCTCACGAGGCTTGGCCCCTCGCGAGAGTCTTGGGTGTTGCTGAAGAAGTTGGGCCACACTAGGCCGCCTTGCGAGCCACGCCCTGGGCCGCAGGCAGGCAAGTCTGGGTACCCCCATTCCTAGAACACCGACAAGAACCTCTCTTTCTTTATTACTTCCTATTAATTGCAACGATGACCAAAACTATATTTGTCAACTCTCAGCAACTTTTATTCATCATACTTTTTATATGTGAAGTCGTTACTCTACATAAGCTCAATATGATCTCTTTACTTCTTTTTTTTCTTTCTTTTATTCAAGCCCTTGACTCAAAACTAACCTTTATTATATATAGCTCACGGACTAGGTTACATAGATAAGGATCAACACAAAAACTCAAAGCTAGATCATACTAAACTTTATTCTACTAGATCAAGATATAACCAAAAGGATCGAACTAGAAAAAACGGTAAAGATAGAAGTGTGTTGGTGATACAATACCAGGGCACCTCCCCCAAGCTTGGCAGTTGCCAAGGGGAGTGCCCATACCCATGTGTTTATGTCTCTTTCTTCGGAGGTGGTGATGATGGAGTTGTTGATGATGTAGGCTTGTCGTCCATCTTCCAAGGCATAAGCTCACCATCGTAGAAGGATGATCGAGTCTCCGGGATCGTCAAATCTGCAGCCAAACTCATCCTCTTGAATCTATATTCATACTCACAGTTTTGGTTTTGTAGGTCATAGATCTGGGCTTGGAGGTGCTCAATTTTCTCGTGAAGCTTGAAGATGGCCTCCCCAATGCTCTTGGCATCCAGCTTGTGGTTGTTGGTGAACTCCGCAGTCATCATGTGGTTGGCGTTGAGCCTGCGTTCCACCATCCCTTGGACTTGAAAACTTGTTGCTCCATTTCTTCGAATCTTGTCTCCACGCTTCCGGTCTTCCTTGGTCCCGCAACATCACGGATGTGCAGCACTCCCTCACGCATCTCAATGGTTTGAGGGTGTTGCAGCACCTCCGCGAGGTAGGGGTTGATGACCATCTCGAAAAACATGTCCTTGGGGGCGATTGAAGACGTCATGGTGATCTAGATCTGTCAGAAAAACAGCTCGAAAGCAGAGGATTTTGTCATGGTACCGTGCTCAAAACCTTCGGGAGATTATATAATGAATTTCTACCAACCAAAAGAAGTATTGTGCAAGAAAATGGAGTCCGGAGGGTTCACGAGGTGCCCACGAGGCAGGGGGCGTGCCCTCCACCCTTGTGGATGCCTCGTGTCCCTTTCGGACTACTTCTTATTTTCCTATTTTCTTAAATATTCCAAAACGGAGAAAAATTGCTATTAGAACTGTTTTGGAGTCGGTTTACTTACCATACCACATACCTATTCCTTTTCGGAGTCTGAAACATTCTGGAAAGTGTCCCTTATGTATTCCTCCGGGGTTATGGTTTCAATGACATTAGTTTCAACATTTAAGGGATTACCTAAGATATAATGTTTGAATTTTTGACCGTTCACCACCTTCGGATTTGTGCCTTCGAAGTTGTTGATTTTTATGGCACCGGAACGATAGACTTCCTCAATAACGTACGGACCTTCCTGTTTAGAGAGGAGTTTTCCTGCAAAAAATCTTAAACGAGAGTTGTATAGTAAAACATAGTCACCTACATTAAACTCACGTTTTTTAATCCTTTTGTCATGTCATCTTTTGACTTTTCTTAAACAATTTGGCATTTTCATAGGCCTGGAATCTCCACTCATCAAGTGAGCTAATGTCAAATAGTCTCTTCTCACCAGCAAGTTTGAAATCATAATTGAGCTCTTTAATGGCCCAATATGCCTTGTGTTCTAGTTCGAGAGGTAACTGACATGCTTTTCCATAAACCATTTTATACGGAGACATACCCATAAGATTTTTATATGCAGTTCTATAGGACCATAATGCATCATCAAGTTTCTTGGACCAATTCTTTCTAGATCTATTAACGCTCTTTTGCAAAATTAATTTTATCTCTCTATTACTCAGTTCTACTTGACCACTAGACTGTGGGTGGTATGGGGATGCAATTCTATGATTAACATCATACTTATCAAGCATTTTATGAAAATCACCATGTATAAAATGTGAACCACCATCAGTCATTAAGTATCTAGGGACTCCAAACCTCGGAAAAATAACTTCTTTAATCATCTTAATAGAGGTGTTATGATCAGCACTACTAGATGGAATAGCTTCTACCAACTTAGTAACGTAATTAACAGCAACTAAAATATGTGTATACCCATTAGAGGAAGGAAACGGTCCCATATAATCAAAGCCCCAAACATCAAATGGTTCAATAACAAGTGAATAGTTCATAGGCATTTCTTGACGTCTACTAATATTACCAATTATTTGACATTCATCACAAGACAAGACAAACTTACGGGCATCCTTGAAGAGAGTAGGCCAATAAAAACCGGATTGCAATACCTTATGTGCAGTTCTATCTCCAGCATGGTGTCCTCCATAAGCCTCGGAGTGACACTTGCGTAGGATATGTTCTTGTTCATGCTCAAGTACACAACGTCTAATAACACCATCTACTCCTTCTTTATAAAGGTGTGGGTCATCCCAGAAGTAATGTCTTAAATCATAGAAAAACTTTTTCTTTTGCTGATATGTGAAACTAGGTGGTATAAATTTAGCAACAATGCAATTAGCATAATCAGCATACCATGGAGCAGTACGAGAAGCATTTATGATAGCTAATTGTTCATTAGGAAAGCTATCATTAATAGGTAGTGGGTCATCAAGAACATTCTCTACACTACTAGGAAAAGGCCTACTAATGGCGCACCTAATTTGGCCATTAATGGCGCATTAGTGGTGCGCCATTAGTGCCACGCCATTAGTATCTGGTATACTAATGGCGCACCACAGATACACCATTAGTATGCACAGTAGTGCGCCATTAGTATGCCTCCCAGGGGGCCATGTATACCCAGGTGCTTTGGCATACTAATGGCGCACGCCAGCAAGATGCGCCATTAGTAACTTCGGCATAGTAATGGCGTAGTGTCTAATGATGCGCCATTAGTATCCTTTGGCATACTAATGGCGCACTGTGATGTGATGCGCCATTAGAATGAATATTAGTTTTTTTTTATTTTTTTATTTTCTGTTTTTTGCACAGGTTACAAAATGTATAATTGGACAGAATATAGACAGCACACATCAACAATAGATTCATCGAATACAATAGAAGATTAGTCTCTGAATACAATTCATCATATTAGTCTCCGAATACAATTCATCATATTAGTCTCCGAATTGAAAAGACCGAACAAAGATAGAACATTATATTACAAGTCTCGAGACCGCGAGTAGCGAGTTTGTCTTCACATTACAAGTCGATATCGATCATCTAAACTACCATCACATAGAAGAGAGCTACGGTCATCACGATGAGCATCATCACGATCAAACTCGTCTTCATCCGGTTCCTCCAACGCTCCCTCCCCTCTCCCGCTAGATAGCGGGCGTATCTAGATTCGGCCTCGGCCCTAGTGGTGTACCCTTTGTAACTGTTACCGCTGAATCGGTGAACCTGTCTCTGACACTCCTCCCAGTCGTCGTAGACTCCGGGAACCTTACCCTTGTACACGACATACGACGGCATCGCTATGCACTAGCCAAACGAAACGTTAGTACCAATTCACAGACAATACATAAGCAATATATAAGTATGCAACAGAACGATCGAAAGAGAAAAGCAAGACATTAATAGCATCGATTACATCTAAGTTGAACGACACTCGAAACCAAAGAGACATACTACAACTTCATTAAAGTTTAATTACAACATGAGCCAATCGATGTTTCAGAACTAGACACAGCATCACTGCTTTCGACTCGACTCAAGGGACCGGAGCGTGGATGAAGCCGCCGTCTATCGTGGGAGTCATGAAATCACGGGCGTTGTCAGCCTGCATTTGTAGCATTGTGTCGATGTCACTGTTGGACGGTTGATTTCTGAGGTAGAACTGCCCCAAGGTACGAAGGACATCTTGATAGATGATTTCGGCAAACTCCGACTGGATGCGAAAGAATTCTTGTCTGATGTCCGCGTCCTGGATTGCCGACACACTCGCGGCCCAATCTTTGAGTTTACTCGGTAGCAGAAGTTGATGATGGTCCCGTACGATCGCCCGCATGTGATGGATAGCGTAGTAGGCACCCTTCTGACCGCCAGGCGGCTGCTTGACACAGCAGAATGTCATATTGTGGGAGAACACGTGCTTGCCGGTCTTACGAATAGGCCTGGTGAAGGTGCCTCCAGATTTGGCGTAGCCGGGGAGAACATCATCAAGAACCTTCTTGACATTTGTGTAGTCTATGTTCGACTGACGGTCCGGGCCGAAATACGTGGCCATGGAATATTTGGGGCTTAGGAGGATGAGCGTGCAATGTGTGTCGCTGCAGAAAACACGAAATGTTAAAAGAATTACGATCGAAATCTAAGAATTCATATGTTACGGGGCGGTTGAGGCGGAGGACTTACTCGGGAAAGTAAGGCACGAGGAAGTTATCCTTATCTCGGTTTGCCAGAATGACGCCTTCGAGGTAAGAACTCGCGACTTGCCGGTCCCCAGCACTGCCCAAGATCTTGGCACGCATGTAGAAGGGGTCGACTATCACGATGTCCGGGGTCTTGTCGCGAATGATCCGCATCTCCATACTCAGCGAAAATAGCCGAACGAAGGTGTAGTGCAGCGGAAGAAGGTTCAACATAGCGTGGATGTTATCAAACCGCAGGACGATCGTACCCCCGATGGAGTTATCCACAAAGCCCTTGCCCTCTGGCACCTTGGCCGCAAAAACCAGGTATGCCACATCCTTCTCTCTAAGACGCCGCTTCTCCAAAGAAAGAACACTGTCATGCAGACTCCGCATAGCACCGGTTGGAGCATCGAGCATATTTCTCGGTAGCATCGGCCTACCCGCCACATGCACCCTCCTCATTACATCCTCAGGTGAAGGTGGCCCGTCCTGAGCACGGATCGTACTCGGTGCCGGCTGGCTCGCACCCTTGTTAGTCTTTCTTTTGCGTGCCTTCTTCTTCTCCTTTAATGGGACCGAGTTCTGCTCACAGACCGCCTTCTTGAGTGTGTTGGGGCTGATAATATTTCGCACCTCGCCTATCTGAGGCTCGGTGAAGTCGGCAGCTGGAGGCGTCTCCTAAGAGCTGAACGGCAGACGACGCCTGTTGCAACTTGGCTTCTCCGTGGTACCAGCTAGATCGCGCACGTCTTTTGTTGGGTTGGGTTCTTGAGAAGGAGGCCCATGAAGTCACCACCGTACCCATGATCGGCAAAGTACTGATCGACGTTGGCAAATGTATCGTCGTCGTCATCGTTCTGATCCTGTGCCATATGCATGTTTGGATCTAGTGGCATAGGGATGTCCGGCACCGTTGCGGCGGTCTTGCCATGGGGACGACTTGGCGCCGGCACGACTGGCGGTGTTGTCTTTGGGGTGGTGTCCCCCGCCCCCAAACGAATCTGGCTCTTCGGCCAAAGCAGGGGCCAGCTCAGGCAGGCGCTGAGGGTCATCACGTCATCATCGTCCGCCCCGACGGGTCAAATCGGAGGTAACACCTCGTCGCATCCTGGCAGCACCCGAACCAGTTGAACCCTAAACAAGTTGGGTGGTATCTGGGTACCGTGGAACAAGGGGTTGCCCGGTTGAACGATTTTTCCCTTGGCGACATCGACCAACTCGTTGTTCACGAAGTGCAGGAGAGTGCATGGAACGTCGGCGGCGCCCTACGAAAACATGTAGGGCGATAGGGATGCCCAGTCAAAGGCAAGGAGATGAAGTCCTTGGCCGAGAGAGGCTTAATTAGTTACCATGATGATGGCATCGAGCTCGGCTAATGTCGAGGCACCGCCAACGGCGGGCGTGCAGTTGACGGAGGGGCCGCTTGCTGCCAAGGTGCCGGCCGGCGTACACTCGGGTGCATTAAGCTCCCGTGCCGGCGTCGGAGACATCAATGCCGCCTCCGTCGGAGACACCAATGGCCCCGCCATCGCATTCTGCAAGTTGCTGGCCGTGAAGCTAGGAATCGGGGGCGGCCCCTGTTGGCCGCCCGCAATCCACACACTCAACCCCTCGATCAAGGTAGGCACAATGGCGGTGATCGTCGCTCCGAGCTGTTGTTGCATTTGCTCTTGGACAATCTCCGGAATCCGCGCCACCTGTGCCTTGAGTTCTTGAACCTCGCGCGCCCGGCTTTCCGAGCTGGTCTTTTTCTCCTTTCGCCCACCAGCGTTATAGTATGACGACCATTTTGTCGACAAGCCTTTGCCGGCCACACGACCAGCTGACGTCGGCCTACTGAGCTTATCATTGTTCTTCATTACATTCAACGCCCTATTTAGAGTCGTGTCCCAAGGGTTGCTCTTAGTCGACCCCGCGCTACTGCTTTCAGTCGCCTGCGGAAGGAATGTGAACCATTTAGACATTTGGCTTCATTAATTAGAATGCAACCATATGGAGCTAATTACGCGGGGGTGTATTCCTTACCAGAACAAGCTCAAGCGCCCTGGTCTTCGGATCCGTGGTAAGCTCCTTTGTTTTCGGGTCCTTCTTGTACCGGGCCCTCACAAAGTTCCTGGTCTGCTTGTCACCGTATTTATCAAAGAGGGGCGGTAGGCCTTGCTCGGCACGGTCCGCCTCCTCCTTGTCCCATATAGGCTCCGCCACTCTGTAACCGACGGGACCGAGTGTGTGTTCCCCTAAGTTCAGCTCCCGCATTTCTTTCCTCCACTGACTTGATTCGGAGTGTGCGGTGCTCGAGCAATTGATCTTGAAGTCGTTGTAGTCATCTTCGGTGATCGAAGGATTTTTCTCCTTGATCTTCTCATAACTCACCTTTCTCGATCATTCTCTTCACATTGCTTTTCCAAGTAGACAGGGCCTTGCTCATCTTTGTGAGGGCAGCATTGTTGACTTTATTCCCTTTGAGGCTTCTGTTTTCAAATTCAGCGAGGAACTTGTATCATTCGTGGACCTTCGTGAAGAGGAGGTTGCGCAAATTCCCTCGGTCAGGATGCCTCAGGTTCTTGGTGTTGATCGAGATGGTGCTCCGGAGAATGCACCCGAGCTGAAGCGAGTACCCCTTGACTATTCGTTCGGGCGCCGTTGGATTCCCGTCGGAGTCCACTTCAGTAACTTCCTCATTGAGGGTGCGGAGCACGGTCGGGCGCCGGTCCTTCCGTTGCCTCTTCGGTTGGCTACCATCTGTGCGTGCGTCGCCATCATCAGTTGTGGCATCCTCGGCGGCACCATCAGTGGTGGCATCAGTGGGGTCATCCTCGGCGGTACCATCAGTGGTCTCAGGATCGGTGGGGAAGGCGGCGTCCTCATACAAGTGAGGTTGTTCCTCCATCTCCTGGGACAGCTCCCAGAATGCCTTGCCGCCCGAACCCCCGGCCTCATCATTGTTGTCCATGTTTCTCTCTAAATAGGAACAAAGTTTGGTCAAAAAGTTGGTTATTGTCAAGGAACAAGATCATGGTCTCATCATTTAGGGTTTGTCGACACCGAGGCATCCTAAAAGCAAAGATTTTATAATTGAGGGTTTTTCGACGCCGAGGCACCCTAAAAGCCTAAGCTTTCATCATTTCAGTTTTTATCGACACCGAGGCACCCTAAAAGCCAAGGTTTTATAATTTATGGTTTGTCGACACCGAGGCATCCTAAAAGCTAAGATGGGAAGGAGAATTCTAAGTTGGGCCTAATCACTTGGCTCTATTGCCGCCTATGGTTTAATGCAGCTAGAATAAAGGGGCACTTGATCCTAGTTAATTAACTACTAAGATACCCCGGCCCATGCATTAGTCACAAGTACCCTATATGTCCTATTTTTAGCAAAGTCATGCTAAAATTCACGGAAAATTTCAGCATGACCTTTGCTGAAAATAGGACATATGGAGTACCCGAATTTGCTGGAACGGAAGTTAATCGACATTCCAGCAAACTCAAGGGCCTCTCGGGGTACCTGCAAAATCATTATCCCCGCCTAATGAAGTCGCCAATGGGTCATTTCAGAAGATCACAAGTAGCATCATCACAAGTACAACATCATCACAAGTACAGCAGCAACAGCAGTGAATACAGGCATAACAGCAGCATCAATAGTTAAGAAAAAGTTGCAGAACCTTGTAAAACAATACTTTGAAGTTCAAATATTTACAACAAGGAACCAAATACATGACCACCATTATTATCATTGTGCTAGTGTGACATACAAGTAGTACTAGTGTACATGAAAAAAAAAACCTAAAACCTAAAACCCCAACAGAACATCAAGCCCACCAACCGGCTAAACGAACTAAAGATCTAACTTGGGATGACAGCGAATAAACGTAACCAACCCTAACTCCAAATTAAATAGAGTTGAAGCTGGTAAATAGGAGAACAAGAGCATTAGGTAAGGGTCCACCAATGTTCAAGCATCTTTTATTTAGGATCAAATTAAGCTCTACAGAGATGTATAAATACAATATATATGAGACTATAAACCTATTTCAACTACACTGAACCTATTTCACGGAGACAAAAAGAAGAAAGACATGAGAAACTAATTGGTTTTCTGTGGCAGAGGGTCGTTTTAGTCATTGTACTTGATAAAATATAAATTACGTTCAGTAAGATACAGCTTTGGTCTGCTTTCGAAAATGGGATAGCCCTGGTCTTTCGAAAATAGGGTCTATAAATTAGGAGTATTTATTTTTTATTTTAGGAGTTAACTGAATTTACACTGCTGATAACCAAATGCACTCCACAGGAACTGAATTTACACTGAATTCAGTTAACCAAATGTTAACTAAATTTTAGGAGTAGAAGAATAATGTACTAACTGATTTTAGCTGCTGCAGTAGGTGAAAAAATTGAAATTTAACACTGAAATTCAGGTTGTGAACAAATTCAGTAGGTGAACAAATTTAACACTGAAATTTACGCACATATTGTACAATTTTACATGCCTATAGAAATAGAACAAGGTACCTTGTGCAGAAACAAAACAAAACAGACCGTATTCGTTGTTCCTATAGGAATAAACAGACCGTATTCGTTGTTCCTATAGGAATAAACAAGGTACCTGTTTCTCAGGTCTTGCAACTACACTGAACCTATTTCAAAAAGACAGAAAATGAACACCTAAAAAGAACACTACATATACTCATCTATTTTACTTAGTTTTTAAACAAAACATGGACAAACATGAACTGCAGCTACTGATATGGTCTACTGCCAAACATGAACTGCAAAAAAAAGTGGTTAGGGTTCAAACCCAATACTGATCCACCACCACCCCCGACCCCATCCCACCTATCAAATAAGCCCCATTGATCCCCACCATCAAAATCTGCCACTGATCTAAAAACGGTCCTGAACTTAGATGTGAGAGCAAATCTGTATAGCATGTATCATTCACCTACTAGGTATAGCATGTATCATTCGCCTAAAATTTTGTGGTGGTGATTAGAGAGGAAGGAGGGAGGAGTGATGGCTACCTGCGTATGGAGTGGTCGCCGGCGTAGCTCCGGGCGGCGGTGTTGCTGTAGAGTCGGGGGAGGCCGCGGCAGAGGGCGAGGGGCTCGTCCGGGGGGGTGGGGAGGCGTCGGTGGCGTCGGGGGCGT
>LR738713.1:699748964-699891716 GCA_902687465.1 Secale cereale
GGGGGGGGGGGGGCGCCGCCAGGGCGCCTGGAGCCCTGGTGCCCCCCCCCGGCTGTCCTTCGGGCGCAAGGTAGGTTCTGGAACACTGATTTTTTATATAATTTTTCTGGATTTTTCCTGGCAGTTCTCGTAACGTGAAAACCTAAAATACAAAAACAGCCGAAAACAGAAATTGGCACCGGGGTGCACTGGATTAGTAGGTTAGTCCAAATATGATCAAAAGTGTATGGAAGTGTATGAATATCATAGCAATATCACCCAAAAGTGGCATGGAGCAAGCAGAAATTATAGATACGTTTTGGACGTATCATCTGCAACGGGGTTCTTAGCTCCCTTTCTATCAACAATATGCAAATCAAATTCTTGTAGCAAGATAACCCATCTAATAAGTCTAGGTTTAGCATCTTTCTTTTCCATAAGATATTTAGTAGCAGCATGATCAGTGTGAATAGTTACTTTAGAATCAACAATATAAGGTCTGAACTTATCACAAGCAAATACAACTGCTAAAAATTCTTTTTCAGTGGTAGCATAATTACTTTGAGCACTGTCTAGAGTTTTAGTAGCATATTGGATAACATTTAATTTCTTATCAAATCTTTGTCCTAGAACAGCACCTACAGCATAATCACTAGCATCATACATAATTTCAAAGGGTAAATTCCAATCAGGTGGCTGGACAATAGGTGCGGAAATCAAGGCTTTCTTAAGTATTTTGAATGCTTCTACACAATCATCATCAAAGACAAAAGGAACATCTTTTTGCAAGAGATTAGTCACATGCCTAGAATTTTTTTAGAAGTCTTTAATGAACCTCCTATAAAAACCGGTGTGACCAAGGAAACTTCTTATACCTTTAATGTCCTTAGGACACGGCATCTTTTCAATAGCATCAACTTTAGCTTTATCAACTTCAATACCTCTTTCAGAAATTTTATGACCCAAGACAATACCTTCATTAACCATAAAGTGGCACTTCTCCCAATTCAAGACTAGATTAGTTTCTTCACATCTGTGCAAAACTCGATCAAGGTTAATTAAGTAATCATCAAAAGAAGTTCCATCCAAGGAGAAATCATCCATAAAAACCTCAACAATTATCGGGGGAAACTGTCCTCCCACGAGCACCTATGGGACCGGAGCCCCTTCTACGTTGCGGTAAGGGAGCGGAGGGAGCACGGAGAGCAGATCGAGGGGCACACGCGGGCAGTTTACCCAGGTTCGGGCCGCGATGACGCGTAAAACCCTACTCCTGCTTTGGTTGTATTTAGTTTTCGGAGCTCGGGAGCTTGAAGATCTACAGTACCAGTTGCGCTGAGCGTGGAGTGAGCGAGTTTCTCTGGGATCGAACCCCCTCTACGTTGTGCATGGGCCTCCTTTTATAGCTCAAAGGGGTCACCGACAGGTGTCAACGTAGAGGAGGGTAAAAGTGTAAATTTGGTGGTAGTTGTAATAGTGCATGAACAGTGGTCTTCACCTAACCTTGACGGTGGGGGACAAGGGCATTTAATGCCCGTCGCCGTCGACCCCAAAAGCGTCTGTCCATGCGTCTCCGTTCGCCACGGCGGTAGCTTCGTCACCGCGGCTCGCCAGCGTGTCCCTCAGGCTGCACAGCCATCTGCCACGTGCCCCTGGAAGGACCCCAGGGCGACGCGTGGCCGAATGAGCTGGAGCGCAGGCACACAGTGTGAGCTTTCCCCGGCAAGTACCTTGCCGGGGCCGCTATCTTGCCGGGCCCGGAAGCTTGCCGCTTCCCGGGCCCTGCCGGGGCGCATGATGCGCCGCCACGTATCTTATGCGGTGTTATCCTTTGGCCTTCCTGGCAAGCACCTCTTGCCAGGGTCTCGTGCTGAAAAGATGTCCTTGAGCCTGGTGCGGCCTTCCTGGCAAGCTCCTCTTGCCGGGGTCTTGTCTTCTAACTCGAATACTTTGTTCTTGAATGGCTTGAAGGGGTCTGGAGCGGGCCTCGGCAAGCGCGTGGTAAGCCCTGCCGCGGGAAGCTGCTACTGCCCGTGCACAAGTTGGGGTACTAAGGTACCCCTACCTTAGTACACCGACAGGAGCCCCCGGGCCTGGGCTACACACGGTACCGAGCGCTGTTGGGCCAGGCCCAAGACAGTGCACGGGCACACGCGGCCCACGGCAAGCCGTATCCCTCTCCGTATCCGCCGCATCCCTCCCTAACGGCACGCGTCGATTGCGGCGTCGTGGGAGAGATCGTGGCCTATTCTTTAATGGGAAATGCGGAACGTCCCCCACTTCCCCCTTAAAAGCAGAGGAAGCAGGGGCAGTTCCCCCCATCGTCTTCATTGCGCCTTGAGTTCTCAGAAACCCCCGCCGCTCCCTGCTTCTGCCCTTCCTCCACCGTCCTCCCCACCCGCCGTGCCGCCGTCCTCCCTCGCCAGCCCCGCCATGGCCCCGAAGAGCGACCAGGTGAAGAGCGACAAGGCGAAGAGCGACAAGGCGAAGAAGGAGAAGTCTGAGCAGGCGGCGAAGCTGGTGGCCATGAGGAGAAAGAGTGTGGTCTTCCCGCCAAGGCTCGGCCCGAGGGAGCTGCGGGACAAGTACTACTTGTTCTGGGCAAGGGAGACGAAGGATCATCCCCGCACCCAAGTCCTCCCCGCCGTGGCCGTCGACATGTTCCCGAGAGGTTACTACTTCTTCGCTGCATTCTTCTACTGCGGTCTTTGCCCTCCGTTCTCGGAGTTTTTCTGTGATGTAATGAATACGTACGGCTTCCGTCTCTTAGATTTCACCCCAACGCCGTCCTCACCTTGGCCATTTTCGCACATCTGTGCGAAAACTACGTTGGGGTCCACCCAAATGTAGCTCTTTTCCGCCACTTCTTCACGCCTAGAGTAGAGTCCGGATCCCCCCTCTCCGGCGGCATCTCTTGGATCTTCAGGCTGAACAAGAAGGAGGCGTACTTGAAGGGAGAGCTCCGCGGCAAGTGGGAGGAGTGGAGGGCGGATTGGTGTTGGATTCTGGAAAAGGAGCCCGAGCTGTTTACCTTGCCGCGCCAGACTGCAATAGTCCGCGGCAAGGATTGGAGCGACTTGGCCCCGGAGGACGACAAGCTGCAGATCGCCCTTACCAGGATTCTTCGTCTCCGGGCCGCCAATCTGACAGTGGGTGAAGTTGGAGCTGATTTCCTCCGCCGCCGCATTGCCCCTCTGCAGGAAAGGAAGAGGCCTGCTTGGGAGTTCGGCAATGCGGCAGACCGCATGAGGCTGCGCCCCAGATTGAACTACAACTTCACCGTCTTGGAGCTGAAGGGGATGGTCCGGGAGCTGTTTAAACATGGCCCCAAGCACCCGGAGTGGTTCAAACCGTCGACCGGAGTGGTCCCTTTGTGCAACAACACTGCCCTCAGTGCCATCCGTGCGGCAATGCCAGAGTGCGATTCCCACGGTGTCTTCCCCACCTGGCTGGAGCCTTCAGCGGAGACCGTGCAAGCCTTCTTCGACAACTTGGTTGAAAAACCACGCAAAGCTGATGAGAAGAAGGGGCTCACCCGGGAGACCACCGTGCGGGATATAGCGTACATTGCCTCCAGGATGGAGGAGGCCGCCGCGGCAGCAGCGGCAGGCGAATTTGGGTATACTGTTGATGAAGCGGAGGCGGCGGACGCGGTGAGCCAGGCCGAGGAGGAGGAAATCCTCAAGCTACTGCAGATCACGCCCGAGGAGTTTGCCGGGGAACCTACCGGGGAGCCTGCCGGGATTGGCGAGGCGGCCGGGCAGGGGACTGAGTCCAGCGGGCCCGCCGAGGAGGAGGAGGAGGTGGAGGCCGAGTCCGGTGATTCCGATGAAGACTCCGGCGGATCCCTGAATCTTGACGACGACGCCTCCTCATCCTCGGAGAACTCTCCGCCACCACCAAGCCCAAGCCCTCCGCCGCAACCGAAGAAGCGCCTCCGCAAGGCCGTCGAGACGGTGAGGCCGCCGGTGCCCCAACAACGACCGCAACGCCGGGCGACGCGCGCCCCCACGACGAGCAAGGTCGTCAAGGAGGCGCCCCGTGCCCGAGCGACCAGTGGAGGGGGGTCTTCCTGGAGTGACTCCGGGGTACCTTCTGCTCCTCGGTCCTCAGCAACGACCGGTGCTGGGTCTTCACAGCCCGCAGCTCCGGAGCCCGCCAAGCGCCCGAGGGAGCCCTCTCCTCCAGCTCCTCGCGCTGGAGCAGCCGAGGCGGGGTTTGACTTCTCCGCTCTCAGCTCCGACGAAGAGGAGGAAGAGTAAGTGCTTTCAATTTTTCATTTCCTTTGATTTTGTCTTGATTTCTTTTGCTTGGTTCTGATCTTGTTTTGGCTTCCAGGACCTTGACCCAGCGGATGGCGAAGAGGGCCAAGATCCCTGTGGTCGAGATCGAGGACGACGAGCCCGCCGCGGCAGCAGGAGACGCGCCAGCGGCAGACTTGCCGGATCAGCCTGCTGCTCCGAGGAGCAGCCTCCAGCGCAGCCCCCAGCGTAAGTCTGGTATCCATTTTTCTGCTTGACAGGCGCGCTCGAGGTTATTGTCTGTACAGATGTCTTGTTATTTTGTGCAGAAGTGGAGCCGCAGCCGCAGGAGCGCCAGGAAGTCGCCCCCGACGAGCCGCTTGATACGCCCTCCCCGCCAAGGACGAGCTCCCCGGCAAGGGACGGTGCTCCGCCAAGGATGGGTACTCCGCCAAGGGCGAGTACCCCGCCAAGGGCGAGCACCCCGACAAGGGCGGACTCCCCGCCAAGGGAGGGCACCGGAGGCCGTCCACTGGCGGGGGCTTCTTCTACGCCGCCAAGGGATAACTCCCCGGCGAGGGATCCCGTCACCGAAGAGGCCCGCGCAGGTAAGCCCTTGTAGTTTCTTCTTCTCGAATTCTTCTTTTTGGATATTTGCTTGACAAATCTTTCTTTTCTTTTTCTTCTGTTGTCAGACCCGCCCGCTCCGGAGCCGATGGAGACGGAGACCATCGTCGAGGAGGAGGCGCGCGGCGAGACTGGCGACGGCACCGCCGCGGAAGGGACGGTCGGCGCCGACGAGCCAGCCGCCGAGGAGACTGCCCCAACCGCCGACGCCACGGCTGGGGAAGGGACCGGTGACCATACCGCTGGCCCGGAGGCCGCGGGAGCGTCGGACGCTGCACCGGCCGCCGACCCCTCCGCCTCCGAGCCCGGGTCGGGCGTTTATCTGGAGGCCACCAACGGGGTGTTCATTCAAGTCCCGTGGGCGTCCTCGTCAAGGGCACCCACGGAGGGAGAGACGTTTGACGGAGAGGTCCTCGCCTCCGCCGGGTTGAAAGTAGTAGATGCGCCTGGCAGCAGCGACGAGCCCGAAGAGGAGCAGCTCCTTTGCCGGCTCCTGGCCTTGTACCGGGCCAGGCAGGCGAAGTTGGAGTCCCGGGAAGCTCTGGCCGCCAAGGCTGGTGCTGACCTGGAGAAGCGCACCATGGAGCTCCGTGCCGCCAACCAGGCGGCCCTCCAGAACTTGGCGGAGGAGCGCGAGGAGCTTGCCAGGGCGCAGCAAGCATTCGTCCTCGAAAAGGCCGAGGTCGAAGAACAGCAGCGTCTGGTCGCCGAAGAGCTGTCTCGGCGGGAAGGGGCGCCCAACCAGCGGAAGGTCGACCTCGACAACCACGAGGACGACCTCACCGCTCGGGAGCAGGCTATTGGCGGGGCTCTGCGGGAGGCGAGGAATGCTGCCGCTGCCGCAGAGACCGCCAAGAAGGATCTAGAGGGCAGAGTGGCGCAGTTGGAGCTGTTCTTGAAGGCAAGCAAAGACAGGGTCACTGCGCTCAACGTGGAGCGAGAGAAGGATGCCCACACCAACTCGGAGTTGCAAATCCGCCTCTCCGACAAGGGTAAAGAGCTCACTGATGCCAAGGACTCCATTGCTGATCTAGAGCTGAAGGTCTCCACCCTTACTGACTCGCTTGACGCTGCCCGGGACCGCGAGACGAAGCTTAAGGAAGATCTCCGTGCTGAGAGGGCCGTGCTGGAAATCACCGCCGTCTCGCAAAACCAATTCCAGCAGACGGTGGAGCGATGGACTGAGGACCTCGTCACCTCCGCCGCCAACATCGACATGGAGATGATGGCATTGAGGGCGAAGCATCTCGTGTACTCCCCCGACGAGAACCTCCCTCACAGCGCCAAACTGAGTCTGTTCTTCAGGGGAGTGGCGCCGGCGCTTGCACGGCTCCGGGAGAAGATCCCCGAGCAGCTGGCCAACGAGGCGCGCCGGCTCTGCATGGGCACCATGGAGCGGGTGCTGTCGAAGATTGTCTATCGCAACCCCGGGATCAACCTCGTCAACGTCCTCCGCACCTTGCCGCCCGAGGCTGATCAGGAGGCGTTGAGGGCCCAAGTTGCCCACATTGTAGCCAAGGTGGCCAAGATCCAGAGGGTCGACGGGGACCGTAGGGATTAGGCACCTTGTTTCCTTCACCGCTGTTGATTAGAGTCATAGGCAGTAGTTGATTAGAACAGCGGCAAGTTATCTTTGTAATATATACTCTTATTTTGGGTAATCAATGCAGTGTTATCTCCCTTGCTTTTGGTCCTTCACTTTGTATGCTTTTCACCTTACGCTTTTAGGAGAACTTGCCGGCAAGGGGCCCTTGCCGCGAGCGCTGAGTGCGGGACTCTTAGCAGCCTGCTAGCAAAGACCTTGTCGGCAAGTAACCTTGCCGCAGCTAGTCGCAGCACACTTAGATTGCTGAGCGAACTCGAAAACGAAGTAAGGGCGCGACACTTGTCGCAGCTCACTCAAGCCGTTGAGCGTGCTCGAAACAAATTAAGGGCGCGGCTAGCCACGGCTAGGTTCCTCCGCGCACAGGTTTTCCATACAAAGTGTGGTTGTTCAAGGAAGACAACAGGAAAATTTAAAAATTTGAGTGCTCAAACTTTGGTGACTTAGCTTTCATTGGGTTGTTTACTTCCCGGCAAGACTTTCTCGGCAAGACTTTCCTTTCTTTAACAGCACTCCTCCCCTCCCCGGCAAACTTGTGCGCGAGGAACACTTCTTCTGTTTCAGAGAAAAAGACCAAAGAGAAGGAAATACAAGTACAGAGCCTTGCATCTTGTTACTGCTTACCGGGAGTATGTGTTGCACGAAATGTCAGATGATACATGCAAGTACAAGGAAAAGCACGAGATGACAAATGGTGCAAAGCACAAAAGTTTTACTAATGCACGGGGTCTGCGCCCGGCTTTGTACAAAGGTTTACATGCGATAGCGGCAATACTTGTACAAAAGGTGGTTGCCGGAGCGGATCACGGCAACCGCGCCTTATGGGTGAAACTTGCGAAGATGCTCTATGTTCCAGGAGTTGCTCACCGGTAAGCCTTCTTCGGTCTCAAGGCGGACAGCGCCGGGCCTTGTGACTTGTCTCACCCGATAAGGGCCTTCCCACTTCGGCGTCAACTTGTTGGAATTCTTGGCGGACTGAACACGCCGAAGAACAAGGTCGCCTTCCTCGAGACTCCTGGCCTTGACCTTGCGGCTATGATAGCGACGCAAGGTTTGCTGGTATCGAGCAGCTCGTACAGCAGCCTGGAGACGTTCCTCCTCGAGGAGCAGTGCATCATCTTGCAGCAGTTGCTCTTGCTCGAGCTCGTCGTAAGCGAGCACTCGAGGAGATCCGTATACGAGTTCCGTGGGGAGAACTGCCTCTGCCCCATAGACAAGAGAAAAGGGTGTCTGTCCGGTGGCTCGATTTGGTGTCGTCCTGATTGACCAAAGAGCCGCGGGCAACTCCTCTATCCAGTTTCTTCCACACTTGTGCAGCCTGTCAAAGGTCCTTGTCTTCAGCCCGCGCAGCACTTTAGCATTGGCCCTCTCCGCTTGACCGTTTCTCCTTGGATGAGCAACAGAAGCAAAGCAGACCTTGGCGCCAAGGTCTTGGACGTACTGCATGAAGGTGCGGCTTGTGAACTGTGTGCCGTTGTCGGTGATGATCCTGTTAGGGATCCCGAAACGGCGAACTATTGATCTGAAGAACCTGACTGCTGACTGTGCTGTCACCTTTCTCGCTGGTTCCACTTCTGGCCACTTTGTGAACTTGTCGATTGCGACGTACAAGTACTCAAAGCCCCCGACAGCGCGGGGAAAGGGGCCGAGGATGTCGAGCCCCCAGACCGAGAAGGGCCATGACAAAGGAATCGTCTGGAGAGCTTGAGCTGGCTGGTGAATTTGCTTGGCATGGAACTGGCACGCTTCACACTTGGTTACTTGTGCAGTTGCATCTTGGAGGGCTTCTGGCCAAAAGAAACCTTGCCGGAACGCCTTTCCGGCAAGTGCTCTTGCGCCAATGTGATGACCACATATGCCTCCGTGTATCTCTGCCAACAGCTTCTGTCCATCTTCCCGGGAAATGCACTTCAATCTGACACCATTGAGTCTTCTTCTGTACAGTTCGTTGTCGACGAACTGGTACATACTTGACTGTTTGGTTATCCTCTCTATCTCTTCTGGTTCTTCGGGAAGTTCTCCAGTTTGAAGAAAACGGACGATTTGCTGCGCCCATGCTGGAGCCTGAGGCTCAACAGCAAGGACTAAAGGCATCAGTGCTGCTGCGGGAACCTCAGCTTCTACGGCAAGAACCTGCGGTTCTGCCGGAGCTGAGGGTTCCCCGGCAAGCCTGCCGGGGCAAGGCTTGTCGGGAACGCCTGCTTCAACTGTATAGACCCTTGGGTCCGCAGGAGCAGACTGTTCCTCAGCATTTAGGTTGCTGGTCTTGGTGACCTTGGCGGCGGTTTCGGAAAGATCCGCCGGCAAGTAATCGCCAGAGACCAACTTCCTCTTCTTGCTTTGTCCAACTGATGGTGTAACGGATGGCTGAGTTAGCTTGAGCACGAAGATCCCTGGTTCCACAGGTAACTTCATTGCAGCACACTTTGAGAGGCTATCTGCGATATCATTCTGAGCTCTTGGGACGTGCTCCATCTGCAAGCCCTCAAAGTGTTCTTCAAGCTTCCTCACTTCATCGACATAAGCTTCCATCAGAGGGCTCTGGTAACTCTTGTTCACTTGTCGGACCACCAACTGTGAGTCTCCCCGCACAATCAACTTCTTGATCCCAAGTTCGACCGCAATTCTGAGGCCGGCAAGTAGTCCTTCATACTCGGCAGTGTTGTTTGTCGCTTGCTCCTTGGGAAAGTGCATTTGAACAACATACTTGAGGTGCTCTCCGGTGGGCGCTATAAGTAGCACACCAGCGCCGGCGCCTTGCAGCGAGAAGGCACCATCAAAGTACATCATCCACTCCTTGCTTGCTTCTTGGACGGGGATGCTTGTCTCTGGAACTTCTTCATCTGGTGTTGGGGTCCATTCTGCTATGAATTCTGCCAAAGCTCTGCTCTGGATAGTTGAGGTACTCTCAAACTTGAGACCAAAGCTTGACAGCTCCAGTGCCCACTCGACGATCCTGCCTGTTGCTTCTGGATTTTGCAATATCCTCTTTAACGGAAAGCGAGTGACCACTGTTATCTCATGTGCTTGGAAGTAGTGGCGCAGCTTCCTGGAGGCCATGAGGAGGCCGAAAAGCAACTTCTGCACCCCAGAGTATCTTGATCTAGCCCCCTGCAGGAGGGAACTTACAAAATAGACTGGGCGCTGCACCATCTTTCTTCGCACTTCTTCTTGTCCCTGCGCAGACTTGTCCTTGTCGGGGCCAGAGCTTGTCGGGGAAGCCCCCTGCTTGCCGCTGGATGCGCCTGCCGGGGATGTGGATTCCTCATCTGCCTCCCTCTCCGCTACCAACACAGCACTAACCACTTGATTGGTTGCTGCTAAGTACAACAGCAACTTCTCTTGTGGCTTAGGTGCGACAAGTATTGGAGTGGAGGACAGGTATCCTTTCAAGTCTTGCAGCGCAGCCTCCGCTTCCGGAGTCCATTTCATAGGACCTGCCTTCTTCAAAATTTTGAAGAAAGGCAGGGCGCGTTCTGCAGACTTTGAAATGAACCTGCTGAGGGCAGCCACACAACCAGCAAGTCTTCTTACGTCCTTGACGCGCTTCGGGGCTTCAATCTGCTCAATGGCTTTGATCTTGTCGGGATTGGCTTCAATCCTCCTCTGGGACACAAAGAACCCGAGGAGCTTGCCGGAAGGGACTCCGAAGACGCACTTCTCGGGGTTCAACTTGAGTTGTATCTTGCGCAGATTCTCAAAGGTTTCTTCCAAGTCTTGAATCAGGGTGTCCTTGCTCTTGCTCTTGACCACTATATCATCCATGTAGGCTTCTACATTTCTGTGTATCTGTGGCTCAAAAGCAGTGTGCACCACTCTTGCAAATGTTGAGCCTGCATTCTTCAATCCAAAGGGCATGCGTATGAAGCAGTATGTGCCGCATGGAGTAATGAATGCAGTCTTTTCTTCATCTTCCTTGGCCATGAATATCTGGTGGTAACCTGAGTATGCATCAAGGAATGAAAGCAACTCACATCCGGCGGTGGAATCAACAAGCTGGTCAATACGCGGCAAGGGAAATGGATCCTTGGGACACGCTTTATTCACATCAGTGAAGTCTATACAAAGTCTCCACTTCCCATTGGCCTTGCGCACAACAACTGGATTGGCCAACCACGTAGGATGGATTACGCCTCTAACCAGGCCTGCTGCTTCCAACTTCTTTATCTCTTCGGCGATGAATTCTTGGCGCTCCACGGCTTGCTTCCTAACCTTCTGCTTGACGGGCCGCGCATGAGGACAAACAGCAAGCTTGTGCTCTATTACCTTCCTGGGAACGCCGGGGATGTCAGACGGTTGCCATGCAAACACGTCGACATTCGCCCGCAGGAAGGCAACGAGCGCGCTTTCCTATTTGGGGTCGAGTGTGGCACTGATGGTGAAGGTACCACCAGTGCCGTCCTCCTTGGCGGACACCTTCTTGGTTGCCGGTGGAGCTGCCATTCCTTTCTTGCACTTGCCGGTGGAGCTCGATGGTGCGTCCTCGACGGCAGCGCAGCACTCCGAAGAGGTGCGTTTGCCGGAGTGGGCTCCAGAGCTCTTGCCGGACTTGGTCTTCCCCCCGGGAGCTTCAGCGGCAAGTGTTTTGCTGTCTGCCGCGGCTGCTGCGTCCCGGTAGATCTTGTCGGCGCAGATAAGTGCATCTTTCTTGTCACCGGGGACAGAGATGACGCTTATCGGCCCTGGCATCTTGAGCATGTTATATGCGTAGTGGGAAGCTGCCATAAACTTGGCGAGCACAGGACGGCCAAGTATCCCATTGTACGGCAATGGGATATCGGCGACATCGAACGTGATCCTCTCCGTCCTGAAGTTGAGCTCCCCACCAAAGGTCACTGGCAGTGTAACCTTCCCCTTCGGCTTGCTCCTGCCCGGGTTGATTCCTTGGAACGTCCCGGTTTCCTCGGGCTCGCTGTCGGGGATCTGCAGTTTCTTGATCACAGTGGAGGAGATCAAGTTGAGGCCGGCCCCGCCGTCAACCAACATCTTGGTGACCTTGAGGTTGCGGATAGTTGGTGAAACCAACATCGGCAAGCACCCGACCGCGGTTGTGCGGTCAGGGTGATCCTCAAGGTCAAAAATGATGGGCGTGCCGGACCATTTCAGGAGCCTGCGCGACTCGACGGGTGGCTCAGCGCGATGACGCGTAAAACCCTACTCCTGCTTTGGTTGTATTTAGTTTTCGGAGCTCGGGAGCTTGAAGATCTACAGTACCAGCTGCGCCGAGCGTGGAGTGAGCGAGTTTCTCTGGGATCGAACCCCCTCTACGTTGTGCATGGGCCTCCTTTTATAGCTCAAAGGGGTCACCGACAGGTGTCAACGTAGAGGAGGGTAAAAGTGTAAATTTTGTGGTAGTTGTAACAGTGCATGAACAGTGCATGAACAGTGTATGAACAGTGTATGAACAGTGGTCTTCACCTAACCTTGACGGTGGGGGACAAGGGCATTTAATGCCCGTCGCCGTCGACCCCAAAAGCGTCTGTCCATGCGTCTCCGTTCGCCACGGCGGTAGCTTCGTCACCGCGGCTCGCCAGCGTGTCCCTCAGGCTGCACAACCATCTGCCACGTGCCCCTGGAAGGACCCAGGGCGACGCGTGGGCGAATGAGCTGGAGCGCAGGCACATAGTGCCGCGGCGTCCTCCGCGGCCATTGAACGGCCGCTTCTTGCTGGGCTCTCCTCCGCCTCCTTGGGCCTTCTCCTTGTCGCGACGCTCGTATTCAGCCTTCTGCTGCTCTACGAGGTACTCTACTCTTTTGCAGTTTTGGAGGTCGTGGCCCTTGGTGCGGTGGATCTTGCAGTACTGCTTGTCGGAGCTGTCCTGCTTGTCGGCTGCCGCTACAGGGGCGGTCTCCTTGCCGGAGCCACCTGCCTGTGTCTTCTTGGCGGGAGCCTCCTTGCCGGACTGCTCGACAACCAGCACTTCCTTGTTCTTCTATTTCCTGTTGTTCCGCCGCCGGCCTTTCCTTGCCGGGGCGGCATCCTCACTGTCGCTTCCTCCTGCGCCAGTATCCTCTTCGGGAAGTCTTCTCCCCTCTTCAGCACGTGCACATTTGTCAGCCAGAGCGTAAAGCTCGCTGACGTCCCGGATCTTGGTCATGGCCATCTCCTCCCTCATCCGGCGGTTACGCACGTTCTGGTGGAACGCGCTGATAACCGCGGCAGGGTGGACATCGGGAATGTTGTGCTGGACGCGGCTGAACCTTTGGATGTATTTGCGCAGGGATTCTCCCTCCTTCTGGGCAAGGATATGAAGATCGCTCTCCTGGCCGTGGGGTTTGTGGCTGCCCGTGAAGGCGCCGACAAACTGGTGGCACATATCCGCCCATGAGGAGATGGAGTTCTCCGGCAAGTGCATAAGCCAAAACCTGACGTTTGGCTTAAGCACGAGCGGGAAGTAGTTGGCTAGGATCTTCTCGTCACGTCCCCCGGCAGCCTGCACCGCAATGGTGTAGATGCTGTGGAACTCCGAGGGGTGTGTCTTGCCGTCGTACTTCTCGGGTACGTCGGGCTTAAAGTTCTTCATGCTGGGCCACTGGACTTGCCGCAGCTCTCGGGTGAACGCAGGGCAACCTGCCGCGTACGGCAAGTCGCCTGGTTCACCGGGCGCGTGCATGTCGACGGCGGTCCCAGCGCGCTGATCGGACTGTCTTCTGGCTTCTCGTCGACGCTCGATGCGGGTGCGAGCATCCTCTTGTCGCCTGTCGTCGAGGACTTGGCGTTAGTCGCGGCGAGCCCGCGGATCCGACGACGCCGTGGAGTCGTCGTCGACATTGATCCGGCGGGGCAGCGTTTTTTTGCTTCCGCGGCGGGGAGTGCACGGTGGTTGCACCCCCGGCGGTATTGTCGCCATCGGCCTTCGCTTGGTCAACTTGCCGCGGCCGTGAAGTTGCCGGCTGCTGTGGCGCATCGTTGTTGGCGAAGGCGATGAGGCTCTGGATCGTCGCCCTCCAGTCTTCGACCTTGTCCGCCGCTGGAGGGAAGTCGAGGAGCAGCTGAGCCCTGGCCAGGGCTTCTGCTGGAGAGGAGGGGAACGGCGGCAAACGGTGCGAGGAGCGGGACACGCTCGGACTTCTAACCACGTTAGAAGGAGCATGTTCCCGTCCCGGCGACCGCGCCTTGCTCGTGCCAGGACGTTGGCCTTGAGCGTCCCGTGACTCGCCGGCCTGGCCACGTCCTAGCAAGCGTATGGTACCTCCGGCACCACGACGCTGCTTGTCTGGCACCTCCTGAGAGGGACGTGGTGCGTGCACGGACACCGAGGCCTTGGAGTTCGCCCGGTCGTCCGTCTTGTCCTTGGACTTGGTGGCGCCGTGAGTGTCCCCACCGGCGTCCACCCTTCCGCCGGCGCCTCCCCCACCAACCGTTGGCTCTGGTGGCGGTGGTATCGACGCAGACGGGCCTCCAACCTCCGAAGCCTTCTTCTTCGGAGGCATGTCGATGTAGCAGATGAAGTTGGAGAGGTTGATGAAGAATGCGCCCGCGTGAGCGCCGTATCAGGTTCGCACAACCTCGACGCCCCTACCTGGCGCGCCAAAGATGTCGGGGGAAACTGTCCTCCCACGAGCACCTATGGGACCGGAGCCCCTTCTACGTTGCGGTAAGGGAGTGGAGGGAGCACGGAGAGCAGATCGAGGGGCACACGCGGGCAGTTTACCCAGGTTCGGGCCGCGATGACGCGTAAAACCCTACTCCTGCTTTGGTTGTATTTAGTTTTCGGAGCTCGGGAGCTTGAAGATCTACAGTACCAGCTGCGCCGAGCGTGGAGTGAGCGAGTTTCTCTGGGATCGAACCCCCTCTACGTTGTGCATGGGCCTCCTTTTATAGCTCAAAGGGGTCACCGATAGGTGTCAACGTAGAGGAGGGTAAAAGTGTAAATTTGGTGGTAGTTGTAACAGTGCATGAACAGTGCATGAACAGTGTATGAACAGTGGTCTTCACCTAACCTTGACGGTGGGGGACAAGGGCATTTAATGCCCCTCGCCGTCGACCCCAAAAGCGTCTGTCCATGCGTCTCCGTTCGCCACGGCGGTAGCTTCGTCACCGCGGCTCGCCAGCGTGTCCCTCAGGCTGCACAGCCATCTGCCACGTGCCCCTGGAAGGACCCCAGGGCGACGCGTGGCCGAATGAGCTGGAGCGCAGGCACACAGTGTGAGCTTTCCCCGGCAAGTACCTTGCCGGGGCCGCTATCTTGCCGGCCCCGGAAGCTTGCCGCTTCCCGGGCCCTGCCGGGGCGCACGATGCGCCGCGACGTATCTTCTGTGGTGTTATCCTTTGGCCTTCCTGGCAAGCACCTCTTGCCAGGGTCTCGTGCTGAAAAGATGTCCTTGAGCCTGGTGCGGCCTTCCCGGCAAGCTGCTCTTGCCGGGGTCTTGTCTTCTAACTCGAATACTTTGTTCTTGAATGGCTTGAAGGGGTCTGGAGCGGGCCTCGGCAAGCGCGTGGTAAGCCCTGCCGCGGGAAGCTGCTACTGCCCGTGCACAAGTTGGGGTACTAAGGTACCCCTACCTTAGTACACCGACAACAATCTTTTCACAAAAGTCACATAATATAGCAGTCATACATCTTTGAAAGGTACCAGGTGCATTACATAAACCAAAAGGCATACGTCTATAAGCAAAGGTACCGAAAGGGCAAGTAAAAGTGGTCTTTTCTTGATCCTCTTTTGACACAGGTCTTTGAGAGAAACCAGAATAACCATCTAGAAAGCAAAAATGTGTATGTTTGGATAATCTTGCTACTTTCGAGCTTGCGTTGTATTCCCTCGAAGAGGAAAGGGAGATGCAGCACAGTAGCGTAAGTATTTCCCTCAGTTTTTGAGAACCAAGGTATCAATCCAGTAGGAGACCACGCGCGAGTCCCTCGCACGTGCACAAACAAATAAGAACTTCGCAGCCAACGCGATAAGGGGTTGTCAATCCCTTTACGGTCACTTACGAAAGTGAGATCTGATAGAGATGATAGTTTATATTTTTGGTATTTTTAGTTTATAAGAACAGGAAATAAAAGCGATAAAAGTAAAGTGGATGTAGATTGATATGTTGAGAATAGACCCGGGGGCCATAGTGTTCTCTAGTGGCTTCTCTCATGATAGCGATATTCTACGACGGGTAAACAAATTAGCTTGTCCTTTCCCCTTTTTATTTTTTCTAGTTGGGTCCACCTGTAAGTGTGTGTGTGAGAGAGGGGTGAGAGAAAGGTTTTTTGTTTTATTTTTTGAGAATGGCCCCACAGGTAAGTGACACAAGGAGACAGGGGCAAAAATGTCAAAGAGACGGTCAGCTAGCGGTCAAATGGCTTTGACTGGACGGTAACGGCACGGAAGGGCATTTTTATAAGGACACTTAACGGCAGAGGGGCAAATTTGAGCACACTTCGAAATTAGGGGCAAATGTGAGTAGTGGGTTCGAGTTAGGGACACAAATGTAAAAGACCCAACAAATTACTGTCGAGCAATTGATAGAAAAGCGAATAATTATGAGACTATCTAGGCATGATCATTGTATAGAGGCATCACGTCCGAGACAAGTAGACCGAAACGATTCTGCATCTACTACTATTACTCCACACATCGACCGCTATCCAGCATGCATCTAGTGTATTGAGTTCATAAGAACAGAGTAACGCCTTAAGCAAGATGACATGATGTAGAGGGATAAACTCAAGCAATATGATATAAACCCCATCTTTTTATCCTCGATGGCAACAATACAATACGTGCCTTGCTGCCCCTACTGTCACTGGGAAAGGACACCGCAAGATTGAACCCAAAGCCAAGCACTTCTCCCATTGCAAGAACTATAGATCTAGTAGGCCAAACCAAACCAATAATTTGAAGAGACTTGAAAGGATATTATGAGCACACATAAAAAGTTTAGAGAAGAACCAAATATTTCTCATAGATAATCTTGATCATAAACTCACAATTCATCGGATCTCGACAAACACACCGCAAAAAGATATTACATCGAATAGATCTCCTCGAAGACCGAGGAGAACTTTGTATTGAGATCCAGAGAAAGAGAAGAAGCCATCTAGATACTTGCTATGGACCCGAAGGTCTGTGGTAAACTACTCACAACTCATGGTGAGGGCGATGATGATGATGAAGAAGAACTCCATGATGGATCCCCCTCCGGTGGAGCTCTGGAACAGGCTGCAAGATGGTATCTCACGAGAACAGAAGGTTACGGTGGTGGAATTAGGGTTTTCTCTCTGTTGTCGAAGGTTTCGGGGTACGTAGACTTATATAGGAGGAAGGAGGACACCGGGGGGGCGCTCGAGGGGCCCACGAGGCAGGGGGCGCGCCCCCCACCCTCGTGGGCGCCTCGATGCTCCCTTGACGTGGTTCTCAAGTTCCATGTGCGTGATTTTCTCCAACTATATCTCTCGCAAAGGTTTCATTCCATTTGGACTCCATTTGATATTCTTTTTCTTTAAAACCCTGAAACGGGCAAAAAACAACAATCTGGACTGGGCCTTTGGGTTAGTAGGTTAGTCCCAAAAATGATATAAAAGTGTATGATAAAGCCCATTAAACATCCAGGACTTCATTAATAATAGCATGGAACAATCAAAAATTATAGATACGTTGGAGACGTATCAAATCTTTCTAGCATTTGATCAATAAAAGGTAAGTGGTAGTGATCCTTTTTAGTAGCTTTATTTAGTTCGCAAAAATCAATTACCATTCTAAGCCTGTAACAATTATGTGTGGGATCAATTCATCTTTATCATTAGGAACAACAGTAATACCTCCCTTCTTAGGGACACAATGGACATGACTTACCCACTGACTATCAGCAACAGGATAAATATACCTGCCTCTAGAAGCTTTAGTATTTCTTTCCTTACCACTTCTTTCATCTTAGGATTTAACCGTCGTTTGTGATCAACAACCGGTTTAGCGTCTTTCTCCAATTTTATTTTGTGCTGGCATAGAGTGGGACTAATGCCCATAAGATCATCAAGAGTATATACATAGCAGCACGGTGCTTCTTCAGAGTTTTCAATAATTTCTCTTCTTCCTGCTCTGAAATGTTAGCACTAATAATAACAGGATATATCTTCTTTTCATCAAGATAAGCATACTTAAGAGTATCGGGTAATGGCTTGAGCTCAAACACGGGATCACCCTTGGGTGGAGGAGGATCTCCTAGGATTTCAACAGGCAAGTTGTGTTTCAAGAAAGGTCCCTTTTTAAAGAATACTTCATCTATTTCCCTTCTTTCATTCATAACCATATCATTTTCATGGTCAAGCAAATATTGTTCTAAAGGATCATTAGGAGGCACGGCAATAGAAGCAAGACCAATAATTTTATCCTTACTAGGCAATTCTTTATCATGGGGTTGTCTACGAAATTTAGCAAAGTTAAAGTCATGAGACATATCCCCTAAAACAATAGTAACAATATCCTTTTCGCAGTGTATCCTAGCATTAACAGTATTCAAGAAGGGTCTACCAAATATAATGGGACAAAAGTCATCTTGTGGGTAACCAAGAAGAAGAAAATCAGTAGGGTATTTAACTTTCCCACACAAGACTTCAACATCTCTAACAATCCCAATTGGTGAAATAGTATCTCTATTGGCGAGCTTAATAATAACATCAATACCTTCTAACTCAGCAGGTGCAATATCATGCATAATTTCTTCTTATAAGGAATGAGGTATTGCACTCGCACTAGCACCCATACCACATAAACCATGATAGCAATGATCTCCTATTTTAACAGAAATAACAGGCATGCTTATAATAGGTCTATGTTTATTTTTAGTATCGGGTCTAGTAATTCTAGCAGCTTCATCACAGAGGTAAATAACATGACCATCAATATTATCGACCAAGAGATCCTTAACCATAGAAATACTAGGTTCAATTTTAATTTGCTCAGGGGGTGTAGGTGTTCTAGCATGACTTTTGTTGACCACAGTTGAAGCTTTAGCATCATCCTTTATTCTAGCAGGGAAGGGTGGTTTCTCAATATAAGCGGTAGGAACAATAGGATCAACATTATAAGTGATAGTCTTATCTTCACCTTTAACAGGTTCAACTACTTTTACTTCAATGGGAGGATGATATTCGAAACACTTCTCCTTAGGGAGATCAACATGAGTAGCAAATAATTCACAGAAAGAAGCTACTATCTCACAGTTAAGTCCAGATTTAGTGCTAAATTCACGAAAAGCATCGTTATCCATAAAAGATTTAACACAATCAAACTTAGGTGTTATACCTGACTCCTTCCCTTCGTTGAGATCCCAATCTTCAGAGTTGCGTTTAATTCTTTCTAATAAATCCCATTTGAATTCAATAGTCTTCATCATAAAAGAACCAGTACAAGAAGTATCGAGCATGGAGCGATTATTGAGAGAAAGCCGAGCATAAATTTTTTGAATAATAATTTCTCTTAAAAGCTCATGATTGGGGCATGAATATAACATTGACTTAGCATCCCCCAAGCTTGAGCGATACTTTCTCCTTCACGAGGCCAAAAATAATATATATAATTACGATCATGATGAACCAGATGCATAGGATAAAACTTCTGATGAAATTCCAATATCAATCAGTTGTAGTTCCATGATCCCATATCATCACATAGCCTAAACCATGTCAATGCCTTTCCATTCAAAGATAAAGGGAAGACCTTCTTGATAACATCCCCGGGCATACATGCAAGCTTAAATAATCCACAAACTTCATCCACATAGATTAGGTGCAAATTGGGGTGCAATGTTCCATCTCCTGTAAAAGGATTAGCTAGCAGTTTCTCTATCATACCCGGAGAAATTTCAAAGTAAACATTTTCAGTGGGTTCAGTAGGTTGAGGAGCAACTCTTTGCTCTACTGGTCGGGGTGAAGATACCCCGAACAAGCCCCTCAAAGGATTATGTTCCATAGTCACAAGTGACAGTAAATTTCAGCACACTATATAAATTTTTCCTTACCAAATTCCACCTACCAAAGGCGCTTCACTCCCCGGCAACAGTGTCAGAAAAGAGTCTTGATGACCCACAAGTATATGGGATCTATCGTAGTCCTTTTGATAAGTAAGAGTGTCGAACCCAACGAGGAGCAGAAGGAAATGATAAGCAATTTTCAGTAAGGTATTCTCTGCAAGCACTGAAATTATCGGTAACAGGTAGTTTTGCGATAAGGTAATTTGTAACGAGCAACAAGTAAAAAAAGTAAACAAGGTGCAGCAAGGTGGCCCAATCCTTTTTATAGCAAAGGACAAGCCTGGACAAACTCTTATATAAGGAAAAGCGCTCCCGAGGACACATGGGAATTATCGTCAAGCTAGTTTTTAGCACACTCATATGATTCTCGTTCGTTACTTTGATAATTTGATATGTGGGTGGAACAGTGCTAGGGTACTGCCCTTCCTTGGACAAGCATTCCACTTATGTTTAACCCCTATTGCAAGCATCGGCAACTACAAAAGAAGTATTAAGGTAAACCAAACCATAGCATGAAACATATGGATCCAAATCAGCCCCTTACGAAGCAACGCATAAACTAGAGTTTAAGCTTATGTCACTCTATCAACACATCATCTACTTATTACTTCCCAGTGCCTTCCTCTAGGCCCAAACAATGGTGAAGTGTCATGTAGTGGACGTTCACATAAAACCACTAGAGGAAAGACAACATACATCTCATCAAAATATCGAACGAATACCAAATTCACATGACTACTTATAGCAAGACTTCTCCCATGTCCTCATGAACAAATGTAACTACTCATAAATCATGTTCATGTTCATAATCAGAGGGGTATTAATATGCATAAAGGATCTAAACATATGATCTTCCACCGAATAAACCAACTAGCATCAACTACAAGGAGTAATCAACACTTCTAGCAACCCACAGGTACCAATCTGAGGTTTTGAGACAAAGATCGGATACAAGAGATGAACTAGGGTTTGAGAGGAGATGGTGCTGGTGAAGATGTTGATGGAGATTGACCCCCGCCGATGAGAGGATCGATGGTGATGACGATGGTGACGATTTCCCCCTCCGGAAGGGATGTTTCCCCGGCAGAACAACTCCGCCAGAGCCCTGGATGGGTTTCGTCAAGGTTCCGCCATGAGACAGCGGCGCTTCATCCCGAAAGCTTCCTTATGATTTTTTCCAGGGCAGAAGACACGTTATACCAGAAGATGGGCATCTGGGGGCTGCCTGGTGGCCCACGAGGCAGGGGCGCGCCCTCCATCCTCGTGGACGGTGGGTGGCCCCCCTCTGGTGCTTTCTTCGCCCAATATTTTTAATATATTCCAAAACTGACTTTTGTGGAGTTTCAGGACTTTTGGAGTTATTTAGAATAGGTCTCTAATATTTGCTCCTTTTCCAGCCCAGAATTCCAGTTGCCAGCATTCTCCCTCTTCATGTAAACCTTGTAAAATAAGAGAGGAAAGGCATAAGTATTGTGACATAATGTGTAATAACAGCCCATAATGCAATAAATATCGAAGCATGATGCAAAATGGACGTATCAACTTCCATGAAAATGATGGAAAGGAAAATTGTGCCAAAGTGCTAGAAGAAGAATGCAATAAAATGTTTGGCACTAAATGTTTGAATGATGAGCATGATTGTAATGTTGTTATTATGAATTCTTTGAATATCCATGATGCTAATGGTATGCAAATCCATAAGCTTGGGGATGCTATGTTTGATGATGATATTTTAGTCCCCCAAGTTTTGATGAGAAAATTTATTATGATGATAGCATGCCTCCTATTTATGATGATTGCAATATTTATGAATGTGGGTTTGGAAGAGTGTCAACTTTAGGTAATGGTCCCACTATTTTGGAAGGTGTTGAATCTGTTCACAATATTGATAAAAGTTGATTTGGAGATGTCATGACTTAATTAGTGATGAATCCCCTATTTTGGAAGAGGTTTCAATTGATTATGAGGACAAAGTTGCCATTTATGATGATTATTGTGATGACATGTATGCTATAAAGAATAATGATAACCATGAAACTTGTCAACGTGATTTTAATGTTCAATTTGATTATGTCAATCAAGTATCTCATGATAGTTATTTTGTTGAATTTGCTCTTCCCACTACTATGAATGAGAAGAATTTTGCTTATGTGGAGAGTAGAAAAATTTCTATGCTTATGGATCATGAAAAGAATGCTTTATGTGATAGTTATATAATTGAATTCATTCATGATGCCATTGAAAATTATTATGAGAGAGGAACATATGCTTCCACCTATTGCAATAATATCAAGTTTCCTCTCTTTATTTTGAAATCTTGAAGTCATGCTTGTTTTGCCTTCCTATGCTAGTTTATTCTTACTCCCATAAGTTGTTTGCTCACAAAATCCCTATGCATAGGAAGTGGGTTAGACGTAAATGTGCTTGTCATGCGATTCATGACGCTCTTTTTGCGTTTCAATTCTTTACTTTTATGTGAGCATCATTGAAATCTTCATGCCTAGCTAAGGGCCTTAAACAATAGCGCTTGTTGGGAGGCAACCCAATTTTATTTTGGTTCTCACTTCTTTTCTTGTTGTTCTTGAATAAATATATCATCTAGCTTCTGGTTAGATGAGTTTCCATGTTTTAAATTAGTGTTTTTGCAAAGCAAGATCTTTTGGGATGATTTGGAAGATAGTAGATTGGTTTTGCTGAAAAACAGAAACTTTTGCGCCTAGTGTTTGCATTCTTTCTTATTACTGGAACGTGATAAATTCTTGATTTTTTTACAAAACTCTAAACTACAAATTTCCCATGTTGTCCTTAGTTTTCAGAATTTTCAGAGATACAGAGGTTTTACATCAATTCGCATCTTTATAGAGTACCCTGTTTAAGACAGATTCTGTTTTCTTTTGTTTTTTACCTATTTTGATGCATCTATGGGTAGTATCATGGGGTATGTAATGGGAACGTAGCATGAAATTTCAAAAAAAAAATCCTACGCACATACAAGATCTGTTTAGGAGATGCATAGCAACGAGACGGGAAGAGTGTGTCTACGTACCCTCGTAGACCAAAAGCGGAATCGTTAGATTAACGCGGTTGATGTAGTCGAACGTCTTCATGATTCAACCAATCAAGCACCGAATGTACGGCACCTCCGAGTTCAGCACACGTTCAGCTCGATGACGTCCCACGAGCTCTTGATCCAGCAGAGGGTCGAGGGAGAGTTCCGACAGCACGACGGCGTGTTGACGGTGATGGTGAAGTAGATCGCGTAGGGCTTTGCCTAAGCACTACGATAATATGATCTAAGGTGTAATCTGTGGAGGGGGCACTGCACATGGCTAAGAGAAACTTGTGTGTCCTTTGGGGTGCCCCTGCCCACGTATATAAAGGAGGGGAGGAGGAGGAGGCTGACCCTAGGGGTGGTGCGCCATGGGAGAAGTCCTACTAGGACTCCATTACTAGTAGGATTCGTCCCACATTCCTTCCAACGGAGAGGGGGAAAGGGGAAAGGGGGAGAGGAGGAGGAGACGAGGGTCCGCGCCCCCACCCCTAGTCCAATTCAGTTTGGGCAAGGGGGAGGCGCGCGCCACCTCCCGTGGCCTGCCTCCTCTTCTCCACTGTAAGGGCATATTTCTCCCTAAGTGGTTTTGGTGATTGATGACAATGCTCTTGTGGACTAATTGTTGGGGAACGTCGCATGGGAAACAAAAATTTTCCTACGCTCACCAAGATCAATCTAGGAGATGCATCTACGAGGGAAGAGTCTGATCCACATACCCTTGTAGATCGCTAAGCGGAAGCGTTCAAGAACGCAGTTGATGGAGTCGTACTCGCCGCGATTCAAATCGCCGAAGATCCTAGCACCGAACGGACGGTGCCTCCGCGTTCTTCACACGTGCAGCTCGGGGACGTCTCCTCCTTCTTGATCCAGCAAGGGGGAAGGAGAGGTTGATGGAGAAACCCAGCAGCACGACGGCGTGGTGTAGATGGTGGTGGAGGAATTCAAGCAGGGCTTCGCCAAGCGCTGCAAACTAGACGAAGATATTCGTGGGAGAGGGAGGGCAGCGCCGAGGCACAAACTTGTGTTGCTGCCCTCCCTCTGCCTCTCTTTATATAGGGGGGAGAGAGGGGAGGGGGCGCCCCTAGGGTTCCCCCTAGGGGGCGGCGGCCAAAGGGGGGGGGCGGCGGCCAGGGCTAGGGTTTCCCCCCCAGGCGCCTTGCCCCCCAAGCCAAGGGGGGTGCGGCTGCCCTAGGGGGGGCCAGCCCCCATGCGCAGGTGGAGAGGGCCCAAGGGGGGGCGCACAGCCCCATGAGGGCTGTTGTGTCTCCCACTTATGGCCCATGAGGCCCGCAACACTTGCCGGGACCCCCCGAAACTCCTTTCGGTCATCCGACGACTCCCCGGTGCTCCCCGGAACACTTCCGGACTCCGTTCACTCTCATCCTATATATAAATCTTCGTCCCCGGACCATTTCGGAGACCCTCGTCACGTCCGGGATCTCATCCGGGACTTCGAACAACCTTCGGTTACCATGCACTGTTCTCACTAACAACCCTAGCGTCACCGAACCTTAAGTGTGTAGACCCTGCGGGTTCGGAAACTATGCAGACATGACCGAGACACTCCCAGGTCAATAACCAATAGCGGGATCTGGATACCCATATTGGTTCCCACACGTTCCTCGATGATCTCATCGGATGAACCACGATGTCAAGGATTCAGGCAATCCCGTATACAGTTCCCTTTGTCTCATCGGTATGTTACTTGCCCGAGATTCGATCGTCGGTATCTCTATACCTAGTTCAATCTCGTTGCCGGCAAGTCTCTTTACTCGTTCCGTAATACATAATCCCGTGACTAACTACTTAGTCACTTTGAGCTCATTGAGATGACGTATTACCGAGTGGGCCCGGAGATACCTCTCCGTCACACGGAGTGACAAATCCCAGTCTCGATCCATGTCAACTCAACAGACACCTTCGGAGATACCTGTAGAGTACCTTTATAGTCACCCAGTTACGTTGCGACGTTTGGCACACACAAGGCACTCCTACGGTGTCAGTGAGTTACATGATCTCATGGTCATAGGAACTTATACTTGACATGCAGAAAACTATAGCGATAACTGATACGATCAAAAGCTATGTTTAACGTTTGGGTCTCGTCCATCACATCATTCTCCTAATGATGTGATCCCGTTATCAAATGACAACTCATGTCTATGACCTGGAAACCGTGGTCATCTTTGATCAACGAGCTAGTCCAGAAGAGGCTTACTAGGGACACATAGTTTGTCTATTTATCCACACATGTATTTAAGTTTCCAATCAATACAATTATAGCATGGATAATAAACGATTATCATGAACAAGGAAATATAATAATAACTCTTTTATTATTGCCTCTAGGGCATATTTCCAACAGTCTCCCACTTGCACTAGAGTCAATAATCTAGCATTACAAGGTAATGAATCTAACACCCATAGAGTCTTGGTGTTGATCATGCTTAGCCCGTGGAAGAGGCTTAGTCAACGGATCTGCAACATTCAAATCCGTGTGTACTTTGCAAATGCTTATGTCCTCCTCCTTGACTGAATCGCGGATGGAATTGAAGCGTCGCTTTATGTGTCTGGTCCTCTTGTGAAACCTTGGTTCCTTGGCTAGAGCAATGGCACCAGTGTTGTCACAAAACAGAGTCATTGGGTTCAATGCACTAGGCACAACTCCAAGATCTGTCATGAACTCCTTCATACAGACACCTTCCTTTGCCGCCTCTGAGGCAGCTATGTACTCCGCTTCGCATGTAGAATCGGCTACCACGCTTTGCTTGGAACTGCACCAGCTCACCGCTCCCCCGTTGAGAATATATACGTATCCGGTTTGAGACTTAGAGTCATCCGGATCAGTGTCAAAGCTTGCATCGACGTAACCCTTTACGACGAGCTCTTGATCACCTCCATAAACGAGAAACATTTCCTTAGTCCTTTTCAGGTACTTCAGGATATTCTTGACCGCTGTCCAGTGATCCATACCAGGATTACTTTGAAACCTTCCGGCCATACTTATGGCAAGGCTGACATCTGGTCTTGTGCACAGCATTGCATACATGATAGAGCCTATGGCTGAAGCATAGGGGATGACACTCATCTTTTCTCTATCTTCCGCAGTCACTGGGCATTGAGTCTTACTCAACTTTGTACCTTGCAATACCGGCAAGAACCCCTTCTTGGATTGATCCATTTTGAACTTCTTCAAAACTTTATCAAGGTATGTACTTTGTGAAAGTCCTATCAAGCGTCTCGATCTATCTCTATAGATCTTGATGCCCAATATGAAAGCAGCTTCACCGAGGTCCTTCATCGAAAAACTCTTGTTCAAATACCCCTTCACGCTATCCAAAAGTTCTATATTGTTTCCAATTAGCAATATGTCATCCACATATAATATTAGAAACGCTATAGAGCTCCCACTCACTTTCTTATAAATACAAGCTTCTCCGTAAACTTGTACAAACCCAAACGCTTTGATCACCTCATCAAAGCGAAGATTCCAACTCCGAGATGCTTGCACCAGCCCATAAATGGAACGCTGGAGTTTGCAAACTTTGTCAGCATTCTCTGGATCGACAAAACCTTCCGGTTGTATCATATACAACTCTTCCTTAAGAAAACCGTTAAGGAACGCTGTTTTGACATCCATCTGCCAAATTTCGTAATCGAAATATGCAGCTATTGCTAACATGATTCGGACGGATTTAAGCATCGCTACGGGTGAGAAAGTCTCATCGTAGTCAACTCCTTGAACTTGTGAAAAACCCTTTGCCACAAGTCGAGCTTTATACACGGTGACATTGCCGTCAGCGTCCGTCTTCCTCTTAAAAATCCATTTATTCTGAATGGCCTTCCGCCCTTCAGGTAATACTTCCAAAGTCCATACTTTGTTTTCATACATGGATCCCATCTCGGATTTCATGGCCTCTAACCATTTGTCGGAATCCGGGCCCACCATCGCTTCTCCATAGCTCGTAGGTTCACTGTTGTCCAACAACATGACCTCCAAGACAGGGTTACCATACCACTCAGGTGCAGTGCGTTCCCTTGTCGACCTACGAGGTTCGGTAGTAACTTGATCAGAAGCTTCTTGATCATCATCATTGGCTTCCTCTTCAACCGTTGCAGGCTCCACAAAAACATCTTTCTGTGCTGCGCTACTCTCTGGTTGAAGTAGAGGTTCAATAACCTCATCAAGTTCTACCTTCCTCCCACTCAATTCTTTCGAGAGAAACTCTTTCTCGAGAAAGGACCCGTTCTTAGCGACAAACACTTTGCCCTCGGATCTGAGATAGAAGGTGTACCCAACCATCTCTTTTGGGTATCCTATGAAGACACATTTGTCCGCTTTGGGTTCGAGCTTTTCTGGCTGAAGCCTTTTGACATAAGCATCGCAACCCCAAACTTTGAGAAAAGACAACTTAGGTTTCTTACCAAACCACAGTTCATACGGTGTTGTCTCAACGGACTTAGATGGAGCCCTATTTAAAGTGAATGCAGCCGTCTCTAACGCATATCCCCAAAACGATAGTGGCAAATCGGCAAGAGACATCATAGAACGCACCATATCTAATAGGGTTCGATTACGACGTTCGGACACACCATTACGCTGTGGTGTTCCAGGTGGCGTCAACTGTGAAACAATTCCACATTTTCTTAAGTGATTGCCAAACTCATAACTCAGATACTCTCCCCCTCGATCAGATCGTAGGAACTTGATCTTCTTGTTACGATGATTCTCAACTTCACTTTGAAATTGCTTGAACTTTTCAAACGTTTCAGACTTATGCTTCATCAAGTAAATATACCCATATCTACTTAAGTCGTCAGTGAAGGTGAGAAAATAACGATATCCACCGCGCGCCGTGACACTCATCGGGCCACACACATCAGTATGTATGATTTCCAATAAGTCACTTGCCCGTTCCATTGTTCCTGAAAACGGGGTCTTAGTCATCTTGCCCATGAGGCACGGCTCGCATGTGTCAAGTGATTCAAAATCAAGAGACTCCAAAAGTCCATCAGCATGGAGCTTCCTCATGCGTTTCACGCCGATATGACCCAGACGGCAGTGCCACAAGAAAGTGGTACTATCGTTATCAACTCTACATCTTTTGGCATCAATGTTATGAACATGTGTATCATCACTATCGAGATTCAATAAGAATAAACCCCCTGCTTCGGGTGCATGACCATAAAAGATATTACCCATATAAATAGAACAACCTTTATTCTCTGATTTAAATGAGTAACCGTCTCGCATTAAACAAGATCCAGATATAATGTTCATGCTCAACGCAGGCACTAAATAACAATTATTCAGGTTCATAACTAATCCCGATGGTAATCGAAGAGCGAGCGTGCCGACGGCGATCACATCAACCTTGGAACCATTCCCCACGCGCATCGTCACTTCGTCCTTCGCCAGCCTCCGTTTATTCCGTAGTTCCTGTTTAGAGTTGCAAATGTGAGCAACCGAACCGGTATCAAATACCCAGGCACTACAACGAGAGTTGGTAAGGTACACATCAATAACATGTATATCACATATACCTTGCTTGTTGTTGTTGTTGGCCCCCTTCTTGTCTGCCAGATACTTGGGGCAGTTCCGCTTCCAGTGGCCATTCCCCTTGCAATAGAAACAGTCAGTCTCTGGCTTGGGCCCAGCCTTGGGTTTCTTCACTGGATGAGCAACTGCCTTGCCACCCTTCTTAGAGTTACCCTTCTTGCCCTTGCCATTCTTCTTGAAACTGGTAGTTTTATTGACCATCAACACTTGATACTCCTTCTGGATGTCTGCCTCAGCGACTTTCAGCATCGCAAACAGCTCGGCGATGGTTTTGTTCATCCCTTGCATGTTATACTGCTGCACGAAGCTCTTGTAGCTAGGTGGGAGTGACTGGAGAATTCTGTCAATGATAGCCTCCTCCGGGAACACAAGTCCCAGATCAGCTATGCGGGTATAGTACCCAGACATCTTCAGTAAGTGCTCACTGACAGACGAATTCTCCTCCATCTTGCAAGCAAAGAATTTATCGGTGGTCTCATACCTCTCGATCTTGGCATTCTTCTCAAAGATGAACTTCAACTCCTGGAACATCTCATATGCTCCATGACGTTCAAAACGCCTTTGAAGTCCTCCTTCCAAGCTATACAACATGGCACACTGTACTACTGAGTAGTCATCCGCACGCGACTGCCAGGCGTTCATAACGTCCACAGAGGCCGGAGCGGGGGGTTCACCTAGCGGTGCATTTAGGACATAAACCTTTTGGGCAGCTGTGAGGATGATCCTCAGATTGCGGAGCCAGTCCACAAAGTTGCTCCCATCATCTTTCAGCTTAGTTTTCTCTAGGAACGCATTAAAATTCAGGGGAGCTACTGCGGGAGCCATCTACAACAAAAGATTTGCAAAGACATCTTAGACTATTTGTTCATGATAAGTGAGTTTTAACTAATCAAATTACTTATAACTCCCACTCAAATTGACATCCCTCTGGTCATCCGAGCGTGACATGATCCAAATCCACCAACCCAAGTCCGATCATCACGGGAGATGAGGTGGTGTCAATGGTGAACATCTTCATGTTGATCATATCTACTATATGACTCATGCTCGACCTTTCGGTCTTCCGTGTTCCGAGGCCATGTCTGTACATGCTAGGCTCGTCAAGTCTAACCCGAGTGTTCTGCATGTGCAAAACTGGCTTGCACCCGTTGTATGCGAATGTAGAGTCTATCACACCCGATCATCACGTGGTGCTTCGAAACGACGAACCTTCGCAACGGCGCACACTCGGGGGGAACACAATTTTATCTTGAAATTTTAGTGAGGGATCATCTTATAATGCTACCGTCGTCCTAAGCAAAATAAGATGCATAAAAGATTAACATCACATGCAAATCATAAGTGACATGATATGGCCATCAACTTGTGCTTTTGATCTCCATCTCCAAAGCACCGGCATGATCTCCATCGTCACCGGCGTAACACCATGATCCCCATCATCATGATCTCCATCATCGTGTCGCCATCGGGGTTGTCGCGCGCCCACCATGCTCTTACTACTATTGCTACCGTTTAGCGATAAAGTAAAGCATTACATAGCGCTTAATGATTGACACACAGGTCATACAAAAATTAAAGACAACCCTATGGCTCCTGCCGGTTGCCGTATACATCGACATGCAAGTCGATATTAACTATTACAACATGATCATCTCATACATCAAATATATCTCATCATGTCTTTGGCCATATCATATCACATACATACCCTGCAAAAACAAGTTAGACGTCCTCTAATTTGTTGTTGCATGTTTTACGTGGCTGCTATGGGTATCTAGCAAGAACGCTTCTTACCTACGCAAAGCCACAACGGTGATATTTAAGTTGCTATTTAACCTTCTACAAGGACCGCCTTTGTCGAATCCGATTCAACTAAGATAGGAGAGACAGACACCCGCCAGCCATCTTATGCAACAAAAGTCGCATGTCTGTCGATGGAACCGGTCTCATGTACGTGGACATGTAAAGTTGGTCCGGGCCGCTTCATCCCATAATACCGCTGAATCAAGAAAGACCAAGGAGGGAAGCAATCTAAACATCAACGCCCACAAACCCCTTTGTGTTCTACTCGTGAAAGCATCTACGCAAGAACCTAGCTCATCATGCCACTGTTGGGGAACGTCGCATGGGAAACAAAAATTTTCCTACGCTCACCAAGATCAATCTAGGAGATGCATCTACGAGGGAAGAGTCTGACCACATACCCTTGTAGATCGCTAAGCGGAAGCGTTCAAGAACGCGGTTGATGGAGTCGTACTCGCCGCGATTCAAATCGCCGAAGATCCTAGCACCGAACGGACGGTGCCTCCGCGTTCTTCACACGTGCAGCTCGGGGACGTCTCCTCCTTCTTGATCCAGCAAGGGGGAAGGAGAGGTTGATGGAGAAACCCAGCAGCACGACGGCGTGGTGTAGATGGTGGTGGAGGAATTCAAGCAGGGCTTCGCCAAGCGCTGCAAACTAGACGAAGATATTCGTGGGAGAGGGAGGGCAGCGCCGAGGCACGAACTTGTGTTGCTGCCCTCCCTCTGCCTCTCTTTATATAGGGGGGAGAGAGGGGAGGGGGCGCCCCTAGGGTTCCCCCTAGGGGCCGGCGGCCAAAGGGGGGGGCGGCGGCCAGGGCTAGGGTTTCCCCCCCAGGCGCCTTGCCCCCCAAGCCAAGGGGGGTGCGGCTGCCCTAGGGGGGGCCAGCCCCCATGCGCAGGTGGAGAGGGCACAAGGGGGGCGCACAGCCCCATGAGGGCTGTTGCGTCTTCCACTTATGGCCCATGAGGCCCGCAACACTTGCCGGGACCCCCCGAAACTCCTTTCGGTCATCCGACGACTCCCCGGTGCTCCCCGGAACACTTCCGGACTCCGTTCACTCTCATCCTATATATCAATCTTCGTCCCCGGACCATTCCGGAGACCCTCATCACGTCCGGGATCTCATCCGGGACTCCGAACAACCTTCGGTTACCATGCACTGTTCTCACTAACAACCCTAGCGTCACCGAACCTTAAGTGTGTAGACCCTGCGGGTTCGGAAACTATGCAGACATGACCGAGACACTCCCAGGTCAATAACCAATAGCGGGATCTGGATACCCATATTGGTTCCCACACGTTCCTCGATGATCTCATCGGATGAACCACGATGTCAAGGATTCAGGCAATCCCGTATACAGTTCCCTTTGTCTCGTCGGTATGTTACTTGCCCGAGATTCGATCGTCGGTATCTCTATACCTAGTTCAATCTCGTTGCCGGCAAGTCTCTTTACTCGTTCCGTAATACATAATCCCGTGACTAACTACTTAGTCACTTTGAGCTCATTGAGATGACGTATTACCGAGTGGGCCCGGAGATACCTCTCCGTCACACGGAGTGACAAATCCCAGTCTCGATCCATGTCAACTCAACAGACACCTTCGGAGATACCTGTAGCGTACCTTTATAGTCACCCAGTTACGTTGCGACGTTTGGCACACACAAGGCACTCCTACGGTGTCAGTGAGTTACATGATCTCATGGTCATAGGAACTTATACTTGACATGCAGAAAACTATAGCGATAACTGATACGATCAAAAGCTATGTTTAACGTTTGGGTCTCATCCATCACATCATTCTCCTAATGATGTGATCCCGTTATCAAATGACAACTCATGTCTATGACCTGGAAACCGCGGTCATCTTTGATCAACGAGCTAGTCCAGAAGAGGCTTACTAGGGACACATAGTTTGTCTATTTATCCACACATGTATTTAAGTTTCCAATCAATACAATTATAGCATGGATAATAAACGATTATCATGAACAAGGAAATATAATAATAACTCTTTTATTATTGCCTCTAGGGCATATTTCCAACACTAATCGTGTGCATTGAGCATTTCAGATATCTTATGTCTAGGCACAAGTCGATTAAGTGCCCCTCAGATCCTATCGAAGACAGCGTTTCCTTTTGTTTCTTTTCGGTGGAATTGAGTCATAGGAAAGCCGTACTATTAAGAGGGGATCGACTTCGAAAAGGTTAGGGTGGAATCAACACGTACACATCTATTCATTTGCACCACCTTTCTTTCGCATCTTTGGAGCATCGGCTGTTCTCTTTGTATTTACGAAAACAGAGGCTTTCTACTCTGAGGCATGCGGTAGTACCGCTCAAGGGAGCAGTAGTACCGCAGGGTCCCACGGTAGTACCGCTCCGTGGCTACGGTAGTACCGCACATCACGGTAGTACCGTGCCAAGGGCGCGGTAGTACCGTGAGCCCTTCCCCAGCGTCATGGCTAGTGCGGAAGTAGGAGCGGAAGTAATTTTTTACTTCCGCGTCCTACGTGGTAGTACCGCTCCAAGCGAGCGGTAGTACCATGCCGGGTTTTTGCATCGACCGAAACTCTGCGGAAGTAGCCGCGGATGTAATTTTATTAGTCCGCGCTCTTCCCCGACTAGTCTGAACCCTGCCCTGCGGCAGTACTGCAAGGGCGTGCGGTAGTACCGCTCCGGCAGTACTACCGCCCGTTGCTATACACAACAGGGCTAAGTCTGGCTCCTGCCGCGCCCGCGGTAGTACCGCACCACCTGCGGTAGTACCGCAAGTCTGGTGCGGTAGTACCGCATGTCGTGGGCAGAGTTGGTGCATAACAGTTGGATTTGTTCTTCCACTATATAAGGGGAGTCTTGTTCCCCAAGAAGACTTACCTCTTTCTCCAAAAGCTCCATGGTTGCTCAAAGCTCCATTTCTGCCCTATCTCTCTCCCTAGCCAATCAAACTTGTTGATTTCCTAGGGATTTGTTGAGAAGGCATCGATCTACACTTCCACCAAGAGAAATTTGATTCGCCCCACTAATCCCATGCGGATCTTGTTACTCTTGGGTGTTTGAGCACCCTAGATGGTTGAGGTCACCGCCGAGCTATAGTCCATTGTGGTGAAGCTTCGTGGTGTCGTTGGGAGCCTCCAATTCGGTTGTGGAGATTGCCCCAACCTTGTTTGTGAAGGTTCGGTCGCCGCCTTTAAGGGCACCACTAGTGGAATCACGGCACCTTGCATTGTGTGAGGGCGTGCGGAGAATACGGTGGCCCTAGTGGCTTCTTGGGAAGCATTGTGCCTCCACACCGCTCTAACTGAGACGTACTTCCTCTCAAAGGGAAGGAACTTCGGTAACACATCCTCGTCTCCACCAGCTCCACTTGTGGTTATCTCTCACCTTTACTTGTACAAGCCTTTGTTGGGTTTCATAGCTTGCTTGCTTGTGTGCTTATTATTGTTGCATCATATAGGTTGCCCACCTAGCTGCATATCAAGACAACCTATATTGTTGCTAAGTTTAATTTGGTTAAGAAAAGATACAAATTGTTAGTTGCCTATTCACCCCCCCTCTAGTCAACCATATCGATCCTTTCAATTGGTATCAGAGCCTCGTCTCTTTATTAAGAACTTTAACGTCCAAAGAGTATAGGTGACAACATAGTCGAGACTATGGGACACTCCGGTGGAACTCCGTCCTTGCCTACGTCCGAGGGGGGAACCTCGGTCTTTCGTGAGGAGTTCAATGTGGCTATGGACACATTGAAAGACTCACTGGCGACCGAGGTCAAAGGCATGTTCAAAGAATTTCTTGAGGGACTTAAATTACCCACCGCACCGTTGGAAGTGGTTCGTCCCGCTACCAACGTGTCGGATACTATTCCCGACAAGGGAGAAGCTAGTAGTGAGAAAGTCCCAGTGACTAAGAATGGGAGTGGTATTTTTGCTCACTCCGCTCCTCCCATCAACTATGGAGAACCCGTTCCTACTCCGCATTTAAATTCGGTTGGTCCTCCTCCTAAGTTTGTAAAAATAAAATCTGATTTTGCTACTTGGACGTTTCGTTTTAAACGTCATTTAAATCATTGTTCTACTAATCTTTGTAGAATCATTGAGCAAGGTTTCTACCCACATGATCCTTACAACTTAACTCCAAGAGAAGTTGTGGATCATCAATTCAACGAGTTCGTTCTTTGCATTCTTCAAGAGGCTATCCCTCCCGAAGACATTGCACATCTTCGACCCTTCTCCGTGGCCAAGGAAGCATGGGAGCATGTTGGTCCCTTGTACAAGGGAAGCGCAAGCATTCAATGCTCAAACTATGAAGTTGTGCAAGATGAAGCCGATGAGTTTGCCATGATCGAAGATGAAGATCCCCGTGAACTTTATCGGAGATTAACCACTCTTGCGGTCTCACTTTGAGATCATGGGAGCAAGGATACGGATGACAATTGAATCAAGCGCAAGTTTCTCAAGGCCATGATGCCTTATCGCAAGGCCATGTCCTCCGTCATCCGCCAAAGACCGGACTTCCACACCTTGTCTTCGAGTGAAGTGTTGGATGAGTTCGTTGCCATGAGGATCTTGGATAAGACCGCCGACAATGCGGTGTTGCAAGCTCAACGATCAAAGAAGCCCAACCTTGCTTTGAAGGCCAAGGCTTGTGTGGAAGAAGAGGATGAAGAGGATGAAGATGAGTGTTGCCCCGAAGACACCAAATATGCCTATCATGAGCACATGGCTCTAGCATCACAGCAATTTTGGGGCAACAAGAAGAATTCTAGGCCCAACTTCAACAAGAACACCTCAAGTGGCTTCAAGGGCAAGGAACGAGTGAGGACGTGCTGCAATTGTGGCAATGTGAGTCACTTTGTTGTAGATTGCCCATATGAGAAAAGAGAAGACAATGGAGGCAAGCTTATCCGAAAGGACAAGGCCAAGTCTTATCCCAACAAGAACAACTTCAACAAGAAGACTCCTCCCAAAGGATTGGTGACCCAAGAAGAATATGTTGAGGATGATGATGAAGAAGAAGATGATGAGATGGTTACTATGGCCACCATTGCCATTGCAACAACCCCACGATCATCCCTCTTCGACTCACCAAATGAGAACATCACCGCCAAATGCCTCATGGCTAAGGCCACCAACAAGGTAACCCCCAACATCAATTCTACCATCACTTCTAATCCTTCATTGACAGATTGTATTGATGAGAGAGAGGGGGCAGAGGAGGAGGAAAATGAATTTGAGTTGTTTCTGAGTAAACTCAAAGGCAAACCCAAGAAGCACTTCGTTGCTCTCTTGGAACAACTCGGTGAAGCCAATGACATGATCGAGGCTCACGAGGATACCATTTCCAAAATGGAGGGTCATAGTCGAGACTGTGCCGATGAGATATCGGATCTCTCTAATGCTCTTGAGGAAGAGCACCATCTTCGTTTGGCTCTTGAGGAGTCACACAACGATGATCATGCTAAATTAAAGAAAGATCTTGATCATGCCTTAGTTGTCTCTCATGTGCTCAATTCCGAGAAGGCAAAGCTTGTGGTTGACCATGCTAGACTCAAGGAGGAGTTTGTTACGCTTGACAAGGCTCACAAGGTCTTGAAGAGTGTACATGCTAGCCTCAAAGAGTCTCATGATCAACTTCAAGTTTCGCTAACCAAGGAGAAAGCCCCCTTTCCTCGCATGGTTTTAATTGATAATGCAAATGCTACTAACCCATGTTGCGAGCATGTGCATCTTGTTGAAGAGAATGCCAAGTTGAAGAAGCAACTTGAGAAAGGCCTTGTGTCTTGCATACAAGGTGAGAAGAACCTCAACGATCTTTTGAGCCATCAAAAGGAAGTTGTGGCGAAGGAAGGAATTGGGTTTGCTCCCAAGCCCAAGAAGAAGAAGAACGACAAGACCAAGCAACCCCCTCCTCTCAAGCAAACCGTTGTAAAAGAGGGAGATGGTTCTCCTAAGAAGAAGAAGAATATTGTGAAGAGTGGTGGAGTCAAGAAAAACACTGCCACTCCTTCCAACAAAGTTGGCGACTTTAACCCTTCTTGTGCTCTATGCCATGCTAGTGATGGACATGTTTTTTGCTAAATTTGTTGGTTCTTCTTATGAATACATTGAATGGTCTATTTGGGTTCCTAAGACCCTTGTTACTAACCTTAAAGGACCCATTACAAAATGGGTACGTAAATCCAAGAATTGATCTCTTGTAGGAGTTTGCTTCCGGTGGGGATTGTGGTTCCTCGATAGTGGAGCCACAAATCATATGACCGGAAGCAAAGACTTGGTGGTGGACGTGCACCAAGGTTCATCTATGGCCACCAATGTCGAATGGGGTGATGCTTCATCTTCTAAGGTATTGGGGCTTGGCAAGGTTGTTGTCTCTCATGATCCCACGATCGAGAAAGTCATGCTTGTTGAGTCCCTTGCATACAATTTACTTTCTGTTCGTCAACTTGCACTCATTGGCTTTGCCACATTCTTTGATATCGATACCGTGGCCCTCTTGTGGAGCAAGACTCTTAAAGTAGCCTTTGTTGGGCATGTCGAGAACGGTCTCTATGTGGTTAACTTGTTGGAGCAACCCACTAAGACCGCGACTTGCCTAATGGCTAAAGTTGATGCGGGGTGGCTTTGGCATCGCCGGTTAGCCCATGTCAATATGAGATCTTTGCAAAGTCTCCTCAAGGGGGACCATGTCCGTGGACTAACAAATGTTAGTTTTGCCAAAGATCGTGCTTGCAGTGCTTGTATTGAAGGGAAGTTACATGAGAAGGATCACCCTCCCACGACTACCATCTACTCAAAAAGACTGTTAGAGCTCCTCCACATGGATCTCTTTGGGCCTCCATCCTTTGATAGTCTTGGGGCTGGAAAGTATTGCTTTGTGATTATAGATGATTATTCAAGATACACTTGGGTATACTTCTTCATGAGGAAGAGTGAGACCCAACAAACTGTCATCAACTTTGAAAATGAAGCTCAACGACAATATGATGCAAAGATCTTGATGATTCGAAGTGACAACGGCATCGAGTTCAAGAACTACACCTTGGATGAGTTTCTTAGTGTTGAGGGGATCAAGCACCAATATGCCGCACCTTATACCCCTTAACAAAATGGTGTGGCGGAAAGAAAGAACCAGACTTTGATGGACGCGACAAGGACCATGATGGCGGAGTTCAAGTCTCCGTACAACTTTTGGGCCGAAGCCATCAATACCGCTTGTCATGCATCCAATCAGCTCTATCTCCGCAAAGGCTTGAACAAGACTCCATATGAGGTTCTTACCAGTAACAATCCCAATCTCAAGTACTTCCGGGTGTAAGGTTGTAAGTGTTTCATACACAAGAAAGGTGTTCATTTGTCTAAATTTCAAGCTAGAGCTCATGAGGGCATATTTGTTGGTTATGCTACAAACTCTCATGCTTACCGTGTCCTCAACAAGTCCAATGGACTCATTGAGGGGACGTATAACGTAGAGTTTGATGAGAATAACGGCTCCCAAGTGGAGCAAAGTGGTACTCGTGATGTAGGTGATGAAATTCCTCCTCAAGCCATAAGAAGAATGGGTGTTGGTCATATCCTACCCATTGATGAACCCCTTGTGGCCGAAGGAGAAGGACAATGTTCCACTCAAGTGGAACCATCACCAACCCAAGACCCACACGTTTCCGAAGAACAAAGTGAAGGCCCTCAACCCGATGAACAAGGCCAAGTGCAAGATCAACCGCGAGATGGTGGTGATCCACCAAGTGATGCACAAGGCCAAGTTCCCACTCCCAAGCATGTTCAAGATCAAGATCAAGCTCGTGACGACGCTCAAGATGATAAACTCATAGCTCCTCAACTATCTCTTGAAGAACAATTGGAGCGTCGTGCTGCTAAAGTTTCTCCCAGGCTCGCTTCTAGAGAGCATCACATGGAGAATATACTTGGAAGCATCACAAAGGGGGTAAGCACTCGTAGACAATTAGTAAATTATTGTGCTCATCAAGCGTTTGTCTCTTATGTTGAACCTCAAAAGGTCTATGAGACGCTCAAAGAGCCCGATTGGCTCAATGCCATGCATGAAGAACTCCATAACTTCGAGCGCAACAAGGTGTGGCATCTGGTGCCAAGGCCGAAGGAGAACCATAATGCCATTGGAACCAAGTGGATCTTTAAGAACAAGCAAGATGCTCACGGAATTGTCATCCGCAACAAGGCTCGTTTGGTTGCTCAAGACTACTCCCAAGTCGAGGGTATCGACTACGGTGAAACCTTTGCCCCCGTTGCTCGCCTTGAATATATACATTTGTTGCTTGCCTATGCTTCTCATCATAACTTTAAATTGCAACAAATGGATGTGAAAAGTGCTTTTCTAAATGGTCATCTTAATGAGTTGGTGTATGTCAGGACCGGTTTTCCAGGATATAAATTTCCCAGTCAATGGTCCTTGTGTTCACCAGCCCTAGGATTACTGTTAGCTGATGAGACACAATCTTGATACAGAAATTCCAAGCAAATTATAAACTATGTAGTACAAGACCATTCTGGTCTATGACTACAACAAAAGTTTTCTAATGGTTGACGGCGGAAGCGGTTTGATGATCATCAGCGCCTATGGGACTCCATTTCCCACAGGAACAGCTGACCTGGATAACTCCTATCTTTGCGCGGCTGCTATGTCCATTGCCTAGTTTCCGGGGTTGTCGTTGTTGTGCTCCTCTCCTAGCAAGAAATCTGGCCAACACAATAGCCAGGGACAAGCCAGTGAGTACTCTGAATGTACTCGCAAACATCATGAAAACAGGTATAACATAGCAGGTGATAATCATGCACTGAAATAATCCACGATCACTTAGTCAGTCCCAAGATAAATAACATGCGTGCCACAGTCGGGCGTCGGAGCGACGCCACCCAAAGGGCTTATAAGGAAAACAAATAAGAAGCATGCCACAGTCGGGCGTCTGGGCGACACCACATAAAGGGCTTATAAGTAAATAAATAACAAGCATGCCACAGTCGGGCGTCTGGGCGACACCACATAAAGGGCTTATAAGTAAATGAATAACAAGCATGCCACAGTCGGGCGTTTGGGCGACACCACATAAAGGGCTTATAAGTAAATGAATAACAAGCATGCCACAGTCGGGCGTCTGGGTGACACCACATAAAGGGCTTATAAGAGAATAATCACAATGAATATCCAAGAGGTAGAACCGTCCCAAGGATATTCAATAATTCAAACAATACAAATGGTTAATCCATATTAATAATAATCAAAATCATCATATGTCACAAGTTGTGATCAATGTTCTGGCTTAGAAGTTTTCGTCCGAAGACCGACACTAAGACCGTCACTTGACCCATCCCAGACTGTAGTCCTTAACCATGGACATGGCTATTCGAATAGATATAATCTCTGCAGAGGGTGTACTCTTTACCCATGAGTAACGAATTCCTTTAGTCCATCGGGACTAATTCCATTTACGGTCTTTTAATTGAAAACACACCTGACCCACACACACCAGCTTAACTTACTGGTGTCTGGAATCACCCACGACACTTGTTAAGCAAAACTCTAAGTGGGGAGGCTACAACCTCGATTAGCATGGGATCAAATTTATACCGCGCGCTACTAAGGGGTGCCCCCCTCTCGGTCCCAACCGGAAACACCCATGCCCCGGACCAAGTGGCATGCCTACCGGATGCACCCGGTATCTTCCACCATGGCCTCTCTGTACGGTGTGTGCCAAGAAAGGGGTTGACAACGTACTAAATCATACCCTACCAGCGGCAGGGACAAGTGGTAGTACGAAACAAGCATGGGGGTTAATGGAGCAAGACTCGATCTATGTCGACTCAGGAGGTTTATGTATTCCCTGCATGGTTAGCACCACAATGCTCTTCACTGTTCCCTGACAGGGTCACCACCCCTCATGCTTCATCTTGCCTCACTGCACATCCTCGCGACAACGAGATGTCAGTCACGTGGTTGTGTTCACCGGAACACAACCTTCCTTCGGACTGCATCCAAACTATCACCAGGCATATGTGGCATGAGAAGTGGTTACTGTCACCAATATCACATACATAACAGAAAAGGATTTTCACCATATGTTGATATGCAAGAGTATGACTTCCACATGAAATAACGTTACTCCATTTTAGTATATTGATGGAGTTCATATGTTCTAGCAAACAACACAGAGCTCATATCATAACGGGGTTCAAGATGCTTGCCTTCAAGGTGTAGAGGGGTGGGGTGCACTCCAAAACTTTTTGATAGTTTTATTCTCCCCTCCAATTCCTATTTTCGAAAATATTCAAATTAACGCAAACTTTAAAAACAATACAAAAAGTTGTCCTAATTATTTTTTAAATCAATCTTAAAATAAACTAGGTGAAATTTGAGAGAGGTGGGAAAAATAATCAATTCATTTGGAGTTTTATTTAGAAAGATAAGCCCAGTCAAAGTTTAGTGAAAGTTCCATTTTAATAAAAAAACAGAAAAGGAAAACGCATCAGCTCAGAATACGTTTCCAAGGAAGGGGAGACGTACTTCGGGGAATTCGTCTTCACTTAAACTAGTGGGTGGGGACAAGAGGGACTGACGGTGGGACCTGCGGGCCCATCCGTCATATTTGACTGGTCCAACCGCCTCGTTCCTCCTTCGCCCGAACGAGAACGGGGTTCCGGTGATCGACGCCGACGAACGACGATGTCCCCCATGGGTTTGATCATGCAGGCATGATCAGGAGCTCGAGGCGGACCCGTTGGTACCCTACAAGGCCTCTGCGATGGACGGAGCCGTCGGCGTCGAGCTCCCCCCGAAGAGCTTCGGCGGGTCCAAAAATGGAGCATCGCTCTATGGGCTATCTTCGGAGAAATTGATAGGCTGGGGTGGCTCCGCGAGGTTGTGGTGGTCTCCTGGCTCTGTGGTTTGTCGGGTTAGGGAGGGCACTGCAACGAATATGACAGCGCGGCTGCGGTGGCCACCATTGCCGGAGGAGAGGAAGATGGCCGTTGCGAGTCAATTTGATGCACGGGATTGGTCTAAGGGGAAGATACGGTGCTACCTGAGGCTGATAGAGTGAGGGGGTCGTTTTATAGGCGCCAGAGGTCGGTTTGTCGGCTGCCCGAGGATAAGCATGACGACATCAGCACTATTGCAGAGCAGGGGAGGTGGGGGCTGGCTGGCAGAGCTTGCAGAGGTAGGCGAAGGGGTTGTTGATGAGCACGACGGTCTGGGGTACTCGGGGGCGCACCAGGTGGCCCGTACGACACCGACCACAGCAGGCGGCGATGGCAGCTACCTTTTGGCTTGCCGGAGACGTGGCGAGGTGTTGTGGTGCTCGTGAGGGAGTACAGGTCGAGGCTTGGCTCCAAGCTACGAGCGGCAGAGGGTCAGGATAAGCTCAGGGAACAGACCAGGTGCGCGGCGGCTCGGGCGCTGCATATGCAAAACGCGCGCTCTGGCCGCGCTCCGGGCATGCACGACAATCATTCGAAGAAATGCCAGAGCGACCAAACTTGCTTGAATGCCAATGCAAATCAACAGACCTAGGTTAGAGGTAGCTAGGAGATTAGTGGACATGGCTGCTGGGTCAGGGGATCAAGTCCACAATGTCTACTAAAAACTATGCCAAAACAGGCCATGCACACAAGGTGCTCGACAGAATGCCATGGGCATCTGGGCATCTCTTCTGGTGGCCAAAATCTCCAGATCAGAGTCTCTTTAGGTGAATGTGATGATGGCAAAGCTAGTTGGGCAAAACCAGAAACTTGCTAGTGCAAGTTTTGCAAATCTTCAGTTCTGGACAGAAAGTGAAGGGCATTATTGCATGGACCAAAAATACTCCAATGGGCCCAATCTCATGGACTTAAGGGTTTGGTAGGTTTGACTACAAGTAGGAAAAATCCCGAGGTCACTAGAGGAACTTAAAATAGGGTTGCAGTGCAAAATACCAAATTGGACTAGAATGAAAAAGAGGATGGTTTGTTCAAAATTTATAAAACACAAAGCTGGATTTTTGCATAAAAAGGAGTTATATGCATCTACTCATCTCCAAATTTTTATGTAGTTTTTTAAAGAAATATTAAAATACGTTGCAGTGCAAACTACAGACTGAACCATATTTGAAAACTTGAGGTAGGGCACAAAATCCCCAAATGACTAAGAGAGGTTTTTGCATAAAAGTGATTTAGGAACATCACATGTCATCCCCAAATTTTGGTGGAATTTTTAAATGAATTTATCAAAGGTTTGTAGTGCAAATGGGACTCTAAAACTTATGAGAAATCATAAAAGTTAGGAAAATAATTATAGGAATAATTCCACTGATATAAGAAATGTTCTTGAGTATGCACTCAAGTCCAAAATTATTTTCTTTTTCTTGAAAAGTTTCCATTTGGAGGGAAAAACTCCACCATTCAGAAGAAAGGAGTGGTTCTGAAATCAAAGGATAGATCCAAAAATGAAAATTTAATTTTCTGGCAAAATTTTAATTAATAAATCATGGTTAAAATTTTGGGGTGTTACAACACTACCCCCCTTAAGAAAAATCTCGTCCTCGAGATTTGCTAAAGACATATTTTGCAAAAAGATTACTCGTACCACGTGACAATCGTAACACGAAAAACAGATACAACACCCACAGGATAGGACGGGGTCACAGTAGAATCGGTAACTAAGGTGCAGCTGTGGTGTACTAGCGGGGTAATCGATTAGGTGATAAAAGAACGTGGGGTCTTGTATTTAGTGTATGCGTCTTGTGAGTCGCATAATGCGAGGACATGCAGATTAAAAACATTATTTTGTTGGAAAACATTTTTCATTGCAGTGGTCTTTTAAGAAAAACCTTACCATGAAATTTAACAAAATGCAAACAATCGATTTTTGATCACAAGCAACAACATCTATTAAGACAATATATTCATACAGAGATTTTAAAAACACATCACAGGTATCACAACAAGCAGTCGAAAGCTACACAAACTCACCCAATTACGACGCTGACGGTTTAGGTAATACGGTATAGGTCACGAGGAAATATTTATTGCAGTGGGATATATCCTTCGTCTACTCAGAGCGGATGGGGGACCCACAAAAGGCGTCTCTCCTAGTCTGGCCCTCAGGGGTCTGCTAATGGCGACTAGGGTTTTACACAGCAAGGGTCTGGAGAAAATCCATCACTTGTTGGGTCAAGTGCTCTCGAGCGATGACATAGTGCACCAGCTTAATTAGCGTCAGACTTTTCTCTACTCATGTGTAGGGAAAGGATGTGGCTTCTCTGGCTGCTGCACTATTCGGAAAACAAAATAGCCACATTCACTGGCATAGGGTACCATGAATTGAAGATGGGTAACCGCTCCATAAGCAGCAATCTTTATGGTCACTAGTGGAGTAGGTATGATTTTTTCCGATGAAGGGAACTTCCGTAGGGTCTTGGTTTGGGTCTACCTGCGGGGTGTGCCTGGCTGTACAATATGAGAGTAATCCTCGATTTGAACAGGTTGTACCAGGATGGTTGGGGAAAACCCATGGTACTGTGGTCAAAATCCCACAATTATTTAATAAAATCCCCTAGGGTGGAATCTGGGGTCTTTGTATGAATCCCATGGTGCAACCTGAAAAACAATTGGCTGTGAAGGCAGTGCACAATTTGAGGGATGCTTGGTAAGGTCATGGAGTGGCCTCATGTATAGCATCTGGGCTGGATGACATATCGTGTCGTGGGGGCAATACTAATTGTCAGTTGGGGCCAACGTTCCCTTTATATAAAGAAAATGGAGTCTTCCTTCGCACGCTTGCGAATGGGGCAACTCAGGTGTCGATCACGGGCATGTAGCTTACTGGGCTAGTCTGATAGGTTGGGCACCGACTGCCAAAAGCTGTCGGGGTTACTGTGTGACTATCGGGTAGGATAAGCTTGGTTGTGGTGAGGTTAAGGTCTGGTGGGTGGGTTAACCTAGGTTTATCGACCCGGCTAAGATAGGATTAGCCAATGGTCAGCCTGGCTCTGATACCAAGGTTGTCAGGACTGGTTTTCTAGGATATAAATTTCCCAGTCAATGGTCCTTGTGTTCACTAGCCCCAGGATTACTGTTAGCTGAGGAGACACAATCTTGATACAGAAATTCCAAGCAAAATATAAACTATGCAGTACAAGACCATTCTGGTCTATGAGTACAACAAAAGTTTTCTAATGGTTGACGGCGGAAGCGGTTTGCGGATCATCAGCGTCTATGGGACTCCATTTCCCACAGGAGCAGCTGACATGGATAACTCCTATCTTCGTGCGGCTGCTATCTCCATTGCCTAGGATCCGGGGCTGTCGTTGTTGTCCTCCTCTCCAAGCAAGAAATCTGGCCAAGACAATAGCCAGGGACAAGCCAGTGAGTACTTTGAATGTACTCGCAAACATCATGAAAACAGGTATAACATAGCAGGTGATAATCATGCACTGAAATAATCCATGATCACTTAGCCAGTCCCAAGCTAAATAACATGCGTGCCACAGTCGGGCGCCGGAGCGACGCCACCCAAAGGGCTTATAAGGAAAACAAATAATAAGCATGCCACAGTCGGGCGTCTGGGCGACGCCACATAAAGGGCTTATAAGTATATAAATAACAAGCATGCCACAGTCGGGCGTCTGGGCGACACCACATAAAGGTCTTATAAGTAAATGAATAACAAGCATGCCACAGTCTGGCATCTGGGCGATACCACATAAAGGGCTTATAAGTAAATGAATAACAAGCATGCCACAGTCGGGCGTTTGGGCGACACCACATAAAGGGCTTATAAGAGAATAATCACAGTGAATATCTAGGAGGTAGAACCGTCCCAGGGATATTCAATAATTCAAACAATACAAATGGTTAGTCCATATTAATAATAATCAAAATCATCATATGTCACAAGTTGCGATCAATGTTCTGGCTTAGAAGTTTTCTTCCGAAGACCGACACTAAGACCGACACTTGAACCATCCCAGACGGTAGTCCTTAACCATGGACATGGCTATTTGAATAGATATAATCTCTGTAGAGGGTGTACTCTTTACCCATGAGTAACGGATTCCTTTAGTCCATCGGGACTAATTCCATTTACGGTCTTTTAATTGAAAACACACCTGACCCGCACACACCAGCTTAACTTACCGGTGTCTGGAATCACCCACGACACCTGTTAAGCAAAACTCTTAGTGGGGAGGCTAGAACCTCGATTAGCATGGGATCAAATTTATACCGTGCGCTACTAAGGGGTGCCCCCTCTTGGTCCCAACCGGAAACACCCATGCCCCCGGACCATCTGGCATGCCTACCGGATGCACCCGGTATCTTCCACCATGGCCTCTCTGTACGGTGTGTGTGCCAAGAAAGGGGTTGACAACTTACTCAACCGTACCCTACCAGCGGCAGGGACAAGTGGTAGTACGAAACAAGCATGGGTGTTACTGGAGCAAGACTCGATCTATGGTCGACTCAGGAGGTTTATGTATTCCCTGCATGGTTAGCGCCACAATACTCTTCACAGTTCCCTGACAGGGTCACCACCCCTCATTGTCGGGGAAACTGATCGCCCACGAACACCTATGGGACCGGAGCCCCTTTTCGGTACGGCAAGGGAGCGGAGGATGCACGAAGAGCGTATCGAGGCGAGCACGCGAGCAGTTTACCCAGGTTCGGGCCGCACGGATGCGTAAAACCCTACTCCTGCCTTGGTTTGTATTGTGTTCTTGGCTCGGGAGCGAGGAGAGCTACAGTACTTGTCGCTAACTACACCGAGCGTGAGAGTGATCGAAGATCGGAACCCCCTCTACGTTGCGCATGGGCCTCCTTTTATAGGTCAAAGGAGTCACCGACAGGTGGCAACGTAGGTGAGGGTAAAAAACGTAAAAAAGGGGGGTAGTAGGAACAGTGTATGTACAGTGCCCTGTACCTAACCCTGACGGCAGGGGACAAGGGTATTAAATGCCCGTCGCCGTCACCCCGAATAGTGCAAAAAGCGTCCGTCAGGGCGTCTCCGTCCGCCACGAGGGTGGCCTCGTCATCGCAGCTCGCCATCGTGTACCCCAGGCTGCACAGCCTTCCGCCACATGCCCCTGGAAGGGCCCCAGGGCGACGCGTGGCCGTATGAGCTAGAGCGCGGGCACATAGTGGAAGCCCGCCGCGGCAAGCGCTTTGCCGCGGCCGCTACTTTGCCGAGCCCGGAAGCTTGTCGCTCTCCGGGCCTTGCCGCGACGCGCGGAGCGTCGCGGCAAGTCTCCTGAAATGCCATGCTTGGCCTTCCTAACAAGCTCCTCTTGCCGGGGTCTTGTGCCAAAGGGGTGGTCTTGAGCCTGGAGCGGCCTTCCCGGCAAGCTCCTCTTGCCGGGGCCTTGTTTCTTTAACTCGAATACTTTGTTCTTGAATGGCTCCGAAGGAACCTCAGTGGGCCTTGGCGAACGCGCAGCAAGCCCTGCCACGGGACGCTGCTACTGCCCGTGCACAAGTTCGGGATACTAAGGTACCCCTACTTTAGTACACCGACAGGAGCCCCCAGGCCTGGGCCACACACGGTGCCGAGCGCTGTTGGGCCAGGCCCAAAACAGTGCACGGGCACACGCGGCCCACGACGCGCCGCATCCCACTCCGCATCAGCCGCGCCCCTCCCTAACGGCACGCGTCGATTGCGGCGTCGTGGGAGAGATCGTGGCCTGTTTCTTTAATGGGGAAAATGCGGAACGTCCCCCTCTCCCCCTTAAAAGCAGGGGAAACAGGGGCAGTTCCCTCCATTCGCCCGCTTCTTCTTCATCCTCCAGAAACCCCCGCTGCTCCCCTCCTTCCCGAAGGTTGAAAGAGAGCAGCGCCCCGCCCTTCCTCCGCCGCCACCAGCATCCCCAGCGCCGTCGACTTCCCTCGCCGTCCCCGCCATGGCCCCGAAGGGCGACAAGGCGAAGGCCGTGAAGACCGCCAAGGCGCTGAAGCTAGCATCAATGCGGAAGAAAATGGTGGTTTTCCCGCCGAGGCTCAGCGCGGATTAGCTGAAGGACTCCTTCTACTTCTTCTGGTCGAGGGAGACAAAAGCGCACCCGCGTACCAAGGTACTCCCCGCCGAGGCCTGCGAGATGTTTCTGGGAGGATACGCCTTTTTTGCTCTGTTCTTCTATTGTGGATTCTGCCCACCATACTCGGAGTTCTTCTGTGATATTATGAATACCTACGGGTTTCATCTCCTTGATTTCACCCCAAACGCCGTCTTGACCATGGCCGTTTTCGCACATCTGTGCGAGAACTTTGTCGGAGTCTACCCCAATGTAGCCCTCTTCCGCCATTACTTTACGCCTCGAGTCGAGTCTGGGTCTCCTCTGTCCGGCAGGATCTCTTGGATCTTCAGGCTCCATAAGAAAGAGGCTTACTTGACGGGGGAGCTCCGCGGCAAGTGGGAGGAGTGGAGGGCCAACTGGTGCTGGATCATGGAGGACGAACCACAGCAGTTCACCTCCCGGCGCCAAGTTGCAGTAGTGCGCGGCAATGACTGGAGTGACCTGGCCCCTGAGGACGACAAGCTGAAGATAGCCACCACTAGGATTCTTCGCCTCCGGCAAGCTAGGCTCACTGTAGGTGCTGTCGGGGCAGACTTTCTTCGCCGCCGCATCGCTTCTTTGCAGGAGAGGAAAAGGCCTGCTTGGGAGTTTGATAACGCGGCGGACATTATGAGGCTTCGCCCAGGCCTCAACTACAACTTCACGGTGATGGAGCTCAACGGAATGCTCCATGAGCTATTCAAGTACGACCGCAACCATCCAGAGTGGTTCGCGTTGCCGCCGGGCGTAGTTCCGTTGTGCAACAACTCGTCGCTCAGCGCCATCCGCGCGGCGATGCCGTTGTGTGACTCCCATGGGATTGACCCCACTTGGCGGGAGCCTTCCGACGAAGCCGTGCAAACGTTCTTCGACAACCTGACAGAGCTGCCAATCAAGCCCGACGAGAAGAGGGGCCTCACCCGTGACACCACCGATGAGGAGATGGCGTATATTGCCACCAGGCTGGAGAAGGCAGCTGCAGCCAGGGCCGCGGGCGAATTTGGATATACTGTGGAAGAGGCGGACGCAGCGGAGGCGGTAAGTTTGGCCGAGGAGGAAGAGTTCCTAAAAGTGGCAAAGCTTGCCGGGCAACCTGCTGGGACAAGCGAGGCCGCCGAGCAAGGCACAGAGTCGAGCGGGCCCGCCGAGCAGGGTGTCGGATCGAGCGATCCTGCCGAAGACTCGGGCGGGTCGCTGAACCTCGACTCCTCTTCTTCGTCCTCGAGGAGCTCACAACCACCACCAAGTCCTCCGGTTGCGCCGAAAAAGCGCCTTCGCAAGGCCACAGACGCGACGGTGCAGAAGACGAGCCAGCAGCCGCAGCGCCGCCCGACACGCGCCACCACGACAAGCAAGGCCGCTAAGGGAGGGCCTCGCGCTTCAGCAGCGGCTGGAGGAGGGTCTTCCCGGGCTGGGGCTAACGCTCCTGCCGCCCCTCGTGCCTCGGCGACAACTGGAGCGGGGTCTTCTCAGACCACCGTCCCTGCGCCCGCCAAGCGGCAGAGGGAGCCTACTCCTCCAGCTCCTCGTGCCCGGACACGCGAGGCGGACTTCGATTTCTCCGTGCTCAGCTCTGACGAGGAGGAGGAAGAGTAAGCACTGTCAACTCTTGTTTCCTTCGATTTGCTCTTGTCTTGAATCTTCTTTGCTTGATTCTGATTTTGCCTGTCTTCCAGGACCCTGGCCCAGAGGGTAGCGAAGAGGGCCAAGATCCCGGTGGTCGATCTTGAGGATGAGCCCGCCGCCGCAGCAGAGGATGCGCCTGCGACAAGCTTGCCGGACCAGGAAGCCACTATCCAGAGCAGCCCCCAGCGCAGCCCTCAGCGCAGCCCTCAACGCAAGTTTTCTGTTCATTCTTCGCTTGTCGGGCGCGCGTGGCCTCCTTATTCTTGTTGACTTTTTGTTTGTTTGTTGACTTGTGCAGAAGCAGAGCAGCAGCCTCAGGAGCGCCAAGAGATCGTTCCCGACGAGCCGCACGTCTCGACTTCCCCGCCAAGGAGGAGCCCCCCGGCGAGGGAGGACACCCCGCCAAGGGCGAGCACCCCGCCAAGGGAAGGCGCCAGCGGCCCTCCACCGGCGGGGGCTACCACCACGCCGCCGAGGGGAAACTCCCCGGCAAGGGACCCCATCGAGGAAGAGGCCCGCGCAGGTAACCCTTGTACTTTTCTTCTCTTGAATTTCTCTTTTTCGGATATTTGCTTGACAGTTACTTTCTTCTTTCTTCTTCTTTTCTGGTCTTCAGACTCGTCCGCTCCAGAGCCGATGGAGACGAAGGCCGCCACCGAGGAGGACGCGCGCGGCAACACTGGTGACGCCGCAGCTACCGAGGAGGCGATCGGTACTGACGAGCCCGCCGTCGAAGAGGCATACAAGGCCGCCGACGCGGCAGCTGAGGAAGGGACCGGCGGTCGCACTGACGGCCCTAAGGCCGCAGGAGCGTCAGACGCTGCGCCGACCGCCGACCCTGCTGCTGCCGCGGCCGAAACAGGCGCCTACCTGGAGGCTGGAAACGGGGTCTTCATTCAGCTCCCGTGGGCATCTACGTCAAGGGCGCCCAGGGAGGGAGAGGCCTTCGACGGGGAAGTCCTCGCCTCCGCCGGGCTGAAGTTCGTCGATGCGCCCAGCAGCAGTAGCGAGCCCGAGGAGGAGCGGCTTCTGCGGAGGCTTCTGGCCCTGTACCGCGCCAGGCAGACCAAGCTGGAGTCCCGAGAGGCTTTGGCCGCCAAGGCGGGCGTCGACTTGGAGAAGCGCGCTGAAGAGCTCCGGGCCGCCAACCAGGCGGCCCTCCGATCCTTGGCGGAGGAGCGGGAGGAGCTCGCCGAGGCGCATCAGGCGTTCATACTTGATAAGGCCGAAGCAGAGGAGCAGCAACGGCTCGCCGCCGAAGAGCTGTCTCGGCGGGAAGGTGAACTAACGCAGCGGAAAGTCGACCTCGACAGCCACGAGGACGACCTTGCCGCGCGGGAACAGTCTCTTGGCGGAGCACTGCAGGAGGCGAAGGACGCCGCTGCAGCTGCTGAGACCGCCAAGAGAGACCTGGAGGCGAGGGTGGCGCAACTGGAGATCCACTTGAAAACGAGTGAAGAGAAGGTTGCTGCGCTCGTGTCGGAGAGGGAGAAGGACGCCCACAGCCACTCCGAGCTGCAGGTCCGTCTCTCCGACAAGGGCAAGGAGCTCGCCATCGCCAAGGATTCCGTTGCAGACTTGGAGCTGAAGCTGTCCACCCTCACCGCATCACTTGACAGCGCCAGAAATCGGGAGACGAAGCTGAAGGAGGACTTCAAGGCTGAGAGGGCACTGTTGGACAGCGCGGCCCTCTCCCAAAACAACTTCAGGCAGACGGTGGAGCACTGGACCGAGGGGTTTGTCGCCGCCGCCGCTGACATCGACAGGGAGTTGGCGGGCTGGGGACGGAGCACCTCGGGTACTCCACCGATGAGAATCTCCCTCACAGCGCCAAGCTAAGCTTGTTCTTCAGGGGAGTGGCGCCGGCCCTCCAGCAGCTTCGGGAGAGGATCCCCACGCAGCTGGCGAACGAGGCGCGCAGGCTTTGCACAGGAGTCATGGAGAGGGTGCTGATGAAGATAGCCTTCCGTAACCCAGGACTCAACCTTGACAACGTCCTTAGGACCTTGCCGCCCGAGGCCGACCAGGAGGTGATACGTCCAAAACGTATCTATAATTTCTGCTTGCTCCATGCCTCTTTTGGGTGATATTGCTATGTTATTTATACACTTCCATTCACTTTTGATCATATTTGGACTAACCTATTAACTCAGTGCACCCCAGTGCCAGTTTCTGTTTTCTGCTGTTTTTGTATTTCAGGTTTTCCCGTCACGAAAACTGCGAGAAAAATCCCGGAAAAATTATATAAAAAATCAGCGTTCCGGAAGCTTCCACACGGCCGAAGTAGGGCCGGAGGGGGGCCACCAGGGCTCCAGGCGCCCTGGTGGCGCAGCCCCCCTCCTGGCCGCGCCGGGGGGGCGCCTGGGCCCCCCAGGCCTCAGCTGATGCCCCCCTTTGGCATATATTTAACACACGTCCCGAAACCCTCGAGGACGGAACCCTTTTTCGCGATCTCATCTCTGTTCCGCCGCCGCCGCGCTTCCAAGATCGGGAGCACCAGGAGAACTCTTCCCGGCACCATGCCGGAGGGGAGGATCACCACCGGGAGCCTCTCCACCACCATGGACGCCTCCCGGATGAGTTGTGAGTAGTCTCCCTTGGACCATGGGTCCATGACCAGTAGCTATGTGATGTTCTCCTCCCCTTCTTGTGCTTCACTAATTAGACCTCATGAGCTGCCCTACATGATCGAGGCACATATGTAATCCTTATGCTGTTGCTATGATGAGTTTGCTGGGATCCGATGGATTGTGAGATTATGTTCAGATTGTGTTTGAGTAATATATTTGATTTACCTCTTTTATATTTATGTTCTTAAGTAATTCTTGCATGTTCTCCGTTGCTATTTATTGATTTGGCCAAGTAGTAGGTAGTGACTCCAAGAGGGAACGTTATGCTTGATTGTGGGTTCATGCCCCTCGATGACTAGCTTGAGTGACAGAAACATGAGTCTAGGGGATGTGCTGTTGCCACAAGGGGGAAAACAACGGTGCTTGTACTCGCGGGTGCAAGGATTGTTTACTTTACGCAAAGTTCTTTTAATGCAGTTGTCTGTTGCTTTGAGTTTACACTATGGGTGGGACTCGCAACTTAATACCAGCGAGATGTTCTGGATAGATATCTCAAGGTGGATGATTAGTAGTAGATGCAGATGGATTTCGGTCTACTTGCCTTGGCATACCGCCCATGCTTTGAATCTCTACCTTTCTTGCAACATAGTTAGCATTGGTTTGCGCACATAATTATGTCAATTGCCCAGCTGTAATTCGTTTACCTCACATAGCTGTTTTATCGTCTTTTGGGAGAGAGACATCACTAGTGAACATCATGGGACCCCGGTCCATATTACCATCACTGATCATATCCGCTATTTTACTTTCCATTTTTTACTTACTAGTTGCAGCAATACCTATCACTATTATCTCTTGCATTTGATCCTTTGTAAACGACAAGGCCGGAGGGATTGACAACCTCTCTGTACTCGTTGGGAGCAAAGTTATTTGTATCTGTGTGCAGGTCCAAGTTGATTGCTAAGTATCTAGCGCCGTTAGCAGTTGACACCTTCTTGTTGAACCTTGGAGTCTCAGGGGAAATCGATCCTTGGTATCTTTGCCAAGGGAAAACTTCCGCTACACTGCATCTCAAACCTTCCACTTGGGGTAACCAAAGAGGGGCGAGAAGCCATCATGCAAAGTTTTCTGGCGCCGTCGCCGGGGACTCCACTCTTCAAGATAGGGGAGTTGCACGCTATCTTTTACCTTTGCTTTTTAGTCTTGTTAGTTAACCTTTCAGTTTTCTTTATGTCTTTTCACTAGTTTTGCTTAATGGAAAACAACAAAAATATGAGAGAGCTTTATAAGCTCTACCTTGCTTTGGGACATGATGTGTTTGAAGAGAAAATTAAAAAACCTATGGAACTTTATTATTTGCATAACAATCATGATGTTGGTGATGTTATTAGTATGCTTTCTTTGAATATCAATATTGCGAATGTCATGGAAAGCTCTAAGCTTGGGGATGACACGTTTGATGCACATGATATTTTTAGTCCCCCAACTTTTGAAGAGAAAATTTACTTTGATGATACTTTGCTTCCTATATATGATTACAATGATGAATATGATGTTTTCAGTCCACCTACTATTGAGGATAAAATTTATTATGATTATGATATGCCTCCTAAATACAATGATTACCATGATGGTTATGATTGCTTTACTCTCACTATTCCTAATAAGAAAGATTTTGCTTATATGAAGAGTAATGATACCTTTTTGCATGTGGATCATGGTAACAATGCTTTATGTGATGCTTATATTGTTGAGTTTATTCGTGATCCCACTGAAAATTATTATGAGAAGGGAACATATGCTTATAGATATTTCAATAATATCAAGTTCCCTCTCTTTATGTTGAAGGTTTTGAAGCTGCACTTGTTTTGTCTTCCTATGCTTATTGCTTTGTGCTTCAATGAATTATTGTATTGCAATATTCCTATGCATAGGAAGCATGTTAGGCTTAAATGTGTTTGGTATTTGCTTCTTGATGCTCTCTTTTGTTATTCAACTCTTATTCCTACGAGAGCATCATTAAAGTCTTAAGCCTATCTTTATGGCTATAAAGAAAGAGCTCTAGGGAGACAACCCTTGTTATCTGTGCTTTCAGTTTGTTCTTTCAGTTTTAGTGGTCTTGATGTTTGTTACTACTGTAGAAACATCATTGTATCTTTATTTTTCAGCTTTGTGCCAAGTTTAGCCTCTGATTGCAAGAAAGTTCAAAAGTTGTGACGTGTTGTCCAGGAAACAGATTCTGTCCTTGGACAGAACAATTCGTATAAAATCACCAGATCATCTTTTTGGTCTGAATTTTTTCGACAGCGTGCTCTATACAATTGTCTTTCAGGCGTCTGTTCTGAGTTTTTTTATTAGAGTTGCAGAAGTGCCCCGAAAAAATCATTTACTATCCGCTGGTCTGTTTTTCACAGATTCTGTCCTGTTTTGCCTTCTTCGTTTTGCAAACCTTGAGCTTGCTTTTTCTTTGCAAAAACCTTTTGGCAATCTTGAGAAAAAGTAGATCTTCAATATTATCCTTATTTCCAGCAAGGAAAAATTATTTTATTATGGGTACTAACATCGCTAATCAGATTATGATGAGTTATGTATGAAGGGAGTTTTCAAGTGTGCGAGGGAAGATGATAAAAAGATTCAGGAGTGTCAAACGCTCAAGCTTGGGGATGCCCCCATGCACCCCCAAGAAATATTCAAGAAGACTCAAGCGTCTAAGCTTGGGGATGCCCCCGTGCATCCCCTTCTCCATTAACATTATCAGTTCGTCTTTCGTTCCACTATATTTTTATCACTTCATGTGTTATGTGCTATGCTTGGAGCGTCTTGCTTTTAGTTTCCTTTTTAGTTTTCTTTAGCTTTTCATAACGAGTCGGAACTCAGCTTTCTTTGTGTGGGAGAGAAACACGCTCCACTTCAACCTAGAACACAACATAGAATTTTCATGTTTATCTTTGCTGTGTATGTTCGTGGTATTTCAATAGCTACTGTCATGCTTAGCTTTTAGTTTTCATGCTTATCTTTTTAAAGAGCTTTTGTTTAGTTGGTCGTTGGAACTCTCTTTATTTATCATACTTATCTTATTAGGAGAGTTGGCTTCTGTTGCATTGGTCGATATGTCTATGATAAAAATGCTACGTGCATAATGGTGCTTAGTAGTTCATGTTTTCTTATGGTTAGTCTCAAATAGCTGGGGGGTTCCCAATGTGTTATTGGAGTACCAACATGATTTGTTTGCCTATGATGTGGTATGGTTTAGTGATATCTTCCTTCAAGAATTTATTTTGATTGACTTGGCGTATGCTCACGCATATTTAAGACTGTAAAGAAAGTCTGTCAAGCCTTGATGATCTTTTATTTCTGAGTAGCGATATAACTTCCATGCCTGATTCAATGTTGCTTTGTCGCTCTGCATGATTATGACCGTCATTGCTCTTTTAGTTGGTCGCTCCCAGTCTTTTGCTAACCTCCACCTGTACTAAGAGGACTGACTGCTTGTGCATCCAAAATCCTTTAAACCAGTTATGCCATATGAGTCCACCATACCTTCCTACATGGTATTTACCTGCCATTCCTAACGAAGACTTTCATGTGCCATCTCGAAATTATTCAAAAAAAAGCATTCCTCTTTTGTGCCTCTGTTTTAGTTCATGAGGAAGTAGTAGTTAATTCATGATCTTTTTAAGTTGGACAAGCTTCACCCCGGGATTGCATGTCTAATGTGCAAACCCATAATATGAGAAGGAACTGGCAAAGAGTGCGCCCGGCTCAAAAGTAATATAACAAACAAACCCTCCTTCACGCTTTGTTCATGAGAAATCAGAAAACTTTGGCAGTGATAAACAAAGGAGATTAAGAGGATGTGATCGTCCTCATTCGGGTGCCGTTCCTCAAAACTTGTCCATCTCAAGAAGTGATTGAGTTGTCTGCTAGCATTCATTGACGAAACATGCATATCCAAAAATAATAATTATTACCTCTGTTTTTAAAACCAAGAGCTCTGGTACATGTTTTGTCTTTGTTTCCGACTACGGGTTTTCAACCTTGCCAACAAAAGCCACGGTTCGAGAGTCTCCACCTTCTTTTAAAGCACCAACTATTAAGAGCATGAATGTCATTCTGAGTGTAATGTGCATTGTCCCAAAGTAGCATTGTCTTTTGCATGATTATGATATCGTTTATTCTGAAATCATTGTATCTAGTCATCACTTAAACCTTGGAGGTGCCCCTGCATTTATGTTTTGCTTCACTAAAGGGGGCAAGCGAGATATCACTTTATCATATTTGCACACCATGCTCACTACAAATCTTTTTGAGTATTTCAGTATCATATTGTAAAACTTTCAGTTCTTTGTGATTCTCTCATGAGGCAACTTAATTACTACAGATTCATTGTCTCAGTAAGCTTTTGTCATATGACTATGAAAAATCCTTATATGGTTAATAGCATGTCACCACAGAAATTATTCTTGTTATCATTTACCTACTCGAGGACGAGCAGGAATTAAGCTTGGGGATGTTGATACGTCCAAAACGTATCTATAATTTCTGCTTGCTCCATGCCTCTTTTGGGTGATATTGCTATGTTATTTATACACTTCCATACACTTTTGATCATATTTGGACTAACCTATTAACTCAGTGCACCCCAGTGCCAGTTTCTCTTTTCTGCTGTTTTTGTATTTCAGGTTTTCCCGTCACGAAAACTGCCAGAAAAATCCCGGAAAAATTATATAAAAAATCAGCGTTTCGGAAGTTTCCACACGGCCGAAGTAGGGCCGGAGGGGGGCCACCAGGGCTCCAGGCGCCCTGGTGCCGCGATCCCCCTCCTGGCCGCGCCGGGGGGCGCCTGGGCCCCCAGGCCTCCGCTGATGCCCCCCTTTGGCATATATTTAACACACGTCCCGAAACCCTCGAGGACGGAACCCTTTTTCGCGATCTCATCTCTGTTCCGCCGCCGCTGCACTTCCAAGATCGGGAGCACCAGGAGAACTCTTCCCGGCACCCTGCCGGAGGGGAGGATCACCACCAGGAGCTTCTCCACCACCATGGACGCCTCCCGGATGAGTTGTGAGTAGTCTCCCTTGGACCATGGGTCCATGACCAGTAGCTATGTGATGTTCTCCTCCCCTTCTTGTGCTTCACTAATTAGGCCTCGTGAGCTGCCCTACATGATCGAGGCACATATGTAATCCTTATGTTGTTGCTATGATGAGTTTGCTGGGATCCGATGGATTGTGAGATTATGTTCAGATTGTGTTTGAGTAATATATTTGATTTACCTCTTTTATATTTATGTTCTTAAGTAATTCTTGCATGTTCTCCGTTGCTAATTATTGCTTTGGCCAAGTAGTAGGTAGTGACTCCAAGAGGGAACGTTATGCTTGATTGTGGGTTCATGCCCCTCGATGACTAGCTTGAGTGATAGAAACATGAGTCTAGGGGATGTGCTGTTGCCACAAGGGGGAAAACAACGGTGCTTGTACTCGCGGGTGCAAGGATTGTTTACTTTACGCAAAGTTCTTTTAATGCAGTTGTCTGTTGCTTTGAGTTTACACTATGGGTGGGACTCGCAACTTAATACCAGCGAGATGTTCTGGATAGATATCTCAAGGTGGATGATTAATAGTAGATGCAGATGGATTTCGGTCTACTTGCCTTGGCATACCGCCCATGCATTGAACCTCTACCTTTCTTGCAACATAGTTAGCATTGGTTTGCGCACATAATTATGTCAATTGCCCACCTGTTTTATCGTCTTTTGGGAGAGAGACATCACTAGTGAACATCATGGGACCCCGGTCCATATTACCATCACTGATCGCAACCGCTATTTTACTTTCCGTTTTTACTTACTAGTTGCAGCAATACCTATCACTATTATCTCTTGCGTTTGATCCTTTGTAAACAACAAGGCCGAAGGGATTGACAACCTCTCTGTACTCGTTGGGAGCAAAGTTATTTGTATCTGTGTGCAGGTCCAAGTTGATTGCTAAGTATCTGGCGCCGTTAGCAGTTGACACCTTCTTGTTGAACCTTGGAGTCTCAGGGGAAATCGATCTTTGGTATCTTTGCCAAGGGAAAACTTCCACTACACTGCATCTCAAACCTTCCACTTGGGGTAACCAACGAGGGGCGAGAAGCCATCAGGAGGCGCTCAAGGCCCTTGTCGCACCCATCGTGGCCAAGGTGGGCAAGATCAAGAGAGTCGACGGCAACCGTGCAGACTAGGTTGTTTTCCTTTGTGCTTCCTTTGTCGCTGCCAACCATGTTACGAACAATAGTCTATTAGCGCTGCGACAAGTCATTTTGTATCATAACTTTATTTTGGGTAGTTAATGTAGTGTTATTTCCTTTACTCGACTTCTTTGCTTTGTATGATTTTACCCTACGCTTTTAGGGAACTTGCCGGCAAATGGACCCCTGCCGCGAGCGCTGAGTGCGGAACTTCAGCAGCCTGCTGGCAGCGCTGTTGCCGACAAGAAACCTTGTCGCAGCTAGTCGCAGCACACTTAGGTTGTTGAGCGGACTCGAAAACGAAGTAAGGGCGCGACACTTGTCGCAGCACGCTTAAGCCGTTGAGCGTGCTCGAAACAAAGTAAGGGCGCGGCTAGCCACGAGTTGGTTCCTCCGCGCACAGGTTTTCCATACAAAGTGTGGTCGTTCAAGGAAGATAACCTTAAAATTTAAAAATTTGAATGCTCAAACTTTGGCGACTTAGTTTTTGTGTGTCGTTTGCTTCCCGGCAAGGCGAGGCTTTCTTGAACGGCATTTGGTCCATACCACTGTCTCCTTCCCCCCCGACAAACTTGTGCGCGAGGAAAAACTTCTTCTGCTTGAGAGAAAAAGAAAAAAAGGGAGGAAACATAGATACGGAGCCTTGCGGCTCGTTATTGCTTACCGGGGATGCGTGCCGCACAAGGTGTCAGATAATACATGCAACAAAAACGAAAAGGCATGAAACGACAAGTTGTGTGAGGCACATATGTTTTACTGATGCACGGGGTCTGCGCCCGGCTTTGTACAAAGGTTTACATGCAGCAGCGGCAAGACTTGTACAAAAGGTGGTTGCCGGAGCGGATCACGGCAACCGCGCCTTATGGGTAAAACTTGCGAAGGTGCTCAATGTTCCAGGAGTTGCTCACCGGTAAGCCCTCTTCGGTCTCAAGGCGGACAGCGCCGGGCCTTGTGACTTGTCTCACCCGATAAGGGCCTTCCCACTTCGGCGTCAACTTGTTGGAATTCTTGGCGGACTGAACGCGCCGAAGAACAAGGTCGCCTTCCTCGAGACTTCTGGCTTTAACTTTGCGGCTATGGTAGCGGCGCAAAGCTTGCTGGTATCGAGCAGCTCGTACAGCAGCCTGAAGACGGTCCTCCTCAAGGAGCAGTGTGTCATCTTGCCGCAGCTGCTCTTGCTCGAGCTCATCGTAAGCGAGCACTCGAGGCGACCCGTATACGAGTTCCGTGGGGAGAACTGCCTCTGCTCCATAGACAAGAGCAAAGGGTGTCTGTCCAGTGGCTCGATTTGGTGTCGTTCTGATTGACCAAAGAGACGCTGGCAACTCTTCAATCCAGTTTCTTCCGCACTTGTGCAGCCTGTCAAAATTTCTTGTCTTGAGTCCGCGCAGCACTTCAGCGTTTGCCCTCTCCGCTTGACCATTGCTCCTCGGGTGAGCAACAGAAGCGAAGCAGACCTTGGCGCCAAGGTCTTGGACGTACTGCATGAAGGTGCGACTTGTGAATTGTGTGCCATTGTCGGTGATGATCCTGTTAGGGATTCCAAAACGGCAAACAATCGACCTGAAGAACTTGACTGCTGACTGTGCGGTCACCTTTCTCACCGGTTCCACTTCCGGCCACTTTGTCAACTTGTCGATGGCGACGTACAAGTACTCAAAGCCCCCGACTGCGCGGGGAAAGGGGCCGAGGATGTCGAGTCCCCAGACTGAAAATGGCCAGGACAAAGGGATCGTCCGGAGAGCTTGAGCTGGCTGATGTATCTGCTTGGCATGGAACTGGCACGCTTCACACTTGGTTACTTGTGCAGTTGCATCTTGGAGGGCTTCTGGCCAAAAGAAACCTTGCCGGAACGCTTTGCCGGCAAGTGCTCTTGCGCCAATGTGGTGACCACATATGCCTCCATGTAACTCTGCCAATAGCTTTTGCCCATCTTCCCGGGGAATGCACTTCAATTTGACACCGTTGAGTCTTCTTCTGTACAGTTCATCGCCGACAAAATAATACATACTTGACTGTCGGGTTATTTTTTCTGCTTCTTCTAGCTCTTCGGGAAGTTCTCCTGTTTGAAGGAAACGGACAACCTGATGTGCCCATGCTGGAGCCTGAGGTTCAACAACAAGGACTAAAGGCATCAGTGCTGCTGCGGGAACGTCAGCTTCTACGGCAAGAACCTGCGGCTCGGCCGGAGCTTGACGTTCCCCGGCAAGCTTGCCGGGGCAAAGCTTGTCGGGAACGCCTGCTTCAACTGTACAAACCCTAGGGTCTGCAGGAGCAGACTGTTTCTCAGCAACTTTATCGTTGATCTTGGGGACCTTGTTGGCGGCGGCTTCGGGAAGTTCCGCCGGCAAGTAGTCACCGGAGATCAACTTCCTCTTCTTTATTTGTCCAACTGATGGTGTAACGGATGGTTGAGTTAACTTGAGCACAAAGATCCCTGGTTCCACAGGTAGCTTCAGTGCAGCACACTTTGACAGGCCGTCTGCGATGTCGTTTTGAGCTCTTGGAACATGCTCCATCTGCAAGCCTTCAAAGTGTTCTTCAAGCTTTCTCACTTCGTCGACGTAAGCTTCCATCAACGGACTCTGGTAGCTCTTGTTCACTTGGCGGACAACCAACTGTGAATCACCCCGCACAATCAGCTTCTTGATCCCAAGCTCTGCTGCGATTCTGAGGCCGGCAAGCAAACCTTCATACTCGGCAGTATTGTTCGTTGCTTGCTCCTTGGGAAAGTGCATCTGGATGAAATACTTGAGGTGCTCGCCAGTGGGTGCGACGAGCAGCACACCAGCGCCAGCGCCTTGCAGCGAGAAGGCCCCATCGAAGTACATTGTCCATTCTTTGCTTGTTTCTTTGACGGGGATGCTTGTCTCTGGAATTTTTTCGTCGGGCGTTGGTGTCCATTCTACTATGAATTCTGCCAATGCTCTGCTCTGAATGGTTGAAGTACTTTCAAACTTGAGGCCAAAGCTTGACAGCTCTAGTGCCCACTCGACAATCCTGCCTGTCGCTTCTGGATTTTGTAGTATCCTCTTCAGCGGAAAGCGAGTGACCACTATTATCTCGTGTGCTTGGAAGTAATGGCACAGCTTTCTCGAGGCCATGAGGAGGCCGAAAAGCAGCTTCTGCACCCCAGAGTATCTTGATCTAGCCCCCTGCAAGAGGGAGCTGACAAAATAAATTGGGCGCTGCACCATCTTCTTCCGCACCTCTTCTTGCATCTGTGCAGACCCATCCTTGTCGGGGCCAGAGCTTGTCGGGGAAGCCCCCTGCTTGTCGCTGGATATGCTTGCCGGGGCTGTGGGCTCCTCATCTGCCTCCCTTTCCGCTACCAACGCAGCACTAACCACTTGATTGGTTGCTGCTAAGTACGTCAGCAACTTCTCTTGTGGCCTAGGTGCGACAAGTATTGGAGTAGAGGATAGGTACCTTTTCAAGTCATGCAGCGCTGCCTCCGCTTCCGGAGTCCATTTCATTGGACCTGCCTTTTTCAAGATTTTGAAAAACGGCAGGGCGCGTTCTGCTGACTTAGAAATGAACCTGCTGAGAGCAGCCACACAGCCGGCAAACCTTCGTACATCCTTGAAGTGCTTCGGAGCCTCAATCTGCTCGATGGCCTTGATCTTGTCGGGATTAGCTTCAATCCCCCTCTGGGACACAAAGAACCCGAGAAGCTTGCCGGAGGGGACTCCGACCACGCACTTCTCGGGGTTAAGCTTGAGCTGTATCTTGCGCAGATTCGCAAAGGTTTCATCTAGATCCTGAATCAGAGTATCCTTGTCCTTGCTCTTGACCACTATATCATCCATGTAAGCTTCTACATTCCTGTGTATCTGTGGCTCAAAAGCAGTGTGGACTACCCTCGCAAACGTTGACCCGGCATTCTTCAATCCAAAGGGCATGCGTATGAAGCAGTAAGTGCCACATGGAGTAATGAATGCGGTCTTCTCTTCATCTTCTTCAGCCATAAAGATCTGGTGGTATCCTGAATAGGCATCAAGAAACGAAAGCAACTCACATCCATCTGTGGAGTCAACAATCTGGTCAATGCGCGGCAAGGGAAATGGATCTTTGGGACAAGCTTTATTCACATCGGTGAAGTCTATACAAAGCCTCCACTTCCCATTTGCTTTGGGCACGACAACAGGGTTGGCCAGCCACGTGGGATGAAGTACACCTCTGTTAAGGCCTACCGCTTCCAGCTTCTTGATTTCTTCACCGATAAACTCTTGACGCTCCACCACTTGTTTTCTGACCTTCTGCTTGACGGGCCGCGCGTGAGGACAAACGGCAAGTTTGTGGTCAATCACTTTCCTGGGAACACCGGGGATGTCAGACGGTTGCCATGCAAACACGTCGACATTCGCCCGCAGGAAAGCAACGAGCGCGCTTTCCTATTTAGGATCGAGCGTGGCACTGATGGTGAAAGTACCACCAGTGCCGTCCTCCTTGGCGGACACCTTCTTGGTTGTGGGCGGAGCTGCCATCGCCTTCTTGCACTTGCCGGTGGAGCTCGACGGTGCGTCCTCGATGGCAGCGCAGCACTCCGAGGAGGTGCGTTTGCCGGAGTGGGCCCCAGAGCTCTTGCCGGACTTGGTCTTGTTCTTCCCCCCGGGAGCTTCAGCGGCAAGTGTCTTGCTATCTGTTGCGGCTGCTGCGTCCCGGTAAATCTTGTCGGCACAGATAAGCGCGTCCTTCTTGTCGCCGGGGACAGAGATGACGCTTATCGGGCCTGGCATCTTGAGCATGTTGTAGGCATAATGAGAGGCTGCCATGAACTTGGCGAGCGCTGGACGGCCAAGTATCCCATTGTAAGGCAATGGGATATCGACAACGTCAAAGGTGATCCTCTCAGTCCTGAAGTTCAGCTCCCCGCCAAAAGTCACTGGCAGTATGATCTTCCCCTTCGGCTTGCTCCTTCCCGGGTTGATCCCTTGGAACGTGCCGGTTTCTTCAAGCTCGCTGTCGGGGATCTGTAGTTTTCGGACCACAGCAGAGGAGATCAGGTTCAGGCCGGCCCCGCCGTCAACCAACATCTTGGTGACCTTGAGGTCGCGGATGGTTGATGAAACCAACATCGGCAAACACCCGACTGCAGTTGTGCGGTCAGGGTGGTCCTCAATGTCGAAGATGATGGGCGTGCTGGACCACTTCAGGAGTTTGCGCGACTCGACGGGTGGCTCTGCTGCATTAACTTCCCGCACCCATTGTTTGAGTTGGCGGTGGGAAGTATGCAGAGAGGCACCTCCATCGACGCACAGAACCTCTGTGGCCTTCTGGAACTCCTGCTCGCTGTTGTCTCCATCCTCCATGTCTTCGTCGTCGTCTTCGTCTTCGTCTTTGTCGCGGCCGCGGGGAGGTCTGTCTCCTTGGCGCTGCTTGGCCTTGCCGCGGCGTCCTCCCCGGCCATTGAACGGCCGCTTCTTGTCGGACTCTCCTCCACCTCCCTGGGCCTTCTCCTTGTCGCGTCGCTCGTACTCAGCTTTCTGCTGCTCGACGAGCTACTCGACCCTTTTGCAGTTCTGGAGGTCATGGCCCTTAGTACGGTGGATCTTGCAGTACTGCTTGTCGGAGCTGTCCTGCTTGTCGGCGGCCGCCACAGTCTCCTTGCCGGAGCTGCCAGCCTGGGCTTTCTTGGCGCCAGCCTCCTTGCCGGACTGCTCAATGACCAGTACTTCTTTGTTCTTCTTCTTCCTGTTGTTCCGCCGCCGGTTCTTCCTTTCCGGGGCGGCATCCTCACTATCTGTTCCTCCTGCTCCAGTATCTTCTCCGGGGAGTCTCCTCCCCTCCTCAGCGCGTGCGCACTTGTCAGCTAGGGCATAGAGCTCGCTGACGTCTCGGATCTTGCACATCGCCATTTCCTCCCTCATCCTGCGGTTACGCACGTTCTGGTGGAACGCGCTAATAACCGCGGCAGGGTGGACGTCTGGGATGTTGTGCTGGACGCGGCTGAATCTTTGGATGTACTTTCGCAGGGACTCTCCTTCCTTCTGGGCAAGTATATGAAGATCACTTTCCTGGCCATGGGGCTTGTGGCCGCCCGTAAAGGCGCCGACAAACTGATGACACAGGTCGGCCCAAGAAGAGATGGAGTTCTCCGGCAAGTGCATGAGCCAAGATCTGACGTTCGGCTTGAGCACGAGCGGGAAGTAGTTCGCGAGTATCTTCTCGTCTCGTCTCCCGGCAGCCTGCACCGCGATGGTGTAGATGCTGAGGAACTCTGACGGATGAGTTTTGCCATCGTACTTCTCGGGTACGTCGGGCTTGAAGTTCTTCATGCTGGGCCACTGGACTTGCCGCAGCTCACGGGTGAACGCAGGGCAGCCTGCCGCGTACGGCAAGTCGCCTGGTTCTCCGGGCGCGTGCATGTCGACAGCGGGCCCAGCGCGCTGGTCGGACTGTCGTCGCGCTTCTCTTCGACGCTCGATGCGAGTTCGAGCATCTTCTTGTCGTCTATCGTCAAGGACTTGGCGTTGATCGCGCCGAGCTCGTGGATTCGACGACGCCGTGGAGTCGTCGTCGATGTTGATCCGGCGATTCGCCGATTTCGGCCTTCGGGGCGGGGAGTGCACGGTAGTTGCACCCCCTGCGGTCTTGTCTCCATCAGCCCGCGCTTGGCTGACTTGCCGCGGCCGCGACGTCGTCGGCTGCTGCGGCGTGTCGTTGTTGGCGAAGGCGATGAGGCTCTGGATGGTGGCCCTCCAGTCTTCGGCCTTGTCTGCCGCTGGAGGGAAGTCGAGGAGTAGCTGGGCTCGAGCTAGAGCTTCTGCTGGAGTGGCGGGGAGCGGTTGCGAGCGGTGCGAGGAGCGAGATATGATCGGACTTCTAACAGCGTTAGAAGGAGCAACGTCTCGACCCGGCGACCGCGCCTTGCTCGTGCCAGCGTGTTGGCCTTGAGCGTCTCGCGAACCGCCAGCTTGTCCTTGGCCCAGCAGGCGTATGGTACCTTGTGTACCACGTCGCTGCCGGTCCGGCACCTCCTGAGAGGGGCGCGGTGCCTGTACGGACGCCGAGGTCTTGGAATGCGCCCGATCGTCCGTCTTGTCCTTGCACTTGGCGGCGCCGTGAGTTTCCTCGCCGGCGTCCGTCCTTCCGCCAGCGTCTACCCCACCGACCGTTGGCTCTGGTGGCAGCAGGATCGATGCGGACGGGCCTGCTATCTCCGAAGCCTTCTTCTTCGGCGGCATGTCGATGGAGTCGATGAAGTTGCTGAAGATTTCGCCCGCGTGAACGCCGGATCAGGTTCACACAACCTCGACGTACCCCTACCTGGCGCGCCAAAGATATCGGGGAAACTGATCGCCCACGAACACCTATGGGACCGGAGCCCCTTTTCGGTACGGCAAGGGAGCGGAGGATGCACGAAGAGCGGATCGAGGCGAGCACGCGAGCAGTTTACCCAGGTTCGGGCCGCACGGATGCGTAAAACCCTACTCTTGCCTTGGTTTGTATTGTGTTCTTGGCTCGGGAGCGAGGAGAGCTACAGTACTTGTCGCTAGCTACACCGAGCGTGAGAGTGATCGAAGATCGGAACCCCCTCTACGTTGCGCATGGGCCTCCTTTTATAGGTCAAAGGAGTCACCGACAGGTGGCAACGTAGGTGAGGGTAAAAAACGTAAAAAAAGGGGGGTAGTTGGAACAGTGTATGTACAGTGCCCTGTACCTAACCCTGACGGCAGGGGACAAGGGTATTAAATGCCCGTCGCCGTCACCCCGAATAGTGCAAAAAGCGTCCGTCAGGGCGTCTCCGTCCGCCACGAGGGTGGCCTCGTCATCGCAACTCGCCACCGTGTACCCCAGGCTACACAGCCTTCCGCCACGTGCCCCTGGAAGGGCCCCAGGGCGACGCATGGCCGGATGAGCTGGAGCGCGGGCACATAGTGGAAGCCCGCCGCGGCAAGCGCTTTGCCGCGGCCGCTACTTTGCAGAGCCCGGAAGCTTGTCGCTCTCCGGGCCTTGCCGCGACGCGCGGAGCGTTGCGGCAAGTCTTCTGAAATGCCATGCTTGGCCTTCCTAACAAGCTCCTCTTGCCAGGGTCTTGTGCCAAAGGGGTGGTCTTGAGCCTGGAGCGGCCTTCCCGGCAAGCTCCTCTTGCCGGGGCCTTGTTTCTTTAACTCGAATACTTTGTTCTTGAATGGCTCCGAAGGAACCTCAGTGGGCCTTGGCGAACGCGCGGCAAGCCCTGCCACGGGACGCTGCTACTGCCCGTGCACAAGTTCGGGATACTAAGGTACCCCTACTTTAGTACACCGACACTCATGCTTCATCCTGCCTCACTGCACATCCTCGACACAACGAGATGTCAGTCACGTGGTTGTATTCACCGGAACACGACCTTCCTTCAAACTCCATCCAAACTATCACCAGGCATATGTGGCATGAGAAGTGGTTACTGTCACCAATATCACATACATAACAGAAAAGGATTTTCACCATATGTTGATATGCAAGAGTATGACTTCCACATGAAATAACGTTACTCCATTTTAGTATATTGATGGAGTTCATATGTTCTAGAAAACAACACACAGCTTATATCATAACGCGGTTCAAGATGCTTGCCTTCAAGGTGCAGAGGGGTGGGGTGCACTCCAAAACTTTTTGATAGTTTTATCTCCCCTCCAATTCCTATTTTCGAAAATATTCAAATTAACGCAAATTTAAAACCAATATAAAAAGTTGTCCTAATTATTTTTTAAATAAATCTTAAAATAAACTAGGTGAAATTTGAGAGAGGTAGGAAAAAGAATCAATTCATTTGGAGTTTTATTTAAAAAGATAAGCCCAGACAAAGTTTAGTCAAAGTTCCATTTTAATAAAAAAAACAGAAAAAGGAAAACGCATCAGCTCAGAATACGTTTCCAGGGAAGGGGAGACGTACTTCGGGGAATGCGTCTTCGCTAAACTAGTGGGCGGGGACAAGTGGGACTGACGGTGGGACCTGCGGGCCCATCGGTCTTATTTGACTGGTACAACCGCCTCCTTCCTCCTTCGCCCGAACGAGAACGGGGTTTCGGTGATCGACGTCGACGAACGACGATGTCCCCCATGGGTTTGATCATGCAGGCATGATCAGGAGCTCGAGGCGAACCCGTTGGTACCCTACAAGGCCGCTGCAATGGACGGAGTCGTCGGCGTCGAGCTCCCCCCCCCCTCGAAGAGGTTTGGCGGGTCCAAAAATGTAGCATCACTCTATGGGCTATCTTCAAAGAAATTGATAGGCTGGGGTGGCTCCGTGAGGTTGTGGTGGTCTCCTGGCTCTGTGGGTTGTGGGGTTAGGAAGGGCACTGCAACGAATATGACAGCGCGGCCGCGGTGGCCACCATTGCCGGAGATGAGGAAGATGGTCGCTGCGGGTCAATTTGATGTGCGGGACTGGTCTAAGGGGAAGATACGGTGCTACCTGAGGCTGATAGAGCGACGAGGTTCGTTTTATAGGCGCCAGAGGTCGGTTCGTCGGCTGCACGAGGATAAGCACGACGTCGGCGGCACTATTGCAGAGCAGGGGAGGTGGGGGCTGGCTGGCAGAGCTTGCAGAGGTAGGCGACGGGGTTGTGGATGAGCACGGCGGTCTGGGGTACTCGGGCGCACACCAGGTGGCCCGTACGGCACCGACCACAGCAGGCGGCGATGGCAGCTAGCTTCTGGCTTGCCGGAGACATGGCGAGGTGTTGTGGTGCTCGTGAGGGAGTACATGTCGAGGCTTGGCTCGATGCTGCGAGCGGAGGAGGGTCAGGGTAAGCTCGGGGAACAGACTAGGGGCGCGGCGGCTCGGGCGCGGCACGTGCAAAACGCGCGCTCTGGCCGCGCTCCGGGCACTCACGACAATCGTTCAACGAAATGCCAGAGCGACCAAACTTGCTTGAATGCCAATGCAAATCGACAGACCTAGCTTAGAGGTAGCTAGGAGATTAGTGGACATAGCTGCTGGGTCAAGGGATCAAGTCCACAATGTCTCCTAAAAACTATGCCAAAACTGGCCATGCACACAAGGTGCTCGACAGAATGCCATGGGCATCTGGGCATCTCTTCTGGTGGCCAAAATCTCAAGATCAGAGTCTCTTTAGGTGAATGTGATGATGGCAAAGCTAGTTGGGCAAAACCAGAAACTTGCTAGTGCAAGATTTGCAAATCTTCAATTCTGGACAGAAAGTGAAGGGCATTATTGCATGGACCAAAAATACTCCAATGGGCCCAATCTCCTGGACTTAAGGATTTGGTAGGTTTGACTACAAGTAGGAAAAATCCCAAGGTCACTAGAGGAATTTAAAATAGGGTTTCAGTGCAAAATAGCAAACTGGACCAGAATTAAAAAGAGGATGGTTTGTTCAAAATTTATAAAACACAAAGCTAGATTTTTGCATAAAAAGGAGTTATATGCATCTATTGACATCTCCAAATTTTTATGTAATTTTTAAAGAAATATTAAAATAGGTTGCAGTGCAAACTACATACTGAACCATATTTGAAAACTTGAGGTAGGGCTCAAAATCCCCAAATGACTAAGAGAGGTTTTTGCATAAAAGTGATTTAGGAACATCACATGTCATCCCCAAATTTTGGTGGAATTTTTAAATGAATTTATCAAAAGGTTTGTAGTGCAAATGGGACTCTAAAACTTATGAGAAATCATAAAGCTTAGGAAAATAATTATAGGAATAATTCCACTGATAAAAGAAATGTTCTTGAGTATGCACTCAAGTCCAAAATTATTATTTTTCTTGAAAAGTTTCCATTTGGAGGGAAAAACTCCACCATTCAGAAGAAAGGAGTGGTTCTGAAATCAAAGGATAAATCCAAAAATGAAAATTTAATTTTCTAGCAAAATTTTCATTAATAAATCATGGTTAAAATTTTGGGGTGTTACAGTGTACGTCAAACAACCCCCAGGGTTTGAGGATCCTAAGTTCCCCAACCATGTGTATCAACTCGATAAGGCGCTCTATGGCCTTAAACAAGCCCCACGTGCGTGGTATGAGCATATTACCGAGTTGTTGCAAGATCGTGGGTTTGAAATTGGGAGAATCGACCCCACTCTTTTTACTAAGAATGTCAAAAGGGAGTTGTTTGTATGCCAACTATATGTTGATGATATTATCTTTGGTTCACCTAACAAAGCTTTCAATGATGAGTCTGTCGCACTCATGACCGCGGATTTGAGATGTCCATGACGGGAGAGTTGAAGTTCTTCCTTGGGTGCGAGATCAAACAAAGAAGAGAAGGAATCTTCATCAAACAAGCCAAATACACTCAAGACATGCTCAGGAGGTTCAATCTAAGTGATGCCAAGCCGGCTACTACTCCAATGCCTACCAAGTGCCAACTTGACATTGATCCCAATGGTAAAGCGGTGGATCAAAAGGTATATCGTTCTATCATTGGATCCTTGCTTTACCTTTGTGCATCTAGACCGAATATCATTTTGAGTGTGGGAATGTGTGCACAGTTTCAAGCCTCACCTAAGGAAAGTCACTTTGTGGAGTCAAGCGAATCTTTCGATATTTGGCTCATACCCCAAACTTTGGCTTATGGTACCCAAGAGGAGCAAACTTCAACCTTCTCGGTTTCTTGGATTCGGATTGGGCGGGAGACAAAGTGTAACATCCCAAATTTTCAATTTGGAATGTTATACATAGATCATACTTGCATTGCATGCTTTTGCATTTTGTTCGTGGCGTTCCTCGAAATTCTAAGCAACTCAAGGACCTACGGAGAGAGTTGGGAATTTTACCATTTTCGTATTTGAGTTCGCTCGAATACCGGTACGAGGACAGTGTGATTCTAATTATTTTTCTCTCCTAAAAATATTTCTAAATACAAAATATGAGCGGAGATAATATGAATTCTCCAAAATAATAGAAATATTGGAGGAAAAATGTTAAAATCACTTTTGGTATTTTTCTGGATTTATTTGCGGATTTATTTGCATAGGAAAAATGCGCGTTTTTCAAAATTGCATTTAGGTCCGGAAAAAATGTTCACTTTGTCCTAAATATTATTAGAGGACGGTGAAAATTTATTTCGGGAATTTTGGAGTCTGTTTGGTATTTCTTTCGTTAGTTTTTCTGCGCCGGGACTCTATTAGAAAAAAAAAGAAACCGACTTAGACTCGTATAGGAAAGGGACTCTGGGCTTTATAAGCGCCTCGCCCCGGCCCGTTTCGCCAAGTCGCCAGCCCAGCCGCCAGCCGCCGCCGCCGCGCCGCAACCCTAGCCGCCAGCCACCGCCGCCGCGCCGCACCTCGCCGCCCCGCGCCGCACCCCGCCGCCCGCGCCGCCAGCCGCCGCCGCCGCACCCCGCCTCGCCGCCCCGCCAGCCCGCCGGATCGCCGCCGCCGGAATCCCGCCGGAGTTCGAGCCCGAGGTAGTTGCTTTTTCTTTGTAAAACCGATCGGTTTTCGTAAAACCGTAGATCCATTTTTTTTCTTTGTTTAGATCGGTTCGGTTTTTCCGTCGGTTTAGTTATTTAGCGGACGTTCGTCCGTACGTTCGTTTTAACGAACGGTTTTCGTTAGTTAGCCGCAGACAGCGAACGTTCGTTCGTTAGCCTGTTCGTCCGTTTTTCTTTTTCGGGGTATTTATCCGCGATTATTCCGATCGTGATTTCTGCCCTGATCTTGTTTTTCATTTTTCTTTTCGCTCGAGAGTCAGAATCAGGTGATTCAAAATCCCAGATCTTCGTCTCGATGCCCTCTTTACGTTTAGTCAACTGGAACAAAGTTTTGGCTACTGTAAAATTTGACTTTAGGCCAACTAGTAAACTGGAGCTCGTTTCTTTTGCAGTTTGAGTTTCGTTGCTTCTTTCGAGTTGATTCTTTTTGCAAACCGGAGTTCTTAAGTTGAACTTTCTGGTTAGATCTCTCATTTGAGTTTTACCCATGCATTAGTTAAGTACTTATTGTGTGCTTGTTTGATTGCGATAGAGTACCCGGAGTGCGTCGCTTGCTACTTTGAGTCTGTAGGTTTTGCGGATCATCAGCAAGGCAAGTAACACTTTAATCATACCTTCCAATTACCCAGTTTTCATTGCATTAGTCCAACCCTCACACATTGCATGAGTAGGATCAATTAACTTGTGGGACTGGGAAGTAGATTGAGGTAGTACCTATTACCTGCATTACATTCAAACCTTTGGGAGTTACTTCTACGTTTGCTGTTAGGACATGTTATGCTCGTAGACGTGGATTGGGTGAGTGAAATCCATGGCAGATGTGAGTTTGTTAATTAATGGTTCAACTTAAGGTGGCAACATTAATACACATCTGGGTGGATTGAGGCATCTGGGTATTCCAGTGATTGCCTGTTTTTCTTTTGGACCGCCACCCAGGCTCAAAGGGATCTTGAGATTATTCATACTAGAAACTTCCATGTGCAGCCACAATGCTATTATGGGCTCTAGCATAGTATGAGTAAGTCGTGCGAACTCTTACAGTGGTGGACTAGCAGATGTAGGGGATGTAGGTTGGTACGGTCTGCCCGATCATAAGGTGCTAGCGCTTCTGAAAGACTATGCCTCGGTCATCCGTTTCTCAAACACCGTGCAGTGCGAGAAACCAAACGGAGGCGATCGAGTCTTGTGGGAAAAGTGCACAAACCTCTACAGAGTGTACAAACTGATCATGATTAGCCGTGTCCCCGGTTATGGACGTCTTGTGTATCTAGTACTTGAATTTTCATGTGCATCTCATCATGTTACTCTAATTTAATATTGTTGGGTTTAATGATTATTTTAATTGGGGTTGAGAGGATGTCTATCTTCTCAACGATGTTTCAACTACCATGATAGTTAATTAAAATCTATTCCTTTGAAGTAGGGAAAAATTGGCTTTACGCAAAAACTTAACCATAGAGCTTTCCACCAGCCAAATATTGCATACAGTATAGCTTTACTTTCATTGCATTCTCTTGTGTTACCTTGCCAGCATATTCCATGTGCAGACCCGTTTTCGGGCTGCAACGTTTCATGTTGCAGACTTTTCAGACGACGTGTAAGATGCCCTTTTAGGTCGTGGTTCTATACTAAGTGATGCCGCTGGAGTTGATGGACTCACTTATCTTCCAAGCCTTCCGCTGTTATCGTGTTAGATGGCCTTCAGCCATATTATTTGTAATAAATTCATCGTTGAACTATCGATGTAATAAGTGTGTGATTGCTACTCTGTTATAAATCCTTCAAGTACTGTGCGTGTCAGCATTACTGATCCAGGGATGACACTGATGCACAGAGATCAGACTGTTTGAGGTCTGGTCACTACAAGATGGTATCAGAGCACACGCTGACTGTAGGACACGACCACTAAGACAAGCCCTAGAGCACTATTCACTCTTCTCTTTTCTGACTCCTCATCTTTTCTACTCTTTAGGATGGTGGAAGCAAAGCACAAGTTCATGCAACCGGATGAAGAAACACCCTTTGGATGACACCTAAAGGAAGTCACCAGATATCTAAACATTGGACTACCAAGTTTCACCGGAACCTACAACGACACTCTACCTGAGGAGGAGCGTTGGTTGATTCAAGCTCAGGTTCCAGGAAGAACGTTCGCACCTGTCACCTCACTCATAGCATTTTCCTTTAATGCGCCTACATGGAGCCTAGGAAGGAGCATGGCAGCCCACATTGCTATGGGAAGGATTGGTGAAGTCTACAAGCAGGAGCTAAAGGACACTATTTACCAGATTTGTGGACGCTGAGATGAGAATTGGTATATGATTAGCACCCGGAAGGGTAGGTCCATTGCAGCATTCATCCAGGAGTTAAACCATCACATTCGTCGGCAGGAGCACCAGATGTGTGCTGGGATGATAGATTTGAAGAAAGCCCTAAATAGGTATTTGGAGCTAGAAGAGGAACTCAAGTCTACACGCGACGGATATGAGGAGGAGATGAAAATACTTATGGAGAAGAATGATGACTTGACCCGGAAGTTAGGGATACTCATGGGGGAAGAAGACGAGGAAGAAGAACCCAAGGAGATTCCACCAGAAGACTATATCATCATAGATGACACAGATTGGGAAGCTGTGGATAGAAGGATGAAGATTATGAAGATGAAGCTGGAGCAGATATTATGGAATCCTCTGCCGATCAATATTTTTAGATGAACACCCTGTGACTAGTAGTTTACCTCCATATACTAGATTTAGAGCACTTTTGTAAACGATCGTTAGATTTGTAAGACCTTGTTTGAAATTGATTGGTGTGATATGATTGTTTGTTTGTCTCATGTGCATATGGGTAGTGATTTTCCCTTAGACCTCTTTTCTATTCTAATATCTTCCCTCTACACCCATCGGATGCCTCCAAGACGTGAATTCGAGTTTCCCCCTGAGCTCACCCAGTTGATCCAGCAGCAGAACACCCTGATGCAACTTCTTGTCCAGAACACTTAGAACAACCAGAACAACAACAACAACAACCCTCTACCACCACCACCCGTGGACAACCTGACACGTTTCTTAAGGTTGCAACCACCCGTGTTTGCTAGCAGCATCGAACCAATAGTGGCTGATGACTGGTGACGCAAGATTGGAAGGGATTTGACCACCGCCAATTGCTCGGATGCTGAGAAGGTGCGATTTGCCGCACACCAGTTGTCTGGACCAGCCACAGCATGGTGGGAGAATTACACAGCCACTTACCCCATAGCCAACGTGAATTGTGATCAGTTTCAGCAAGCTTTTCGTACCGCCCATGTCTCAACTGGAGCAATGAGTATGAAGAAGCAGGAGTTCCGCAATCTGCGCCAAGGAAATCGTACTGTGGCTCAGAAGGTGGATGAGTTTAGTACCCTATCTCGTTATGCCCCAGATGATGTGGCTATAGATGCCAAGAAGCAGGAGAGATTCATGGAAGGGCTGAATGATGAGATGAGTGTACAGTTGATGGTGGCAACTTTGAATAATTACCAGGAGTTGGTTGACCGCGCCCTAATGATTGAAAGGAAGCATCAACAGATTGAGAGTCGCAAGAGGAAGTATGGGCAAGGAAAGTATAATTCTGGAGCTCAGCAGTAGCCCCGTTTTACCCCTAAAGCGGTAGGACAGTTTCAGCATACCCATGGAGGAGGTAGCTCGCACAATCACAATGGCACCAAGAATGGCAATGGAAACGGGAATGGAGCCAATGGAAACCAGAACCGCCCTACACTGTCCACACCCACCAAGAGGGATTTTAGACATGTCACTTGTTACAAGTGCGGGAAGAATGGACATTATGCCAATGAATGCCCAGAAGTTAAAAATGGGAACGACAATGGAAGCGCCGGGAAGAAGCCCAACCCGTTCAACAAAGGACAAGTGAACCACGTGACTGTGGAGGAGGTAGAGGAGCAACCAGATGCGGTTATAGGTAAGTTCTTAGTTAAGTCTTTCACTGCACTCGTTCTTTTCGATACTGGTGCATCGCATTCATACATTTCAAGGGGATTCATGGATAAGTATAAGTTGCCGACCCAAGCCCTTAGATCGCCCATGTTAGTAACCTCACCAGGAGCGGAGTATATGGCTAAGTCATGGTGTGATCAATTGCCCCTAAGGATTGGTAATTATATTTTCCCTTCGGACCTAATAGTATTGGAATCTCAAGGACTGGATGTGATATTAGGCATGGATTGGTTATCTAAGTACGAAGGGAATATTGAATGTGCCAGCAAGACCATTTTGCTTACTACGCCGGAAGGAAGAAGGATCAAGTATGTATCCCGGCATGAGTCAAAGGGGAGTAGGTTAAATTCCTTGTCAGGAGTTGTTCAGGAGGAAGTGCCAGTAGTGAAGGATTATCCGGATGTGTTTCCAGAGGAACTGCCAGGAATGCCACCGGATGGAGATATAGAGTTTTTGATTGAACTTTTGCCAGGCACCGGGCCAATTTCTAAGAGACCATATAGGATGCCCGCAAAGGATTTGGAGGAGATAAAGAAACCGATTAAGGAGTTACTGGATAAAGGATTCATACGCCCAAGTTCTTCGCCTTGGGGTTCGCCAGTACTTCTAGTGGAGAAGAAGGATGGATCGTTAAGAATGGTTGTTGATTACCGAGGATTGAATGAAGTAACGATCAAGAACAAGTACCCATTGCCGATGATCAATGATATGTTCGATAGATTGCAAGGAGCTAAGGTCTTTTCCAAGATCGACCTGCGATCAGGGTACCATCAATTGAAGATCCGAGAGCAGGATATCCCTAAGATGGCCTTTACCACTAGGTATGGGTTGTACGAGTATAGCGTTATGTCGTTTGGTCTGACAAATGCACCGGCATACTTGATGAACCTGATGAACAAAGTGTTTATGGAGTATTTGGATAAGTTCGTCGTAGTGTTCATAGATGATATTTTGATCTTCTCGAAGGATGAAGAGGAGCATGCAGAGCATTTGCGTTTGGTATTGGAGAAGCTTAGAGAACATCAGTTATATGCCAAGTTTAGCAAATGTGAGTTTTGGTTGAAGGAAGTCGGATTCCTAGGACATGTCATATCCGGAGAAGGAATAGCAGTAGATCCCGCTAAGGAGGACACTGTGACAAATTGGGAAGCACCAATAACCGTTGGAGAGATCCGGAGTTTTCTTGGACTCGCAGGATACTACCGGAGATTCATCGAGAATTTCTCAAAGATTGCAAAGCCAATGACGGAGTTGTTAAAGAAGGACACCAAGTTCAGTTGGACAGAAGAATGTGAGGCTAGTTTTCAGGAATTGAAGAAAAGGTTGGTCTCATCCCCTGTGTTGATTCTGCCAGATCAACATAAGGATTATGAGGTGTACTGCGATGCTTCACGTCGAGGACTTGGAGCAGTTCTTATGCAGGAAGGATGAGTTGTTTCGTATGCTTCACGACAACTGAGACCTCATGAACTAAACTATGCCACCCACGATCTGGAGTTAGCAGCCGTAGTGCATGCATTGAAGACGTGGAGACATTTTCTTATTGGAAACCATTGTGAAGTATATACAGACCACAAGAGTTGGAAGTATATATTCACTCAGAAGGAGTTGAATCTTAGGCAAAGGAGATGGCTGGAACTCATTAAGGATTATGACATGAGATTGCATTATCATCCCGGAAAGGCTAACGTAGTAGCCGATGCGCTAAGTCGTAAGAGCCATGTCAATACCCTAATGATGGAAGAATTTCTAAAGGAGTTAGTCAAGGATTTACGAGAACTACGTTTGCAGATAGTTCCGAGAGGCTATGTAGCAACACTAGAAATCCAGTCTACCCTGATGGATAAAATCAGAGAAGCTCAGAAAGCTGACAAGGAGATTGCCTCTATAAAGGAGAGGATGAGCGAAGGAAAAGCTAAAGGTTTTCGTGAGGATGAACACGACACCTTATGGTTTGAAGACCGCGTTTATGTGCCTAATGACCCGGAGATCAGGAAGTTGATTTTACAGGAGGCCCATGATTCACCATACTCGATTCACCCAGGAAATACTAAGATGTATTTGGATTTGAAGGATAATTTCTGGTGGACCGGTATGAAGAAGGATATTGCGGAGTATGTAGCAGTTTGTGATGTATGTCAAAGAGTGAAGGCAAAACATCAGAAGCCAGCAGGATTGTTACAACCTATGCCAATACCCAAATGGAAGTGGGAGAAGCTTGGCATGGATTTTATCACCGGATTGCCCAGGACCAAAGCAGGGTATGATTCAATCTGGGTAGTAGTAGACCGATTGACGAAGGTAGCCCACTTTATCCCGGTGAAAACCACTTATACCAGTGCAAAGTTGGCAAAGATATACATGACCAGAATTGTATGTCTGCATGGAGTTCCGAGGAGCATCGTATCAGATAAAGGAACCCAGTTTACCTCAAAGTTCTGGAATCAGTTACATGAAACTTTGGGCACCAGACTAGAGTTTAGCACAGCTTTTCATCCGCAGACAGATGGACAGACGGAGAGAGTCAATCAGATTTTGGAGGATATGCTAAGAGCCTGTGCATTAGATTACGGATCTAGTTGGGATGACAACTTGCCCTACGCGGAGTTCTCATACAACAACAGTTACCAAGCCAGTTTGAAGATGGCCCCTTCCGAAGCATTATACGAAAGGAGATGTAGGACACCGTTGTCGTGGGATGAAGTTGGAGACCGACAGTTGTTTGGACCAGACTTAATCAAAGAGTCTGAGGAGAAGGTGAAGTTGATCTGAGATAGACTGAAAGTAGCTCAGTCCAGGCAGAAGATTTATGCAGACTCGAAGCGCAAGGAGATAATCTATGAGATCGGAGATAGGGCGTACTTGAGAGTATCACCTCTGCGAGGAGTTAAACGTTTCGGAGTTAAAGGGAAGTTAGCCCCGAGATTGTGGGACCTTACCGTGTTTTGGAACGCATGGGAGAGGTTGCCTATAAGTTGGAATTTCCCGAAGGATTGTCAGGAGTGCACGACGTGTTTCACGTATCGCAGCTTAAGAAGTGCCATGCGGAGATGGCCGATATACCGCTTAGAGACAAAGTACCCCTGGAAGCAATTCAGTTGGACAGTGATCTGACCTACGAGGAGAAGCCTGTTAAGATTCTCGAATTTTCGAGCAGAGTCACTCGCAGTAAGGTTATCAAGTTTTGCAAAGTTCAGTGGAGTCACCACACCGAGGAAGAAGCCACCTGCAAAGTTCAGTGGAGTCACCACACCGAGGAAGAACCCACACATGTTCTCTAGCCAAGTCGAATCTCGAGGGCGAGATTCATTCTAAGGGGGGTAGGTTTGTAACATCCCAAATTTTCAATTTGCAATGTTATACATAGATCATACTTGCATTGCATGCTTTTGCATTTTGTTCGTGGCGTTCCTAGAAATTCTAAGCAACTCAAGGACCTACGGAGAGAGTTGGGAATTTTACCATTTTCGTATTTGAGTTCGCTCGAATACCGGTACGTGGACAGTGTGATTCTAATTATTTTTCTCTCCTAAAAATATTTCTAAATACAAAATATGAGCGGAGATAATATGACTTCTCCAAAATTACAGAAATTTGGAGGAAAAATGTCAAAATCACTTTTGGTATTTTTCTGGATTTATTTGCGGATTTATTTGCATAGGAAAAATGCGCGTTTTTCAAAATTGCATTTAGGTCCGGGAAAAATGGTCACTTTGTCCTAAATATTATTAGAGGACGGTGAAAATTTATTTCGGGAATTTTGGAGTCCGTTTGGTATTTCTTTCGTTAGTTTTTCTGCGTCGGGACTCTACTAGAAATAAAAAGAAACCGACTTAGACTCGTATAGGAAAGGGACTCTGGGCTTTATAAGCGCCTCGCCCCGGCCCGTTTGGCCAAGTCGCCAGCCCAGCCGCCGCCGCAACCCTAGCCGCCAGCCGCCAACGCCGCTCGCGCCGCCGCCAGCCGCCGCCGCCGCCTGCTGCCGCCGCCGCCGCGCCGCACCCCGCGGCCCGTGCCGCTAGCCGCCGCCGCCGCATCCCGCCTCGCCGCCCCGCCAGCCCGCCGGATCGCCGCCGCCGGAATCCCTTCGGAGTTCGAGCCTGAGGTAGTTGCGTTTTTTTTTGTAAAACCGATCGGTTTTCGTAAAACCGTAGATCCATTTTTTTATTTGTTTAGATCGGTTCGGTTTTTCCGTCGGTTTAGTTATTTAGCGGACGTTCGTCCGTACGTTCATTTTAACGAACGGTTTTCGTTAGTTAGCCGCAGACAGCGAACGTTCGTTCGGTAGCCTGTTCGTCCGTTTTTTTTTCGGGGTATTTATCCGCGATTATTCCGATCGCGATTTCTGCCCTGATCTTGTTTTTCATTTTTCTTTTCGCTCGAGAGTCGGAATCAGGTGATTCAAAATCCCAGATCTTCGTCTCGATGCCCTCTTTACGTTTAGTCAACTGGAACAAAGTTTTGGCTACTGTAAAATTTGACTTTAGGCCAACTAGTAAACCGGAGCTCGTTTCTTTTGCAGTTTGAGTTTCGTTGCTTCTTTCGAGATGATTCTTTTTGCAAACCGGAGTTCTTAAGTTGAACTTTCTGGTTAGATCTCTCATTTGAGTTTTATACTTGCATTAGTTAAGTACTTATTGTGTGCTTGTTTGATTGCGATAGAGTACCCGGAGTGCGCCGCTTGCTACTTTGAGTCTCTAGGTTTTGCGGATCATCAGCAAGGCAAGTAACACTTTGATCATACCTTCCAATTACCTAGTTTTCATTGCATTAGTCCAGCCCTCACACATTGCATGAGTAGGATCAATTAACTTGTGGGACTGGGAAGTAGATTGAGGTAGTACCTATTACCTGCATTACATTCAAACCTTTGGGAGTTACTTCTACGTTTGCTGTTAGGACATGCTATGCTCGTAGACGTGGATTGGGTGAGTGAAATCCATGAGAGATGTGAGTTTGTTAATTAATGGTTCAAATTAAGGTGGAAACATTAATACACAGCTGGGTGGATTGAGGCATCTGGGTATTCCAGTGATTGCCTCTTTTTCTTTTGGACCGCCACCCAGGCTCAAAGGGATCATGAGATTATTCATACTAGAAACTTCCGTGTGCAGCCACAATGCTATTATGGGCTCTAGCATAGTATGAGTAAGTCGTGCAAACTCTTACAGTGGTGGACTAGCAGATGTAGGGGATGTAGGTTGGTACGGTCCGCCCGATCGTAAGGTGCTAGTGCTTCTAAAAGACTATGTCTCGGCCATCCATTTCTCAAACACCGTGCAGTGCGAGAAACCAAACGGAGGCGATCGAGTCTTGTGGGAAAAGTGCACAAACCTCTCCAGAGTGTACAAACTGATCATGATTAGCCGTGTCCCCGGTTATGGACGTCTTGAGTATCTAGTACTTGGATTTTCATGTGCATCTCATCATGTTACACTAATTTAACATTGTTGGGTTTAATGATTATTTTAATTGGGGTTGAGAGGATGTCTATCTTCTCAACGATGTTTCAACTACCATGATAGTTAATTAAAATCTATTCCTTTGAAGTAGGGAAAAATTGGCTTTACGCAAAAACTTAACCATAGAGCTTTCCACCAGCCAAATATTGCATATAGTATAACTTTACTTTCATTGCATTCTCTTGTGTTACCTTGCCAGCATATTCCATGTGCTGACCCGTTTTCGAGCTGCAACGTTTCATGTTGCAAACTTTTCAGATGACGAGTAAGATGCTCTTTTAGGTCGTGGTTCTATACTCAGTGATGTCGCTGGAGTTGTTGGACTCACTTATCTTCCAAGACTTCCGCTGTTATCGTGTTAGATGGCGTTCAGCCATATTATTTGTAATAAATTCATCGTTGAACTATCGATGTAATAAGTGTGTGATTGCTACTCTGTTATAAATCCTTCAAGTACTGTGCGTGTCAGCATTACTGATCCAGGGATGACACTGATGCACAGAGATCAGACTGTTTGAGGTCTGGTCGCTACAAGATGGTATCAGAGCACATGCTGACTGTAGGACACGACCACTAAGACAAGCCCTAGAGCACTATTCACTCTTCTCTTTTCTGACTCCTCATCTTTTCTACTCTTTAGGATGGTGGAAGCAAAGCACAAGTTCATGCAACCGGATGAAGAAACACCCTTTGGATGACACCTGAAAGAAGTCACCAGATATCTAAACATTGGACTACCAAGTTTCACCGGAACCTACAACGACACTCTACCTGAGGAGGAGCGTTGGTTGATTCAAGCTCAAGTTCCAGGAAGGACGTTCGCACCTGTCACCTCACTCATAGCATTTTCCTTTAATGCGCCTACATGGAGCCTAGGAAGGAGCATGGCAGCCCACATTGCTATGGGAAGGATTGGAGAAGTCTACAAGCAAGAGCTAAAGGACACTATTTACCAGATTTGTGGACGCCGAGATGAGAATTGGGATATGATTAGCACCCGGAAGGGTAGGTCCATTGCAGCATTCATCCTGGAGTTAAACCATCACATTCGTCGCCAGGAGCACCAGATGTGTGCTGGGATGATAGATTTGAAGAAAGCCCTAAATAGGTATTTGGAGCTAGAAGAGGAACTCAAGTCTACACGCGACGGATATGAGGAGGAGATGAAAATACTTGTGGAGAAGAATGATGACATGACCCGGAAGTTAGGGATACTCATGGGAGAAGAAGACGAGGAAGAAGAACCCAAGGAGACTCCACCGGAAGACTATATCATCATAGATGACACAGATTCGGAAGCTGAGGATAGCAAGGATGAAGATTATGAAGATGAAGCTGGAGCAGATATTATGGAATCCTCTACCGATCAATATTTTTAGATGACCACTCTGTGACTAGTAGTTTACCTCCATATACTAGATTTAGAGCACTTTTGTAAACGATCGTTAGGTTTGTAAGACCTTGTTTGAAATTGATTGGTGTGATATGATTGTCTGTTTGTCTCATGTGCATATGGGTAGTGATTTTCCCTTAGACCTCTTTTATATTCTAATCTCTTCCCTCTACACCCATCATCTGCCTCCAAGACGTGAATTCGAGTTTCCCCCTGAGCTCACCCAGTTGATCCAGCAGCAGAACACCCTGATGCAACTTCTTGTCCAGAACACTCAGAACAACCAGAACAACAACAACAACAACAACCCTCCACAACCACCACCCGTGGACAACCTGACACGTTTCTTAAGGTTGCAACCACCCGTATTTGCTAGCAGCATCGAACCAATAGTGGCTGACGACTGGCTACGCAAGATTGGAAGGGATTTGACTACCGCCAATTGCTCGGATGCTGAGAAGGTGCGATTTGCCGCACACCAATTGTCTGGACCAGCCGTAGCATGGTGGGAGAATTACACATCCACTTACCCCGTAGCCAACGTGACTTGGGATCAGTTTCAGCAAGCTTTTCGTACCGCCCATGTCTCAACTGGAGCAATGAGTATGAAGAAGCAAGAGTTTCGCAATCTGTGCCAAGGAAATCGTACTGTGGCTCAGTACGTGGATGAGTTTAGTACCCTATCTCGTTATGCCCCAGATGATGTGGCTATAGATGCCAAGAAGCAGGAGAGATTCATGGAAGGGCTAAATGATGAGATGAGTGTACAGTTGATGGTGGCAACTTTCAATAATTACCAGGAGTTGGTTGACCGTACCCTAATGATAGAAAGGAAAAATCAACAGATTGAGAGTCGCAAGAGGAAGTATGGGAAAGGAAAGTATAATTCTGGAGCTCAGCAGAAGCCCCGTTTTACCTCTAAAGCGGTAGGACAGTTTCAGCATACCCATGGAGGAGGTAGCTCGCACAATCACAATGGCACCAAGAATGGCAATGGAAATGGGAATGGAGCCAATGGAAACCAGAACCGCCCTACACCGTCCACACCCACCAAGAGGGATTTTAGCCATGTCACTTGTTACAAGTGCGGGAAGAATGGACATTATGCCAATGAATGCCCAGAAGTTAAAAATGGGAACGGCAATGGAAGCGCCGGGAAGAAGCCCAACCCTTTCAACAAAGGACAAGTGAACCACGTGACTGTGGAGGAGGTAGAGGAGCAACCAGATGCGGTTATAGGTAAGTTCTTAGTTAAGTCTTTCACTGCACTCGTTCTTTTCGATACTGGTGCATCGCATTCATACATTTCAAGGGGATTCATGGATAAGTATAAGTTGCCGACCCAAGCCCTTAGATCGCCCATGTTAGTAACCTCACCAGGAGCGGAGTATATGGCTAAGTCATGGTGTGATCAATTGCCCCTAAGGATTGGTAATTATATTTTCCCTTCGGACCTAATAGTATTGGAATCTCAAGGACTGGATGTTATATTAGGCATGGATTGGTTATCTAAGTATGAAGGGAATATTGAATGTGCCAGCAAGACCATTTTGCTTACTACACCGGAAGGAAGAAGGATCAAGTATGTATCTCGGCATGAGTCAAAGGGGAGTAGGTTAAATTCCTTGTCAGGAGTTGTTCAGGAGGAAGTGCCAGTAGTAAAGGATTATCCGGATGTGTTTCCAGAGGAATTGCCAGGAATGCCACCGGGTAGAGATATAGAGTTTTTGATTGAACTTTTGCCAGGCACCGGGCCAATTTCTAAGAGACCATATAGGATGCCCGCAAAGGATTTGGAGGAGATAAAGAAACAGATTAAGCAGTTACTAGATAAAGGATTCATATGCCCAAGTTCTTCGCCTTGGGGTTCGCCAGTACTTCTAGTGGAGAAGAAGGATGGATCATTAAGAATGGTTGTTGATTACCGAGGATTGAATGAAGTAACGATCAAGAACAAGTACCCATTGCCGATGATCAATGATATGTTCGATAGATTGCAAGGAGCTAAGGTCTTTTCCAAGATCGACCTGCGATCAGGGTACCATCAAGTGAAGATCTGAGAGCAGGATATCCCTAAGACGGCCTTTACCACTAGGTATGGGTTGTACGAGTATACCATTATGTCGTTTGGTCTGACAAACGCACCGGCATACTTTATGAACCTGATGAACAAAGTGTTTATGGAGTATTTGGATAAGTTCGTCGTAGTGTTAATAGATGATATTTTGATCTTCTCGAAGGATGAAGAGAAGCATTTGCGTTTCGTATTCGTCCGTACGTTCGTTTTAACAAATGGTTTTCGTTAGTTAGCCGCAGACAGCGAACGTTCGTTCGTTAGCCTGTTCGTCCGTTTTTCTTTTTCGGGGTATTTATCCGCGATTATTCCGATCGTGATTTCTGCCCTGATCTTGTTTTTCATTTTTCTTTTCGCTCGAGAGTCGGAATCAGGTGATTCAAAATCCCAGATCTTCATCTCGATGCCCTCTTTACGTTTAGTTAACTGGAACAAAGTTTTGGCTACTGTAAAATTTGACTTTAGGCCAACTAGTAAACCGGAGCTCGTTTCTTTTGCAGTTTGAGTTTCGTTGCTTCTTTCGAGTTGATTCTTTTTGCAAACCGGAGTTCTTAAGTTGAACTTTTTGGTTAGATCTCTCATTTGAGGTTTACCCGTGCATTAGTTAAGTACTTATTGTGTGCTTGTTTGATTGCGATAGAGTACCCGGAGTGCGCCGCTTGCTACTTTGAGTCTCTAGGTTTTGCGGATCATCGGCAAGGCAAGTAACACTTTGATCATACCTTCCAATTACCCAGTTTTCATTGCATTAGTCCAACCCTCACACATTGCATGAGTAGGATCAATTAACTTGTGGGACTGGGAAGTAGATTGAGGTAGTACCTATTACCTGCATTACATTCAAACCTTTGGGAGTTACTTCTACGTTTGCTGTTAGGACATGCTATGCTCGTAGACGTGGATTGGGTGAGTGAAATCCATGACAGATGTGAGTTTGTTAATTAATGGTTCAACTTAAGGTGGCAACATTAATACACATCTGGGTGGATTGAGGCATCTGGGTATTCCAGTGATTGCCTGTTTTTCTTTTGGACCGCCACCCAGGCTCAAAGGGACCATGAGATTATTCATACTAGAAACTTCCGTGTGCAACCACAATGCTATTATGGTCTCTAGCATAGTATGAGTAAGTCGTGCGAACTCTTATAGTGGTGGACTAGCAGATGTAGGGGATGTACGTTGGTATGGTCCGCCCGATCGTAAGGTGCTGGCGCTTCTGAAAGACTATGTCTCGGCCATCCGTTTCTCAAACACCGTGCAGTGCGAGAAACCAAACGGAGGCGATCGAGTCTTGTAGGAAAAGTGCACAAACCTCTGCAGAGTGTACAAACTGATCATGATTAGCCGTGTCCCCGGTTATGGACGTCTTGAGTATCTAGTACTTGGATTTTCATGTGCATCTCATCATGTTACTCTAATTTAATATTGTTGGGTTTAATGATTATTTTAATTGGGGTTGAGAGGATGTCTATCTTCTCAACAATGTTTCAACTACCATGATAGTTAATTAAAATCTATTCCTTTGAAGTAGGGAAAAATTGGCTTTACGCAAAAACTTAACCATAGAGCTTTCCACCAGCCAAATATTGCATATAGTATAGCTTTACTTTCATTGCATTCTCTTGTGTTACCTTGCCAGCATATTCCATGTGCTGACCCGTTTTCGGGCTGCAACGTTTCATGTTGCAGACTTTTCAGACGACGAGTAAGATGCCCTTTTAGGTCGTGGTTCTATACTCAGTGATGCCGCCGGAGTTGATGGACTCACTTATCTTCCAAGCCTTCCGCTGTTATTGTGTTAGATGGCCTTCAGCCATATTATTTGTAATAAATTCATCGTTGAACTATCGATGTAATAAGTGTGTAATTGCTACTCTGTTATAAATCCTTCAAGTACTGTGCGTGTCAGCATTACTGATCCAGGGATGACACTGATGCACAGAGATCAGACTGTTTGAGGTCTGGTCGCTACACAAAGTGGATAGGAAGTCCACTTCCGGAGGGTGCCAATTTCTTGGTTGCTCTTTGGTGAGTTGGTCTTCCAAAAAGCAAAGTTGTGTATCTCTCTCTTCCACCGAAGCCGACTATGTGGCGGCCGGTAGTTGTTGTGCTCAACTCCTATGAATGAGGCAAACTTTAAAGGATTATGGTGTCACTTGTCACAAAGTGCCTCTTTGGTGTGATAATGAAAGTGCCATCAAGATTTCTCTCAACCCGGTGCAACACTTCTAGACGAAGCATATTGAGATTAGGTATCACTTCATCCGGGAGCATATTCGGTGAGGAGAAATTGATCTTCATTATGTCAACACTCATGATAACCTTGCAGATATCTTCACGAAGCCTTTGGATGAAGCAAAATTTCGCGAGTTAAGGCATGAGCTAAATATCATAGATTTGAGCAATGTGGATTGAAACTATCACTACAAAAAAAAGACACATCCGTGACATTTTGGGCCGAACAATTTTTTTTTCTGTCATACTTATGACACTTCTATGAAAATAATTGTGACAAAACCCGGTATCATCATAGATGTGGTGGGGTCCTACTTCTATGACAAAATTGGGCTTTTCGTCCTGGGCGGGCCGGAGACGCAGCTGCATGACATTCTTTGGGCCGTCCATGACGGAAAAAACCGTGGTAGAAGCGAGGGCGAGGAAAATATCAGGGTGTTCCCGGTTATGGTCGGTTGTCGGGGACGAGCGATGCGTGTTTCTCTCGTACACGCACGCGTGTGGGTGCGAGGCGCTGGACCTGAGCGAGGCGTTGGGCTCTAACTGAACCCGAGCGATTGCACTGCAGTCTACGCATTACTGAAAATGAGCGATCGGTCGACGGCTGTTAACTGAACCCGATCGAGCGATTCCTTCGCTACTACTGCTAACTGAAGGACCCCGTGGTGTTGCCTCTGGATGAACAGGACCCTGATCGATCGAGCCGGTTGGGGCTGGATGAACAGGACCCCGTGGAGGACTGGATGAACAGGACAACCCCATGGAGGGCTGGATGAACAGTAGAAGGTGGAGGGCTGGATGAACAGTAGCCCGTGGAGGGGTGGTTGAACAGGAGCCCGTGGAGAGGGCTGGTTGAACAGTAGCCGATGGAGTAGCACACGGTGGAGGCTGGATGAACAGGAGCCCGTGGATGAACAGTCGCAGGTGGAGGCTGGAGGAGGTCAACGGTGGATGAACAGTATCCCGTGGAGGCTGGAGGGGTCAACGGTGGGGATGAATAGTATCCCGTGGAGTCCCGTTTTGTGGTACGCCACACCCCTCCCGATGAACAGGACCCCCATTTCGACCGTAGCCCTCCAACACAAGTTCGTTTCCTCCATTTTGCGGTATGCCACACCCCTCCCGATCAATAGGACCCCCGTTTCGACCGTAAGAGGTCCGTTTTCCTCCGTTTTGGAGTACACCAGACCCCTCCCGATGAACAAGATCCCATTTCGACTGTGGCTGGTCGAACACAAGGCCGTTTTCTCCGTTCTGCGGTACGCCAGGCCTCGTTTCCATCGGCTGTTCTGTCCAAGCCCTCCTGATGAACACGATGACACATTTCGTTCCGACCTAGCCAGTTGGCTCCCCATGAACACGACGACGACGTTATTTCTCCATTCCGACCCAGCCATGTACATGAGCCCTAGCCGTACATATGCGCGAGTAGGCGTTCGAGACCCTGCCCGTATGTACGCACGTGGCCATATTTTCTTTCTTGCACACTGGCCGATGTACGTACGTGTACATGCTACGTGCGCGCCTCTACTACGACACGTGCGCGGCTCAACATCGACCAGTATGTACGTACACGTTCGCGACCAAAATGACAACTCTACGTACGCTTCGACCAGGTGGGTCCCGACTGTCACGCACTTCCTTGCGTGCGAAGATGTAGCTGGTGGGTCCTAGCAGTCAGGGGGGTGAATCGGTTTTTTTTGCCCGGACGCACTTCCTTGCATGTGAAGATGTAGCTGGTGGGTCCCAGCAGTCAGGGGGAAATGTTTTTTTCGCGAAATACGGTGGCCCGTCCGATGGGTCGCAGCTGTCAGCTGGAGGAATAATTATTTTGCGTGTAATAAGGAGGAACTTCCTTGCTGCAGCATGGACCCAGCTGTCAGCCTCTCCACGTACAGTCCACGTCCGATGGAGGCCGTTCCTTGACCACATTGACCACGCCGCGCCGAGAGCACCAGGGCGGTGGACGACGGCGAGGCCTAGGAAGGGGACGACGCGGAGCCGGGGAAGACGCGGTAGTGGATGCCCACGCGTAGAGGAGTACGAGGGTTCACTGGTTCGCTGCAGTGTGAGGCTGCCGTTGCCGCAGAATAACAAGGGGTGTGGGTGAGTAGAGGGATGGTCTAGCTAGCTGTGGGAATAGTAGGGGCGGTGAGGCCTCCGCGGCGGCACAGCCAGCCACGGGAGGCAGGAGCATGTGGCACGACCGGCGCTGCTTTGGGCGGCTGGAGCAACAAGACCTGAGGTTGAAGAAGCACTACGGCCGTTGGATGGACATCGTACGGTCACTGGAGCTAGAATCGTTCATATTGACTAAGTTGACAAAGCACTCCGTCCCTGTCAACTTAGTAGGCCCACAAGTCAGCCTCCCACCAAGGTGGGTCCCAACCAGCAGGGGGAGTATTCAATTTTTTGTGCGTAATAAGGAGGCACTTCCGGTGGGTCCGAGCTGACAGTTGGGGGAACATTTTTTTCGCGCAATACGGTGGCCCGTCTGGTGGGTCCCAGCAGTCAGGGGGCAACGTTTTTTTTCATGAAATACGGTGGCCTGTCCGGTGGGTCCGTGCTGTCAGGTGGAGGAATCAATATTTTCCGTGTAATAAGGAGGCACTTCCTTGCTGCCGTCGTGGACCCAGCTGTCATCATCTCCACGTACAGTCCACGTCCGATGGAAGCCGTTCCTTGACCACGTCGACCATGCCGCACCGAGAGCACCAGGGCAGTGGATGATGGCGAGGCCTAGGAAGGGGACGACGCGGAGCCGGGGAAGACGCGGCAGTGAAAGCCCGCGCGGAGAGCAGTACGAGGGTTCACTGGTTCGACTGCGGTGTGAGGCTGCCGTCACTGCAGGGCCTGGCCAGTGGTGGGAATAGTAGGGGCGGTGAAGCCTCTGCGGTAGCACAGCCGGCCATGGGAGGCAGGAGCATGCATCACGACTGGCGCTGCTTTGGGCGACTGGAGCAAGAAGACCAGAGGTTGAAGAAGCACTACAGCCGTTGGATGGGTATCGTACGGTCACTGGAGCTAGAATCGTTCATGTTGACTAAGTTGACAAAGCACTCCATCCCCGTCAACTTAGTAGGCCCACAAGTCAGCCTCCCACCAAGGTAGGTCCCAACTAGTAGGGGGAGTACTCATTTTTTTTTGTGTAATAAGGAGGCACTTCCTTGCGTGCGAAGATATAGCTGGTAGGTCCGACTTGTCAGCGGTGGGAATGATTTTTTCGCGAAATACAGAGGCCCTTCTGGTGGGTCCCAGCTGTCAGGTGGAGGAATCATTATTTTGCGCGTAATAAGGAGGCATTTCCTTGCGTGCGGTCGTGGACCCAGCTGTCAGCCTCTCCATGCACAGTCTACTTCCGATGGTGTCATTCGTTGACCATGTTGACCACTCCGCGCCGAGCGCATCCAAGGTGGTGGACGACGGCGAGGCCCCGGACAGCAACGAGCCGGAGATGGGAAGACGCAGGAGTAGAGTCGCAGACGGAGAGGTGTATGAGGGTTAACTGGTTCTGGTTCGGTGTGTGATACTTCTCCAACATCTATAATTTTTTATTGTTCCATTCTATTATATATTCGGTTTTGGATGTTTAATGGGCTTTATTATACACTTTTATATTATTTTTGCGACTAACCTACTACCCCAAGGCCCAGTGCAAATTGTTGTTTTTTGCCTATTTCAGGGTTTCGCAGAAAAGGAATATCAAACGGAGTCCAAACGGAATGAAACCTTCGGGAGAGTTATTTTTGGAACCATATCTTCACAGAAGACTTGGAGTACAGACGAGGGAACGAAGGAGGTGGGCACGAGGGTCCAGGGCACGCCCCTCCCCCTGGGCGCGCCCCCCACCCTCGTGGGCCCCCTCTGGCTCCCCCCGATGCCCTCCTTCCTCCTATAATCCACCGCCGCAACCTTCTGTTCCCGTGAGATCCCATCTTGGGGCCTGTTCCGGAGTTGCGCCGGATGGGGGATCCATCACGGAGTGCTTCTACATCAACACCATAGCCTCACCAATGAGTTGTGAGTAGTTTACCACAGACCTTCGGGTCCATAGTTATTAGCTAGATGGCTTCTTCTCTCTTTTTGGATCTCAATACAAAGTTCTCCTCGATCTTCGAGGAGATCTATTCGATGTAATCTTTTTGCGGTGTGTTGTCGAGATCCGATGAATTGTGGGTTTATGATCAAGATTATCTTTGAACAATATTTGATTCTTTTCTGAAATCTTTTATGTATGATTATAATATCCTTGCAAGTCTCTTCAAATTATTGGTTTGGTTTGGCCTACTAGATCTATAGTTCTTGCAATGAGAGAAGTGCTTGGCTTTGGGTTCAATCTTGCGGTGTCCTTTCCCAGTGACAGCAGCGGCAGCAAGGCACGTATTGTATTGTTGCCATCCAAGATAAAAATATGGGCTTTATATCATATTGCTTGAGTTTATCCCTCTACATCGTGTCATCTTGCTTAAAGCATTACTCTGTTCTTATGAACTTAATACTCTAGATGCATGCTGGATAGCGGTCGATGTGTTGAGTAATAGTAGTAGATGCAGAATCATTTCGGTCTACTTGTCACGGACGTGATGCCTATATATAATGATCATGCCTAGATATTCTCATAACTATGCGCTTTTCTATCAATTGCTCGACCGTAATTTGTTCACCCAGCGTAGAATTCTGCTATCATGAGAGAAGCCACTAGTGAAACCAATGGCCCCGGGGTCTATTCTCAACATATTAATCTTCCATCTACTTTACTTTGCTTTGTTTTCTTTGTGTTGTTAAATCAAAAATACCAAAAATATTATACTATTCTATCTATTAGATCTCACTTTCGTAAGTGACCGTAAAGGGATTGACAACCCCTTATCATGTTGGCTGCGAAGTTCTTATTTGTTTGTGCAGGTGCGAGGGACTCGTGCATGGTCTCCTATTGTATTGATACCTTGGTTCTCAAAAACTGAGGGAAATACTTACGCTACTGTGCTGCATCACCCTTTCCTCTTCGAGGGAATACAACGCAAGCTCGAGAAGTAGCAAGTAGAATTTCTGGCGCCGTTGCCGGGGAGGCTTACGCAAAAGTCATATACCATGTACCTATCACAAACCCTTATCCATCGCATTACATTATTTGCCTCTCGTTTTCCTCTCCCCCACTTCACCCTTGCCGTTTTATTCGCCCTTCTTTCTCCGTCTGTTTATCGTTCATTTGCCTCTTGTTTGATGTGTTGCGATGTGCCTTCTATTTGCTTGCATCTTCGCATGCTAAAAATCTATCTATGGATCCACATCCACTTGCTAATCTCTTTAAGAGATCCAACTATGATGAACCAATTTCTAGTGAGTTTAGTGCACTAGATTATCTTTATGAGGTTTTGCTTGAAATTCGTGAATCTGGAAATTGTGACGAAGTATTGAAAGAAAATTATAAATTGATTCACGATAGCTCCTTGAGTAAAAAGCATGATTGCAATGATGTAATTATAAATTCTATTAATGTCAATTGTGCTAATGATATGCAAAACCCTAAGCTTGGGGATGCTTATTTTGCTATGCCCACTACATGTTGCAATGATCATGATTTGGGTGATTTTTCTTATGATCTTGAACATTTATTTAAGCCCCATGATATATATGAGATTCATAATAATGTTTGCAATAATATTGAAAGTAGGTTTGGAAGAGTGTCAACTTTAGATCCCACATATTTTGAGAATGTTCAATCTTATGATTTTTTTTGTAAAAGCGGGTTTGGAGAGGTCATGACTTTAGTTAATGTTGCTCCCACTATTTTGGAAGAGTGTCAACTTCGTACGCATGTGGATCGTGTTGAGAATATGTTATGTGATAGCTATACTATTGAATTTGCTTATGATCCTACATGCAATTATTATGAATGAGGAAAATATGGTTGTAGAAACTTTCATGTTACTAAATTAGCTCTCCTTATGTTGAGATTGCTATTGTTGCTTTCTTCTTCCTTGCATATGCTAGATCTTGTTTATCTTGCTGATTTGTTTGCCTATAAAATGCCTATGCATAGGGAGTATGTTAGACTTAGAGGTGATTTTCACATGCTATATGATGCTCTATATGTGCTTCAATTCTTATCTTTCACGTGAGCATCATTGAATTCTCAAGCCTACCTTAATGGCTATAAAGAAAGAGCTTGTTGGGAGGCAACCCAATTTTATTTTATTTGTTTTTGCTTCTGTTTAGGAATAAATATTGCATCTAGCTTCTATTTAGACGTGGTTTTGTGTTTTAATTAGTGTTTGTGCCAAGTAGAACCTTTGGGAAAATTGTTCTGAAGTTTATATGATCATGCTGTAAAAAACAGAAACTTTAGCGCTCACGAGTTTGGCTTTGATTTTTTACTGGAGAGTGCTATTTAGTTGATTCTTTTTGCAGATGATTAATAGACAAATTCCTCACGTTTACCAATTTATTTCAATTTTTTTTGTAGTTACAAAAGTATTCGAAAGTTACAGATTACTATAGACTGTTCTGTTTTTGACAGATTCTGTTTTCGTGTGTTGTTTGCTTATTTTGATGAATCTATGAGTAGTATTGGAGGGTATGAATCATAGAGAAGTTGGAATACAGTATGTTTAACACCAATATAAACAAAGAATGAGTTCATTACAGTACCTTTGAGTGGTGGTTTGTTTTCTTATACTAACGGAGCTCACGAGATTTTTGGCTAAGTTTTGTGTTGTGAAGTTTTCAAGTTTTGAGTATGGCTTTGATGGACTATGGAACAAAGAGTGGCAAGAGCCTAAGCTTGGGGATGCCCTAGGAAACCCAAGGTAAAATTCAAGGACAACCAAAATCCTAAGCTTGGGGATGCCCCGGGAAGGCATCCCCTCTTTCGTCTTCATCTATCGGTAACTATACTCGGGCCTATATTTTTATTCACCACATGATCTGTGTTTTGCTTGGAGCGTCATGTATGATTTGAGTCTTTGCTTTTTAGTTTGCCACAATCATCCTTGCTGGACACACCTTTTGAGAGAGATAAATATGCTTTAGAATTTATTAGAATACTCTATGTTCTTCACTTATATCTTTTGAGCTATATAGTTTTGCTCTAGTGCTTCACTTATATCTTTTAGAGCACGGCGGTGGTTTTATTTTGTAGAAATTGTTGATCTCTCATGCTTCACTTATATCCTTTTGAGAGTCTTTTAGAACAACATGGTAATGTGCTTTGGTTATATAACTAGTCCTAATATGATAGACATCCAAGATGAGTATAGAAAAAAATTCATATAAGAGCATCTCCAGCCGCGCCCCCAGGAAGGCCTCCCCAGGCGATTTTTTCGCGCCGGCGCGGAAATAACGGCCCAGTCGCGCCCCCAGGAGACAGATTTTCGCCGGCCTGGGCCGAAAATATGGCCGGCGGACCCAGGCCGAACCCGGCGCGCTGGGGGGCGCCCGGGGGCGCCGGGGCAAGCTGTTTTGGCGTGAAAAAGCCGCGTGCCAGCCGCGTCAGCGACACGGAGGCTCGTCTTCCCCCAACAGCCTCGGTTCCCGCAGGTAATCAATGACAAGGCTGCCGCCGGTCAGCTAGGCCATTGATTTCTCATGGACAGCGCGTCACGGGACGGCGCGCCGACGCCTCCCCTCCCCCGCACACATACACACGGGGCGCGACGCGGCTATATAGCCGGTGGCCTCACTCGCATGTGCCCACACCAGCCTCGCCCCTCGCCACCGAACCCCTTCCTCTCCGTCTACCTCTCCCGAGCGCTGCAGCCTAGCCCCTCGCTCTCCCTCTCTACCTCTCCCGAGCCCGTCGCCATGGTAGAGCGTTTCCCCGGAGACGAGGCGGCGGCCAACGACTTCGGCTGTCGTTCGCTCCGCGAACAGGAGTCCTGGCTCCTGTTCCAGGCGAACATCCCGGCGCCGCCGGACATGCGCGCCGGGCCGATGGGGTGGAGACTCAGCGATGGGGGAGTGCCCATTCCCCCGTTGCCCGACGCCGTGGCGAAGCCCAAATACTTCGCCGAGGAGGTCGATGTCGTGCGCGCCTCCCTCACCGACGCCGAACTCTCCCTTCCCCAGTACGCCGCCGACAACCACGCGGCTTGGGCGGCGTACTTCGAGCGCCGCCAGCAGCAGCGCTTGGCGTCCACCAACGGCGCGCTGGTGGTCGGCGGCGTGAAGAACAGCGAGGGGCGCCACCTGTGGTGGGGCGTCCCCAGCCGCACACTCGAGGGCGTGCTGACGTACATCGACGACGACAATGAACCTCCGTTGGCGTACCCGGCGAGGGTGGCCGCCCCGGCGTAGCATCCACGCGCCGGGCCATGGGCACCAAGGAGGTTCGGGTCCTCCTCTTCTTCCTCCTCACGATCTTCATCGTACTCCTCCGGTACTCCGGCCCTGCTCAGCGTCAAGGCCGAGCCCGCGGCGGAGACGCCGCTCGGCCAGCGCACTCGCAGCGCCGGCATCGTCATCAATGAGGGCGGCCGGCGCGCCTCCTCGTTGGCTCCTCCTCTGCCCTTCGTCAAGCCAAAGACGGATCCGGGGCTCGCGCCGGTGAAGACGGAGCCGGGGCTCGCGCCGGTGAAGAAGGAGCTGGCCGCGCCGGTGAAGACGACGGAGCTCGACGACGATGACGCGGCCCTGGAATGGGTGCGCAGGGACTCCATAGCGATGGAAAAGGAGTGGCTGGAGAAGGAGAAGGAGCGCCAGTGTGCCGCCCTGCGCCGCTTCGCGGAGCACCGACGCGGCCGCGACGAAGGCGGAGTCGTCGTCATCTACGACAGTGACGACGACGACGACGAGGACGCGCCGCCACCAGTCCACCATGGCAACGCCGGGCAGGGGTCTAGCAGGGGCGCCCGCATCAAGGAGGAGAAGGCTGACGACGACGATGGCGGCGCCGGCGGCGACTTCAGCTAGTTTTTTTTAGATTAGTTTAATGAAAATCCGCGAACTTTGCCGAACTGTGCCAAAATTTATCGTGTTTGGCCAAAATTTATCGTGTTTTTAGCCGAACTTCGCCGAACTGTGCTATACCTTTTTCATTTTAAACGCGCATGGGGGCGGCCCTAGGGCCGGCGGCTGGGGACCAACTCGCCCCCAGGCCCAATTTTTGCGCCGGCTCACCCCCAGGCGGCGATTTTAGGCGCCCCCTGGGGGGCCAACGGCTGGAGATGCTCTAAAGTGCATTGAATATGATGAGAAGTTTGATACTTGGTGATTATTTTCAGATATGAGGATGGTGATACTAGAGTCATGCTAGTGGAGTAATTATGAATTTGAGAAATACTTGTGTTAAAGTTAGTGATTCCCGTAGCATGCACATATGGTAAACCACTATGTGACGAAGTTAGAGCATCAGGTATTTATTGAGTATCATCCTTTGTGTGGAGGTCGGGATCACGCGATGGTTAACTCCTACCAACCCTTCCCCTAGGAGCTTGCGTTGAATACTTTGTTTTGATGACTCGTAGATTTTTGCAATAAGTGTATGAGTTCTTTATGACTAATGTTGAGTCCATGGATTATACGCACTCTCAACCTTCCACCATTGCTAGCCTCTCTTGTGCCGCGTAATTTTCGCCGTTACCATACACCCACCATATACCTTCCTAAAAAACAGCCACCATACCTACCTATCATGGCATTTCCATAGCCATTTCGAGATATATTTCCATGCAACTTTCCACCATTCCGTTCATATGACATGCTTCATCATCATTCACATAGAGTCATATTTTGTTCTAGCTTTGAGTTGTAATTCAATAAAAGTGTGATGATCTTCATTATTAGAGCATTGTCCCATGTGAGGAAAGGCCAAATAAAAAAAGAGATGGCCCAAAAAAATATAGATAGGGGCTAAATAAAAAAGGGAGAAAGCCCCTCCAAAAAAAAGGAGAAAGCCCCTCCAAAAAATGAGAGAAAAGAGAGAAGGGACAATGCTACTATCCTTTTCCACACTTGTGCTTCAAAGTAGCACCATGATCTTCATGATAAAGAGTCTCTTGTTTGGTCACTTTCATATACTGGTGAGAATTTTCATTATAGAACTTGGCGTGTATATTCCAACGATGGGCTTCCTCAAATGCCCTAGGTCTTCATGAGCAAGCAAGTTGGATGCACACCCACCTAGTTTCTTTTGATGAGCTTTCATACACTTATAGCTCTAGTGCATCCGTTGCATGGCAATCCCTACTCACTCACATTGATATCTATTGATGGGCATCTCCATAACCCATTGATAGGCCTAGTTGATGTGAGACTATCTTCCCTTTTTGTCTTCTCCACAACCACCACTCTATTCCACCTATAGTGCTATATCCATGGCTCAGGCTCATGTATTACGTGAAAGTTGAAAGGTTTGAAAAAAATTGAGTATGAAAACAATTGCTTGGCTGAAACCGGGGTTGTGCATGATATGAATATTTTGTGTGATGAAGAGGGGGCATAGCCATAATATATGATTTTGTAGGGATAACTTTCTTTGGCCATGTTATTTTGAGAATACATGATTGCTTTGTTAAGTATGCTTGAAGTATTATTATTCTCATGTCAATATAGACTTTTGTCTTGAATCTTTCGGATCTGAACATTCGTGCCACAATAAAGAAATTACATTGAGAATTATGTTGGTTAGTATTCCACATCGAAAATTTTGTTTTTATCATTTACCTACTCGGGGACGAGCAGGAATTAAGCTTGGGGATGCTTCATACGTCTCCAACGTATCTATAATTTTTTATTGTTCCATGCTATTATATATTCTGTTTTGGATGTTTAATGGGCATTATTATACACTTTTATATTATTTTTGGGACTAACCCTACTAACCCAAGACCCAGTGCAAATTGTTGTTTTTTGCCTATTTCAGGCTTTCGCAGGAAAGGAATATCAAACGGAGTCCAAACAGAATGAAACCTTCGGGAGAGTTATTTTTGGAACCGTATCTTGACAGAAGACTTGGAGTACACGTGAGGGAACGAAGGAGGTGGCCACGAGGGTCCAGGGCATGCCCCCTCCCCCTGGGCGCGCCCCCACCCTCGTGGGCCCCCTCTGGCTGCCCCGATATCCTCCTTCCTCCTATATATATCCAAGTACCCTGAAAACATCGAGGCAACAGAGAAAACCCTAATTCCACCGCCGCAACCTTCTGTTCCCGTGAGATCCTATCTTGGGGCCTGTTCCGGAGCTCCGCCGGTGGAGCGATCCATCACGGAGTGCTTCTACATCAACACCATAGCCTCACCAACGAGTTGTGAGTAGTTTACCACAGACCTTCAGGTCCATAGTTATTAGCTAGATGGTTTCTTCTCTCTTTTTGCATCTCAATACAAAGTTCTCCTCGATCTTCGAGGAGATATATTCAATGTAATCTTTTTGCGGTGTGTTTGTCGAGATCCGATGTATTGTGGGTTTATGATCCAGATTATCTTTGAACAATATTTGATTCTTTTCTGAAATCTTTTATGTATGATTATATTATCCTTGCAAGTCTCTTTGAATTATTGGTTTGGTTTGGCCTACTAGATCTATAGTTCTTGCAATGGGAGAAGTGCTTGGCTTTGGGTTCAATCTTGCGGTGTCCTTTCCCAGTGACAGCAGGGGCAGCAAGGTGATACGTCTCCCACATATCTACTTTTACAAACCCGTTTGCCCTTGTTTTGGACTCTAACTTGCATGATTTGAATGGAACTAACCCGGACTGACGTTGTTTTCAGCAGAACTGCCATGGTGTTGTTTTTGTGCAGAAATAATAAGTTCTCAGAATCGCCTGAAAATCAACGGAGAATTATTTCAGAAAATATAAAAAATACCTGCAAGAAGATACTCACCGGGGGGCCCACGGCCTGTCCTCGAGGGTGGGGGCGCGCCCCCCTTCCCAAGGCACGCCCCTGCCTCGAGGGCCCCCCGATGCTCCACCGACGTATCCCCAGGTCCTATATATTCCATTTCAGGGAGGAAAAAATCAAGGAGAAAGAATTATCACATTTCACGAGACGGAGCCGCCGCCAAGACCTGATCTCTCTCGGGAGGACTAATCTGGAGTCCGTTCGGGGCTCCAGAGAGTGGAGATCGTCGCCATCGTCATCACCAACATTCCACCATCACCAATTCCATGATGCTCACCGCCGTGTGTGAGTAATTCCATCGTAGGCTTGCTGGACGGTGATGGGTTGGATGGGATCTATCATGTAATCGAGTTAGTTTTGTTAGGGTTTGATCCCTAGTATCCACTATGTTTCGAGATTGATGTTGCGATGACTTTGCTATGCTTAATGCTTGTCACTAGGGCCCGAGTGCCATGATTTTAGATCTGAACCTATTATGTTTTCATGAATATATGTGTGTTCTTGATCCTATCTTGCAAGTCTATAGTCACCTACTATGTATTATGATCCAGCAACGCCGAAGTGACAATAATCGGGACCACTCCCGGTGATGACCATAGTTTGAGGATTTCATGTATTCACTATGTGCTAATGCTTTGGTCCGGTACTCTATTAAAAGGAGGCCTTAACATCCCTTAGTTTCCAATAGGACCCCGCTGCCACGGGAGGGTAGGACAAAAGATGGCATGCAAGTTCTTTTCCATAAGCACGTATGACTTTATTCGGAGTACATGCCTACATTACATTGATGAACTGGAGCTAGTTCTGTGTCACCCTAGGTTATAACTTCTACATGATGAATTGCATCCGACGTAATTTCCCATCACCGATCCAATGCCTATAAGCTTTACCTATATTGCTAGTTGCTATTTACTTTTCCGTCTCTATTGTCACAAAAACTACAAAAACAATATCTTTACTTTTATTGCTGCTACCGCCACTATCATATTACTTTGCTACTAAACTATCTTGCTGCAGATACTAAGTTTGAGGTGTGGTTGAATTGACAACTCAGCTGCTAATACTTAAGAGTATTCTTTGGCTCCCCTTGTGTCGAATCAACAAATTTGGTTTTAATACTTTACCCTCGAAAACGGTTGCGATCCCCTACACTTGTGGGTTATCAAGACTATTTTCTGGCGCCGTTGCCGGGGAGCATAGCTCTATTCTTTAAGTCACTTGGGATTTATATCTGCTTATCACTATGAAGAATTTGAATGACTCAAAAACCAAGATCTTACCCTCAACTACGAGGGGAGGTAAGGAACTGCCATCTAGCTCTGCACTTGATTCTCCTTCTGTTATGAGTAAACTTGCGACACCTACTCCTGTTATTGAATCTGATATGTCGTATGTTCTTGATGATGCTACTTCTGCTATGTATGATGAAACTACCTCTATGCCTGATACTGTGCCACTAGGTGAATTTCTAGAAGAACAAATTGCTAAGGTTAGGGAGAGTGCAAATACTGATGATATTTATGAAAGTGATGATGAAAGTACTCCCAATAGATATGAATTGCCTGGTGTGCCTGAGGGTTATGTTATGGATGAAGAAACTGCTAGAGACTTTCTTGCTTGCAATGATAGATATGATATTAAGACATTATTAGCTAAGCTGAAAGAAAAGTCCTTGAATGCTAGAATGAAACATGATCCTGCTTTTGCTACTTCACCTATCTGTGTCACTGATAAGGATTATGAATTCTCTGTTGATCTGAGTTGATTACTTTGGTTGAATCTGATCCTTTCCATGGCTATGAGTCTGAAACTATTGTGGCACATCTTACCAAGTTGAATGATATAGCCACCCTGTTTACCAATGATGAAAAGATTCGCTACTACTATATCCTTAAGCTGTTGCCGTTCTCGTTAAAGGGTGATGCAAAGACTTGGTTCAATTCTCTTGATCCTGGTTGTGTGCGTAGTCCCCAGGATATGATGTATTACTTTTCTGCTAAATATTTTCCCGCTCATAAGAAACAATCTCCCTTACGGGAAATATATAACTTTGCTCAAACTGAAGAAGAGAGTCTCCCACAAGCTTGGGGGCGGCTTCTCCAGTTACTTAATACTTTGCCTGATCATCCTCTTGAGATGCATGATATACTTGATGTCTTTTATAATGGACTAATAGATGCCTCCAGAGACCACCTGGATAGTTGTGCTGGTTGTGTTTTCAGGGAAAGAACAGTGGAACAAGCTGAATTACTATTGAATAATATGCTAGCCAATGAAAATAATTGGACACTTCCTGAACCAGCCCCTAAGCCAACTCCGAAGAAAAGAGGTGTTCTATTTCTAAAGATGTTAAGAAGTTACCGCCTATTGAAGAAATACATGGTCTTGATAACCCGACACAGTTAGTAAAGGTAAATTCTCTTTATAGATTTGATGAAAGTGATATTCCTCGTTATAAGTTTGCTAGCTAATGCTTAGATGAGTTTGACAATTTTATTGTGAAACAAGAAAACTTCAATGCTTATGTTGGTAGACAACTACAACACAATGCTTATATGATTGAACGCTTGAGTGATTATCTGTCTAATACTAAGGATGAACTGAAACTAATTAGTAAACATGCTTCCATGGTCACCACTCAAGTAGAACAAGTACTTAAGGCTCAGAATGATTTGCTCAATGAATTAAATAGTAAGAATAATGACTATACTGTTCGAGTTGCAACTAGAGGTGGTAAAATGACTCAGGAACCTCTGTATTCTGAAGGCCACCGTAAGAGAATTGAGCAAGATTCTCAGAGAGCTAATTTAGATGCACCTAGTTATTCTAAGAATAAGAAAAAGAAAAATGATGGGACTTTGCATGCTTCTATTGAACCTGTAGCTCACCCACCTGAAAATCCCAATGATATATCTGTTTCCGATGCTGAGACACAATCTGGTAATGAACATGAACCTAGTGTGTCGGTGTACTAAAGTAGGGGTACCCTTAGTATCCCGAACTTGTGCACGGGCAGTCGTAGCGTCCCGTGGCAGGGCTTGCCGGGTGATCGCCAAGGTCCTCCATGGTTCCTTTGGAGCCATTCAAGAACAAAGTATGTAAGCCAAAGAGACAAGGCCCCGGTAAGGGGAGCTTGCCGGGAAGACCACTCAAGACACAAGACCACTCAAGGCGCAAGACCCTGGCAAGAGGAGCTTGCCGGGAAGGCCAACCAAGGCACCTCAAGAAACTTGCCGCGACGCGCCACGCGTCCCGGCAAGGCCCGGTGAGCGACAAGCTCCCGGAAGCGACAAGATAGCGACCGCGGCAAGGCGCTTGCCGCGGCAAGCTTCCACTCGGTACCTACGCTCCAGCACATCCACCCACGTGTCACTCTGGGATCCTCCCAGGCGTACGTGGTGGAAGGTTGTGCAGTCAGGGGTACACGGTGGCAAACGGCGATGACAAGGATGCCATCGTGGCGAACGGTGGCGCCCCTGACGGCCACTTTTTGCACTGTTTGGGCGACGGCGATGGGCATTTAATGCCCTTGTCCCCTGCCGTCAGGGTTAGGTATGGAACACTGTACCACCTACCACTCTTTTTACACTTTTACCCTCATCTGCGTTGCCACCTGTCGGTGACCCCTTGAGCCTATAAAAGGAGGCCCATGCGCAACGTAGGGGGGGTTCCGATTCCGGTTAGACATTCGAACACTCTCACGCTCGGTCTCGAAGAGTACTGTAGCTTCCAGCGCTCCCGAGCCAAGAACTCAATACAAATCAAAGCAGGAGTAGGGTTTTACGCATCCGTGCGGCCCGAACTTGGGTAAACTGCTCGTGTGCCTCGCCTCGATCCACTCTTTGTGCAATCTCCGCCCCCGGCCGTACCAAAGAGGGGCTCCGTCCCCATAGGTGTTCGTGGGTGGATCAGTTTCCCCGAAATCTTTGGCGCGCCAGGTAGGGGTGCAGTGCGTCGAGGTTGTGTGAACCCGATCCGGCGTCCACACGAGCCAGATCTTCATCATCTTCATCAACATGCCATCGAAGAAGAAGGCTTCGGAGGCAGCAGGTCCGTCCGCATCGATCCCACCACCGCCGAAGCCAACGACTGGTGGGGTAGACACCGGCGGAAGAACGGACGTCGACGAGGGAACTCACGGTGCTGCCCGGTCCAAGGGCAAGGCTGGCGTAGTCGGCTCCCACGACGACCGGGCGCATTCCAAGACCTCGGCGTCCGTGCATGCACCGCGCCAATCTCAGGAGGCGCGGGACCGGCAACGTCATGGTACTCACGGTACCATACGCTTGCTGGGCCAAGCTCAAGCTGGTGGGTCCCGGAACGCTCAAGACCAGCATGCGCGCCAACATGCTGGCACGAGCAAGGGACGGTCGCCTGGACGGGATATCGCTCCTTCTAACATAGTTAGAAGTCCGAGAGTATCCCGCTCCTCGCACCGTTCGCCACCGCTGCCCACCACCCCAGCAGAAGCTCTGGCACGAGCTCAACTGCTTCTAGACTTCCCTCCAGCGGCAGACAAAGCCGACGACTGGAGGGCCACCATTCAGAGTCTCATCGCTTTCGCCAACGGCGACACCCCGCGGCAACCGAGCACATCGCAGCCGCGGCAAGTCAGCCAGGCGCGGGCCGATGGCGACAAGACCGGTGGGGGTGCAACCACCGTGCACTCTCCGCCCCGAAGGCCAAAATCGCCGACTCGCCGGATCAACATCGACGACGACTCCACTGCGTCATCAGATCCACGAGCTCGTCGCGATCAGCACCAAGTTCTCCACGAGCGACAACAAGAAGACGCTCGTACTCGCATCGAGCGCCGGAGAGAAGCGCGGCGCCAATCAGACCAGCGTGCTGGGACCACTGTCGACATGCATGCGCCAGGGGGACCAGGCGACTTGCCGTACGCGGTAGGTTGTCCTGCGTTTACTCGTGAGCTGCGGCAAGTCCAGTGGCCCAGCATGAAGAATTTCAAGCCAGACGTACCAAAGAAGTACGACGGCAAGACGCATCCGTCGGAGTTCCTCAGCATCTACACCATTGCGGTGCAAGCTGCCGGGGGACGAGACGACAAGATCCTTGCCAACTACTTTCCTCTGGTACTCAAACCCAACGTCAGGTCCTGGCTCATGCACTTGCCGGACAACTCCATTTCTTCTTGGGCAGATCTCTGCCATCAGTTTGTCGGCGCCTTTACGGGCGGCCACAAACCCCATGGCCAAGAGAGTGACCTTCACCTGCTCGCTCAGAAGGAAGGAGAACCCCTGCGCAAATACATCCAGAGATTCACCCGTGTTCAGCACAACATCCCAGACGTCCATCCTGCCGCGGTTATCAGCGCGTTTCATCAGAACGTGCGTAACCGCTGGATGAGGGAGGAGATGGCGATGTGCAAGATCCGAGACGTCAGTGAGCTTTATGCCCTGGCCGACAAGTGTGCACGCGCTGAGGAGGGGAGGAAACTCCCCGGAGAGGATACAGGCGCAGGGGGGTCTGACAGTGAGGATGCCGCCCCGGCAAAGAAAAACCGGCGGCGGAACAACAGGAAGAAGAAGAACAAAGAAGTGCTAGTCGTTGAGCAGTCCGGCAAGGAAGGTGGCGCTAAGAAAGCTCAAGTTGGTAGCTCCGGCAAGGAGACTGCCGCATGCACCAACTACGAAGCTGTGGCGGCCGCCGACAAGCAGGACGGTACCGACAAGCAGTTCTGCAAGATCCACCGCACCAAGGGCCACGACCTCCAGAATTGCATGAGGGTCGAGCAGCTCGTTGAGCAGCAGAAGGCTGAATACGAGCGGCGCGACAAGGAGAAGGCCCAAGGAGGTGGTGGAGGATCTGGCAAGAAGCGGCCCTTCAACGGCCGGGGAGGATGCCGCGGCAAGGCCAAGCAGCAGCAAGGTGACAGACCTCCCCGCGGCCGCGACAAGGATGAAGACGATGAAGACGACGAAGACATGGATGATGTTGAGAACAATGAGCAGGAGTTCCAGAAAGCCACAGAAGTTTTGTGCGTTGACGGCGGTGCTTCTCTGCATACTTCTCACCGCCAACTCAAACAGTGGGCGCGGGAAGTTAATGAGGCAGAACCACCTGTCGAATCGCGCAAGCTTCTGAAGTGGTCCAGCATGCCTATCATCTTTGATATTGAGGACCACCCTGATCGCACAACTGCGGTCGGGTGCTTGCCGATGTTGGTTTCACCAACTATCCGCAACCTCAAGGTCACTAAGATGTTAGTTGACGGCGGGGCCGGCTTGAACTTGATCTCCTCCACGGTACTCCATAAACTCCAGATCCCTGACAGCGAGCTCGAAGAGACCGGCACATTCCAAGGAATAAACCCGGGAAGGAGCAAGCCGAAGGGGAAGATCACGCTGCCAGTGACGATTGGTGGGGAGCTAAACTTCAGGACTGAGAAAGTCACTTTTGACGTTGCCGATTTTCCATTGCCTTACAATGGAATACTTGGCCGTCCAGCGCTCGCCAAGTTCATGGCAGCCTCCCAATATGCGTACAACATGTTGAAGATGCCCGGCCCGATAAGCGTCATCTCTGTCCCTGGCGACAAGAAAGATGCCCTTATCTGCGCCGACAAGATCTACCGGGAAGCAGCAGTCGCAACAGATCGCAAGACACTTGCCCCTGAAGCTCCCGGGGGAAAGGAGAAGACCAAGTCCGGCAAGAGCTCTAGGGCCCACTCCGGCAAGCGCACCTCTTCGGAGTGTTGCTCTACCGTCGAGAACGCGCCATCGAGCTCCACCGGCAAGTGTAAGAAGACGATGGCAGCTCCGCCAGAGACCAAGAAGGTGCCCGCCAAGGAAGACGGCACTGGTGGTACCTTCACCATCAGTGCCACGCTTGACCCTAAATAGGAAAGCGCGCTCGTTGCTTTCCTACGGGCGAACGTCGACGTGTTTGCATGGCAACCGTCCGACATCCCCGGTGTTCCCAGGAAAGTGATTGAGCACAAGCTTGCTGTGTGTCCCCACGCGCGGCCCATCAAGCAAAAAGTCAGGAAACAAGTGGTGGAGCGCCAAGAGTTCATAACAGAAGAAATCAAGAAGTTGGAAGCAGCAGGCCTTGTCAGAGGAGTGCTCCATCCTACGTGGTTGGCCAATCCAGTAGTCGTGCGTAAGGCAAACGGGAAATGGAGGCTTTGTATCGACTTCACCGATGTGAATAAAGCTTGTCCCAAGGACCCGTTTCCCTTGCCGCGCATTGACCAGATTGTTGACTCCACGGCAGGATGTGACCTGCTTTCATTTCTTGACGCATACTCAGGATACCATCAAATCTTCATGGCAGAAGAGGATGTAGAGAAGACTGCATTCATCACTCCATGTGGCACGTATTGTTTCATACGGATGCCTTTTGGTTTGAAGAATGCTGGTTCAACATTTGCAAGGGTGGTCCATACAGCTTTTGAGCCACAGATTCACAGAAATGTAGAAGCATACATGGATGACATAGTGGTCAAGAGCAAAGACAGGGCAACCCTGGTTCAAGATCTAGACGAAACTTTTTCAAATCTGTGCAAGATCCAGCTCAAGCTCAACCCCGAGAAGTGCGTATTTGGAGTCCCTTCCGGCAAGCTTCTCAGGTTCTTTGTGTCTCAGAGGGGAATTGAAGCCAATCCCGACAAGATCAAGGCCATCGAGCAGATCGAAGCACCGAAACGCGTCAAGGATGTACGAAGACTTGCCGGTTGCGTGGCTGCTCTCAGCAGGTTTATCTCTAAGTCAGCTGAGCGCGCCATGCCGTTTTTCAAAATTTTGAAAAAGGCAGGTCCAATGAAATGGACTCCGGAAGCAGAGGCCGCGCTGTAAGACTTGAAGAGGTACCTGTCCTCCACTCCAATACTTGTCGCACCTGACCACAAGAGAAGTTGCTGTTGTACCTAGCGGCAACCAATCAAGTGGTTAGTGCTGCGTTAGTAGCGGAGAGGGAGGCGGATGATGAGCCAGCAGCCGCGGCAAGCACGTCCAGCGGCATGCAGGGGGCTTCCCCGACGAGCTCTGGTCCCGACAAGGATGGGTCTGCGCAGGCGCAAGAGGAGATACGGAAGAAAATGGTGCAGCGCCCAGTTTACTTTCTCAGCTCAATTCTGCAGGGGGCTAGATCAAGGTACTCTGGTGTGCAGAAGTTGCTTTTCGGCCTTCTCATGGCCTCGAGAAAGCTGCGCCATTACTTCCAAGCACATGAGATAACAGTTGTCACTCGCTTTCTGCTGAAGAGGATACTGCAGAATCCAGAAGCAACAGGCAGGATTGTTGAGTGGGCACTGGAACTGTCAAGCTTTGGCCTCAAGTTTGAGAGTACTTCAACTATCCAGAGCAGAGCATTGGCAGAATTCATAGCAGAGTGGACACCAACACCAGATGAAGAGGTTCCTGAAACGACCATCCCCGTCAAGGAAGCAAGCAAAGAGTGGCTGATGTACTTTGATGGTGCCTTTTCGCTGCAAGGCGCCGGGGCTGGTGTGCTGCTTGTCGCACCCACCGGAGAGCACCTCAAGTATGTAGTCCAGATGCACTTTCCCAAGGAGCAAGCAACAAATAATACTGCAGAATATGAGGGTTTGCTTGCCGGTCTTAGGATCGCGACAGACCTTGGGATCAAGAAGCTGATTGTCAGGGGTGACTCGCAGCTTGTCGTCCACCAAGTGAACAAGAATTACCAGAGCCCGTTGATGGAAGCTTACGTTGACGAAGTGACAAAGATTGAAGAACACTTTGACGGCCTACAGATGGAGCATGTTCCAAGAGCTCAAAACGACTTCGCCGACGGCTTGTCAAAGTGTGCCGCACTTAAGTTACCTGTGGAACCAGGGGTCTTTGTGCTCAAACTAACTCAACCATCCGTAACACAATCAACCGGACAGAGCAAGAAGAGGAAGTTGGTTTCTGGTGACTATCTTCCGACAGAGCTTCCCGAAGCCGCCGCCAAGAAGGTCCCCAAGATCAACACCACGAATGCCGAGGAGCAGTCCGCTCCGGCAAGCCCTAGGGTTTGTTCCGTTGAAGCAAACACTCCCGACAAGTTTTGCTCCGGCAAGCTTGCCGGGGAACATCAAGCTCCGGCTGAGCCGCAAGGCCTTGCCGTAGAAGCGGATGTTCCCGCAACGGCAGATGTGCTTTTAGTCCTTGTTGTCGAGCCACAGGCTCCAGCATGGGCGCAGCAGATTGTCCGTTTCCTTCAGACAGGAGAACTTCCCGAAGAGCAAGAAGAAGCTGAAAGAGTAGCCCGGCAGTCAAGTATGTACCAGTTTGTCGACAACATACTGTACAGAAGAAGACTCAACGGTGTGAAATTGAAGTGTATTCCCCGGGAAGACGGACAAAAGCTGTTGGCAGAGATACATGGAGGCATATGTGGCCACCACATTGGCGCAAGAGCACTTGCCGGCAAAGCATTCCGGCAATGTTTCTTTTGGCCAGAAGCCCTCCAGGATGCAACTGCACAAGTAACCAAGTGTGAAGCGTGCTAGTTCCATTCCAAGCAGATACACCAGCCAACTCAAGCTCTCCAGACGACCCCTTTATCCTAGACATTTTCGGTATGGGGGCTCGACATCCTTGGCCCCTTTCCCCGCGCAGCCGGGGGCTTTGAGTACTTGTACGTTGCAATCGACAAGTTCACAAAGTGGCCGGAAGTGGAACCAGTGAGAAAGGTGACCGCACAGTCAGCAGTCAAGTTCTTCATGTCGATTGTTTGCCGCTTCGGAATCCCTAACAGGATCATCACCGACAACGGTATGCAATTCGCGAGCCGCACCTTCATGCTTTACATCCAAGATCTTGGCGCCAAGGTCTGCTTCGCTTCTGTTGCCCACCCTAGAAGCAACGGTCAAGCGGAGAGGGCGAATGCTGAAGTGTTGCGTGGTCTCAAGACCAGAACTTTCGACAAGCTGCACAAGTGCGGAATAAAATGGATCGAGGAGCTGCCAGTGGTTCTTTTGTCGATCAGGACGACGCCAAATAGAGCCACTGGACAGACACCTTTCGCTCTAGTCTATGGAGCAGAGGCAGTTCTCCCCACGGAACTCGTATATGGGCCACCTCGAGTGCTCGCTTATGATGAGCTCGAGCAAGAGCAACTGCGACAAGATGATGCGCTGCTCCTTGAGGAAGACCGTCTTCAGGCTGCTGTACGAGCTGCTCGCTACCAGCAAGCTTTGCGTCGCTACCATAGCCGCAAAGTTAACGCCAGAAGTCTCGAGGAAGGCGACCTTGTTCTTCGGCGCGTTCAGTCCGCCAAGAATTCCAACAAGTTGACGCCGAAGTGGGAAGGCCCTTATCGGGTGAAACGAGTCACTAGGCCTAGCGCTGTCCGCCTTGAGACCGAAGATGGCTTTCCGGTGAGCAACTCCTGGAACATTGAGCATCTTCGCAAGTTTTACCCATAAGGCGCGGTTGCCGTGACCCGCTCCGGCAACCACCTTTTGTACAAGTCTTGACGCTGTTGCATGTAATCCTTTGTACAAAGTCGGGCGCAGATCCCGTGCATCAGTAAAGCCCATGTGCTCCGCACATCTTGTCATTTCATGCTATTTGTTTCTTGCATATGTTATTTGACACTTTGTGCAGCACATACCACCGGTAAGCAATAACGAGCCAAAAGGCTCCATATCTGTATTTTCTCTTCTTTCTTTTTTCTCTCAAGGAAAAGAAGGTTCCCTCGCGCACAAGTTTGCCGGGGGGAGAAGGTAGCGGTATGGACCAAGCGCCGTCCAGGAAAGTTTTGCCTTACCGGGAAGCAAACAATACAAAAGCTAAGTTGCCAAAGTTTGAGCAATCAGATTTTTAAATTTTTAAGTTATCTTCCTTGAACGACCGTGCTTTGTATGGAAAACCTGTGCGCGGAGGAACCAACTCATAGGTAGTTGCGCCCTTGTTTTGTTTCGAGTTTTCTCAACGACTTAAGTGTGCTGCGACTAGTGTCGCGCCCTAACTTTGTTTTCGAGCCTGCTCAACAACTTAAGTGTGCTGCAGCTAGTTGCGACAAGGTTTCTTGTCGGTAGCAACACCGCCAGCAGGCTGCTGAAGTTCCGCACTCAGCGCTCGCAGCAAAGTGCCTGCACCGACAAGTTCCCTACAAGCGTAGGGCAGAAGCATACAAAGCAAGAGATCAAGTAAAGGGAATAACGTTGCAATTACTACCCAAAATAAAGTCATATTACAAGATAGCTTGTCGCAGCACTAACAGATTGCTTCCATAACATGACTAGCGGCAACAGGGAAAAGAAGAAGAAAATGGGCAAGACTAGTCCGCGCGGTCGCCCTCAACCCTCTTGATGCCGCTCACCTTGTCCACAATGGGTGCGACAAGGGCCTTGAGCGCCTCCTGATCAGCATCCGGCGGCAAGCTCCTAAGGACGTTGGTGAGGTTGAGGCCTGGATTGCGGAAGGCCACCTTCATCAGCACCTTCTGGAGGGCCCCCGCGCAAAGCTTGCGCGACTCGTCCGCCAGTTGCTTTGGGATCTTTTCCCGGAGCTGCTGGAGGGCCGTCGCCACGCCTCTGAAGAATAGGGTGAGCTTGGCGCTGGGGTGGAGGTTCTCGTCGGTGGAGTACCCGAGATACTCCGCCCCCAGCTGCGCCAACTCCATGTCGATCTCCGCGGCGGCGTTCACAAGACCTTCCGTCCAGTGCTCGACGGTCGCCCTGAAGTTGTTCTGGGTGATGGTGGCGCTCTCCAGCAATGCCTTCTCGGCCCTGATCTCCTCCTTCAGGGTCGCCTCCAGCTCCCGGGCGGCGTCCAGCGTCTGGGTTAGGGTGGCCAGCTTCAATTCCAGATCGGCGTTGGAGTCCTTGGCGGCAGTGAGCTCCTTGCCCTTCTCGGCGAGGCGAACCTGCAGCTCCGAGTGGCTGTGGGCGTCCTTCTCTCACTCAAGCTTGAGCGCAGCAACCTCCTCGCCGCTCGCGTTGAGGTCGGCCTCGAGCTGCGCCACTCTCGTCTCCAACTCCTTCTTGGCGGTCTCAGCGGCCGCGGCAGCGTCCTTTGCTTCCTGAAGAGCTCCGCCAAGTGACCGCTCGCGCGCGGCAAGGTCCTCCTCGTGGCTGTCGAGGTTGACTTTCCGCTGCGCCAGCTCGCCTTCCTGCGCAGATAGCTTCTCGCCGGCAAGCCTGTGCTGCTCTTCGACGTCGGCCTTCTCAAGGAAGAAAGTCCTCCGCTCCTCGGCAAGTTGTTCCCTTTCCTCTGCCAAGGACCGGAGAGCTGCTTGGTGAAGACCCTGGAGCTCCGCTACGCGTTTCTCCATATCGACTCCCGCCTTGGCGGCCCACGCTTCGCGAGACTCCAGCTTGGCCTACCGGGCACGGTAAAGCGACATCAGCTTGCGTAGCAGCCGCTCCTCCTCAGGCTCGCTGCTGCTGCTCGGCGCGTCGACAAGCTTCAGCCCGGCGGAGGCAAGCACCTCTCCGTCGAAGACCTCTCCCTCGACCGGCGCCCTGGACATGGACGCCCAGGGGAGCTTGATGAAGACGTCGTCGCCGGCCTTTAGGTAGGCGCCTGGCTCGGACTCGTCGGAGCTGGGGGCTGCGGCGGCGGCGGAGGGCTGGGCGGTCGGTGTAGTGCCTGGCGCTCCTGCGGCCTCAGGGCCGTCAGTGCGATCGCCAGCCCCTTCGCCGGCTGCTGCGGCGGTAGCCTTGGCGGCCTCTGCGCCGGCGGGATCGTCTGCACCGACTGTCTCTTCGATGACGGCGGCATCGTCAGCGACAACCTCCGTCTCCATCGGTTCAGCAACGGATGGATCTGACAGCCGGAAAAGGAAAATAAGTCAAGCAAATATCCAACAAAAAGAAGAATCGGAAGAAGAAAAGCCAAGGGAAGCTTGAAGCAAAGGGATTACCTGCGCGGGCCGGCTCCTCGGTGAGGTTCCTTGCCGGGGAGCTCTCCCTCGGCGGCGTGGTTGTAACTCCCGGCTGCGAAGGGCCGCTAGTGCTATCCCTCGCCGGAGTATTCGCCCTTGGCGGAGAATTCATCCTTGGCGGAGGACTCTCCCTTGCCGGAGAGCTTTCCCTTTTTGGTGTGGTCGAAGCGTGCGGCTCATCGGGGGCGGTCTCCTGGCGCTCCTGATGCTGCTGCTCTGCTCCTACACGAATCAACGAACAAGACGTCAGCAAAGGTAGAGCCCCCACGTGCACCTAACAGCGGAAAGAGAACCAAGAACTTACGCTGGGGGCTGCTCTGAAGAACAGTTGCCGGGTCCGGCAAGTTTGTCGCAGGCGCACCCCCTGCTGTCGCGGCAGGCTCGTCCTCGATGACAATCACCGGGGCCTTGGATCTCTTTGCCGCCCTGTGGGCCAGTGTTCTAAAAAAAAGGAACAGGTTCAGAGTGAGGCAAAAGAGACACAAGACTAAATAGCAAAAATTGAAGAAATACAAGAACAATAAGAACTTACTCTTCTTCTTCCTCGTCGGAGCTGAGTGCGGAGAAGTCAAAGTCTGGCTCGCGCGCACCGGTGCGAGGAGGCGGAGGAGTAGGCTCCCTTGGCCGCTTGGCGGGAGCAGGGGCACTGGTCTGAGACGACCCCGCTCCAGCTGCCGCCAAGGCGTGGGGAGCGGCAGGGGCAGTAGCAGTGGTCCGAGAAGACCCCGCTCCAGTTGCTGCAGAAGCACGAGGCGCTCCCGCGGCAACCGTGCTTGCCGCGGTGGCGCGTGTTGTGCGGCGCGGCGGCTGTTGGCCCGTCTGCCGCTCCGTCACGTCCCCGGCCTTGCGGAGACGCCTCCTCGGCGGAGCTGGAGGCTCTGCTGGTGGTGGCGAGCTGCTTGAGGACAAGAAAGAAGAGGAGCCGATCTCCAGTGAGCCGCTCGTGTCCCCAACGGGCCCGCTCGACTCGGCGCCCTGCTCGGCGGGCCCGCTCGACTCGACGCCCTGCTCGACGGGCTCGCTTGGCTCGGCGTCTTGCCCGACAGGCTTCCCCGCTTTGAGAAACGCTTCTCGCTCGGCATGGCTTGCCGCATCCGCTGCCTCCGCCTCCTCCACGGTGTATCCGAATTCGCCCGCGACCGCGGCTGCCGCCGCCTCTTCCAGCCTGGTGGCGATGTACGCCATCTCCTGGTCGGTGGTGTCGCGGGTGAGGCCCTTCTTCTCGTTGGAGCAGATCGGCGTTTCTTCTACATTGTCGAAGAACTACTGCACGGCTTCGTCTGTAGGCTCTTGCCAAGTGGGGTCAATCCCGTGAGAATCGCACAACGGCATCATTGCGCGGATGCGGCTGAGCGCAGAGTTGTTGCACAGCGTAACTATGCCCCTCGGCAACATGAACCATTCGGGATGGTCGGGGTCGTACTTGAACAGCTCCTGCAGCATCCTGTTGAGCTCCAGGACAGTGAAGTTATAATTGAGGCCCGGGCACAGCCTCATAATATCTGCCGCGTTCTCGAACTTCCAGGCAGGCCTCTTCCTCTCCTGCAGGGGGGCGATGCGGCGGCGGAGAAAGTCCGCACCAACTGCTCCTACAGTCAGCCCGGCAAGCCTGAGGCGAAGGATCCGGGCAGTGGCAATCTTCAGTCTGCTATCCTCCGGGGCCAAGTCGCTCCAGTCGTTGCCGCGTACTACTGGGGCTTGGCGCCGGGCGGTGAACGGCTGCGGGTTCTCCTCTACGATCCAACACCAATTGGCTCTCCACTCATCCCACTTGCCGCGGAGCTCTCCCACTAGATAAGCCTCCTTCTTGTGGGTCCTCGAGATCCAGGAGATTCCGCCAGACAGAGGCTCTCCCCTCTCAACTCGGGGCGTAAAGTAATGGCGGAAAAGAGCGACATTGGGGAAGACCCCGACAAAGTTTTCACACAGATGTGCGAAAACTGCCATGGTCAGAACGGCGTTGGGGGCGAAGTCAAGGAGGTGGAACCTGTAGGTGTTCATGATGTCACAGAAGAATTCAGAGAAGGGCGGGCAGAGCCCGCAGTAGAAGAACAAGGCGAAGAATGCATATCCGCTCGGAATCATTTCGCAAGCTATGGCCGGGAATACTTTGGTGCGCGGATGCGCCCGCGTCTCCCCCGACCAGAAAAGGTAGAAGGCCTCCCTCAGCTCCTTCGCGGCAAGCTTGGGGGGAAGACCGCCCTCTTCTTTCGCATCGCCGCGAGCCGCAGTGCCTCGGCCGACTTCACGGTCTTCCCCTTCTCGCCTTTCGGAGCCATGGCGGAAGCGGTGAGGGAGGTCGACGGCGCTGGTGGGGCTGGTGGCGACGGGGGCGGAGCGCTGCTCTCTTTCAAGCTTTGGGAAGGAGGGGAGCGGCGGAGTTTTCTTGAGGATTGAAGCTAGCAATGGGTGGATGGACGAACTGCCCCTGTTCCCCCTGCTTATAAAGGGGGAGGGGCGGACGTTCCGCATTTCCGATTAAAGAAACCGCCCACGATCTCTCCCACGACGCCACGATCGATGCGTGCCGTTAGGGGAGGGCGCGGTGGATACGGAGTAAGATACGGCGAGAACCAGGCCGCGCGTGCCCGTGCACTGTTTTGGGCCTGGCCCAACAGCGCTCGGCACCGTGTATGGCCCAGGCCCGGGGGCTCCTGTCGGTGTACTAAAGTAGGGGTACCCTTAGTATCCTGAACTTGTGCACGGGCAGTCGTAGCGTCCTGCGGCAGGGCTTGCCGGGTGATCGCCAAGGTCCTCCATGGTTCCTTTGGAGCCATTCAAGAACAAAGTATGTAAGCCAAAGAGACAAGGCCCCGGTAAGGGGAGCTTGCCGGGAAGACCACTCAAGACACAAGACCACTCAAGGCGCAAGACCCTGGCAAGAGGAGCTTGCCGGGAAGGCCAACCAAGGCACCTCAAGAAACTTGCCGCGACGCGCCACGCGTCCCGGCAAGGCCCGGTGAGCGACAAGCTCCCGGAAGCGACAAGATAGCGACCGTGGCAAGGCGCTTGCCGCGGCAAGCTTCCACTCGGTACCTACGCTCCAGCACATCCACCCACGTGTCGCTCTAGGATCCTCCCAGGCGTACGTGGTGGAAGGCTGTGCAGCCAGGGGTACGCGGTGGCAAGCGGCGATGACAAGGATGCCATCGTGGCGAATGGTGGCGCCCCTGACGGCCACTTTTTGCACTGTTTGGGCGACGGCGATGGGCATTTAATGCCCTTGTCCCCTGCCGTCAGGGTTAGGTATGGAACACTGTACCACCTACCACTCTTTTTACACTTTTACCCTCATCTGCGTTGCCACCTATCGGTGACCCCTTGAGCCTATAAAAGGAGGCCCATGCGCAACGTAGGGGGGGTTCTGATTCCGGTTAGACATTCGAACACTCTCACGCTCGGCCTCGAAGTGTACTGTAGCTTCCAGCGCTCCCGAGCCAAGAACTCAATACAAATCAAAGCAGGAGTAGGGTTTTACGCATCCGTGCCGCCCGAACCTGGGTAAACTGCTCGTGTGCCTCGCCTCGATCCGCTCTTTGTGCAATCTCCGCCCCCTGCCGTACCGAAAAGGGGCTCCGTCCCCATAGGTGTTCGTGGGTGGATCAGTTTCCCTGACATAGTGATAATACTAATAATGATGTTCATGATGATGCTCAACCTAGCAATGATGATGATGTAGAGATTGAACCTGTTGTTGATCTTGATAACTAACAATCAAAGAATCAACGTTATGATAAGAGAGACTTTGTTGCTAGGAAGCACGGTAGTGAAAGAGAACCATGGGTTCAGAAACCCATGCCTTTTCCTCCGAAGACATCCAAGAAAAAGGATGATGAAGATTTTGAGCGCTTCGCTGAAATTATTAGACCTATCTTTTTGCGTATGCGTTTGACTGATGTGCTTAAAACAACTCCTTATGCCAAGTATATGAAAGATATTATTACCAACAAAAGAAAGATACCTGAAGTAGAAATCTCCACCATGCTTGCCAATTACACTTTTGAGGGTGGAATGCCTAAGAAATTAGGAGATCCATGAGTACCTACTATACCTTGCTCCATTAAGAGAAACTATGTTAAAACTGCTTTGTGTGATCTTGGAGCCGGTGTTAGTGTTATGCCTCTCTCTTTATATCGTAGACTTGACTTGAGTAAGTTGACGCCTACTAAAATATCTTTGCAAATGGCTGATAAATCAACTGCTATACCTGTCGGTATTTGTGAGGATGTGCCTGTTGTAGTTGCAAATGTTACTATTCAAACGAACTTTGTTATCCTTGATATACCCGAGGACGATAGTATGTCTATTATTCTTAGAAGACCTTTTCTGAATACTGCGGGGACTGTTATTGATTGCAACAAAGGCAATGTCACTTTTCATGTCAATGGTAATTGAGCATACGGTACACTTTCTGAGGAAACAACCTCAGGTCCATAGTATCAATTATATTGGAACAACTTCAACTATTACTATTGGAGGTTTTGAGTTTCCTATTCCTACTATAAAGAAGTCATATGACATACTTATTGTTGGGGACATACATATCCCCATTGAGGTAACATAGTCTTATTCGAAAATTCTCCGGTTTCATGTTACTCGGAAAGAATTTATTAACAAGACCTGGTCAACCTTGTTAATGGATTCCTTTTGATGAACATGGGATAGGTGAATCTAGATGGCACAAATCTTCTGCACCCCCCTTTTACTTTCTGTTAATTAGGTTATTAAATAAAACAAAAATAGCATTATTTGTCTGTTTCCAGACTTATCCGTGTAATAAAAATATCCCGATAATAAAAGTTCTCCAAATGCCATGAAAATGAAATATGATTTTTTTCTGTAATATTTAAGAAAATATGGCACTGAACACACAGCGAGGGGAGCCAGCACGTGGCCTCGAGGGCACAAGGCGCGCCCCCATGCCCAGGGCGTGCCCCCCTGCCTCGAGGGCCCCACGTGGCCCACCTCCACTTATCCTTTCACCCATGCTCTTCTTCTTCCTGCCAAAAATATTCCCAACCAGCTCAAACCCGAGTTCTAGCTCATTTTGCTGCCATTTTCGATCTCCTTGCTCAAAGCACCATTCACCAAACTGTTTGGGGAGATTGTTCCTTGGTATGTGACTCCTCCATAGGTCCAATTAGTTTTTGTTCTAGTGCTTTATTTTTTGCAAATTTATGCTGCTGTGGTGACCTTGTTCTTGAGCTTGCATGTCAAATTTTCTTGGTCCCAAGTAGTTCTAATGCATGATATAGCCTCTAGGCACTTGTAGGAGTTGTTGCTATCAATTTTGTTGAGTTTGGTTAACTTTTATTGTGAGTTACTAAAAATTTCAGAAATTTTCAGAAAAGGAAAATGTTAAAAAGATTATTGAGGGGCTCTTCCAGCAAGAGCTCAGAGGAGAAGAAGAAAGAAGAAAATAAGAAGCCGAAGTATCATCTTCCTCGCACGGCGGAAGTTCGACCGTGCGAATGACCTTGTAATAATTTCATGATGTCCACCGGTATTTACGAAGACTTCTGTTGGATGGCGAATAATGCAGGCCTCACCGACTTCCTCAACGACCAAAAAGAACAGTATCTCTTACTCACCAATATTTTCACGCAAAGTTTTCATTTTCATTCTAGGAAAACACCACCTATGGTGGAGTTTCGCTTATATGATGTTGTTAAGGAGATATCACTGTTAGATTTTTGTGAAATATGCAAAGTACCCTTTGGAGGTAGACTTGATGAACCACGTCATGAAGACGTCAAAGGGTTTATTGATATGATAGCCGTAGGTGAAACTAGACAAGTTTCAGGGGCAAGAATCACTAGTATACACTTCCCTGTTGTGGGCTACTTTGCTTTATTTGCTAGTAGGTGTTTAATTGGTCGCGGGAACAGTGGAAATCTCAGTGCCCCTGATATTATCATTTTACGCCAAGCTTTGTTTTGTGACACAACTTTTAGCTTGGGCGCCGTCGTTGCCAAACGATTGAGTCTTAACCGCTCAAGAGGGCCCATCTTTGGAGGCATCTTTTCTTCTCGCCTTGCTGAACATTTTAATATACCCATTAGGCATCATGAGAAGGAAGAAAAATTGCTTGCCCCTGTTTATCTAGACTACAAGAGCATGGTAGCTCATGACTTTATTATTAAATACAAAAATATGCAACTCCATTATAAATTGAGGTTTGATGAAATATACTGCGAAATTGTTACCTTGCCTGCACCTTCTTTGTTTGATCTATCTACAGGCGTATTCCTCATCACCTCAGATGTCTCCTACAAGTACCAAGGTCGGGCACAAGCTTCAGAGCCTGAGCCAGAACCACCACTTGATCCTTCCCGTCAATCTGTTTATGGGTGGGAGCTGGACGAGCTCGCCAACCAGTGGCGCCCAGAGGACACATCTCAGTACACTAGAGGGAGTGGCTTTGATCCGTGGCCATAGACCAACTTAGGCCAAAAGCCTAAGCTTGGGGGAGTACGTGTTTCTCACCGACTTACATTCATGTTCACACTTATTCTAGTTGTCGGTGCTCACACTCTTTCACTGTACCATCCATGCTTAGTTTAAATTTCTTTTTCTTAGTCTTTTTCTTGTGTGCTAAAAAAACCCAGAAAAACCAAAAATATTAGTTGTAGCTTCTAGCTAGTTTACTTTCTTTGCCTGTAGTAGTAACAAAAAATGAAAACCCAAAAAGATTTTCGTTCTTCTTTTGCTTGTTGGGAGCTTTCCCGTGTAAATAGTTTATTTTCTTTTCTTTAGGGGTTAAGAGTAGAAGACCATGATGAAAATGCTTAGTGGCTCTCATATGCTTTGTTGTTGATTTAACCTTGAGCCATATTACCTTGTCTTCTTTCTTGTATTAAATGCCTGCAGATTCTAGCTTAGTCCAATGCATGTGCACTATTATTATTTTCCACATCGTTCGTTCGTGCGAGTGAAAGGCAATAAGGATGATATATGATGAACTAATTGAGATGAGAAAAGCTGGTATGAACTCGACCTCTCTTGTTTTTGTAAATATGATTGCTCGTCGTTCTTGATTCAGCTTGTTATGATTGAAACATGTTTGCAATTACAATTAGAGATCATAGCTACTTATGCCATCCTTAATTATCTGAGAGTTTATAATGGTCTATCTTGCGTGCCAACATGATATTAAAATGGTTGTGATGTGGTATGATGGGTGGTATCCTCCTCTGAATGATTTAAGTGACTTGACTTGGCACATGTTCACGCATGTAGTTGAAACAAATCAACATAGCCTTCACGATATTAATGTTCATGGTGATTTATATCCTACTAATGCTTGCATTCATTGTTGATTAATTTTAATGCATGTTCATGACCGTTGTTGCTCTCTAGCTGGTCGCTTCCCAGTCTCTTTCTAGCCTTCACCTGTACTAAGCGGGAATACTGCTTGTGCATCCACTTCCATAAACCCCAAAGTTATTCCACATGAGTCCACCATACATTCCTATATGCGGTATTTTCCTGCCGTTCCAAGTAAATTTGTATTTGCCAAACTCTAAACCTTCAAATGAAATTTTGTTTTGTATGCTCGAACAGCTCATGTATCAACTAGGGTTGTCTATATCTTCCATGCTAGGTGGGTTATTCTCACGATGATTTGACTCCGCTCATCATTCATGAAAAAATGGCTGGTAACTGGGATGCCCAGTCCCATGCTCAAAATAATAATAATTAAACAAAACTCCCCCAAGGCTGTTGCTTGTTTGGACGGTAACCCGTGGATTCGGCTGGCCGTGGAGTGTGCTTGTTGGTGGTTGGGGGAGTATAAACTTTACCATTCTGTTTGGGAACCGCCTATAATGTGCGTAGCATGGGAGATATCGAGATTCTTGGTTGTTATGTTGACAATGAAAGTATACCGCTCAAAATGTTATTCAATCTCTATTTAAAAATCGAGCTCTGGCACCTCTACAAATCCCTGCTTCCCTTTGCGAAGGGCCTATCTATTTACTTTTATGCAGAGTCATCATCCTCTTATCAAAGAACACCAGTAGGAGAGCACCTCTGTCGTTGCATGTATTACTATTAATTTGCATTGAGTATGATCATGACTGGATCTCTTTTACCATGAATTACAATGTCTAGTCAGTCCTTGATCTTTAAAGGTGCTCTGCATTTATGTTTTGCGGTCTCAGAAAGGGCTAGCGAGATACCATCCTATTATATCATATCATGATTGTTTTGTGAAGTGTTGTCATCCGAGGTTTATTATTATTGCTCGCTAGTTGATTATGACATTGATGTGAGTAGTCTTGAGACCTGGAAGTTATTGTGAATGTGGTTAGTTCATGATCTTGTTGAAAACCTGAATGCTAGCTTACATATTTACAACAACAAGAGCAAACAGAGTTTGTCAAAGTTTTTCTTTATCACTTTCAGTTTATCAACTGAATTGCTTGAGGACAAGCAAAGGTTTAAGCTTTGGGGAGTTGATACGTCTCCAATGTATCTACTTTTCCAAACCCTTTTGCCCTTGTTTTGGACTCTAACTTGCATGATTTGAATGGAACTAACACGGACTGACGCTATTTTCAGCAGAACTGCCATGGTGTTGTTTTTGTGCAGAAATAAAAAGTTCTCAGAATCGCCTGAAAATCAACGGAGAGTTATTTCAGAAAATATAAAAAATACCTGCAAGAAGATACTCACCGGGGGGCCCACGGCCTGTCCTCGAGGGTGGGGGCACGCCCCCCTTCCCAGGGCGTGCCCCTGCCTCGAGGGCCCCCCGATGCTCCATCGATGTATCCCCAGGTCCTATATATTCCATTTCGGGGAGAGAAAAATCAAGGAGAAATAATTATCGCGTTTCACGAGACAGAGCCGCCGCCAAGCCCTAATCTCTCTCGGGAGGGCTGATCTGGAGTCCATTCGGGGCTCCGGAGAGTGGAGATCGTCGCCATCGTCATCATCAAACTTCCTCCATCACCAATTCCATGATGCTCACCGCCGTGTGTGAGTAATTCCATCATAGGCTTGCTGGACGGTGATGGGTTGGATAGGATCTATCATGTAATTGAGTTAGTTTTGTTAGGGTTTGATCCCTAGTATCCACTATGTTCTGAGATTGATGTTGCTATGACTTTGCTATGCTTAATGCTTGTCACTAGAGCCCGAGTGCCATGATTTCAGATATGAACCTATTATGTTTTCATGAATATATGTGTGTTCTTGATCCTATCTTGCAAGTCTGTAGTCACCTACTATGTGTTATGATCCGGCAACCCCGAAGTGACAATAATCGGGACCACTCCTGGTGATGACCATAGTTTGAGGAGTTCATGTATTCACTATGTGTTAATGCTTTGGTTCGGTACTCTATTAAAAGGAGGCCTTAATATCCCTTAGTTTCCAATAGGACCCCGCTGCCACAGGATGGTAGGACAACAGATGTCATGGAAGTTCTTTCCCATAAGCACGTATGACTATATTCAAAATACATGCCTACATTGCATTGATGAACTAGAGCTAGTTCTGTGTCACCCTAGGTTATAACTTCTACATGATGAATTGCATCCGACGTAATTTCCCATCACCGATCCAATGCCTACGAGCTTTACCTATATTGCTAGTTGCTATTTACTTTTCCGTCGCTATTATCACAGAAACTACAAAAACACTATCTTTACTTTTATTGCTGCTACCGCCACTATCATATTACTTTGCTACTAAACTATTTTGCTGCAGATACTAAGTTTCCAGGTGTGGTTGAATTGACAACTCAGCTGCTAATACTTAAGAGTATTCTTTGGCTCCCCTTGTGTCGAATCAACAAATTTGGTTTAATACTTTACCCTCGAAAACTGTTGCGATCCCCTACACTTGTGGGTTATCACAAGGCACGTATTGTATTGTTGTCATTGAGTATAAAAAGATGGGGTTTATATCATATTGCTTGAGTTTATCCCTCTACATCATGTCATCTTGCTTAAAGCATTACTCTGTTCTTATGAACTTAATACTCTAGATGCATGCTGGATAGCGATCGATGTGTGGAGTAATAGTAGTAGATGTAGAATCGTTTCGGTCTACTTGTCACGGACATGATGCCTATATATAATGATCATGCCTAGATATTCTCATAACTATACGCTTTTCCTATCAGTTGCTCGACAGTAATTTGTTCACCCACCGTAGAATTCTGCTATCATGAGAGAAGCCACTAGTGAAACCTATGGCCCCCGGGTCTATTCTCAACATATTAATCTTCCATCTACTTTACTTTGCTTTATTTACTTTCTGTTCTTATATCAAAAATACAAAAAATATTATACTATTCTATCTATCAGATCTCACTTTCGTAAGTGACCGTAAAGGGATTGACAACCCCTTATTGCGTTGGCTGTGAAGTTCTTATTTGTTTGTGCAGGTGCGAGGGACGCGCGGGTGGTCTCCTACTGGATTGATACCTTGGTTCTCAAAAACTGAGGGAATACTTACGCTATTGTGTTGCATCACCCTTTCCTCTTCGAGGAAATACAACGCAAGCTCGAGAAGTAGCAGTGTGGTTCGGCAGTCGGTGGAGAAGAATAGGAGGTGTGGAGGGGTGGAGGGATGGCCTGGCCAACGGTGGAGTACCGCTTCACAGTGAAGCGTGCTAAGCAGATCTGCTAGCAGCAGGAGGCCGGAGCAGATGGTCCCGGCGGCGCTGGAGGAAGAAGACGAGAGATTAAAGATGGATGTCAGTCGTTGGATGTAAATCCAACGGCTAACGATGTCAGAATCATTTGTTGACTAAGTTGACAACGACTTGCGTTGGCTTCGGCCTATTGGCCCACATTTCAGCCTCCAAAAATGTGGCACGTATTCAACCCATTTTTTCAGAATTTATAGTCTCTTTTTTTGGGGGGTAGAATTTACAGTCCATTTGATCCCTTTTTTTTGTATTACAGTCCATTAGCTGGGTTGGGTGAACAAATAATGTAGCGTCCATGCAGCCCATTTATGTTTTTCCTAAAACATTACATGCCATTTGCACTTTCTCGAAATACACGATTTTGCTGGGCTGATTCTAATTATAATGTTGGGGTGGGCGCAGCAATGTTATCAAAAAATAAACAGGGGTTGAGCATTTTGTTATTACATTGGCCCTTAAATCTTACCAAGCTTTTGTATACAATCACTATGATTTTCGTTGCCAAAAAAATTCCAGGATTTTATTGTTAAGAAAATATTTTTATAAGTTAACAAGATGTGGGATATTTTTTCTTACATATGTAAGTATCTGTTAAATATATGATGACAATAACAATAATATATAATAACATACAAAATAATTTAAATATATATAATATAGTTAGAAGGGAAACATAAGTTGGACGAGGCGTTCCTATTCTTATATAGAAAGATGGAACAGACATTTGCGTTTTCTTCAAAAAAATACATAAATTGGGTTGCCGATGTTTCAGGAAAAATAAAACCTCGGATGGGAGGTCCATAGGTCGGTCGATACATGACGGCCCTCAAGAAAATACAACCAGGCCTATGGACTTCCCATCCGAGGTCGTGGGTTGTGCATGTTAAAAAAGAAAGCTTAGACGGGGCAGCCCAAAACCCAACTGATACTTGCTACCCCAGTGATAATAAATGATACCAGCCAGCTCCCCGGCTTTGTTGTGAATTTATCTCCTATAGTAACTATGTTGAAGCACCTAAAAAAATGTAACTATGTTGACAAACCCGTGTGCCCCAACGTCAGTCTAGCATTAGGAGGAAATATTTTTCGATGAGGCACTTGCTTGCGTACGGCCATAGACCTGGTGGGTCCCGACTGTCCGCCTCTTCACGTACATTCCTCTCCAGATTCCTCTTGTTTGTTCAGCATATTCACAACGGCAGACAGCGGCGAGCGAACAAAGGCGCGGGAGGAGATCCGACCACCTGAGGAAGTGCCTTATTAGTAACGAAAAAACTAAACTAGCCCAGTGGCCGAGTGACACTACCCAATAGTTGTTCCGCCTGGGTTCGATTCCACCTATGCAGATAAAATATCTCCAAATTTTTTGCCTCTGCCTTTATTGACATGTGGGTCCCAATTGTCATCTACGCACACCACGTCCTACACTTGCCAAAACTTTGTCCCTCGTTTTCTCTATTTTTCGCACACTCGACAGTGTGTAGGCATTTTGGAAATAGCATATCTTTCTAACTGTGCATCATATGAAGATGTGCTATGCATGAATGTTGATCAGCATGATGTTAACTAGCTGGTAGTTCCAGTTTCAACAATGAATAAAACTTCCAGCATGATGTTAAAACTGTTTCAAAAGACTGTGTTAATATAAATGCTCTGCCTCTGAAAGTTGCAGTTTCTTATCTGAAACTGAACTTGGAGTTTCCTATCTGAAACTGAAACTTGCAGTTTCTTCTCTGAGAATCACATTGTCTGCACTTTTATACTCCTATGAAACTACATTTTTTTAAGTGCAGAGAAAATATCTCCAAATTTTTTGCCTCTGCCTTTATTGACATGTGGGTCCCAATTGTCATCTACGCACACCACGTCCTACACTTGCCAAAACTTTGTCCCTCATTTTCTCTGTTTTTCGCACACTTGACATTGTGTGGGAATTTTGAAAATAGCATATCTTTTTGAGTGTGCATCATATGAAGATGTGCTATGCATGAATGTTGATCAGCATGATGTTAACTGGCTGGTAGTTCCAGTTTCGACCATGAATAAAACTTCCAGCATAATGTCAACACTGTTTGAAAAGGTCGTGTTAATATAAATGCTCTGCCTCTGAAAGTTGCAGTTTCTTATTTGAAACTGAACTTGGAGTTTCTTATCTGACACTGAAACTTGCAGTTTCTTCTCTGAGAATCACATTGTCTGCACTTTTCTACTCCTATGAAACTACATTATTTAAGTGCTAAAAATAGATCTCTGGAATTCATAAAATACTTCATATGCTCAATACTGCAAATCTGAAATTCAAAAGACATTCATCTGAAAGTACTCTCAAAATATACAACACAAAACACAATTCACAACCTGCAAATACTAACAACCCTAAGCTCCTCCTGACAATTCACAACCTGCCCGACTATTGGTCTGGGGGGGGGGGCAATCCCTCCTATTCCTCGGCGGCAGACAGCCGCCCCGTGAGACGATGTGAACGGCGAGGGAGAGGATGGGGGGGGGAAGCATCGTCGGGCCAACTGTTTTTCTCCTCTTGCAGTTGGATTCGGTCGATGAAGACTCCACCGGCTCGCTCTGGCATGACATCCTCACAAACGGCACCCTGTAGATGCTCGATCCTTCAATCTCTGGTGGATGCTCCATCTAGGATCGATACTCCAAAGTGAGCGCCACACATCCCACTGATGGTGGTGGATGCCAATGCTTAGATGGAGCAGGGTTGGTGTCGGTAATTTTTACTTGGCACCTCGCACTCTGCATATATGCCGGTCGATCCGTACATTTGTGCGGTTCCACCAAAATGCAGTTGAATAACCCTATTTGCACAGATAATGAAAAGGCGTGATTAAATTATAGTGGCACTAGTTGATGAAACATACACTAATAAACAGAAGAAAATATTACATCATACTGGAAATCGACCCAAGTCTCCCCGATACACCTTCTGCCAGTGATGAACATCAGTGTACAGCGGTAGTACAAGGAGGGGCCTTGAGACATTCAAATCTCTAATTTTGTGCAGATCAACTAAAATTAAGCACCCCAGTTTGCAGAAACGCTTAAACATTAACAATGGGACTAGTTGATGAAACGTACATTAACTCAGAGAAGCAGTTTCTTTATCTACATTGAAAATGAAATGATAGAGAGGACACTCGCTCTATTTTAACTATTTATTACTTCATTTAATCAGTGACACTAGGGTCGAGCAGGTGGCAAATGAGGTGTACCGTGCGTCGCAAGGATGAAGGCCGGGGGTGCTTAGACTGGGATGTTGAAGCTGGCTCTTTTAGTCCCTATCTTCCCCCTGATGTTTCTGTGGTAGCATTTGGGTTGTAATCCAAACTTGGTTGAGTTGGTGTTGCATCCCCCTACATGCCTAGCTTATGTGGCGAACTTGTCTCCTGCTAGTACTCGATGCGTTCTAGTAGTAGTTGCATAACTGCCCGTTTACACTGAGATGTTGTCGGATAATTGTTCTCTATGGTTGGGTTTCTTTAATGAAATCGAAGGGAACCCCCTCTTTCGATATATAAAAACAGTGGCACTAGCGGTGCCAAAACATTGCCTCTAATTAATTATGCCACTAGATTAAGGTGCAAAATAATAACACTACTGCTTTATCATGGCAGTGCCAAAACAGTAGCACAAGAGCAGGATCAACTTACATGATCTTTGGCAAACGGTCAGACCAAAAAGGAACATACCTCGTGATGGGAACCATATCTGTAGTCAACGCCATCGTAGAAGGGATGACACCAGTCACCAACATGGATGATTCAATTCATGGGACCTTTTGGTGAAGTTCACCTAAAATGAAGCAATGTCCCATGAGCTAGCAACTTCTTCTTCTTTTTTTAAGAAAAGGGCTCCAGCCCCAGTTCCATTTCCATCAGAAAACAAAACCCACGGAGCTTCTTCTTCATTAGTTGCAATAAAATTGAGCAACATAAAGGTTGGTCGTGAAGCTCCTGGAGAGTAGGCGGACCAGGACAGCTGCATCTCTAACGAAAAGAAGCAACTTGTCTTAATGGGAAATTTAGAAGGACATGAAAAAAGTGCCATTGATTCATATTACTAGAGGCATTACATTGAAAACAACATTGGTTTAACGTGTCCTCACTTTTAACAGTGCGACTGCTACATTTTACCAGTGGCGTTACATAAGAGCGGCTCGGGGCAACAAACATCAGAAGAGGATGTCTGGGTTGGTCCCATTTTTTGGTATATAGACACCTTATACTGTGTGAGGCTAGCAAATCTAGTGCTGGACTTACTCTGTTGACTTGTCCCCTAGTCCCCTCTTTCTTTCCTTTTTCAACCAATAGATCGGGTTTATATTGAGTTTGTACTGTGTTCCCTTTATTTCCCTATTAGACCTAGAGACCTGCTGGATAGCCAGTCTCTGCTAATTTTTGCCCCCATTATTTCCTCTTTCGACCAAGTCCTTGATTCAGGTAACAAATCTTCCCCCACCCCCCCTCCCCCTTTCTTCCTTGTTTGAACAAAGTACTACTAGATTTGAGTGCATGAACTAGTTTTACCTCTTAACAGTAAAAAAATTAGGTGGTTTTCGAATAGCCGATCGATCCTATCTACACAAGGGGGCCTGAGAAATAGTAAAAGATACAAATGCAGCGACGTCAGGAGCTCGGGAAGTATAGAAAGGCCGGTTTTGAAGGAAGATATACCTAAGGGTCGCCGGGATGTCGCTAGGTGAGCGGCGGGAGGTCGGATCTGCCCACACTACGGAAGCGAGGAAGAAGGGGTGGGAGGCCCTCCCTCGCCAGCGATGCTTGGGAGAGAACGGCAAGGCATGCTGATCGCGACGCGCCGGTAGTGGGTAAGAGCCGTCATCGAGGACGACCGCGTGAACTTTGCACCTTCTCACCTTCCCCGGCGGAGAGGATCCGGATGGATCTATGACCATCGGTGAGTAGAGAGAGAGTGTGTGGCCACCATTGTCGTGTTTAGATCTGGAGAGGACGAGACAGTGTGAAGAGAGCAACACTAGCAAGCAAGCGTGGAGGCTCATGCCTATATAGTGGAGTACTAGTTTTCTTTTGTCTACCGGCCGGAGCCGGCTTAACCTCGGCAATGACTGTCGAGAAGTCTTCATCTACGTGCCCCGAAGGCGCAGTTGTCGTCATTTTGATCTGAAGCACCGGATTATAACATATAACACACAAAAATGCCACATGACAAGAAATCATAACCTCACTGCCCAGAGGAGACAAGATGAATCCCGACGGACAAACTAGACGAGGATCAAAGCTCAAATTAAAGATAAACTCGTAGAAAAGGGGTTCGTCGATAGATGTCCTAATTAACATAGCCGGCTTGACCTAGATGGCAGCCGAGTAGTCTTTGTGCATGTGCCCCCAATGACTAGCCCAACTCAGTTGTCGCTGTTTAACCCTCGCAGTGATCCGAAGCACATGACACCTAATTTTGCGAGATGACAAGAAACCTTTTTTTAGATTTCTCACCAGAACTACAGCCATGTACAACACAGCCTGCACGATAGTAGATGATAGCCAATCCAGGCGTGTCTGCTGGAGTCTGGTCACATGCATGGACGAACTGATCTTTCGTGTCTTGTAGGGATCGTCCAGGTACCAACGTATGTACTTCTATTAACTCACCCGACTTGCGGGGCTGGGGAGTGTGCCTATGGTCGGTTCTCAATTGCGGTCCCACATGTGTGTGCAAACGCAATATGACGCGCGTTCCATTCGGAGAGCGGCGTGCCAGACCGACCGACCGTCTGGGGTGCGACGCGAATGCGACGGGCGTGTTGTATACTCCGTACATGTGTACCCCCGTTTTCTTGAGGCTTTGCTCCATGGCGCAATCCATGGATACAAAATTAGTATAATGTACTATTTAAAAGTCGAGGGCGGGGCTTTTCCCGCGCCGTAGGTCATACGTCTCCAACGTATCTATAATTTTTTATTGTTCCATGATATTATTTATGAAGTCTTGGATGTTTAATGGGCTTTATCATTCACTTTTATATCATTTTTGGGACTAACCTACTAACCCAAAGGCCTAGTCCAGATTGTTGTTTTATGCCTGTTTCAGGGTTTTGCAGAAAAAGAATATCAAACGGAGTCCAAACGGAATGAAACATTCGCGGGAGATATTTTTGGAGAAAATCACGCACGAAGAACTTGAGAACCACGTCAGAAGAGCCACGAGGGGGCCACGAGGGTGGGGGGCGCCCTCCCCTTCCCAGGGCGTGCCCCCTGCCTCGTGGGGCCCCCGTGACTCCCCCGGTGCCCTTCTTCTTCCTATATAAGTCTACGTACCCCAAAACCTCCATGAACAGAGAGAAACCCTAATTCCACTGCCGTAACCTTCTGTTCCCGTGAGATCCCATCTTGGAGCCTGTTTCGGAGCTCCACTAGAGGGGGATCCATCATGGAGTTCATCATCATCATCATCATCATCATCGCCCTCACTAAGAGTTTTGAGTAGGTTACCACAGACCTTCGGGGCCATAGTTAGTATCTAGATGGCTTCTTCTCTCTCTCTCTCTCTGGATCTCAATACAAAGTTCTCCTCGGTCTTCGAGGAGATCTATTCGATGTAATATATTTTTGCGGTGTGTTTGTCGAGATTCGATGAATTGTGAGTTTATGATCAAGATTATCTAGGAAATATATTTGGTTCTTCTCTGAACTTTTTATGTGTGCTCATAATATCCTTGCAAGTCTCTTCGAATTATTGGTTTGGATTGGCCTACTAGATCTATAGTTCTTGCAATGGGAGAAGTGCTTGGCTTTGGGTTCAATCTTGTGGTGTCCTTTCCCAGTGACAGTAGGGGCAGCAAGGCATGTATTGTATTGTTGCCATCGAGGATAAAAAGATGGCGTTTATATCATATTGCTTGAGTTTATCCCTCTACATCATGTCATCTTGCTTAAGGCGTTACTCTGTCTTATGAACTCAATACACTAGATGCATGCTGGATAGCGATCGATGTGTGGAGTAATAGTAGTAGATGCAGAATCGTTTCGGTCTACTTGTCTCGGACGTGATGCCTATATACAATGATCATGCCTAGATAGTCTCATAATTATTCGCTTTTCTATCAATTGCTCGACAGTAATTTGTTTACCTGCCGTAGAATATCGCTATCATGAGAGAAGCCACTAGAGAACACTATGGCCCCCGGTCTATTCTCAACATATCAATCTACATCTACTTCACTTTTATCACTTTTATTTTTTGTTCTTATAAACCAAAAATACCCAAAATATAAACTATCATCTCTATCAGATCTCACTTTAGTAAGTGGCCGTAAAGGGATTGACAACCCCGTATCGCGTTGGCTGCGAAGTTCTTATTTGTTTGTGCACGTGCGAGGGACTCGCGTGTGCTCTCCTACTGGATTGATACCTTGGTTCTCAAAAACTGAGGGAAATACTTACGCTACTGTGCTGCATCTCCCTTTCCTCTTCGAGGCAATACAATGCAAGCTCGAGAAGTAGCAAGAGTAGGCGGGGCGGTTCCGCCTAGTCGGTTTGACCGAGACGCGAGAAGATGAGGGAGTAGGCTGCTGCAAACGTAGGGTTGTGTGATTTGACAGTGAGTTACTGCTGGACAGGTGGGGCCCAGTGATTTGACTTGCCATTATCATTTTAACTGCCAAGCCAAATTCCTGACCACCTCCATACAGGTGCCTCTCCCGATGCTCCACCATGTCGAGGCTGGCCCTTGCTTGAGAGCCCACTCCTCCACTTTTTCCTTGCCTCTTTCCCCCACATATGCAAAAATGCCATGTAAAGCGGGCTTATAGCCCACTATTGTACTTGATCCTACAGGTGCTAAGCCTGCCACATAGGCATAAAGTCTGATGTGGCAAGTTAATTAAGAAGAGAGAGGCTAGTTTGGTGACCCCAGGAAGAAACGGCGATAAGCGCGTGTACCTAGATGAAGCAAACTTAGCAACAAAAAACTAAGCACCTATGCATTGGGGACTTGAGTTGCTACGTCATTTAATGCACATAGCACCTCATCTAAGCACCATTTCATTGGAAGAGGTCACTCCTTGGCAAATGCAATAAATACTACGAAGAAAGAGATAGAGAGAAGTAAACAAAAAATACTCTTATAACCAACCTTATAGCTAACCTTGTTGTATGAGTGACTAAGTGATGACTATGTATGACATGCCAACATCAGATAGCCTAACACACCGTGTTAAATCTCCAAGGGCGCGACCGCGCGAGCGAGGCGACGGTCGTGGTAGGCGCGACCATGATACGGGCTGCTAGTAGCCCTTGGATCTGAGATCGAACGGTCACATGCTAAGTTGCTGAAAATTTGCAGAATAACCCTCCAGGATAGGATATTCACCCATAGGTCTAGAATCACGCCATGCAACCGTTCGATCTCATATCCAAGGGCTCTTGGAAGCCCGTATCATGGGAGAATGGAAAGCTTCATATCACCTGTAATTTTCCCGACGCTTGACATGACATCGAAAGACATTTAATTGGGCGTCGAGTAGACATGACATCTAATTGGGCCCCCATAGTATTGTGCATGAATCCATTTATCCACCAGGCAAGCCACTACCCTGCCATTCACACGCCCCCCCCCTCGACATTTTTACAATCGATAAACCGCTCCTAGTCGTCCCGTCCTTTCACATTACGGCAGTTCCACTAATCCTAACCCTCCTCCCAAATCCATGGCGTCCCAAATGTCCATGTTCGGCGGTGAGTACAAGGTTAGAACCATCACCGGCGATGAGTTTGACGTCATCTACACCCGTTCTTCCTCAACGGTGAAAGAATGCCTTGCTCGCTTCAAACGCATGTTCGAAAACTCAAATGATGAGTGGGTCACTGGGCTAGATGTTGAGTACACCATAGTCCTCGGAAGCGAGACGAAACTAAGAAGAAGCTCACCGTGATCCAGGTTTGCGTGCATAACTTATGCTTGGTCTACCACATATGCCATGCCGACATTGAGTGCGAGGAATTTAAGAACTTCCTCAAGGGTGGCCGAGTCAAATTCGTTACTGTAGACTTTAGGAACAACAAGGAAATCCTGGGTCGGATAGGCCTGATTGTAGGCGACCCCTTCGACCTCCAGAAGGAAGGGCTGGTGCCCTCCCTTGATCAGCCTTCAATGCTGACCCTGGCAGGAGCCATGGTTCATCCTATGTACAGTGAACTAAAGAAAGCTCCGCACACATTTCATCGTGCATGGTAGTGGACTGTACTATATATAGACCACATCCACTTCGTTGCAATGGATGGCTACCTTTGTTTCAATATCTACAAGGGTTGGATGAAGAGCAAGAGCCAAGTGTGCGGTTCAAGCAAAGAAGTATCGCCCAAGAGGAAGAGGGACAAGGACGAAGTCGAGGAGATGGACGGGGACTCCGAGTAAGGTGGCAGTGTCATTGCTCATGGTGGTTCTAATGCAGTGTGTACCAGATTAGTTGCTTAGTTTAATTTCTCGTGTGCTTAGTTTTATTTGAGGGGTGTGTTGTGATGAATCCCCAACAGAACTATGTTATGTTTCTTCTCATTATATTTCGTACATCTCATCTTTTAGTTGGTATAGTACTACCACCCGTTTCTTGACATTATATACGTACAATATATATGGCCAACATCATATAGCCAGCAGTTTAGTTGTCAAAGAATTTCAGGGTGCTTAGTTTTGTCAAAGAATTCCAGGGTGCTTAGTTTTATTTGAGGGGTGTGTTGTGCTGGACACCATTAACTTATCATTGTGAGAATCGGCTTATTTTTGTCATGTAACATGGTCAACGGGTTTGACGTGAAAATAACAATGTCTAATGGCATTTCTGAGCAAACATCTAACTTAACGATGGCATTTTTTAGATATCTAATTGCATTTTTGAGCAGGCATCTCGCGGATCGATGGCATTTTTTGAGTAGTTGTAACTTCTAATGGCAAAACTGAGCAGTGATACACAACAAGTGGCATAAATAATAAGAACCCAAGAATTAGGTAGGGCTAATTTCTTTATTTCCTTATACCTTTGTGTGCGAAACAATATACGCTGCCTCCCGCCAGATTTTCTTTACAGAGGCAACATAGAACTATATGAGTGACCTGTTAAATTTTGGAATTATTCCGGGTTCGTTTGGCCATTTTTATACATTAATTGAGTTTCTGGTCATTTAATGTGCATAATTCAAATTTGAACTACAAGCACATGCTCCCGTGCACCAAAGTTGACTGAAAATCACATGTGTGTCCTTGGGTGAATTTCTAGGTCTCATGCAAGAAATGGGAATGAAATTCAAACATCTGGGCATCGTGGTTCGGCCGAGAACATTGAGAACCTTTTAAAATTCTTGTAAATCCAAAACACGCCTGAAAATCATGAAACTTGGCATGGTGTCATGTCATGGTACTACCATGCTGTGGTAAAAAAATTGCAGAATAGGAACAAGTTTTGGTATACGTTTCTTGCAAACCGTAGCTTCTCTCAAGAAGGCTCGTGGTTATGAGAGGGAACGTGTCACCTTTGTGTGCATAATTCAAATTTTAAATACAAGCACATGCTCGAGTGCACCAAAGCTGGTTGAAAAATCACATGTGTGTCCTCGGGTAAATTTCTAGGTCCCATGCCAGAAATGGGAATGAAATTCAAACATCTCGGCGTCATGGCTCGGCTGGAAACATTGAGAAACTTGGTTTTTTAATTCTTGTAAATCCGAAACACGCATGAAAATCATGAAACTTGGCTTGGTGCCATGACATGGCGCCAACATGCTATGGTAATTTTGCTGTCCGATTTGCGAAGGCGCACACATTAACAATCAACAAAGTCATTTTGGAACAAGTGATGTCACGTTACAATCGGAACCACAAGTATTATTGAAACCGTGGGCGTTCTATTTACCATTTACGTGTCGCCACGTGTCCCCTTTTTTTATTAGCTAGGAGGTGCCGTGCAGGGTAGCTATTTGAGTACGGGAGGCGTGCGATCAGACCCCTGCGCGTGCTTATCGGGAGGAAAGCCCTTTGACCTCCATCTGCCGTCCACCTCTCTTCCAAGGTGTCCATTAATGGAGCCTGAGCCTCTGTTTAATGGTGTGGCAATGCCTCACTCAACTGAGATTTAAGAGAGAGAAAAGAAAATCTAAAAAGAAAATTTTGCACGGATCTTGATGTAAGATCCGACAGACCTATATAGCATCTATTGCGACTTATAGCAAGACTGATGAATATATAAAAGGACGATGAGAGTGGATAATAATTGTCTTACCTAATTAGGAAGATAATTAAAAGCCACATGCGGCTACTCCCGAAATACAAAAGGGCAAAAGAAGAAGGAAGACACACACAACGATCTGGCTTGCTGATCTCTACTTTCTTTATGCGCTGCAGGTCGCGGAGACTAGTTCTCGCGGCGGGTGATGATCTCTTTCCTCAGGTTCATGTCCTTAATACGTTGCTTGGTAGCATCCATGGATTCCTCCACCAGCATGTTGCGCTCGATGCGGAGCATGGCATTCTCGTCCATAAGTTTCTTGATGATGAGGCCCGTCCTCTGCAACACGGCAGCGGTCTCCTCCTCCTGCTTCGCCCTTCCGGCGATCTTCGCCCTCAGCAGGTCGCGCTCGCCCCGAAGCTTCGCATTGCCCTCACCCAGCTGTCGGATGACGCCGGTAGCCTCATCCTGCATCCTCGCCCAGCCGGAGATCTAATCCATCTGGCTATGGACTATCGCATGCATGCGCCTATAAGAGTCCTCGCCTGCCCGCGAAAATTTTTCCCAGGCTGCCACGGCGCGGCGGGACCTCCCTGCTACTTTGGCGGCACGGTGGGATATCTTTGCTGCTTCCGCGACGTGGCCGGACCAGTCTGCTACATCGACAGCACGGCGGGACCTCCGTGCTGCTTCGACGGTGTGGCGGGACCTCTGTGCTGCTACTTCTGCACGGCTGGACATGTCGGCTGCTTTCGCGGGGAGGAGGGACATCTCACGTGCTTCCTCTTCCATGCTCACCTCTCCCTGGTGGAAATCTCTCAACCCAGAACTCACGCTGGTATGGCTTGATTGACTTGATTGTTTTTTGTGGATGAGGAGTTGAGGAGGAATGTGCAGTCATCTTATAACCGAGTACTACTAATAAGCTCCTAAGTGGGAAACCGTTTAGGTTATGATCTGTGTGAACATGTTTGCAATTAAATAGAGCGTGGTAGTAGTAGTAATTTGGAATGTGACGAGACGCGCTCAAAATTTATTGATGGTTCTAGTTTCAAAGTGCAGCACTATTCCCGGATGGTGTAACATCGGCACGTTTTCTCGGCCGTGGTGTAGCATATGCCATGGTACTAGTTCTTTTTCTCCTGTTGTGTATGTGCAAAAACTGGCACCGTCGGATACATATCTTATGCTTGGCGTTCGACAGGAATAGTCTCGTGGCGAGCTATAGACTAGTCTTTTTTTCAGACGCATTACACCTATCTCTCGGGACTTCTTGCACGCACCATCACTGCTCCCTAGGTCGATACCACCCACATACAGTTGTACTCTGAGATGAGGTGCACGCACGCACTCGTCCTCTCTCACATACGCATCTGTAGCTACGAATTGTAATGTTCTCAACCATCTGATTGGCTTCACGTTGCTCCCTAGGTCGATATCATAGGTTTCACGTTGCTCCTTGGCCTTGAGATTGAGATGTTTTAAACGCGGAGGCTAAGATGGAGGCGCGAGGTTTTGGTTAATGTGCGGGCCGCACACGGCACCAACACGACACGAGCTTCGTCTGCCTGGTGCGCATGCAGTCGGGTGAGTTGTCCAAGTATAGACACAACCAGGCCCTCGTTGGTATCCGCGCCTCGACTTTGGCTGGTCATAGTGGAGAGTAACTTAAACCAATTACTAGTCTATGTTACTAGTACCTTCATAGTGGGTAGTGTCATATAGTATATGCATAATTTGGCGGCGAACGCTCTCTATATGTACCACCTTTTTTCTTTAATTACATCTTGTCGGTTTTGCTCCATGGCGCAATCCATCAATACTACTACTGTACAAATGTATACATTTTTTAAAAGACTAGAGGGCAGGGCAGTCTAGCTTGGTCCTTTTCACGAGAGGCAAGGGCCTTTGTGATTTGATGGCTCATTACTGCTGGAAGGCAGGGCCTTGTGATTTGACTGCTCGTATAAATGTGCCGATGACCTGAGGAGGAGCAAAGAACCGTGCGGTATACTCAAGTTTTCCACTGGAGTATGACGGAGGAGCACGAAACATGGCAGCCCAATGACATATCCTCTACTCTCTACTCTTATTATATATTACTAGCAAGAGGCATTGTTCTATTGGCGATAAAGAATGATCTAATTTGCTAGTCATCTCATTTTTAGCATTGTTCTATTCATGCCTCGCAAAGAAGGTGACACATGTGGCGAAACACCCGAAGCAAAATAAGAAACACAGGAGCAAAAGAAGAACGAGGATTATCACCCCAAAAAAAGAAGGAAGGCGCACACACAAGTCTGGGGCGCTGCTCTCACTACATGAAGGGTTGCTCGCCGCGGAGTCGTAACTGCTTCTTCATCGCCTCCACGACCTCCATCTCCTTGTGCGTCTCCTCCGCCATCTTCATCATTGAGTCCATGACGCGGGATTTCTCAACACGAGCCTTCATCATCTGTTCCACGGCCGCATTACGTACCTTAACAGCAGCCGGGTGCTCGATGCGGAGCTTCGCCAACTCCTCCTTCTGTTCCATGACGAGGGTCTGCAACATCTTCATCGCGGAACTACTATTCACATGCAGCTTCTTCCAGCCGGCGTTCTCCTCCTTCAGCAGGTCGACCTCGTGGCAGAGCTTCGCCTTGTCCTCCTGAAGTTGCAGGATTTCGCCGGTCGCCTTCTTCTCCGAGGCAATGCTCTTCCTCAGCAGCATCACCAAGCCAGCGGTCAACTCCCCCTGCTCATTGACCTTAGCGGGCATGTCGTCGAGGCTCTCCTTTAGCAGCTCCACCAAGTCGTGGATGAACTCCTTCTTCTTATTGAGGTGCTTATTGAGCTGATCGGGCATGACGTCGAGGGATAACGACTCCAGCGCCGCCAGCTCGGCATGTTCGCCTCCGTTTCTAGGGCGCTCCCGGGAGCCATCGCCTGCCCGTGAGAGATCTTTCAAGGTCTCTGCGTGGCGGCGAGCCCTCTCTTTTTTTTCCATAGCCATGGTTGCCGCTCCCATGTTACGAGTAGTTCTCGACCTAGAGCTCTGCACACCGGTCATGGCAAGGACGGACGAAGAAGGAGGACTTATGAGGAGGAAGGTAGAGTAATTTTTGGTTAGGTAGTTCCTCTTTTTATAACCTAAGTACTAGCACTAGTACTAAAACCTGCATGGAACACATTTAGGTTTGGTACATACTGGTAGGTGTGAGCAGGCTTGCACTTAATTGTAGCACTAGTACTTTCGAATGTGATAGGAACAAGGTAAATATTAATTTAGTGGAACATAAATTTCAAGTAGACTACACTTCTCAGATACGTAAATATTATGTTACTGTCAAAAATTGGCACAAAATACGAAGGAGATCAACGGAAGTACTACTAGCGACCCATGATTTAACTACTCGCATGCGCGCAGTCGAGTAGTAATGTCTTTCTTCCACCCTCACGTCCACTCAATTTGCATGCGTTGTATTAATTGACCATCAATGAAGTGAAGGACTTTACACGCATCAAATTATCACATGGGGTGGATCTTGGTACAAAATTGCGTCCGCCCATGTACCCGTGTGTGCGTGCGAGGGAATGAGTGCATGCGTGGAATGCGTGCACATCTTTGCTTTGTGCATGTACCGCCAGTGCGGCTCAGGGAGGACGAGTACATTCTTCTGGAACCAGCAGCACGTCACTGTGATCAATCCACACAAGGATGTCGCGACAACGCATCCACATGTGCCACGTGGCTTCATAAACTATCAGGCTGGTTGCAATGGAGAGTATCATATACTAGTATCATGCACATGATACTAGTGTATGATACTACATCCGTAGTGCACAGTATCATATGTTAGTATCATAGGATAGTCATTTATTGCCATGCATGACACATACTAGCACATCATTTAATATGATACGGTATCATAATATGATACTCAACCCACTCTCTCTTCATTTAATTATATGCCACATCATCAAAATTGCCTAGTTGGCATGCATGATACTACTTATGATACTCCCATTACGGGCAGCCTAAGAGAGACACTCTGTAGCATGCCATTGTGTTTTGCACATACTCGAAGTACTAGTAAGGTACACTTGCATTGCACGCGTCAGATTTTGCAACCAAATTACGAATAAATACTGCACAGTAGCACGTAAGCTTTGAGTCATATATGCCTGATGTAGACCTTCCTTTAATTCTAATAGTTCATCTCATTCAAAATCAATTAGTTTTTATATAAAACCTAGGGCCTCTTTGATTCGTAGGATTTCCAAAATGCAGGAATAGGAAGAACATGGAATTAGAGTGGAATGTCGTCTTGAATCCTATAGGATTGGACGAGTGTTTGATTGTGCATAGAAAAAACGTAGAATTCTTTCAAAGAGGTTTGAGTGGATGGGATGTTTCCTATGAAATCTAGTGCAAATGAATCCTATGGAAAAATTCCTATGGTTTACAATCCTACGAATCAAACAACCAAGATAGGAAAAATTCCTAAGGATTAGAATCCTCCAAAATTCCTTCGAGAATCCTTTGAATCAAAGAAGCCCTTAATCTATTTTATGATTTATGGAATTGTGCGTTGTACAACATAAAGTAAAAAAACAAATAATGGCAATTCAACTAGAAAAAAAATTTGGGCAGTTATGATACAGAAAATTCTAGTGTAAGTGCATCTAGTGCCCCTTAGTGATTTTGGTGTATTGAAGACTTATAGGTTAAGGGACTAATGTATTTGTGAGTGTACACAGGTCTATAAGACTATGAGGAGTTTAATATTTACAGAGAATGTCGACCCCTAAAAATGAAGTTCTTCGACTGAAGACTTTGGATTTCTGAAGAATTTCTTAAGCCTTTGAAAGTGAAGAAATTGGTGTGACCTTGAAGACTTGGTATTCATTTGAGGAGCATGAAGCGTGAAGACTTTTGTTTTCATAGTTTCTTTTTTCCCTTTCTTGAGTCATAGGAAACACCGTACTGTTAAAGGGGGTCGAGGAAATACTAAGGAAAAATTTCCATGTGATGCTCAACTCAAAATCCTACACCTACCAATCCCTTCGAGTGAAGCCATTGGAAATCTCATACAGTTCAGTCATATTCTTCATTGACAGAGACGAAGTTCTTCTGGTCTCTGAGGAATTTGTTCTGACTGAGGAGTTAGGAATTTGCCAGTGCGATTTGCCTACATAGTGAGGAACATGATAGCCCTCAGGAATTTGATACTCAAATTTCCGACCGTTGCTGTGCTACGCGCCAGCTGTCCCAAAATATCTACCTACCTAACGATCATACCATTAAAGGGCATTTATGTCTTATCATGTCGGGATGCTCCCTAGGCTATAAATAGCCGCCCCCTACAACCACTAGCTGGTTCGCTGCTCCGTGAGAAACTGACACTTGTCATAAGAGCAACCCATCCTCCGAGGACTTTGAGCGAAAATCATCAAGTGAGGAAAAACCCGAAACTAAACCCAAAACCTTCAAACCCAAAAGTGATTGAGCATCACTGAAGAGATTGATCCTGCGTGGATCCGACGCTTGTTACCTTTGAAGACTATGCTTCTTCCAGACGGTTAGGTGTCATGGTCTAGAGCATCCAAGAGGAATTGTGGATCGCCGAGTGACCTAGTCTGTGAAGGTTCGAAAGTCACCTGAAGACTTACCACGAGTGATTGGGCGAGGTATGTGTGACCTTAGCTCAAGGGGAATACGGTGAGGACTTGGTGTCTTGGACTGTGTGTCCTTGACTGGGTGTCCGGGACTATGTGTCCTCAGGTTTAAATACCTAGCCGCCCTAACCAGATGTACAACTGAGACAGCAGTTGGAACTGGTCTAACAAATCATTGTCTTCACCAAGCTTACTGGTTCTATTTCCTCAACTCTTTCATTTCCTCATATCTGTGTTGTGTGCTTGTTCATATCTGTTTGAAGACTTTGACTAAAGACTTTCTCAATTTCCCCAGTTCAATTTCTTCAGTCTGTTTGTCTTCATCTTGTGCTATCATGTGTTTACGCTTCCTGTACTCTGTGTTTGTCTTCATATCTTCATGATGACCATGCTTGTATTATGTTATGTTTACTTCTGAGTACTTATTCCGCTGCAAGTAGTTCTTCGCATAGGAATTTCCTCAACAGCAAATTTCTCAGTGAAGAATTCATAAAAATCGCCTATTCACCCCCCTCTAGTCGATATAACGCACTTTCAATTGGTATCAGAGCAAGGTACTCCCTTGTTCTATGTGATTTTGGTTTAACCGCCTGGAGTTTTAGTTATGTCGACCGCAGGTATGATCAAGGTCTCAGCTGGGTGTCCTACCTTTGATGGGACAGACTACCCCTACTGGAAGAACAAGATGTGAATGCATCTTGAGGCAATTGATAACGATCTCTGGTATGTTGTGGAAAATGGTGTTCCCTCGGTTTCACCTTCTCTGAATGCTGCTGATGTGAAGAGATTCAAGCAACTCGATTCTCATGGGTGGATCAGTTTCCCCGACATCTTTGGCGCGCCAGGTAGGGGTGCGTCGAGATTGTGTGAATCTGATCCGGCGTTCACACGAGCTAGATCTTCATCATCATCCTCATCAGCATGCCGCCGAAGAAGAAGGCTTCGGAGGCAGCAGGTCCGTCCGCGTCGATCCCACCACCGCCGGAGCCAACGGCTGGTGGGGTAGATGCCGGCGGGAGAATGGACGTTGACGAGGGTGCTCACGGTGCTTCCAGGTCCAAGGACAAGGCTGGCGCAGCTGGCTCCCACGACGACCGGGCGCACTCCAAGACCTCGGCGTCCGTGCATGCACCGCGCCCATCTCAGGAGGCGCGGGACCGGTGATGGGCCTCGAACCCCTCGTTGGTTACCCCAAGTGGAAGGTGTAAGATGCAGTAAGTAGAAGTGTTTTCCCCTAGCAAAGATGCCAAGGATCGAATCCCCAGAGACTGCTACGTTCAACAAGTAGGTGTCAATTGCTAACGGCGCAATTAGCAATCAACGTGGACCTGCACACAGATACAAATAACTTTGCTCCCAACGAGTACAGAGAGGTTGTCAATCTCTCCGGCCTTGTAGTTCACAAAGGGTTAAAAGCAATATGATAGTAGTGATAAATAGTGTTTTGCAATAGTAAGTAAATAGCGAAAAGTAAATAGTGGATGTGATCAATGATGGTAATATGGACCGGAGTCTCATGATGTTCACTAGTGATGTCTCTCTCCCAAAAGACGATAAAACAGCTATGTGAGGTAAACAAATTACAGCTGGGCAATTGACAGGACCACGAACGCAAACCAATGCTGATTACATTGCAAGAAAGGTTGAGGTTCAAAGCATGGGCGGTACGCCAAAGTAAGTAGACCGAAATCCATCAATATCTACTACTAATCATCCACCTTGAGATATCTATCCAGAATATCTCGCTGGTATTAAGTTGCGAGTCCCACCCATAGTGTAAACTCAATGCAACAGACAACTGCATTAAAAGAACTTTGCGTAAAGTAAACAATCCTTGCACCCGCGGGCACAAGCACCGTTGTTTTCCCCCTTGTGGCAACAGCACATCCCCTAGACTCATGTTTCTGTCACTCAAGCTAGTCATCGAGGGGCATGAACCCACAATCGAGCATAACGTTCCCTCTTGGAGTCACTACATATTACTCGGCCAAAGCAATAAATAACAACGGAGAACATGCAAGAATTACTTATGAACTAAAATATAAAAGAGGTGAATCAAATATATTACTCAAGATCAATCTGAACATAATCTCATAATCCATCGGATCCCAGCAAACTCAACATAGCAACATCATAAGGATTACATAGGTGCCTCGATCATGTAGGGCAGCTCACGAGGACTAATTAGTGAAGCACAAGAACGGGAGGAGAACATCACATAGCTACTGGTCATGGACTCATGGTCCAAGGGAGACTACTCACGAGTCATCCGGGAGGCGTCCATGGTGGTGGAGAAGCTCCCGGTGGTGATCCTCCCCTCCGGCAGGGTGCCGGGAAGAGTTCTCCTGGTGCTCCCGATCTTGGAAGCGGCGGCGGCGGCGGAACAGAGATGGGATCGCGAAAAGAAGTCCTGTTTCAAGGGTTACGGGTGTAGGATCGAAAGTAGGTCTAGAGGGGGGGTGATTAGACTACTTGACAATATAAAAAATCTGCCTTTAGATCATGCAAAGTTTTTGGCAGTTTCACAAACAAGATCAATTCAAGTAACACCCTACACATGCAATTCTAGAGTATATGCAGCGGAAAGTAAATTGCACATGTAAAAGAGAGGTGGAGAAGATCAAACGCAGTTTGGTGACACGGAGATTTTTGTCGTGGTTCCGATAGGTGGTGCTATCGTACATCCACGTTGATGGAGACTTCAACCCACGGAGGGTAACGGCTGCGCGAGTCCACGGAGGGCTCCACCCACGAAGGGTCCACGAAGAAGCAACCTTGTCTATTCCATCACGGCCTACGCCCACGGAGGACTAGCCTTACTCGGGGTAGATCTTCACGAAGTAGGCGATCTCCTTGCCCTTACAAACTTCTTGGTTCAACTCCACATCATCAAGACGGAGGCTCCCAAGCGACACCTAACCAATCTAGGAGGCACCACCCCCCAAAAGGTAATAGACGGTGTTGATGGTGATGAACTCCTTGCTCTTGTGCTTCAAATGATAAACTCCCCAACACTCAACTCTCCTCACTGATATGGCTGTGGTGGAAGAAAGGTTTGAGTGCAAAGCAACTTGGGAAGGCTAGAGATCAAGTTTCATATGGTAGGAATGGAATGGCTTGATCTCAACACAAGGGTAGGTGGTTCACTTCTCAGAAAGTGTATGGTAGGAATGGTAGTACTTTCTGATGGCTCTCCTCACGAATGAGGAGGGGGTGGAGGGGTATATATAGCCTCCACACAAAATCCAACCGTTACACACACATTTGACCAATCTCGGTCAGACCGAAGTGAAAACTCGGTTAGACCGAAAGTTCAAATATAGTGAACGTTGGGATTTTCGGTGGGACCGAAAATACCATCTCGGTGAGACCGAAAGTGTATCTGATATGAACGTTGGAGATTTTCGGTGAGACCGAGAAAGAAAACTCGGTTGGACCGATTTGAGAAAGAGTAGGAACATGCCAGAATCGGTTTGACCGAAAATTGATTATCGGTGAGACCGATTTGATCCAAGACAAGCTTGTCCATTTCGGTGAGACCGATAATACAAACTCGGTTATTCCGAAATGATGTGAAGTGGTTACAGAAGGTTGGCAGTTCAGTTTCGGTGTGACCGATCTCAAACTCGGTAAGACCGATTTTTCTAGGGTTTGGAATATGGCAGAAGTGGTTCATCTCGGTGGGACTGAGTTGAAAGAATCGGTGTGACCGAGATGTTAGGGTTTGTAGAGATAACTTCATCTCGGTGAGACAGAGTTGGTTTGACCGAGATTACTTATGGGTGTGTGTTAAGTAGTGAATAGTGCTGATAGTTGAGGGAGTTAGATCACCAAGCACTTGAGCAACAAGAACATTAACACAACCTCATCCCCTTTTAATAGTATTGGCTTTTCCTATGGACTCAATGTGATCTTTGATCACTAAACCAAAAATGGAGTCTTGAGCTTTTGCCAATGCTTGTCTTAGCACTTGAGGGGTCCACTTCTTCAATCATCTTGCCATACCAATGTGATTGGGTTTCCTGAAACATACTTGATAAAAGTATTAGTCCAACCACAAAGTATGTTGTCATTAATTACCAAAACCACCCGGAGAGCAAATGTGCTTTCACGAGCGAGCGTCGGAGAAGGCTCGCGCTACCGCCAGGGCGGAATTGTCCTACCTCCACCAGCAAGTGGAGGACGTTTCCACCCTCGTGGCTCGAACCTTTGAGGAGGTTGCACGAGTCCGTGGAATGCAGCACACCCGCTCGGAGATGTTTGAGGCCCTGCGGCACCGGGTCGGTCGGGCCCTAGGAGAACTTCTTGGCTCGGGGTTCGCTGGCTGATGGGCCTCGAACCCCTCGTTGGTTACCCCAAGTGGAAGGTGTAAGATGCAGTAAGTAGAAGTGTTTTCCCCTAGCAAAGATGCCAAGGATCGAATCCCCAGAGACTCCTAGGTTCAACAAGTAGGTGTCAATTGCTAACGGCGCAATTAGCAATCAACGTGGACCTGCACACAGATACAAATAACTTTGCTCCCAACGAGTACAGAGAGGTTGTCAATCTCTCCGGCCTTGTAGTTCACAAAGGGTTAAAAGCAATATGATAGTAGTGATAGATAGTGTTTTGCAATAGTAAGTAAATAGCGAAAAGTAAATAGTGGATGTGATCAATGATGGTAATATGGACCGGAGTCTCATGATGTTCACTAGTGATGTCTCTCTCCCAAAAGACGATAAAACAGCTATGTGAGGTAAACAAATTATAGCTGGGCAATTGACAGGACCACGAACGCAAACCAATGCTGATTACATTGCAAGAAAGGTTGAGGTTCAAAGCATGGGCGGTACGCCAAAGTAAGTAGACCGAAATCCATCAATATCTACTACTAATCATCCACCTTGAGATATCTATCCAGAACATCTCGCTGGTATTAAGTTGCGAGTCCCACCCATAGTGTAAACTCAATGCAACAGACAACTGCATTAAAAGAACTTTGCGTAAAGTAAACAATCCTTGCACCCGCGGGCACAAGCACCGTTGTTTTCCCCCTTGTGGCAACAGCACATCCCCTAGACTCATGTTTCTGTCACTCAAGCTAGTCATCGAGGGGCATGAACCCACAATCGAGCATAACGTTCCCTCTTGGAGTCACTACTTACTACTCGGCCAAAGCAATAAATAACAACGGAGAACATGCAAGAATTACTTATGAACTAAAATATAAAAGAGGTGAATCAAATATATTACTCAAGATCAATCTGAACATAATCTCATAACCCATCGGATCCCAGCAAACTCAACATAGCAACAGCATAAGGATTACATAGGTGCCTCGATCATGTAGGGCAGCTCACTAGGACTAATTAGTGAAGCACAAGAACGGGAGGAGAACATCACATAGCTACTGGTCATGGACTCATGGTCCAAGGGAGACTACTCACGAGTCATCCGGGAGGCGTCCATGGTTGTGGAGAAGCTCCCGGTGGTGATCCTCCCCTCCGGCAGGGTGCCGGGAAGAGTTCTCCTGGTGCTCCCGATCTGGGAAGCGGCGGCGGCGGCGGAACAGAGATGGGATCGCGAAAAGAAGTCATGTTCTGAGGGTTACGGAGGACCCTTTAAATATATGCCAAAGTAGGGCACCGGGGGAGCCTCGGGGGGCCCAGGCGCCCCCCC
>LR738713.1:699891726-699919119 GCA_902687465.1 Secale cereale
CACAGGGTGCCTGGAGCCCCTGTGCCCCCCCCAGGCTGCCCTTCGGACGCAGTGTTGTTTCCGGATCGCTGATTTTTTATATAATTTTTCTGGATTTTTCTGGGCAGTTCTCGAAACGTGAAAACCTGAAATACAAAAACAGCCGAAAACAGAAACTGGCACTGGGGTGCACTGGATTAGTAAGTTAGTCCAAATATGATCAAAAGTGTATGTAAGTGTATGAATATCATAGCAATATCACCCAAAAGTGGCATGGAGCAAGCAGAAATTATAGATACGTTTTGGACGTATCAACATCCCCAAGCTTAATTCCTGCTCGTCCTCGAGTAGGTAAATGATAACAAGAATAATTTCTGTGGTGACATGCTATTAACCATATAGGACTTTCTCATAGTCATATGACAAAAGTTTACTGAGACAATGATTCTATAGTAATTAAGTTGTCTCAAGAGAAAATCACAAATGACTGAAAGTTTTACAATATGAAACTGAAACGTCAAAAAGATTTGCAATGAACATGACGTGCAAATATGATAAAGTGATATCTAGCTTGCCCCCTTTAGTGATGCAAAACATAAATGCAAGGGCACCTTCAAGGTTTAAGTGATGACTAGATACAATCATTTCAGAATAAACGATATCACAATCATGCAAAAGACAATGCTACTTTGGGACAATGCACATTACACTCAGAATGACAATCATGCTCTCAGTAGTTGGTGCTTCAACATAAAGGTAAAAGAAAGGTTAAGTGCTGAAGCTTTTTATTTTGAAAACGTGGAAGCAATTGTGTCAACGGTAGTAGTACTTTATATGTGTCATGTATAAAACATCTTATAAGTTGCAAGCCTCATGCATCGAATACCAATAGTGCTCGCTCCTTGTCCTAATTAGCTCGGATCCCCATGGGTTATCATTGCATTGCATATGTTTTAACCAAGTGTCACAAAGGGGTACCTCTATGCCACCTGTACAAAGGTCCAAGGAAATAGATCGTATTTGATTTCTCGTTTTTGATAGATCTCAACTTGAGGACATCCATACCGGGACAACATAGAAAATAGATGATGGACTCCTCTTTAATGCATAAGCATATTCTCATGAGAGATTGAGGATTAAGGTCCAAGCTAAAACTTCCACCATGATGCATGGCTTTGGATGGCGGCCCAATGTTCTTCTCTAACAATATGCATATTAATTCAACCCACGGTAAATCACCCTTACTTCAGACAAGACGAACATGCATAGCAACTCACATGATATTCAACAAAAGTGTAACAGTTGATGGCGTCCCCAGAAACATGGTTACCGCTCAGCAAGCAACTTAAAAGAAATAAGATACATAAGCAACATATTCTTTACCACAATAGTTTTAAGGCTACTTTCCCATGAGCTATGTATTGCATGGTTAGTTTGCTTAGTGCAGGTGGAGGTTAGCAAAAGACTGGGAGCGACCAACTAAGAGAGCAATGACGGTCATAATCATGCAGAGCGACAAAGCAATATTGAATCAGGCATGGTAGTTATATCGCTACTTAGAAACAAAAGATCATCAAGGCTTGACAGACTTTCTTTACAGTCTTGAATATGCGTGAGCATACGCCAAGTCAATCAAAATAAATTCTCGAAGGAAGATATTACTAAACCATACCACATCATAGGCAAACAAACCAAGTTGGTACTCCAATAACACATTGGGAACCTCCCAGCTATTTGAGATTAACCAAAAGAAAACCTGAACTACTAAGCACCATCATGAAAGTAGCATCTTTATCATAGACACATTAACCCATGCAACGGAAGCAAACTCTCTTAATAAGGTGAGCATGGTAATTAAAGAGAGTTCAAGCAACCAACTAAATAAAAGCTCTTGAAAAGATAAGCATGAATACTAAGAGCAGAGCACGATAGTAGCTATTAAAAGATAAAGAACACACACAGCATAGATAGACATGAAAATTCTATGTAATGTTCTAGGTAGAGGTGGAGCGTGTTTCTCTCCCACATAAAGGAATGCTGGGTTCCTACTCGTTATGAAAAACTAAAAAGAAAACTAAAAGCAAGACGCTCCAAGCATAGCACATAACATATGAAGTGATAAAAATATAGCGGAACGAAAGACGAACTGATAATGTTGATGGAGAAGGGGATGCACGGGGGCATCCCCAAGCTAAGACGCTTGAGTCTCCTTGAATATTTCTTGCGGTGCACGGGGGCATCCCCAAGCTTGAGCGCTTGACACTCATGAATCTTTTTATCATCTTCCCTCGCACACTTGAAAACTCCCTTCATACACAACTCATCATAATCTGATTAGCGAAGTTAGTACCCTTAATAAAATAATTATACCTTGCTCGAAATAAGGATATTCTTGAAGTTCTACTGTTTCTCAAGATTGCCAAAAGGTTTTTGCAAAGAAAAAGCAAGTTCTCAATTTGCAAAGTGAAGGTAAGGCAAAACAGGACAGAATCTGTGAAAAACAGAACAGCAGGCAGTAATTGACCTGTTCGGGATACTTCTGCAACTCAAATCAAAAAACTCAGAACTGACGCACGAAACACAATTATATAGAGAACGCTGTCGAAAAAATTCAGACCAAAAAGATGATATGGTGATTTTATACGAATTTTTCTATCCAAGGACAGAATCTGTTTCTGGACAGCACCTCACAACTTTTGAACTTTCTAGCAATCAGAGGCTATACTTGGCACAAATATGAAAAGCAAAGATACAATGATGATGCTACAGAAGTAAACAACATCAAGACACAACAAAAACAAAATTTTTATTCATGTGGGCTGCCTCCCAAAAGCGCTTTCTTTTATGCCTTTAAGCTAGGCATAATGCATAGATCAAGTTTTATCAAGAGTAAAAGAATAACTAGCCCGTACAACGGACTCAAAAGGTAACTTGAGCTTCTTACGAGGGAAGTGTTCCATCCCTTTCTTGGGAGGAAACTGAAATTTTATATTACCCTCTTTCATGTCAATGACAGCACCAACGGTTCGCAAAAAGGGACGTCCCAAAATAATTGGACATGAAGGATCACATTCAATATCCATAATAGTGAAATCAACGGGCACATAATTATCATTGACAACAATAAGAACATCGTCGATCCTCCCCAAAGGTTTATTTATGGAAGAATCAACAAGAGCATCACCAAAAGAACAAGAATCAACAGATTTCAATTTAAGCATATCATATATTCTTTTGGGCATAACAGAGGTACTAGCACCAACATCACATAATGCATAACAAGAGAAGTCATTCAAATAAATTTTTATCATAGGATCCCAACCATCTTCTAGCTTTCTAGGTATGGAGGCTTCTACTCTAAGTTTCTCCTCCCTAGCTTTGATGAGAGCATTAGTGATATGCTCTGTGAAGGCAAGGTTAAGCGTGCTAGTGCGGGGATCTCTGGACATCTTGTGAAGGAAATCAATAACTTCTGTAAGAGTGCAATTATCAAAATCAAGGTCACGAGCATCAAGTAAAGTAGTAGTGGTGTCCTTAAGGTTCACTTGTTTGGTAGCTTCTATAGTCATAGCATCACCATTAATAGGTCCATTGGGACCAGGAGTACATTGGGTGCTAAGAGTGTGAACATCCTCAATAACTTGGATAGTAGCAACAGTATGGTGGGTAGGAAGGCTCTTAATTCTTTCTTCTTCCTCCCTTTCTCTAGCCCATCTTTCTTTTAGCTTAGCCATCATCCTAATATTTTCATTAATTTGTACTTGAGTAGCATTAATAGGGATGACTTCCCTCTCCTTAAGAGGAGAAGCTTCAATTTTTAGCAATTTTACCTCATTGGCTAAGTGGTCTACCTTAAAAGTAAGATCATCTAGTTTATGTAGTTTCTCTTCTACATTCTTATTAAAGGCTTTTTGGGTAGTGATGAAATCTCTAAGCATGGTCTCTAGTTCAGTATTGAAGTTCTTGGTACTAGGATAAGCATTGTTGTTCCCATAAGAGTTAGGGGTGAACGGTCTAGGATTGTTACCAAAGTTACTCCTATAAGCATTGTTGTTGAAATTATTTCTAGTGATAAAGTTAACATCTACTTGTTCTTGAGCAATCAAAGAATTTAAAGGAACATCACGAGGATCAATAGTAGATTGCTTCGAAAGTAGAGACATGATCAAGTCAACTTTTTCATTAAGGGAGGAAATCTCCTCGACGGAGTTTACCTTCCTACCTGTTGGAGCGCATTCGGTGTGCCATTGGGAATAGTTAGTCATCATCTCATCGAGAAGCTTTGTGGCAGCACCAAGTGTAGTTGACATAAAAGTTCCTCCCGCGGCCGAATCTAACAAGTTCCGCGAGGTAAAGTTCAAGCCTGCATAAAAAGTTTGGATAACCATCCAAGTAGTCAAACCGTGAGTAGGGCAGTTTTTGATAAGGGATTTCATACGTTCCCAAGCTTGGGCAACGTGTTCACTATCCAATTGTTTAAAATTCATGATGTTACTTCTAAGTTGGATAATTTTAGCAGGTGGATAGTATTTTCCGATAAAAGCATCTTTGCACTTGTCCCATGAATCTATGCTATTTCTAGGCAAAGACTGAAACCAAATTTTAGCTCCTCCTCTCAAGGAGAAAGGAAAAAGCTTAAGCTTAACAATATTACCATCTATTTCTTGGTACTTTTGCATATAACAAAGTTCTACAAAGTTGTTCAAGTGTAAAGCAGCATCATCTCCAGCACCGGAGAATTGTTCTTTCATAACTAAGTTCAGTAAAGCAGGTTTAATTTCATATGAAGGTGCTGAAGTGGCAGGTGTAGTGATAGGTGTGCTGATAAAGTCATCGTTGTTGTGACTAGTGAAGTCACACAACTTGGTGTTCTCGGTGGAACCCATAGTAGCAAGCAAGCAAGATAACTATTTTTGTGATTTTCGATAAAAGGAACTAAAGCAAAAATGAAAATAAACTAACAAGACTAAAAAGCAAAGGTAAAAGATAGCATGCAACTCCCCTATCCTGAAGAGTGGAGTCCCCGGCAACGGCGCCAGAAAATACTCCTTGATGGGCCTCGAACCCCTCGTTGGTTACCCCAAGTGGAAGGTGTAAGATGCAGTAAGTAGAAGTGTTTTCCCCTAGCAAAGATGCCAAGGATCGAATCCCCAGAGACTCCTAGGTTCAACAAGTAGGTGTCAATTGCTAACGGCGCAATTAGCAATCAACGTGGACCTGCACACAGATACAAATAACTTTGCTCCCAACGAGTACAGAGAGGTTGTCAATCTCTCCGGCCTTGTAGTTCACAAAGGGTTAAAAGCAATATGATAGTAGTGATAAATAGTGTTTTGCAATAGTAAGTAAATAGCGAAAAGTAAATAGTGGATGTGATCAATGATGGTAATATGGACCGGAGTCTCATGATGTTCACTAGTGATGTCTCTCTCCCAAAAGACGATAAAACAGCTATGTGAGGTAAACAAATTACAGCTGGGCAATTGACAGGACCACGAACGCAAACCAATGCTGATTACATTGCAAGAAAGGTTGAGGTTCAAAGCATGGGCGTACGCCAAAGTAAGTAGACCGAAATCCATCAATATCTACTACTAATCATCCACCTTGAGATATCTATCCAGAACATCTCGCTGGTATTAAGTTGCGAGTCCCACCCATAGTGTAAACTCAATGCAACAGACAACTGCATTAAAAGAACTTTGCGTAAAGTAAACAATCCTTGCACCCGCGGGCACAAGCACTGTTGTTTTCCCCCTTGTGGCAACAACACATCCCCTAGACTCATGTTTCTGTCACTCAAGCTAGTCATCGAGGGGCATGAACCCACAATCGAGCATAACGTTCCCTCTTGGAGTCACTACTTACTACTCGGCCAAAGCAATAAATAACAACTGAGAACATGCAAGAATTACTTATGAACTAAAATATAAAAGAGGTGAATCAAATATATTACTCAAGATCAATCTGAACATAATCTCATAATCCATCGGATCCCAGCAAACTCAACATAGCAACAGCATAAGGATTACATAGGTGCCTCGATCATGTAGGGCAGCTCACGAGGACTAATTAGTGAAGCACAAGAACGGGAGGAGAACATCACATAGCTACTGGTCATGGACTCATGGTCCAAGGGAGACTACTCACGAGTCATCCGGGAGGCGTCCATGGTGGTGGAGAAGCTCCCGGTGGTGATCCTCCCCTTCGGCAGGGTGCCGGGAAGAGTTCTCCTGGTGCTCCCGATCTTGGAAGCGGCGGCGGCGGCGGAACAGAGATGGGATCGCGAAAAGAAGTCCTGTTCTGAGGGTTACGGACGACCCTTTAAATATATGCCAAAGTAGGGCACCGGGGGAGCCTCGGGGGGCCCAGGCGCCCCCCGGCGCGGCCCAGGGGGGGGGCGCGCCCACAGGGCGCCTGGAGCCCCTGTGCCCCCCCCCCAGGCTGCCCTTCGGACGCAGTGTTGTTTCCGGATCGCTAATTTTTTATATAATTTTTCTGGATTTTTCTGGGCAGTTCTCGAAACGTGAAAACCTGAAATACAAAAACAGCCGAAAACAGAAACTGGCACTGGGGTGCACTGGATTAGTAAGTTAGCCCAAATATGATCAAAAGTGTATGGAAGTGTATGAATATCATAGCAATATCACCCAAAAGTGGCATGGAGCAAGCAGAAATTATAGATACGTTTTGGACGTATCAACCGGCAGCGTCCTGGTACTCACGGTACCATACGCTTGCTGGGCCAAGGTCAAGCTGGTGGGTCCCGGAACGCTCAAGACCAGCATGCACGCCAGCATGCTGGCACGAGCAAGGCACGGTCGCCTAGACGGGATACTGCTCCTTCTAACGTAGTTAGAAGTCCGAGCATATCCCGCTCCTCGCACCGTTCGCCGCCGCTACCCGCCACTCCAGCAGAAGCTCTGGCACGAGCTCAACTGCTTCTAAACTTCCCTCCAGTGGCAGACAAGGCCGACGACTAGAGGGCCACCATTCAGAGTATCAACGCCTTCGCCAACGGCGACACTCCGCGGCAACCGAGCACATCGCAGCCGCGGCAAGTTTGCCAGGCGCGGGCCGATGGCGACAAAACCGGTGGGGGTGCAACCACCGTGCACTCTCCGCCCCGAAGGCCAAAATCGCCCACTCGCCGGATCAACATCGACGACGACTCCACCGCGTCATCGGATCCACGAGTTCGTCGCGATCAGCGCCAAGTTCTTCAAGATCGACAACAAGAATACGCTCGTACCCGCATCGAGCACCGAAGAGAAGCGCGGCGCCAATCAGACCAGTGCGCTGGGCCCACTGTCGACATGCAAGCACCAGGGGGACCAGGCGACTTGCCGTACGCGGTAGGTTGTTCTGCGTTTACTCGTGAGCTGCGGCAAGTCCAGTGGCCCTGCATGAAGAATTTAAAGCCAGACGTACCAGAGAAGTACGACGACAAGACACATCCGTCGGAGTTCCTCGGCATCTACACCATCGCGGTGCAGGCTGCCGGGGGGCGGGACGACAAGATCCTTGCCAACTACTTCCCTCTGGCGGCCACAAACCTCATGGCCAGGAAAGTGACCTACACCTGCTCGCCCAGAAGGAAGGAGAACCCCTGCGCAAGTATATCCAGATATTCAGCCGCGTACAGCACAACATCCCAGACGTCCACCCTGCCGCGGTCATCAGCGCGTTCCATCAGAAAGTGCGTAACCGCAGGATAAGGGAGGAGATGGCGATGTGCAAGATCAAAGACGTCAGTGAGCTTTATGCCCTGGCCGACAAGTGTGCACGCGCCGAGGAGGGGAGGAAACTCCCCGAAGAGGATACAGGCGCAGGGGGATCTGACAGTGAAGATGCTACCCCGGTAAAGAAAAACCGGCGGCGGAACAATAGGAAGAAGAAGAACAAAGAAGTACTAGTCGTTGAGCAGTCCGGAAACGGAGGTGGCGCCGAGAAGGCCAAGGTTGGTGGCTCCGGCAAGGAGACTACCGCATGCACCAACTGCCAAGCTGTGGCGGCCGCCGACAAGCAGGACGGCACCGACAAGCAGTACTGCAAGATCCACCGCACCAAGGGCCACGACCTCCAGAATTGCAAGAGGGTCGAGCAGCTTGTTGAGCAACAGAAGGCTGAATACGAGCGGCGCGACAAGGAGAAGGCCCAAGGAGGTGATGGAGGATCCGGCAAGAAGCGGCCCTTCAACGGCCGGGGAGGACGCCGCGGCAAGGCCAAGCAGCGGCAAGGTGACAGACCTCCCCGCGGCCGCGACAAGGATGAAGACGATGAAGACGACGAAGACATGGATGATGTTGAGAACAGTGAGCAGGAGTTCCAGAAAGCCACAGAAGTCCTGTGCGTTAACGGCGGTGCTTCTCTGCATACTTCTCACCGCCAACTTAAACAGTGGGTGCGGGAGGTTAATGCGGCAGAACCACTTGTCGAATCGCACAGGCTTCTGAAATGGTCCAGCACGCCTATCATCTTTGATATTGAGGACCACCCTGATCGCACAACTGCGGTCGGGTGCTTGCCGATGTTGGTTTCATCAACTATCCGCAACCTCAAGGTCACTAAGATGTTAGTTGACGGCGGGGCCGGCTTGAACCTGATCTCCTCCACTGTACTCTAGAAACTCCAGATCCCCGACAGCGAGCTCGAAGAGACCGGAACATTCCAAGGAATCAACCCAGGAAGGAGCAAGCCGAAGGGGAAGATCACGTTGCCAGTAACGTTTGGCGGGGAGCTGAACTTCAGGACTGAGAGAGTCACTTTTGACGTTGCCGATTTTCCATTGCCTTACAATGGAATACTTGGCCGTCCAGCGCTCGCCAAGTTCATTGCAGCCTCTCACTATGCATACAACATGTTGAAGATGCCAGGCTCAATAAGCGTCATCTCTGTCCCTGGCGACAAGAAAGATGCCCTTATCTGGGCCGACAAGATCTACCGGGAAGCAGCAGCCGCAACAGATGACAAGACACTTGCCGCTGAAGCTCCCAGGGGGAAGGAGAAGAACAAGTCCGGCAAGAGCTCTGGGGCCCACTCCGGCAAGCACACCTCTTCGGAGTGCTGCGCTGCCGTCGAGGACGCACCATCGAGCTCCACCGGCAAGTGTAAGAAGGTGATGGCAGCTCCGCCAGAGACCAAGAAGGTGCCCGCCAAGGAGGACGGCACTGGTGGTACCTTCACCATCAGTGCCACGCTTGAACCTAAATAGGAAAGCGTGCTCGTTGCTTTCCTGCGGGCGAATGTCGACGTGTTTGCATGGCAACCGTCTGACATCCCCGGTGTTCCCAGGAAAGTGATTGAGCACAAGCTTGCCGTCTGTCCTCATGTGCGGCCCGTCAAGCAGAAAGTCAGAAAGCAAGCAGTGGAGCGCCAAGAATTTATCGCAGAAGAAATCAAGAAGTTGGAAGCAGCAGGCCTTGTTAGAGGGGTGCTCCATCCTACGTGGTTGGCCAATCATGTAGTCGTGCGCAAGGCAAACGGGAAATGGATGCTTTGTATCGATTTCACAGATGTGAATAAAGCTTGCCCAAAAGACCCATTTCCCTTGCCGCGCATTGACCAGATTGTTGACTCCACAGCCGGATGTGACCTGCTTTCATTTCTTGACGCATACTCAGGGTACCATCAAATCTTCATGGCAGAAGAGGATGAAGAGAAGAACGCATTCATCACTCCGTGTGGCACATACTGTTTCATACGGATGCCTTTTGGTTTGAAGAATGCTGGTTCAACATTTGCAAGGGTAGTCCATACAGCTTTTGAGCCACAGATTCACAGAAATATAGAAGCATACATGGATGACATAGTGGTCAAGAGCAAAGACAGGGCAACTCTGATTCAAGATTTGGAAGAAACCTTTGCGAATCTGCGCAAGATCCAGCTCAAACTCAACCCCGAGAAGTGTGTGTTTGGAGTCCCTTCCGGCAAGCTTCTCGGGTTCTTCGTGTCTCAGAGGGGAATTGAAGTCAATCCCGACAAGATCAAGGCCATCGAGCAGATTGAAGCACCCAAGCGCGTCAAGGATGTGCGAAGACTTGCCGGTTGCGTGGCTGCGCTCAGCAGGTTTATCTCTAAGTCAGCTGAGCGCGCCCTGCCGTTTTTCAAAATTTTGAAAAAGGCGGGTCCGATGAAATGGACTCCAGAAGCGGAGGCCGCGCTGCAAGACTTGAAGAGGTACCTGTCCTCCACTCCAATACTTGTCGCACCTAAACCACAAGAGAAGTTGTTACTGTACCTAGCGGCAACCAATCAAGTGGTTAGTGCTGCGTTAGTAGCGGAGAGGGAGGCAGATGATGAGCCAGCAGCCGCGGCAAACACGTCCAACGACAAGCAGGGGGCTTCCCCGACAAGCTCTGGTCCCGACAAGGATGGATCTGCGCAGGCGCAAGAGGAGATACGGAAGAAAATGGTGCAGCGCCCAGTTTACTTTGTCAGCTCCCTTCTGCACGGGGCTAGATCAAGGTACTCTGGTGTGCAGAAGTTGCTTTTTGGCCTTCTCATGGCCTCGAGAAAGCTGCGCCATTACTTCCAAGCACATGAGATAACAGTTGTCACTCGCTTTCCGCTGAAGAGGATACTGCGGAATCCAGAAGCAACAGGCAGGATTGTTGAGTGGGCACTGGAACTGTCAAGCTTTGGCCTCAAGTTTGAGAGCACTTCAACTATCCAGAGCAGAGCATTGACAGAATTCATAGCAGAGTGGACGCCAACACCAGATGAAGAGATTCCAGAAACGAGCATCCCCGTCAAGGAAGCAAGCAAGGAGTGGCTCATGTACTTTGACGGTGCCTTTTCGCTGCAAGGCGCCGGGGCTGGCGTGCTGCTTGTCGCACCCACCGGAGAGCACCTCAAGTACGTAGTCCAGATGCACTTTCCCAAGGAGCAAGCAACGAACAATACTGCAGAGTATGAAGGTTTGCTTGCCGGTCTCAGGATCGCGGCAGACCGTGGGGTCAAGAAGCTCATTGTCAGGGATGACTCGCAGCTTGTCGTCCGCCAAGTGAACAAGAATTATCAGAGTCCATTGATGGAAGCTTACGTTGATGAAGTGAGAAAGCTTGAAGAGCACTTTGACGGCCTACAGATGGAGCACGTTCCGAGAGCTCAGAACGACATCGCCGACGGCCTGTCAAAGTGCGCCGCACTTAAGTTACCTGTGGAACCAGGAATCTTTGTGCTCAAGCTGACACAACCATCCGTGACACCATCAGCTCGACAGAGCAAGAAGAGGAAGTTGATTTCTGGCGACTATCTTCCGGCAGAGCTTCCCGAAGCCGCCACCAAGAAAGTCCCCAAGATCAACACCAACAATGCTGAGGAGCAGTCTGCTCCGGCAAGCCCTAGGGTTTGTTCCGTTGAAGCAGACGCTCCCGACGAGTTTTGCTCCGGCAAGCTTGCCGGGGAATGTCAAGCTTCGGCTGAGCCGCAGGTTCTTGCCGTAGAAGCGGATGTTCCCGCAGCAGCAGATGTGCCTTTAGTCCTTGTTGTCGAGCCACGGGCTCTAGCATGGGCGCAGCAGATTGTCCGTTTCCTTCAGACATGAGAACTTCCCGAAGAACAAGAAGCTGAAAGAGTAGCCCGACCGTCAAGCATGTACCAGTTTGTCGACAACACACTGTACAGAAGAAGACTCAACGGTGTGAAATTGAAGTGTATTCCCCGGGAAGATGGACAAAAGCTGTTGGCAGAGATACACGGAGGCATATGTGGCCACCACATTGGCGCAAGAGCTCTTGCCGGCAAAGCATTGCGGCAAGGTTTCTTTTGGCCAGAAGCCCTCCAGGATGCAACTGCACAAGTAACCAAGTGTGAAGCGTGCCAGTTCCATTCCAAGCAGATACACAAGCCAGCTCAAGCTCTCCAGACGATCCCTTTATCCTGGCCATTTTCAGTCTGGGGGCTCGACATCCTCGGCCCCTTTCCCCGCGCAGCCGGGGGCTTTGAGTACTTGTTCGTTGCCATCGACAAGTTCACAAAGTGGCCGGAAGTGGAGCCAGTGAGGAAGGTGACCGCACAGTCAGCAGTCAAGTTCTTCAGGTCGATTGTTTGCCGCTTCGGGATCCCTAACAGGATCAACACCGACAACGGTACGCAATTCATGAGCCGCACCTTCATGCAGTATGTCCAAGATCTTGGCGCCAAGGTCTGCTTCGCTTCTGTTGCTCACCTGAGAAGCAACGGTCAAGCGGAGAGAGCAAATGCTGAAGTGCTGCGTGGCCTCAAGACCAGAACTTTCGACAGGCTGCACAAGTGCGGAAGAAACTGGATCGAGGAGCTGCCGGTGGTTCTTTGGTCGATCAGGACGACGCCAAATAGAGCCACTGGACAGACGCCTTTCGCTCTAGTCTATGGAGCAGAGGCAGTTCTCCCCACGGAACTCGTATACGGGTCGCCTCGAGTGCTCGCTTATGATGAGCTCGAGCAAGAGCAGCTGCGACAAGATGACGCGCTGCTCCTTGAGGAAGACCGTCTTCAGGCCGCTGTACGAGCTGCTCGCTACCAGCAAGCTTTGCGCCGCTACCATAGCCGCAAAGTTAACGCCAGAAGTCTCAAGGAAGGCGACCTTGTTCTTCGGCGCGTTCAGTCCGCCAAGAATTCCAACAAGTTGACGCCGAAGTGGGGAGGCCCTTATCGGGTGAAACGAGTCACTAGGCCTGGCGCTGTCCGCCTTGAGACCGAAGATGGCTTTCCGGTGAGCAACTCCTGGAACATCGAGCATCTTCGTAAGTTTTACCCGTAAGGCGCGGTTGCCGTGACCCGCTCCGGCAACCACCTTTTGTACAAGTCTTGCCGTTGTTGCATGTAATCCTTTGTACAAAGCCGGGCGCAGACACCGTGCATCAGTAAAGCTCATGTGCCTCGCACATCTTGTCAATTTCATGCTTTCTATATTTTGCATGTGTTATCTGACACTTTGTGCAGCACCTACCCCCGGTAAGCAATAACGAGACGTAAGGCTCCATACCTTTGTTTTCTCTTCTTTCTTTTTCTTAAGGAAAGGAAGGTTCCCTCGCCCACAAGTTTGCCGGGGGGGAGGAGAAGATAGTGGTATGGACCAAGCGCCGTTCAAGAAAGTTTCGCCTTGCCGGGAAGTAGACGACACAAAAGCTAAGTTGCCAAAGTTTGAGCAACTAGATTTTTAAATTTTTAAGTTATCTTCCTTGAACGACCGCGCTTTGTATGGAAAACCTGTGCGCGGAGGAACTTAATCGTAGCTAGTTGCGCCCTTACTTTGTTTCGAGTCCGCTCAACGACTTAAGTGTGCTGCGACTAGTGTCGCGCCCTTACTTTGTTTTCGAGCACGCTCAACAACTTAAGTGTGCTGCAACTAGTTGCGACAAGGTTTCTTGCCGGTAACGACACCGCCAGCAGGCTGCTGAAGTTCTGCACTCAGCGTTCGCGGCTAAGGTGCCTACACCGGCAAGTTCCCTAAAAGCGTAGGGCAAAAACATAAAAAGCAAAGGAATCAAGTAAAGGAAATAACAGTGCAATCACTACCCAAAATAAAGTTATATTACAAGATAGCTTGTCGCAGACCTAATAGATTTTTCTCCTAACATAATTGGCAGTGACAGGAAAAGAAGAAAATGGGCAAGCCTAGTCCGCGCGGTCGCCCTCGACCCTCTTGATGCCGCTCACCTTGTCCACAATGGGTGCTACAAGGGCCTTGAGCACCTCCAGATCAACGTCCGACAGCAAGCTCCTGAGGACGTTGGTGAGGTTGAGGCCTGGATTGCAGAAGGCTACCTTCATCAGCACCTTTTGAAGGGCGCCCGCGCAGAGCTTGCGCGACTCGTCTGCCAGCTGCTTGGGGATCCTTTCCCGGAGTTGCTGGAGGGCCGTCGCCACGCCTCTGAAGAACAGAGTGAGCTTGGCGCTGGGGTGGAGGTTCTCGTCGGTGGAGTACCCGAGATACTCTGCCCCCAGCTGCGCCAGCTCCTTGTCGATATCTACGGCGGCGTTCACAAGACCCTCCGTCCAGTGCTCGACGGTCGCCCTGAAGTTGTTCTGGGTAATCGCAGCACTCTCCAGCAGCGCCTTCTCGGCCCTGACCTCCTCCTTCAGGGCCGCCTCCCGCTTCTTGGCGCCGTCCAGCATCTCAGTCAAAGTGGTTAGCTTCAACTCAAGATCCGCATTGGAGTTCGTGGCGGCGGCAAGCTCCTTGCCCTTCTCAGCGAGGTGGACCTGCAGCTCTGAGTGGCTGTGGGCGTCCTTCTCCCGCTCAAGCATGAGCGCGGCGATCTCTTCGCCTCTCGCCTTGAGGTCGGCCTCCAGCTGCGTCACCCTTACCTCCAGCTCCTTCTTGGCCGTCTCGGCAGCTGCGGCAACGTCCTTCGCTTCCTGGAGAGCCCTGCCAAGTGACTGCTTGCGCGCGGCAAGGTCCTCCTCGTGGCTGTCGAGGTTGCTTTCCGCTGTGCCAGCTCGCCTTCCTGCGCAGATAGCTTCTCACCGACAAGCCTGTGTTGCTCTTCGACCTCGGCCTTCTCAAGGAAGAAGGCCGTCTGCTCCTCGGCAAGTTGTTCCCGCTCCTCTGCCAAGGACCGGAGAGCCGCCTGGTGAAGACCCCGGAGCTCCTCTGCGCGCTTCTCCATATCAGCTCCCGCCTTGGCAGCCAGCGCTTCACGGGACTCCAGCTTGGCCTGGCGGGCGCGGTAGAGCGACAGCAGCTTACGCAGCAGCCGCTCCTCCTCGGGTTCGCCGCTGCTGCTGCTCGGCGCGTCGACAAGCTTCAGCCCGGCGGAGGCCAGTACTTCCCCGTCAAAGGCTTCTCCCTTGACCGGCGCCCTGGACATGGACGCCCATGGGAGGCTGATGAAGACGCCGTTACCGGCCTCCAAGTAGGCGCCTGGCTCGAGCTCTTCGGAGCCTGGAGCTACGGCAGCGGCGGAGGGATCGGCAGTCGGCGTAGCGCCTGGCGCTCCTGCGGCCTCAGGACCGTCAGTGCGACCGCCGGACCCCTCGTCAGCCGCTGCGGCAGTAGCCTTGGCAGTCTCGTCGCCGGTGGGCTCGTCGGCACCGGCTGCCTCTTCGGTAGCAGCGGCGTCGCCGGTGTCGCCGCGCGCATTCTCCTCGACAGCGACCTCCGTCTCTATCGGCTACGCAGCAGATGGATCTGGCGGCAGAAAAGGGGAGAAAAATAGTCAAGCAAATATCCAAAAAGAAGAATCAAAAGAAGAAAAGCCCAAGGGGAGTTTTTAAACAAAAAGATTACCTGCGCGAGCCGGCTCCTCGGCAGTGTCCCTCGTCGGGGGGCTCTCCCTTGGCGGCGTAGTTGTAGTCCCCGCCGGCGGAGGGCCGCTGGTGTTGTCCCTCGCCGGAGAACTTGCCCTTGGCGGAGAATCCGCCCTTGGTGGAGAACTCTCCCTTGCCGGGGAGACCCTTGCCGGGGAACTTTCCCTTGGCGGCGTGATTGAAGCAGGTGGCACGACGGGGGCGGTCTCCGGGCACTCCTGGTGTGTCTGCTCTGCTCCTACACAAATCAACAAGCAAATGTCAGCAAAGACAGAACGCCCCCGCGCACCTAACAGCGGAAAGTGAACTACACACTTACGCTGGGGGCTGCGCCGGGGGCTGCTCTGAAGATCAGTCGCCGGGTCCGGCAAGTTTGTCTCAGGCGCGCCCCCTGCTGTCGCGGCAGGCTCGTCCTCAATGACAATCACCGGGGCCTTGGCTCTCTTTGCCGCCCACTGGGCCCGAGTTCTGAAAAGAGGAACAGGTTCAGAGTGAGGCAAAAGAGACACAAGACTAAACAGCAAAAATTGAAGAAATACAAGAACAACAAAGTCTTACTCTTCTTCTTCCTCGTCGGAGCTAAGCGCAGAGAAGTCGAAGTCTGGCTCACGCGTCCCGGTGCGAGGAGGCGGAGGAGTAGGCTCCCTTGGCCGCTTGGCGGGAGCAGGGGCAGTGGTCTGAGACGACCCTGCTCCGGCTGTCGCCGAGGCGTGGGGAGCGGTAGGGGCAGAAGCGGTGGTCTGAGAAGACCCCGCTCCAGTTGCTGCAGAAGCACGAGGCGCTCCCGCGGCAACCGTGCTTGCCGCGGTGGCGCGTGTCGTGCGGCGCGGCGGCTGTTGACCCGTCTGCCGCTCCGTCACGTCCCCGGTCTTGCGGAGACGCCTCCTTGGTGGAGCTGGAGGCTCTGTTGGTGGTGGCGAGCTGCCTGAGGACGAGGAGGAAGAGGAGCCGATCTCCAGCGAGCCGGTCGTGTCCTCGACGGGCCCGCTCGACTCGACGGGCCCACTCGACTCGACGCCCTGCTCGACGGGCTCGCTTGGCTCGGCATCTTGCCCGGCAGGCTTCCCCGCATTGAGAAACGCCTCTCGCTCGGCTAGGCTTGCCGCCTCCACTGCCTCCGCCTCCTCCACGGTGTATCCGAACTCGCCCGCGGCCACGGCTACCGCCGCCTCTTCCAGCCTGGTGGCGATGTACGCCATCTCCTTGTCGGTGGTGTCGCGGGTGAGGCCCTTCTTCTCGTTGGAGCAGATCGGCGTTTCTTCCACGTTGTCGAAGAATGCCTGCACGGCTTCCTCAGAAGGCTCTTGCCAAGTTGGATCGATCCCATGAGAATCGCACAGCGGCATCATTGCGCGGATGCGGCTGAGCGCAGAGTTGTTGCACAGCGGAATGATGCCTTGCGGCAACCTGAATACTTCGGGATGATCAGGGTCATACTTGAACAACTCCTGCAGCATCCCGTTAAGCTCCAGGACGGTGAAGTTGTAGTTGAGGCCCGGGCGCAGCCTCATGATATCTGCCGCGTTCTCAAACTCCCAGGCGGGCCTCTTCCTCTCCTGCAGGGGGCGATGCGGCGGCGAAGAAAGTCTGCGCCAACTGCGCCTACAGTCAGCCCGGCAAGCCTGAGGCGAAGGTGTAATGCCCCGGATGTAATACTTTCCCTTTTGGGTATATAATATATCTCCGGCTTCATCTATTTCCATTCCGGGTTCTTTGTCTTTCGGGTTTTCGTCGTTTTGTTGTGTGAGTGTGTGGCATTCATTCATATCATGTAGACATGTGCATCGCATTGCATTTGTGTTGTCGGTTGCATCCGGTTCCACGAGTTCCTTCCCGTTGTCCATTTTGCATTCCGGTGCTCCCTCACGTGTCCGTGACATCCCGTAGGCCTACTTTGTTGTTCGGGCGTGTAACGTTACCGGTGTGCCGCGAGGTTGTTGTGTGTGTTGTTGTTTTGTTGTGTGCAACCCGCCTCGCAAATCTCGTCGCGTTTGGACTCCGTTGGCTATCCCATCAGTTATTCGTGTGGGTCCAAAGTGCCTTCACTTTGTGTCCCAGAAACACCCCTGCAGTCTACTACCTTCTCCTAGGCCCTTCTAAACTACCCCCGCGATCGGATCCGTCGGATCGCGATCGGAGGGCTCCTAAACACCCATTCCCCCCTAACCCTAAAAACTGCTATATATATAGACCCCTAGTCTATTTTTGGGCATCTAGCTTCTTCCTCCTCTCTCCCCCTAAATTTTTGGATCCAACCACCCCCCTCTCTGTCATTTGGGAACTCCTCCTCGGATCCCGAGGGAACCAGCCGCGCCAGGCGATTCCCTCGATCGCCAGATCCCGCTCGCCCGAAGGCCTCGAGCCCCGCACCGCATCCATCGTCGCCAGGCTCGGGGGCCCGGGGACCGCATCGCCGCTTCGACGCCGCATCGCACCAGCTCCTCGGCCTCCAGCCCGATCGCCACCGCCTCCCTCCAGGCCCGCAGGACCACTTCGCCGTGGCGGGCCTCCCCTTCACCCGCGGCCCAGCTCGCCACTCCTTCGCCCCAGCCACCCCGCCTCGACAGCGCCTCCTTCCCGCATCGCCGCACGGGCCGGCCCACGCCACCGCACCGCCGCCTCGCTCCGCGCCGTCCGCGCGCAGGCCGGCCTCGCCACCCCGAGCGGGCCGCATCGCGCCACCGCGGTTCCATCCGCCGCCCCAGCCGGGCCGTCGCCAGCCTCGCGCGGGCCCGAGGTCGCCGGGCCTCCAGGCCGCTCCACCGCTCAGATCCCCGCGGGCCGAGCCCATCTCCTCCTCTGCAAATCTGGATCTGAGGTTGACCCTCAAATATCTCTAAGTCCCCTGTGATTTGTGTGCTGAAGCTATATTCAAACTGCTCTATCTTTTTGTGTGTTGCTCCGATTCGCGCATATAGCATGTCCAGACGTTCGTGGTATCGTGCTCTACGTTTCATCTCTTGTTGTCATGCATGTTAGAGATCATCTAGGTGCTTGTTTTGCTGTTGCAAGAGTGCATCATGATATAAACTGCTGTTATGTGATGTTTTTATGCCATCTTTGCCATGTGATATCTTTTAGCTCGTTTGTCGGAATGATGCAAATGACATGTCCACGTGTTCGTCTTGCCATGCTCTACATGTTGTATGTGCTAGGTAGCATGTTAGATTTATTCTTGCCATGCTTATCATCGTTGCAAAGTGCCATGTGGCTGTGATGTTGTTTCACTTGTTATGAAATGCCATCTTGTTGAGCTCGTTGCTGTCGTTGTGTTTATCTCCATGAAGCATGCTTGTGTGTTTTGGGATCACCATCATGTGTACTTTGATGAGGTGCTTACCACTTGCCATGTTTAGTTTCGAGGTGACTTAAACATGCTCTTTTAGATGCCATGATGAAATTGCTGTTTTAGGACTTAGTGGTTTTTCACTAAGTCTGAAATGTGTAACGTTCCGATGCCATGTTTGCTTGCTGTTCTAGGACAAACCATGATAGTTTTGGAGTGCATCTTGATTGTTCCTTGTAGTATATATTGTTGGCTTTCCATCCATGTTTTCACATGTTTATTTAAGTGGCTGTAGCATGTTTATCTTTTGCTCCAAAGTTTCAATAAAATTCTGCTGTCAGAATTTTATTGTCAAGTTCAATATGTCCAAGATCATTGCTATTGATCCGTGACTCCTTTGGGGGTGCACCTTTGGACTTAGTTGCTGTAGTATATGTCTAGTTTGTGTTCATGCCCTTTGCCATGTTATTTGAGTGCTGTAGTTTAATTATTTTGTGCTCCGAAGTTGCTATGATGCTGTAATTTTCAGCTTTCGCTCATTTCTTGTTTCGGGCATAACTTTTAGCCCGTAACTCCGATTTCAGCGAATCTTATATGAAACTTGATAGATTTTCTGTGTAGAATCTTAATATCATATTGTTATCATGTTTTGAGCTGTTTTGCTAGAGTGCTATTTTCCGTGCTCCGTGTGCATCCTTAGTGCATCCATCATGCATCCATCATTTTCGAGTGCGCATTGCATCTTGTTGATTTGTGCTTGGTGTGATTGTTTTGTTTAGAGCCGGAAGCAGAGTCCGAGTTCGAGTACGAGCACGAGGTTTCCAACGAGGTTGAGCACGAGGACCCTTCTTACGATCCGAACGACTTCTCTTCAGGCAAGATGACCGAACCCCGATAACATTACTATCTTTGCCTATTGCTAGTAGATCCGCTCTATAGTTTTGCCTCGATGCCCATGATCTTCTTGTCAGCCTCCTACTTGTAACCATTGCATGTTTAACCAACCTACCTATGCAAACCGTTGCTTGGCTAAGTACGCTTCGCTCAGCCCTTCTTATAGCATTGCTAGTTGCAGGTGAAGATCGAAGATGCTTGCTTCATGTTGAAGTTTGGTTGGGTTTTTATCACACTATTTAAATGCTTAAAATGAAATCATCTATATATTGGAAAGGCTGGAAGGCTAAGCCTTTTGCTTGGTGATTTGTTCCACTCATGCCGTTAGGAACCGTATAAACCGGTGTTTGTTCCTTGATTATGCGTTCCTAACACGGTTGGGGTGTATGGGACCCCCTCGATAAACCGCTAAGTGCTAAGTCTTTTCCAGCAAGTCCCAACATTGGTACTATTTGCCTAATAACAAACTAAACTTGCATAGGGAGTAATTAACCCTCTTTCTTAATCAACAACCCCGGGCCAGTGCTCCACATGAGTGTTGGTCCGAAAAGGGGGTCCTGCAGGGCCGCCTTGGGGCAACCCGAGGTATCTGGCATACACCTGTAGCATCACCCATCCGGTCGTGTCATGAGACTTAGATACGCGCGGCTACTATCAGGGTGTCGACACGCCGGGAGGATTTGCTGGATTAGCCTTACCTTAGTTCGGTATATCTTGAGCACGGGATTCCGAGAATACTCGGGTCTTCCCACTTTGGAGTTGCGACTCCGCGGATCGTGGGCTTGTAATGGGTCAAGTTGGAACACCCCTGCAGGGTTTGAACTTTCGAATGCCGTGTCCGCGGTTATGTGGCAGATGGGAGCTTGTTAATATCCGGTTGTAGATAACTTGACACAGTGTTTCTAATACACTACCAGCGTGTGTTCCGTGACTGTCAATTTCCGAATAGGGATTCGGGAGTTGAACACGGAGGGGTTATGTTTGTGGAGCTTGTAGCTAGGATCACTTCGTGGTCACTTCTCGCCGAGGCTTTCTCTTCTTGCTCTCACTCACGTAAGCTAGTTGCTAGTTGCTGCTGCAGACACTTATTCTTTTCTTCAGCCTTATCCTCTCCCAAGGCTTAAATAGTCTTGTTACCCGGGAACGGGATTGCTGAGTCCTCTGTGGCTCACAGTTACTTCACCACACCAGATGCAGGTCCAGCTGTGAGCTATCCAGGTGATGGCACCGAGCTGGATTGGGAGTACGACGAGGAGCGTAGTCGGTACTATGTTCGATATCCGGATGATCAGTAGTGGAGACTCCTACTAGGATTCGATCCGCCTGTGGATGTTATTTAAGTTTGGTATCTTGACATTTGGTTTTGCCCTTAGAGGGTTGTGATATTCTTAGTGTATGATGATTGAGACATGTATTGTATTTGTGTGACGTGGCGAGTGTAAGCCAACTATTTATGTTTACAATCCCCTCTTTTACATGAGTTGTGCAAAGATTACCAAACTTGAGATCATTCTAGGATGGACTTATGCCTTTAAGTCGTGCCTCGACACGTAGGAGGTATAACTCCATCCTGGGCATTACAAGTTGGTATCAGAGCCTTCTCCGACCTAGGAGCCCCCACTGTTTGATCGAATCGTTGACGGTCGAGTCTAGGCACACACTGAAAACATTTTGAGTCCTATATATTATATCGGAGAGTAGGATTTCTTTGCTTCTCATCCCCTTTCTCTCTGGTGAGGACTCCTGACGACTACTCTTGTCTCTCCTATCTTCAAAAATTGCACCAAATTTTTTTTAGGAATCCCGCGAGTATTATGGGATTGTTTCGATGTTCTTGTGACAAGGATATTGTTCTCGATGCCTCCTGTTCCCGGGGAGTTGAGCTTCGGGGTATTGTTGTCACAAGCATATCGCGGCAGTACTAAATACTTAAGACGGCCGACATCGAAAATCTCCCCTATACGGCCGGTGGCAAGATAACCCCGACATCACCCAGTACTGGGGAGGTAGTTCGGGAGTATTGCCATAGCTTGTTATAGTGGATGCTTTTCGAAGGTCCGAGGTACACAGTTTCCGAGAAAGACTGGTTATGTGTTGAAGGATGGATACACCTGGATGTAGGTTTAGAGTTGATTGCGCGGTGCTTCCCGGGTATCCCCAACACCTGATTGCATAACTGGAATCTTTCGGAAATCTATAGGTGGGTTTATCCAGTAGATCGTAGGCATTCTTCCAACGAATGCAGGTTAGTGAGTTCGGGGTTCTACATTGAGTGAAGGGGTATTATGACCGATGTTACTATCAGGAGTTGCATCTTAAAGGGTCCTTGGCTATGCTGATCCGGGGATTGCAAAACCTTTTCGTAACGCGTTCATATGCTTTCAGCACAAAGATGTTAGAACGAAACTCCTCTCTTGTGTTTGTTCCCATCCGTACCTTGTTGTTTTTTTTTCTTATTTTCATTTTGTCCCCTATGTGGCTTCTCGTGAAGATTGATGTTATCATTTAAATGAGAATATCATTCGTTCCTCTTGTTCGAATGATTTCATTCGTTCTTATTGTTCGAATGATTATTGTGAAGACTTGTTGCAATTCATTCCATTGATTCAGCTTATACCTTTTGTCAATCAATTGCTGATTCGTGGTCATCTCTTACAGGATGGCTCCGAAAAAGGTTCCCAATGCTAACCCAGAGGTGGAAGAGGTCCCAGATCGTCCTCCTTCCCCTCCTCCTCCGCCTGAGGCTTGGAGAGCAATTATGCAGACTACAACTCAGAACACCCAGTTGATGATGCAGATGATGCAGCAGATGCAAGCTAATCAAGATAATCAGGGTGTTCCAGGGAACCAAGGCAACTTCTTCAACCAGCAGCACCATGCTACTCTCAACCAGTTCTTGGCCAACAATCCTAATGCTTTCAGTTACTGTGTCGACCCTCTTGATGCTGAAGATTGGTTAACCGACATAAAGATGCATTTTGAGTGCAGTAACGTGAAGGAAGATGATTATGTGAAGTTTGCAGCCTTCCAACTGAAAAATCAAGCAGCTGATTGGTGGCAGCAGTACAAAGACTCCAGGCCAGGTCAAGTGATCTCTTCGGAGAATTTCTGCAAGGATTTTCGCTCGCACCACATTCCTACAAGTGTCATCGAGGGTATGCGTGAGCAATTCCGCAACCTGAAGCAGGGCTCCATGACAGTCTATCAGTATAATGTCAAGTTCCAAAATCTCGCTCGCTATGCTAAGCAACACATTCCTGATGCCAAGAGCAAAATCTATCAGTTCCGTGGAGGTCTCAAAGATGAACTTCAGCTTGCTCTCACTTTGTTCGAGCCGGATGAATTCGACAAGTTCTATAACATGGCTTTGAAACAAGAAGCAGCTCAGCTTAAGATGGAGGCTTCTAAAAAGAGAATTCGAGATGCCGTTCACTCTTCCTCATCGTCTCAGATGGTCTCGAAGCATCAGAAATTCTGGCTTCCTCCTCCTCCAGTGATTCGAGCTCCATACAACAACTCCAACAACTCCAACAACAAGAACTCTAGTGGTCGTGGTTTCTCCCACCCACCCAACCCGAGCAACCAGTCGAAGAAGCAGTTTCAGTCTCAAGGCTCCAAGTCAAGTGGTTCTCATTTCCGTCCTCTCTCTGAAGTGGTGTGCAACAAGTGTGGCCAGAAGGGTCATTATGCCAACAGATGTCCGAATCCGAAGCGTCTTCCACCTCCTCCACCTGTGAGTTCAGCTATTGTCAGGCATGATCCAAAGGCAGCAAGGGTCAATCTGATGAATGCAGCACAAGTGGAGAATTCTTCTGATGTCATTTTGGGTAACCTTCCAGTTAACTCTTTTCCAGCTAAAGTGTTATTTGATTCGGGTGCTTCATGCTCTTTCATGTCTCAACCATTTGCATCCAAGTATAATGTTGACATCAAAAGTTTGCCAATGGAGTTATCAGTTGTTTCTCCGGGGAGACGAATGCATTCCAGTATATATGCTCTGAATGTTTCTATTCGCATGGGAGATTATTGATTTTTGGCTTCTCCGGTGATTCTTGGCAATTCTGACATCAACCTCATCCTCGGAATGGATTGGCTTTCTCAGCACGATGCTCACATCGATTGTGCTCAAAAGGAAGTCAAGATGACTCATCCTGATGAAGATGTGATTATCTTTGCCTCCAGGGATAACACTATCAGGCTTTTCTCTCTCAATGATAAGGGCGAAATTAATGCCATATCTCAAATTCCGGTGGTGAACGAATATCAAGACGTCTTTCCTGAAGAACTTCCAGGCATGCCTCCACACTGTCAGGTGGAATTCGTAATTGAACTCGAGCCGGGTACTGAGCCAGCATGCCGGCGTCCGTACAAGCTCTCTCCGGATGAATTGAAGGAATTGAAGAAGCAGCTTGATAAGCAGGAGAGTATGGGTCTCATCAGGCCTAGTACCTCTCCTTGGGGTTGTGGTGTCTTATTTGTCAAGAAGAAAGATGGCACGGAGCGTCTCTGTGTTGACTACCGGCCATTGAACAAGAAAACGATTAAGAACAAGTATCCGCTCCCCAACATCAACGAACTCTTCGAGCAGCTCAAAGGAGCTAAAGTGTTCTCTAAGCTTGACCTCCGAATGGGCTATCATCAAATTCGCATTCGCGAGGAAGACATTCCCAAGACGGCCTTCAGAACGAGCTACGGTTCATTCGAGTATACCGTCATGTCCTTCGGTCTCGCCAATGCTCCTCCTACCTTTTCGAGGATGATGCATTACATCTTCAACCCCCATACTGGCGAGTTTGTGCTTGTGTATCTGGATGATATTCTGGTGTTTTCCAAGAATGAAGAAGATCATGAAAAGCACTTACGTCTGGTTCTTTATCGACTCCGAGAGCATAAATTATATGCCAAGTTCTCCAAGTGCGAGTTTTGGCTCGATAAGGTTTTGTACCTGGGCCACATCATCTCAGCTGACGGTATTGCGGTTAATCCCGAGAAAGTTGAAGCAATTGTCAACTGGGAAGCTCCTCAGAACGTCAAGCAGCTCCGCAGTTTTCTGGGTCTTGCCAGCTATTGCAGAAGGTTTGTTGAGAACTTCTCCAAGATTGCCAAGCCTCTTTCCAACTTGCTTCAGAAGAATGTCAAATACTTTTGGTCTCCAGAGTGTGAAGTGGCATTCAAAACCCTCAAAGAAAAGCTTGTCTCTGCTCCAGTTCTGACTCCTCCAGATGAATCCAAGCCCTATGAAGTATTCTGTGATGCTTCTCTTCAAGGTCTTGGTGGTGTGCTTATGCAAGATAAGAGAATTGTGGCATACACTTCTCGTCAGCTCAAGCCAAGTGAGAAGAACTATCCCACACATGATCTCGAGCTAGCAGCTGTGGTACATGCTCTGATTACGTGGAGACATCTGTTGTTGGGCAGAAAGGTCGACATCTTCACTGATCACAAGAGCTTGAAGTACATCTTCACACAGCCGCATCTGAACCTCCGTCAGACTCGTTGGGTTGAAATGATCCAAGAGTACAATCCCAGCATTGAATACACTCCTGGCAAGGCGAATGTGATTGCAGATGCTTTGAGCAGAAAGGCATATTGCAACAGCCTTCTTATCAAGCCGTACCAGCCTGAGCTTTGTGAAGCTTTCAGGAAACTCAACCTCCAAGTTGTTCCGCAGGGTTTTCTTGCAAATCTTCAAATTGCTCCTACCTTGGAAGATCAAGTCCGTGAGGCCCAACTCAGTGATACCATGGTGAAGAAGGTGAAACATGCTATTGCTAAGGGCATTCCGAAATATAAGTGCTTCCGTGTTGATGAGAGAGATACCTTGTTCTTCGAGGACAGACTCGTTGTTCCCAAAGGTGATCTCAGGAAGCTCATAATGGAAGAAGCTCATGATTCTCTCCTTTCCATTCATCCTGGCAGTTCCAAGATGTATCAAGACCTCAAGCAATCTTACTGGGGGACACGCATGAAAAGGGAGATTGCCCAATTCGTGAATGAATGTGATGTTTGTAGAAGAGTGAAAGCAGAACATCAACGTCCAGCCGGTCTTCTCCAACCTCTTCCTATCCCCGAGTGGAAGTTCGACCACATTGAAATGGACTTCGTCACTGGCTTTCCTAAATCCAAGCGAATAAATGATGCTATCTTTGTGGTGATTGACAAGCTTACCAAAGTCGCTCACTTCCTGCCAGTCAAGGAATCAATCAATGCAGCTCAACTTGCAGAGCTGTACACTTCCAGAATTGTGTCCCTACATGGCATTCCTCAAGTTATATCCTCAGACCGTGGAAGCTTGTTCACATCAAGGTCCTGGGACTCCTTTCAGTCCGCCATGGGCACTAAGATCAGATTCAGCACTGTTTTTCACCCTCAGACTAGTGGCCAAGTCGAGCGTGTGAATCAGATTCTAGAAGACATGCTCAGAGCCTGTGTCATCTCCTTCGGCATGAAATGGGAAGACTGCCTTCCATTTGCCGAGTTCTCTTACAACAACAGCTTTCAAGCAAGTGCAGGCAAAGCACCATTTGAAATTCTCTATGGCAGAAAGTGCCGTACACCTCTCAACTGGTCTGAAACAGGCGAACGTCAACTTCTTGGCAATGACTTGATCTCAGAAGCCGAAGAAATGTGCAAAGTCATACGTGAGAATCTCAAGGCCGCTCAGTCGCGTCAAAAGAGCTACTATAACGGCAAGCATCATGATTTGGCATTCAACATCGGTGATCATGTCTATCTCCGTGTGTCTCCGATGAAAGGCACCCAAAGATTCGGTATCAAAGGAAAGCTTGCTCCTAGATACGTCGGGCCTTTCAAGATTCTTGGCAAAAGAGGCGATCTAGCCTATCAACTTGAGCTCCCTTCCAACTTCGCCAATGTTCATGATGTCTTCCATGTGTCTCAACTTCGCAAATGCTTCAAGGCACCTGAGCGCATGATTCCGTTTGAAGAGATTGATCTTCAACAAGACCTGTCCTACCGAGAGCATCCCGTTGCTATTCTCGAAGAAACCGAACGCAAGACCCGCAACAAGTCCATCAAATTTCTGAAAGTCAAGTGGTCACATCACACCGACCGAGAAGCTACCTGGGAACGAGAAGATCATCTTCGTTCTGAGTACCCTTCCTTTTTCCAGTCCTAGATCTCGGGACGAGATCTTTTTTGTAGTAGAGGAGAGTTTGTAATGCCCCGGATGTAATACTTTCCCTTTTGGGTATATAATATATCTCCGGCTTCATCTATTTCCATTCCGGGTTCTTTGTCTTTCGGGTTTTCGTCGTTTTGTTGTGTGAGTGTGTGGCATTCATTCATATCATGTAGACATGTGCATCGCATTGCATTTGTGTTGTCGGTTGCATCCGGTTCCACGTGTTCCTTCCCGTTGTCCGTTTCGCGTTCCGGAGATCCCTCACGTGTCCGTGACGTCCCGTAGGCCTACTTTGTTATTCGGGCGTGTAACGTTACCGGTGTGCCGCGAGGTTGTTGTGTGTGTTGTTGTTTTGTTGTGTGCAACCCGCCTCTCAAATCTCGTCGCGTTTGGACTCCGTTGGCTATCCCATCAGTTATTCGTGTGGGTCCAAATGTTGGGGAACGTAGCATAATTCAAAAAATTTCTACGTCTTCACCAAGATCCAACTATGGATGCATCTAGCAACGAGCAAGTAAGAGTGCATCTACATACCGTTATGAAGATTGCGTGCGGAAGCTTTCAACGAAGCAAGGATGAAGTAGTCGTACTCTTCACGTTCTTCGTCACCGATGATCTAGCGCCGAACGGACGGCACCTCCGCGTTCAACACACGTACGGTGCAGCAACATCACCTCCTTCTTGATCCAGCAAGGGGGGAGGAGAAGTCGTCAGAGATCTGGCAGCACGACGGCGTGATGACGGATGCAGTGGAGATCGCAGCAGGGCTTCGCCGGGCGCCCTGCGTGGGAGTTGGGAGGTGTGACGGGAGGGGGAGAGGCGCCAGGGCTGAGGTGCGGCTGCCCTCTCCCCC
>LR738713.1:699919241-699945655 GCA_902687465.1 Secale cereale
CCCCCACATATATATAGGGGCCAGGGGGGCGCCTAGACCCCCTACAGATCCAATCTGCAAGGGGGCGGCGGCCAAGGGGGGTTCCTTGCCCCCCAAGGCAAGTGGAGCCCCCCTCCCCTTTAGGGTTTGAACCCTAGGCGCAGGGGAGGTGGGCCTCCCTTAGTGGTGCGCCAGCCCAGAGGGCTGGACACATCCCCTCGTGGCCTAGGGGCCCCATCGGGAAGGGTGGCCCCACCCGGTGGACCCCCGGGGCCCCTCCGGTGGTCCCGGGACGCTCCCGGTGACCCCCGGAGATCACCCGTTGGCCGAAACTGGACTTCCCATATATCAATCTTTACCTCCGGACCATTCCGGAACTCCTCGTGACGTCCGGGATCTCATCCGGGACTCCGAACAACTTTCGGGTTTCCATGTGCATTTATCTCTACGACCCTAGCGTTACCGAACCTTAAGTGTGTAGACCCTACGGGTTCGGGAGACACGTAGACATGACCGAGACCACTCTCCGGTCAATAACCAACAGCGGGATCTGGATACCCATGTTGGTTCCTACGTGTTCCTCGATGATCTTCATCGGATGAACCACCGTGTCAAGGATTCACTTAATCCCGTATGTTATTCCCTTTGTCCATCGGTACGGTACTTGCCCGAGATTCGATCGTCGGTATTCCCAATACCTTGTTCAATCTCGTTATGGCAAGTCTCTTTACTCGATCCGTAATCCATCATCCCGTGACTAACTACTTAGTCACATTGAGCTCATTATGATGATGTATTACCGAGTGGGCCCAGAGGTACCTCTCCGTCATACAGAGTGACAACATCCCAGTCTCGGTTCGTACCAACTTAACAGACACTTTCGGAGATACCCAATGCGTACCTTTATAGCCACCCAGTTACGTTGTGACGGTTGGCACACCCAAAGTACTCCTACGGTATCCGGGAGTTGTACAACCTCATGGTCTAAGGAATAAATACTTGACACCGAAAAGCTTATGCATTACGAACTATACGATCTCGTGTTATGCTCAAGTTTGGGTCTTGTCCATCACATCATTCTCCTAATGATGTGATCCCGTTATCACCGACATCTCATGTCCATGGTCAGGAAACCGTGACCATCTGTTGATCAATGAGCTGGTAACTAGAGGCCTACCAGGGACTCATTGTGGTCTGTGTATTCACACATGTATCGCTGTTTCCGTACAATACAATTCAAGCATGAATAACAGACAATTATCATGAACAAGGAGATATAATAATAATGCTTTTATTATTGCCTCTAGGGCATATCTCCAACAGTCTCCCACTTGCACTAGAGTCAATAATCTAGTTACATTGTGATGAATCGAACACTCATATAGTTCTGGTGTTGATCATGTTTCGCTCGTGAAAGAGGTTTAGTCAACGGGTCTGCGACATTCAGATCCGTATGCACTTTACAAATATCTATGTCTCCATCCTGAACATAATTCTGGATGGAGTTGAAACGGCGCTTGATGTGCTTGGTCTTCTTGTGAAACCTGGGCTCCTTGGTAATAGCAATAGCACCAGTGTTGTCACAGAAGAGAGTCATCGGGCTTGACGCACATGGAATGACTCCTAGGTCGGTGATGAACTCCTTCATCCAGACTCCTTCCTGCGCTGCTTCAGAAGCAGCTATGTACTCCGCTTCACATGTAGATGCTGCCACCACGCTTTGCTTGCAACTGCACCAGCTGACTGCCCCTCCATTCAAAATATACACGTATCCGGTTTGAGACTTAGAGTCATCCAGATCTGTGTCGAAGCTAGCATCGACGTAACCCTTTACGACGAGCTCTTCGTCACCTCCATAAACGAGAAACATATCCTTAGTCCTTTTCAGGTACTTCAGGATTTTCTTGACCGCTGTCCAGTGTTCCGTACCGGGATCACTTTGGTACCTCCCTACCAAACTTATGGCAAGGTTCACATCAGGTCTGGTACACAGCATGGCATACATGATAGAACCTATTGCCGAGGCATAGGGAATGACACTCATCTTTTCTCTATCTTCTGCCGTGGTCGGCGACTGAGTCTTACTCAATCTCATACCTTGCAAAACAGGCAAGAATCCTTTCTTTGACTGATCCATATTGAACTTCTTCAATATTTTGTCAAGGTATGTACTTTGTGAAAGACCAATGAGGCGTCTCGATCTATCTCTATAGATTTTGATGCCTAATATGTAAGCAGCTTCTCCAAGGTCCTTCATTGAAAAACTTTTATTCAAGTAGGCCTTTACATTTTCCAAGAATTCTATATCATTTCCCATCAGCAATATGTCATCCACATATAATATGAGAAATGCTACAGAGCTCCCACTCACTTTCTTGTAAATACAGGCTTCTCCATAAGTCTGTATAAATCCAAACGCTTTGATCACCTCATCAAAGCGAATATTCCAGCTCCGAGATGCTTGCACCAGCCCGTAAATCGAGCGCTGGAGCTTGCATACCTTGTTAGCGTTCTCTGGATCGACAAAACCTTCCGGTTGCATCATATACAACTCTTCCTTGAGGAAGCCATTAAGGAATGATGTTTTGACGTCCATTTGCCATATCTCATAATCATAGAATGCGGCAATAGCTAACATGATTCTGACTGACTTCAGCATCGCTACGGGAGAGAAAGTCTCGTCGTAGTCAATCCCTTGAACTTGTCGATAACCCTTAGCGACAAGCCGAGCCTTATAGATGGTCACATTACCATCCGCGTCTGTCTTCTTCTTAAATATCCATTTGTTTTCTATGGCGTGCCTGTCATCAGGCAAGTCCACCAAAGTCCATACTTTGTTTTCATACATGGATTCTATCTCGGATTTCATGGCTCCAAGCCATTTATTGGAATCTGGGCCCGCCATCGCTTCTTCATAGTTCCAAGGTTCACCGTTGTCTAACAACATGATTTCCAGTACAGGGTTGCCGTACCACTCTGGTGCGGAACGTGCCCTTGTGGACCTTCGAAGTTCAGTAGTAACTTGATCTGTTTCTTCATGATCATTATCATCAACTTCCTCCCTTGTCGGTGCAGGCACCTCAGGAACAGTTTCCTACGCTGCGCTACTTTCCGGTCCAGGAGGGGTGACTGTCACCTCATCAAGTTCTACTTTCCTCCCACTCACTTCTTTCGAGAGAAACTCTTTCTCCAGAAAGCATCCATTCTTGGCAACAAAGATTTTGCCTTCGGATCTGTGGTAGAAGGTGTACCCAATTGTTTCCTTTGGGTATCCTATGAAGACGCATTTTTCCGATTTGGGTTCGAGCTTTTCAGGTTGAAGTTTCTTGACATAAGCATCGGAACCCCAAACTTTCAGAAACGACAGCTTCGGTTTCTTGCCAAACCAAAGTTCATACGGAGTCGTCTCAACGGATTTCGACGGAGCCCTATTTAAAGTGAATGCGGCAGTCTCTAAAGCATAACCCCAAAAAGATAGCGGTAAATCGGTAAGGGACATCATAGATCGCACCATGTCCAACAGAGTACGATTTCGACGTTCGGACACACCGTTACGTTGAGGTGTTCCGGGCGGTGTCAATTGTGAAACAATTCCACAGCTCCTAAGGTGTGTGCCAAATTCATGACTTAAATATTCACCCCCACGATCCGATCGCAAGAACTTTATTTTTCTGTCACGTTGATTCTCAACCTCATTCTGAAATTCCTTGAACCTGTCAAAGGTCTCAGACTTGTGTTTCATCAAATAGATATACCCATATCTACTCAAGTCATCTGTGAGGGTGAGAACATAACGGTAGCCTCCGCGAGCTTCAACACTCATTGGACCGCACACATCGGTATGTATGATTTCCAACAAGTTGGTTGCTCGCTCCATTGTTCCGGAGAACGGAGTCTTGGTCATCTTGCCCAAGAGGCATGGTTCGCACGTGTCAAATGATTCATAATCAAGAGACTCTAGAAGTCCATCCGAATGGAGCTTCTTCATACGTTTGACACCAATATGACCAAGGCGGCAATGCCACAAGTATGTGGGACTATCATTATCAACTTTACATCTTTTGGCATCTACACTATGAATATGTGTATTACTACGTTCAAGATTCATCAAAAATAAACCATTGACCAGCGGGGCATGACCATAAAACATATCTCTCAAATAAATAGAACAACCATTATTCTCCGATTTGAAAGAATATCCATCTCGCATAAGACGAGATCCAGAAACAATGTTCATGCTCAAAGCTGGTACTAAATAACAATTATTGAGGTTTAAAACTAATCCCGAGGGTAGATGTAGAGGTAGCGTGCCGACGGCGATCACATCGACCTTGGAACCATTCCCGACGCGCATCGTCACCTCATCCTTCGCCAGTCTCCGTTTATTCCGCAGCTCCTGTTTTGAGTTACAAATGTGAGCAACTGCACCGGTATCGAATACCCAGGAGCTACTAAGAGTGCTGGTAAGGTACACATCAATAACATGTATATCATATATACCTTTGACGTTGCCGGCCTTCTTGTCTGCTAAGTATTTGGGGCAGTTCCGCTTCCAGTGACCCGTTCCCTTGCAATAAAAGCACTCTGTCTCAGGCTTAGGTCCATACTTTGGCTTCTTCCCAGCAACAGGCTTGCCAGGCGCGGCAACTCCCTTGCCGTCCTTCTTGAAGTTCTTCTTACCCTTGCCTTTCTTGAACTTAGTGGTTTTATTGACCATCAACACTTGATGTTCTTTCTTGATGTCAACCTCCGCTGATTTTAGCATTGAATACACCTCGGGAATGGACTTCTCCATCCCCTGCATATTGAAGTTCAGCACGAAGCTCTTGAAGCTTGGTGGGAGCGACTGGAGGATTCTGTCAACGACCGCTTCATCTGGGAGATTCATTCCCAGCTGAGACAAGCGATTGTGCAATCCTGAAATCTTGAGGATGTGCTCACTGACAGAACTGTTTTCCTCCATCTTACAGCTGTAGAATGCGTCGGAGACATCATATCTCTCGACTCGGGCATGAGCTTGGAAAACCATTTTCAGCTCTTCGAACATCTCATATGCTCCATGGTGCTCAAAACATTTTTGGAGCCCCGATTCTAAACTGTAAAGCATGCCGCACTGAACCAGGGAGTAATCATCACTACGCGACTGCCAGACGTTCAAAACGTCTTGGTCCGCATCGGGAGCAGGTGCATCACCTAGCGGTGCTTCTAGGACATATGATCTCTTGGCAGCTATGAGGATAATCCTCAGGTTACGGACCCAATCCGTATAGTTGCTACCATCGTCTTTCAACTTGGTTTTCTCTAGGAACGCGTTGAAGTTGAGGGAAACCTGAGCGTGGGCCATTTGATCTACAAGAGATATTGTAAAGAATTTAGACTAAGTTCATGATAATTAAGTTCATCTTTATCAAATTTTAATGAACTCCCACTCAGAATGACATCTCTCAAGTCATCCAAGTGATACACGATCCGAATCGAGTCGTCCGTGTCCGATCATCACGTGAGACGGACTAGTCAAAAACGGCGAACATCTTCATGTTGATCGTATCTTCTATACGACTCGTGTTCGACCTTTCGGTCTTCCGTGTTCCGAGGCCATGTCTGTACATGCTAGGCTCGTCAAGTGAACCCTAAGTGTATCGCGTGTGTAAATCTGTCTTACACCCGTTGTATGCGAACGTTAGAACCTATCACACCCGATCATCACGTGGTGCTTCGGAGCAACGAGCTTTAGCAACGGTGCACAGTTAGGGGAAACACATTACTTGAAATTTTAGTGAGAGATCATCTTATTTACTACCGTCGTTCTAAGTAAACAAGATGCAAAAACATGATAAACATCACATGCAATCAATTATAGTGACATGATATGGCCAATATCATCTTGCTCCTTGGATCTCCATCTTTGGGGCACCATGATCATCTTGTCACCGGCTCGACACCATGATCTTCATCATCATGATCTCCATCATCGTGTCTTGAAGAATTCGTCACGCCAACTATTACTTCTACTACTATAGCTAACGTTTAGCAATGAAGTAAAGTAATTACATGGCGTTATTCAGTGACTCGCGGGTCATACAATAATTAAGACAACTCCTATGGCTCCTGCCGGTTGTCAAGTTCATCGACATGCAAGTCGTGATTCCCTATTACAAAAACATGATCAATCTCATACATCACATATATCATTCATCACATCTTCGTTTTGGCCATACCACGTCACAATACACATGCTGCAAAAACAAGTTAGACGTCCTCTAATTGTTGTTGCAAGTTTTACGTGGCTTTTATAGGATTTCTAGCAAGAACGTTTCTTACCTACGCCAAAACCACAACGTGATTTGTCAACATCTATTTACCCTTCATAAGGACCCTTTTCATCGAATCCGATCCGACTAAAGTAGGAGAGACAGACACCCGCCAGCCACCTTATGCATCTAGTGCATGTCTGTCGGTGGAACCAGTCTCACGTAAGCGTACGTGTAAGGTCGGTCCGGGCCGCTTCATCCCACAATACCGCCGAATCAAGATTGACTAGTAACGGTAAGAAAGTTGAACAAGATCATACGCCCACAACTGCTTTGTGTTCTACTCGTGCAAGATGCTACGCATAAAACCTAGGCTCAGATGCCACTGTTGGGGAACGTAGCATAATTCAAAAAAATTCTACGTCTTCACCAAGATCCAACTATGGATGCATCTAGCAACGAGCAAGTAAGAGTGCATCTACATACCGTTATGAAGATTGCGTGCGGAAGCTTTCAACGAAGCAAGGATAGAGTAGTCGTACTCTTCACGTTCTTCGTCACCGATGATCTAGCGCCGAACGGACGGCACCTCCGCGTTCAACACACGTACGGTGCAGCAACGTCACCTCCTTCTTGATCCAGCAAGGGGGGAGGAGAAGTCGTCAGAGATCCGGCAGCACGACGGCGTGATGACGGATGTAGTGGAGATCGCAGCAGGGCTTCGCCGGGCGCCCTGCGTGGGAGTTGGGAGGTGTGACGGGAGGGGGAGAGGCGCCAGGGCTGAGGTGCGGCTGCCCTCTCCCCCCCCACATATATATAGGGGCCAGGGGGGTGCCTGGACCCCCTGCAGATCCAATCTGCAAGGGGGCGGCGGCCAAGGGGGGTTCCTTGCCCCCCAAGGCAAGTGGAGCCCCCCTCCCCTTTAGGGTTTGAACACTAGGCGCAGGGGAGGTGGGCCTCCCTCAGTGGTGCGCCAGCCCAGAGGGCTGGACACATCCCCTCGTGGCCTAGGGGCCCCACCGGGAAGGGTGGCCCTACCCGGTGGACCCCCGGGGCCCCTCCGGTGGTCCCGGGACGCTCCCGGTGACCCCTGGAGATCACCCGTTGGCCGAAACTGGACTTACCATATATCAATCTTTACCTCCGGACCATTCCGGAACTCCTCGTGACGTCCGGGATCTCATCCGGGACTCCGAACAACTTTCGGGTTTCCATGTGCATTTATCTCTACGACCCTAGCGTTACCGAACCTTAAGTGTGTAGACCCTACGGGTTCGGGAGACACGTAGACATGACCGAGACCACTCTCCGGTCAATAACCAACAGCGGGATCTGGATACCCATGTTGGTTCCTACGTGTTCCTCGATGATCTTCATCGGATGAACCACCGTGTCAAGGATTCACTTAATCCCGTATGTTATTCCCTTTGTCCATCGGTACGGTACTTGCCCGAGATTCGATCGTCGGTATTCCCAATACCTTGTTCAATCTTGTTATGGCAAGTCTCTTTACTCGATCCGTAATCCATCATCCCGTGACTAACTACTTAGTCACATTGAGCTCATTATGATGATGTATTACCGAGTGGGCCCAGAGGTACCTCTCCGTCATACGGAGTGACAACATCCCTGTCTCGGTTCGTACCAACTCAACAGACACTTTCGGAGATACCCGATGCGTACCTTTATAGCCACCCAGTTACGTTGTGACGGTTGGCACACTCAAAGTACTCCTACGGTATCCGGGAGTTGTACAACCTCATGGTCTAAGGAATAAATACTTGACACCGAAAAGCTTATGCATTACGAACTATACGATCTCGTGTTATGCTCAAGTTTGGGTCTTGTCCATCACATCATTCTCCTAATGATGTGATCCCGTTATCACCGACATCTCATGTCCATGGTCAGGAAACCGTGACCATCTGTTGATCAACGAGCTGGTAACTAGAGGCCTACCAGGGACTCATTGTGGTCTGTGTATTCACACATGTATCGCTGTTTCCGTACAATACAATTCAAGCATGAATAACAGACAATTATCATGAACAAGGAGATATAATAATAATGCTTTTATTATTGCCTCTAGGGCATATCTCCAACACCAAAGTGCCTTCACTTTGTGTCCCAGAAACACCCCTACAGTCTACTACCTTCTCCTAGGCCCTTCTAAACTACCCCCACGATCGGATCCGTCGGATCGCGATCGAAGGGCTCCTAAACACCCATTCCCCCCTAACCCTAAAAACTGCTATATATATAGACCCCTAGTCTATTTTTGGGCATCTAGCTTCTTCCTCCTCTCTCCCCCTAAATTTTTGGATCCAACCACCCCCCTCTCTGTCATTTGGGAACTCCTCCTCGGATCCCGAGGGAACCAGCCGCGCCAGGCAATTCCCTCGATCGCCAGATCCCGCTCGCCCGAAGGCCTCGAGCCCCGCACCGCATCCATCGTCGCCAGGCTCGGGGGCCCGGGGACCACATCGCCGCTTCGACGCCGCATCGCACCAGCTCCTCGGCCTCCAGCCCGATCGCCACCGCCTTCCTCCAGGCCCGCAGGACCACTTCGCCGTGGCGGGCCTCCCCTTCGCCCGCGGCCCAGCTCGCCACTCCTTCGCCCCAGCCACCCCGCCTCGACAGCGCGTCCTTCCCGCATCGCCGCACGGGCCGGCCCACGCCACCGCACCGCCGCCTCGCTCCGCGCCGTCCGCGTGCAGGCCGGCCTCGCCACCCCGAGCGGGCCGCATCACGCCGCCGCGGGCCCATCCGCCGCCCCAGCCGGGCCGTCGCCAGCCTCGCGCGGGCCCGAGGTCGCCGGGCCTCCAGGCCGCTCCACCGCTCAGATTCCCGCGGGCCGAGCCCATCTCCTCCTCTGCAGATCTGGATCTGAGGTTGACCCTCAAATATCTCTAAGTCCCCTGTGATTTGTGTGCTGATGCTATATTCAAACTGCTCTATCTTTTTGTGTGTTGCTCCGATTCGCGCATATAGCATGTCCAGACGTTCGTGGGATCGTGCTCTACGTTTCATCTCTTGTTGTCATGCATGTTAGAGATCATCTAGGTGCTTGTTTTGCTGTTGCAAGAGTGCATCATGATATAAACTGCTGTTATGTGATGTTTTTATGCCATCTTTGCCATGTGATATCTTTTAGCTCGTTTGTCCGAATGATGCAAATGACATGTCCACGTGTTCGTCTTGCCATGCTCTACATGTTGTATGTGCTAGGTAGCATGTTAGATTTATTCTTGCCATGCTTATCATCGTTGCAAAGTGCCATGTGGCTGTTATGTTGTTTCACTTGTTATGAAATGCCATCTTGTTGAGCTCGTTGCTATCGTTGTGTTTATCTCCATGAAGCATGCTTGTGTGTTTTGGGATCACCATCATGTGTACTTTGATGAGGTGCTTACCACTTGCCATGTTTAGTTTCGAGGTGACTTAAACATGCTCTTTTAGATGCCATGATGAAATTGCTGTTTTAGGACTTAGTGGTTTTTCACTAAGTCTGAAATCTGTAACGTTCCGATGCCATGTTTGCTTGCTGTTCTAGGACAAACCATGATAGTTTTGGAGTGGATCTTGATTGTTCCTTGTAGTATATATTGTTGGCTTTCCATCCATGTTTTCACATGTTTATTTAAGTGGCTGTAGCATGTTTATCTTTTGCTCCAAAGTTTCAATAAAATTCTGGTGTCAGAATTTTATTGTCAAGTTCAATATGTCCAAGATCATTGCTATTGATCCGTGACTCCTTTGGGGGTGCACCTTTGGACTTAGTTGTTGTAGTATATGTCTAATTTGTGTTCATGCCCTTTGCCATGTTATTTGAGTGCTGTAGTTTAATTATTTTGTGCTCCGAAGTTGCTATGATGCTGTAATTTTCAGCTTTCGCTCATTTCTTGTTTCGGGCATAACTTTTAGCCCGTAACTCCGATTTCAGCGAATCTTATATGAAACTTGATTGATTTTCTGTGTAGAATCTTAATATCATATTGTTATCATGTTTTGAGGTGTTTTGCTTGAGTGCTATTTTCCGTGCTCCGTGTGCATCCTTAGTGCATCCATCATGCATCCATCATTTTCGAGTGCGCATTGCATCTTGTTGATTTGTGCTTGGTGTGATTGTTTTGTTTAGAGCCGGAAGCAGAGTCCGAGTTCGAGTACGAGCACGAGGTTTCCAACGAGGTTGAGCACGAGGACCCTTCTTACGATCCGAACGACTTCTCTTCAGGCAAGATGATCGAACCCCGATAGCATTACTATCTTTGCCTATTGCTAGTAGATCCGCTCTATAGTTTTGCCTCGATGCCCATGATCTTCTTGTCAGCCTCCTACTTGTAACCATTGCATGTTTAACCAACCTACCTATGCAAACCGTTGCTTGGCTAAGTACGCTTCGCTCAGCCCTTCTTATAGCATTGCTAGTTGCAGGTGAAGATCGAAGATGCTTGCTTCATGTTGAAGTTTGGTTGGGTTTTTATCACACTATTTAAATGCTTAAAATGAAATCATCTATATATTGGCAAGGGTGGAAGGCTAAGCCTTTTGCTTGGTGATTTGTTCCACTCATGCCGTTAGGAACCGTATAAACCGGTGTTTTGTTCCTTGATTATGCGTTCCTAACACGGTTGGGGTGTATGGGACCCCCTCGATAAACCGCTAAGTGCTAAGTCTTTTCCAGCAAGTCCCAACATTGGTACTATTTGCCTAATAACAAACTAAACTTGCATAGGGAGTAATTAACCCTCTTTCTTAATCAACAACCCCGGGCCAGTGCTCCACATGAGTGTTGGTCCGAAACGGGGGTCCTGCAGGGCCGCCTTGGGGCAACCCGAGGTATCTGGCATACACCTGTAGCATCACCCATCCGGTCGTGTCCTGAGACTTAGATACGCGCGGCTACTATCAGGGTGTCGACACGCCGGGAGGATTTGCTGGATTAGCCTTACCTTAGTTCGGTATATCTTGAGCACGGGATTCCGAGAATACTCGGGTCTTCCCACTTTGGAGTTGCGACTCCGCGGATCGTGGGCTTGTAATGGGTCAAGTTGGAACACCCCTGCAGGGTTTGAACTTTCGAAAGCCGTGCTCGCGGTTATGTGGCAGATGGGAGCTTGTTAATATCCGGTTGTAGATAACTTGACACAATGTTTCTAATACACTACCAGCGTGTGTTCCGTGACTGTCAATTTCCGAATAGGGATTCGGGAGTTGAACACGGAGGGGTTATGTTTGTGGAGCTTGTAGCTAGGATCACTTCGTGATCACTTCTCGCCGAGGCTTTCTCTTCTCGCTCTCACTCACGTAAGCTAGTTGCTAGTTGCTGCTGCAGACACTTATTCTTTTCTTCAGCCTTATCCTCTCCCAAGGCTTAAATAGTCTTGTTACCCGGGAACGGGATTGTTGAGTCCTCTGTGGCTCACAGTTACTTCACCACACCAGATGCAGGTCCAGCTGTGAGCTATCCTGGTGATGGCACCGAGCTGGATTGGGAGTACGACGAGGAGCGTAGTCGGTACTATGTTCGATATCCGGATGATCAGTAGTGGAGACTCCTACTAGGATTCGATCCGCCTGTGGATGTTATTTAAGTTTGGTATCTTGACATTTGGTTTTGCCCTTAGAGGGTTGTGATATTCTTAATGTATGATGATTGAGACATGTATTGTATTTGTGTGACGTGGCGAGTGTAAGCCAACTATTTTTGTTTACAATCCCCTCTTTTACATGAGTTGTGCAAAGATTACCAAACTTGAGATCATTCTAGGATGGACTTATGCCTTTAAGTCGTGCCTCGACACGTAGGAGGTATAACTCCATCCTGGGCATTACAGAAGGATCCGGGCAGTGGCAATCTTCAGTCTACTGTCTTCCGGGGCCAGGTCGCTCCAGTCGTTGCCGCGTACTACCGGGGCTTGGCGCCGGGCGGCGAATGGCTGCGGGTTCTCCTCTACGATCCAGCACCAGTCTGCTCTCCATTCATCCCATTTGCCGCGGAGCTCTCCCTCCAGATAAGCTTCCTTCTTGTGCGTCCTCGAGATCCAGGAGACCCCGCCGGATAACGGCTCTCCTCTCTCAACTCGGGGCGTGAAGTAGTGGCGGAAGAGGGCAACATTTGGGAAGACTCCGACAAAGTTTTCGCAGAGATGTGCGAAAACTGCCATGGTCAGAACGGCGTTGGGGGTGAAGTCGAGGAGGTGGAACCCGTAGGTGTTCATGATGTCGCAGAAGAATTGAGAGAAAGGCGGGCAGAGCCCGCAGTAGAAGAACAAGGCAAAGAACGCATATCCGTTTGGAGCCGTTTCGCAAGCAATGGCTGGGAGTACCTTGGTGCGCGGATGCGCCCGCGTCTCCCCCGACCAGAAGAGATAATAGTTCTCCCTCAGCTTCCTCGCGGCAAGCTTGGGGGGGGAAGACAGCTCGCTTCTTTCGCAGCGCCGCGAGCCGCAGCGCCTTGGCCGACTTCGTGGTCTTCCTCTTCTCGCCTTTCGGAGCCATGGCGGAAGCGGTGAGGGAGGTCGACGGCGCTGGTGGTGCTGGTGGCGACGGGGGGGAGCGCTGCTCTCTTTCAAGCTTTGGGAAGAAGGGGAGCGGCGGAGGCTCTCAAGATTGAAGAAGCAACGGGCGAATGGACGAACTGCCCCTGTTCCCCCTGCTTATAAAGGGGGAGGGGGCGGACGTTCTGCATTTCCGATTAAAGAAACCGCCCACGATCTCTCCCACGACGCCGCGATCGACGCGTGCCGTTAGGGGAGGGCGCGGCGGATACGGAGAAAGATACGGCGAGAACCAGGCCGCGCGTGCCCGTGCACTGTTTTGGGCCTGGCCCAACAGCGCTCGGCATCGTGTATGGCCCAGGCCCGGGGGCTCCTGTCGGTGTACTAAAGTAGGGGTACCCTTAGTACCCCGAACTTGTGCACGGGCAGTCGCAGCGTCCCGCGGCCAGGTTTGCCGGGTGGTCGCCAAGGTCCTCCGTGGTTCCTTTGGAGCCATTCAAGAACAAAGTATCCAAGCCAAGGAGACAAGGCCCCGGCAAGAGGAGCTTGCCGGGAAGGCCGCTCAAGGCGCAAGACCCTGGCAAGAGGAGCTTGCCGGGAAGGCCAACCAAGGCACCTCAAGAAACTTGCTGCGAAGCGCCACGCGTCCCGGCAAGGCCCGGTGAGCGACAAGCTCCCGGAAGCAACAAGATAGCGACCGCGGCAAGGTGCTTGCCGCGGCAAGCTTCCACTCAGTATCCGCGCTCCAGCACGTCCACCCACGTGTCACTCTGGGATCCTCCCAGGCGTACGTGGCAGGAGGCTGTGCAGCCAGGGGTACGCGGTGGCAAGCGGCGATGACAAGGCGGCCATCATGGCGAACGGTGGCGCCACTGACGGCCACTTTTTGCACTGTTTGGGCGACGGTGATGGGCATTTAATGCCCCTGTCCCCTGCCGTCAGGGTTAGGTATAGAACACTGTACCACCTACCCCCCTTTTTCCATTTTTACCCTCAACTGCGCTGCCACCTGTCAGTGACCCCTTGAGCATATTAAAGGAGGCCCATGCGCAACGTAGAAAGGGGGTTTTAGACATTCGAAGACTCTCACGCTCGGTCTCGTTAGCTGCTAGAGCATACTGTAGCTTCCAGCGCTCCTGAGCCAGAACATCAATACAAACGAAAGCAGGATTAGGGTTTTACGCATCCGTGCGGCCCGAACCTGGGTAAACTGCTCGTGTGCTTCGCCTCGATCCGCTCTTTGTGCAATCTCCGCCCCCTGCCGTACCGAAAAGGGGCTCCGTCCCCATAGGTGTTCGTGGGTGGATCAGTTTCCCAGACAGGTGCCAAAGTCGGATTTGTAAATCTGACCAAAGGTTTTTCTTCAAGTGCTGCCCGTAATACGCACATTGAAATTCCTCAGGTTGAAGCATCTGCTCAGTCTGTTGAAGGACATGCCAGCACCGCTGAAGAACATCAGGCTGCTGAAGAAAATCCCAGGGCTGATGACTCCACTCCAGCCGCTTAAGAAATTGCCAGGGCAAACTCTAGTGTTGCGCCTGAAGAAAATGTCAGGCCAGCTGAAGCTCCAAAGGCTGTGCCTGAAGATCATGAAGAAGTCAGGACAACAGCATCAGTTGTGTCTGAAGAAAATGAACCAGATTCCTCTGCTACTCCTGCGCCTACTCCAACTCCAATCCTTCCATCTGCATTAGATGTGAAGAAGACAAAGGCTGCAGAGCGTGCAGCTGTGAAGAAAAGGAAGGCATCAGCTTCTTCAGATTCTTCAGTTCCGAAGAAAATGAAGCCATTGACAAGCTCAGCTGAGAATCTAATTGATGTCGTTCCCATTTCATCTATGCCATCAAAGGACCTATTTCCTTTTGGTGAAGATTATGTGATTCCAAGTGAATCGGATGAAGACATTCCCTCTCTGCTTCCTCAGAGCAGACGGATGAAGAAATTGAAGTGGATGCTATCCCTTCAACCCCAATCATCTCCTCGCCTATGCCTCAGTTTACTGCTGAAGAGGCCGACGTTGAAGAATTGGAAGAACAAGACTCAGATGTGGACATTGGGAATGCCACTCCATTGATGATCGATGAATTCTGGGACAGCCAGCATCCAAACTCCCCTTTGTTCACACCTCTGCAAAAAATTCCTCATTCAACATCGCAAACTGATCTATTGGGCTCTAAGGAAACTCATCCCACACAGTCTGTTCATGAAGACATTCCAGCCACTAGTGCTGAAGAAACTGCTGCTGATGCTGAATCGATGAAGACTGCCACTGAAAAGGAACCAGAAATTCCTCAGACTGAAGAACCTGAGATTACGAATCCAGAGGTAGTGATGCAATTGACTGACACTCCTCAACCAAAGCCAAAGGATCCTTTCTCAAGGAAGCAATCTTTCAAGAAGGCTGATTTCTTCGGCGAGCATGTGTTCTTCACAGATTTCAATCCCTATGACTCTGCTCACATAAGGAAGAGGCGTTTCTGGACTACCAGTCAGGCAAATTTCTATTCCTCGGTGCTTTACAACAAAGACAAAGTCTTCGATCATCAGCATATTCCTCACGTGGATATGGAATCTCTGCCGTGTTTTGTGCCGGTCCTTAGTGTTCTTCACGACGCTGAACTTCTGGGTTTTTGCACTGATATATGCGATTGGAATGAAGAACTGATTCTCCAATTTATGCAACCCTGCACATCACTGGCAATTCTGAACATGTGAATTCATGGGTGCTGGACTGGATGTCTAAAAACACTCACTACAAAGCTCCAGCCTGTTAATTGCTTCAGGCTCTGCCACTCAGTCCTCCAAATGAAGCAGCACGTTGCATGTATGAAGAAACTGAACTCACTGATCACTACATGCAAGTGCTTATGAAGCCTTTGAAGCCAGGTCAAGCCCCATAGACCAAATTCCTCGTGAAGGAATTGTTGTTTCTGCCTCGGACTATCTATCGCATTCTGACGAAGACATTAAGTCCAATCAAGGGCCACGACTCGAATGATGAAGAAGTCATTGGCATCATGAAGAATCTGCTATTCAACATCATCCATGGCGTTCCCGTCAACTTCCATGATTTCTTCACGAGGACAATGGCAAATGTAGCACTGTCCCCTTTGAACCTGAAGCCTTATGCTCCATGGATTATGAGATTCATCAGGACAAGGTCTTCAGTGAATTACAAAGCTGACACTCTCAATCATTGCAGCTACTTGCCCCCAATTGAAGTCCTCAAACGGACCTTTTCCTCAGATGATGACAAGGGCAAGGCCATGATACGTCTCCAACGTATCTATAATTTTTTATTGTTTTATGCTATTATTTATGAAGTCTAGGATGTTTAATGGGCTTTATCATTCACTTTTATATCATTTTTGGGACTAACCTACTAACCCAAAAGCCCAGTCCAGATTGTTATTTTTTGCCTATTTCAGGGTTTTGCAAAAAAGGAATATCAAACGGAGTCCAAACGGAATGAAACCTTCGTGAGAGATATTTCTGGAGGAAATCACGCACAAAAGACTTCAGGGCCATGCCAGGAGATAGAGGGGCCACCCTCGAGGGTGGGGGCGCGCCCTCCTTCCCAGGGCGCGCCCCCTGCCTCGAGGGCAGCCCGTGTGGCCCCCGGTGCCCCCCTTCTTCCTATATATACCTACATACCCCAAAAACTCCATACGCAGAGAGAAAACCCTAATTCCACCGCCTTAGCTGCTGTTCCCGTGGAGATCCCATCTTGGAGCCTGTTCCGGGAGGGGGATCCATCACGGAGGCCTTCATCATCATCATCATCGCCCTCACCATGAGTTGTGAGTAGTTTACCTCAGACCTTCGGGTCCATAGCTAGTATCTAGATGGCTTCTTCTCTCTCTCTCTGGATCTCAATACAAAGTTCTCCTCGGTCTTCGAGGAGATCTATTCGATGTAATCTCTTTTTGTGGTGTGTTTGTCGAGATCTGATGAATTGTGAGTTTATGATCAAGGTTATCTATGAAAGATATTTGGTTCTTCTCTGAACTTTTTATGTGTGCTCATAATATCCTTGCAAGTCTCTTCGAATTATTGGTTTGGTTTGGCCTACTAGATCTATAGTTCTTGCAATGGGAGAAGTGCTTGGCTTTGGGTTCAATCTTGCGGTGTCCTTTCCCAGTGACAGTAGGGGCAGCAAGGCACGTATTGTGTTGTTGCCATCGAGGATAAAAAGATGGGGTTTTCATCATATTGCTTGAGTTTATCCCTCTACATCATGTCATCTTTCTTAAGGCGTTACTCTGTTCGTATGAACTCAATACACTAGATGCATGCTGGATAGCGGTCGATGTGTGGAGTAATAGTAGTAGATGCAGGCAGGAGTCGGTCTACTTGTCTCGGATGTGATGCCTATATACAATGATCGTGCCTATATAGTCTCATAATTATTCGCTTTTCTATCAATTGCTCGACAGTAATTTGTTTACCCACCGTAGCATACCGCTATCACGAGAGAAGCCACTAGAGAAAACTATGGCCCCCGAGTCTATCTTTATCATATTACTTTCGCGTCAACTAGCCAATTTATGTTGCCGTTGTTTATTTGCTTTCTTTACTTTCTGTTTCTATATCAAAAATACCAAAAATATTATCTTATCATCTCTATCAGATCTCACTCTCGTAAGTGACCGTAAAGGGATTGACAACCCCTTATCGCGTTGGCTGCGAAGTTCTTATTTGTTTGTGCGGGTGCGAGGGACTGGCGCGTGGTCTCCTACTGGATTGATACCTTGGTTCTCAAAATCTGAGGGAAATACTTACGCTACTGTGCTGCATCTCCCTTTCCTCTTCGAGGGAATACAACGCAAGTTCAAGAGATAGCAAGAAGAATTTCTGGCGCCGTTGCCGGGGAGACTCCGCCAAGTCAAGTCAAGGTTTGCCACCCCGTCAACTAGCCAATTTCTCACGCCATTGCCGGGGAGGCTTACGCAAAAGTCATATACCAAGTACCTATCACAAACCCTTATCCTTCGCATTACATTTATTTGCCTCTCGTTTTCCTCTCCCCCACTTCACCTTTGCCGTTTTATTCGCCCTTCTTCCGCCGTGTGTTTTTCGTTCGCTTGCTTCTTGTTTGCTTGTGTGTGTTGGATTGCTTGCTTGTCACTATGGCTCAGAACAATACCAAATTGTGTGACTTCCCCAATACCAACAACAATGATTTTATTAGCACTCTGATTGCTCCTATTACCGATGTTGAATCTTGTGAGATCAATGCTGCTTTGTTGAATCTTGTCATTAAAGATCAATTCTCCAGCCTTCCTAGTGAAGATGCCGCTACCCATCTAAACAACTTTGTTGATTTGTGTGATATGCAAAAGAAAATGGATACGGATAACGATATTGTTAAATTCAAGTTATTTCCGTTTTCACTTAGAGATCGTGCTAAAACTTGGTTTTCCTCTTTGCCTAGAAATAGTGTTGATTCGTGGAATAAGTGCAAAGATGCTTTTATCTCTAAGTATTTCCCTCCTGCTAAGATCATCTCTCTTAGAAACGATATTATGAATTTTAAGCAACTAGATCATGAGCATGTTGCACAAGCTTGGGAGAGAATGAAATTGATGATACGTAATTGGCCTACACATGGTTTGAATCTATGGATGATTATTCAGAACTTTTATGCTGGCTTGAATTTTTCTTCTAGAAATCTTTTAGATTCGGCCGCCAGAGGCACTTTCATGGAAACTACCTTAGGAGAAGCTACCAAAGTCCTAGCTAATATTATGGTTAATTATTCTCAATGGCACACCGAAAGATCTACTAGTAAAAAGGTGCATGCTATCGAATAAATTAGAGTTTTGAGTGGAAAGATAGATGAACTTATGAAATTATTTGCTGCTAAGAGTGCTTCTTCTGATCATAATGATATGCCTTTGTCCACTTTGATTGAGAATAACAATGAATCTTTGGATGTGAATTTTGTTGGTAGGAATAATTTTGGTAACAATGCTTATAGAGGTAATTTTAATACTAGGCCTTTTCCTAGTAATTCCTCTAATAATTTTGGTAATTCCTACAACAACTCTTATGGAAAGATACCTTCTGAATTTGAAACTAGTGTTAAGGAGTTTATGATCTCGCAAAAGAATATCAATGCTTTGCTTGAAGAGAAATTGCTTAAAGTTGATGAATTGGCTAGAAGTGTGGATAGAATTACTCTTGACATTGATTCTTTGAAACTTAGATCTATCCCACCTAAGCATGATATCAATGAGTCTCTCAAAGCCATGAGAATTTCCATTGATGAATGCAAAGAAAGAACCGCTAGAATGCGTGCTAAAAGAGAATATTATATTAAATCGTGTTCTTCTAGTTATCGTGAAAATAAATATGAAGATCTGAAAGTTATTGATGTGTCTCCTATTAGATCCTTGTTTTCTAGTATTAATCTTGATGAGAATAGGATTGGAGATGATTATGCTTTAAGGTGTCCCAATAATTGGGAGTTTTTAGATCTTGATGCTAAAATTGCTAAAAGTGGGATTGAAGAGATTAAAACTTTGCATAGTGATGAACCCACTACTTTGTATTTCAAGGGATTCAATTATGATAATTGCTCTTTGATTGATTGTATTTCTTTGTTGCAATCCGTGCTAAATTCTCCGCATGCTTATAGTCAAAATAAAGCTTTCACTAAACATATAGTTGATGCTTTGAAGCAATCTTATGAAGAAAAACTTGAGTTGGAAGTTTCTATACCTAGAAAGCTTTATGATGAATGGGAACCTACTATAAAAATAAAAATAAAAGATCATGAATGCTATGCTTTGTGTGATTTGGGTGCAAGTGTCTCCACTATCCCAAAAACTTTGTGTGATTTGCTAGGGTTCCATGAGCTTGATGATTGTTCTTTAAATTTGCATCTTGCGGATTCCACTATTAAGAAACCTATGGGAAGAATTAATGATGTTCTTATTGTTGCCAATAGGAATTATGTGCCCGTATAATTCATTGTTCTTGATATAGATTGCAATCCTTCATGTCCTATTATTCTTGGTAGACCTTTCCTTAGAACGATTGGTGCAATTATTGATATGAAGGAATGAAATATTAGATTCCAATTTCCATTAAGGAAAGGCATGGAACACTTTCCTAGAAATAAAATCAAATTACCATATGAATCTATCATGAGAGCCACTTATGGATTGCCTTCCAAAGATGACAATACCTAGATCTATCTTGCATCGTGCCTAGCTAGGGGCGTAAAACGATAGCGCTTGTTGGGAGGCTACCCAATTTTATGGTTTTTTGCTTTTGTTGCTGTTAGGGAATAAATATTGCATCTAGCCTCTGATTAGATGTGTTTTCATGTTTTGTTTAGTGTTTGTGCCAAGTAGAACCTTTGGTAAGACTTGTGTGAAGTTTATTTGATCTTGCTGTGAAAAACAAAATCATTAGTGCTCGCTAAAGTAGTCTTCAGGTTTTACTAGAGCGTGATTTTCAGTTGTTTCTTTTTGCTGCTGATTGGTAGACAAATTGCGCAAATTTAACAATTTAGTTTGAATTTTTTGGAGTTCCAGAAGTAGGCGAACCCAGCAGATTACTACAGACTGTTCTGTTTTTGACAGATTCTGTTTTTCGTGTGTTGTTTGCTTATTCCGATGCATCTATGAGTAATATTGGAGGATATGAATCATAGAAAACTTGGAGTACAGTAGGTTTAACACTAATATAAACAATGAATGAATTCCTTGCTCTACCTTTGAGTGGTGGTTTGCTTTCTCTTACTAACGGAGCTCACGAGAATTTCTATCTAAGTTATGTGTTGTGAAGTTTTCAAGTTTTGAGTATTGCTTTGATGGACTATGGAACAAGGAGTAGCAAAGGCCTAAGCTTGGGGATTCCCATGGCACCCCAAGTAAATTCAAGATAATCAAAAGCCTAATCTTGGGGATGCCCTGTCGGGGAAACTGATCCACAAGCACCTATGGGGACCGAGCCCCTTTCGGTTCGGCGGGGGGCGGAGATCGCACGAAGAGCATATCGAGGCGGAGCACACGAGCAGTTTACCCAGGTTCGGGCCGCACAGATGCGTAAAACTCTACTCCTGCTTTGTGATTTGTATTGAGTTCTTGCTCGGGAGCGCTGAGTGCTACAGTACACTCTAGCAGCTAACGAGACCGAGCATGAGAGTTCTTCTCCTCCGAACCCCTCTCTACGTTGCGCATGGGCCTCCTTTTATATGCTCAAGGGGTCACCGACAGGTGGCAACGCAGATAAGGGTAAAAATGGAAAGGTGTTGTAGTTGGTACAACTACCTGTACAGTGTATCATACCTAACCCTGACGGCAGGGGACAAGGGCATTAAATGCCCATCGGCGTCACCCAAACAGTGCAAAAAGGGACCGTCAGCGACGCCACCGTTCGCCACGACGGCAACCTTGTCAGCGCCGCTTGCCACCGCGTACCACTGGCTGCACAGCCTCCCGCCACGTACGCCTGGAAGGGTCCTAGAGCGACACGTTGGCGGATGTGCTAGAGCGTGGGTACAGAGTGGTAGCTTGCCGCGGCAAGCGCCTTGCCGCGGTCGTTGTCTTGTCGCGTTCGGGAGCTTGTCTCTCACCGGGCCTTGCCGGGACGCGTGGCGCGTCGCAGCAAGTTCCCTGAGATGCCTTGGTTGGCCTTCCCGGCAAGCTCCTCTCGCCGGGGTCTTGTGCCTCGAGTGGCCTTCCCGGCAAGCTCCTCTTGCCGGGGCCTTGTCTCCTTGGCTTGAATACTTTGTTCTTGAATGGTTCCAAAGGAACCACGGAGGACCTTGGCGGCCACCCGCCAAGCCTTGCCGCGGGGTGCTGCGACTGCCCGTGCACAAGTTCGGGATACTAAGGGTACCCCTACTCTAGTACACCGACAGGAGCCCCCGGGCCTGGGCCATACATGGTGCCGAGCGTTGTTGGGCCAGGCCCAAAACAGGGCACGGGCACGCGCGGCCTGGGTTGCGCCGTATCTTACTCCGTATCCACTGCGCCCTCCCCGAACGGCACACGTTGATTACGGCATCGTGGAAGAGATCGTGGGTGGTTTCTTTATTCGGAAAAGGCGGAACGTCTGCCCCTCCCTCTTTATAAGCAGGGGAAACAGGGGCAGTTCGCCCATCCGCCCGTTGCTACTCCAACCTCGAAAACCTCCGCCGCTCCCCTTCTTCCCAAAGCTGAAAGAGAGCAGTGCTCCACCCCCCATCGCCACCAGCACCACCAACGCCGTCGACCTCCCTCACCGCTTCCGCAATGGCTCCGAAAACCGACAAAGGGAAGGGCGCGAAGTCGGCCGAGGCACAGCGGCTCGCGGCGCTGCGAAAGGAGCGGGCTGTCTTCCCCCCAAGCTTGCCGCGAGGGAGCTGAGGGAGTGCTACTACCTCTTCTGGTCGGGGGAGACGCGGGCGCACCCGCGCACGAAGGTACTTCCAGCCGTTGCTTGGAAAATGGCCCCAACTGGATACTCTTTCTTCGCCTTGTTCTTCTACTGCGGGCTCTGCCCGCCTTTCTCTGAATTTTTCTATGACATTATGAACACCTACGGGTTCCGCCTCCTTGACTTCACCCCTAATGCCGTTCTGACCATGGCAGTTTTCGCACACCTCTGCGAAAACTTTGTCGGAGTCTATCCCAATGTAGCCCTTTTCCGCCACTTCTTTATGCCTCGAGTTGAGAGAGGAGAGCCTTTATTCGGTGGAGTCTCCTAGATCTCGAGGGCCGGCAAGAAGGACACTTATCTGGAGGGAGAGCTCCGCGGCAAGTGGGAGGAGTGGAGAGCAAACTGGTGCTGGATCGTTGAGGAGAACCCGCAGCCTTTTACCGCCTGGCGCCAAGCCCCAGTGGTGCGCGGCAACGATTGGAGCAACGTGGCCCCGGAAGATGACAGGCTGAAGATTGCCGTCACCCGGATCCAACGCCTCAGGCTTGCCGGGCTCACTGTAGGCGCAGTTGGCGCAGACTTCCTTCGCCGCCGCATCGCCCCCCTGCAGGAGAGGAAGAGACCCACCTGGGAGTTCGAAAATGTGGCGGACATCATGAGGATGCGCCCGGGCCTCAACTTCAACTTCACTGTTCTGGAGCTTAACGCGATGCTCCAGGAGCTGTTCAAGTATGACCCTCAGCATCTTGAAGTTTTCAGGTTGCCGCAGGGTGTCGTTCCGCTATGCAACAACTCCGCGCTCAGCCGCATTCGCGCAATGATGCCGCTGTGCGACTCTCATGGGATTGACCCAACTTGGCAAGAGCCTGCAGATGACGCCGTGCAGGAGTTCTTTGACAGCTTGGAAGAAGTGCTGATTCGCTCCGACGAGAAGAAAGGCCTCACCAGCGACACCACCGATACGGAGCTGAAGCGCATCGCCACTAGGCTGGAAGAGGCGGCGGCAGCCGCAGCCGCGGGCGAGTTCGGATTCACCGTGGAGGAGGCAGAGGCAGCATAGGCGGCAAGCCTTGACGAGCGAGAGGAGTTTGCCGGCGAGGAAGAGCCTGCCGGGCAAGACGTCCAGTCGAGCGAGCCCGTCGAGGATACGAGCGGCTCGTTGGAGATCGACTCCTCCTCCTCCTCCTCTTCGGACAGCTCGCCGCAAGCCGAGCCCCCAGCTCCACGAAGAAGGCGTCTCCGTAAGGCCGGGGACGTAGCGGAGGGGCAGACGAGTCGACAGCCGCCGCGCCGCGCGACACGCTCCACCGCGGCAAGCACGGTTGCCGCGGGAGCACCTCGCGCTGCTGCGACGACCGAAGCGGGGTCTTCCCGGACCGCCGCTTCTACTCCTGCCGCTTCTCACGCCACGGAGGCAGCCAGAGCGGGGTCGTCTCAGACTACCGCCATTGCTCTCGTCAAGCGGCCAAGGGAGCCTACTCCTCTGCCTCCTCGCGCCGGGCGTGAGCCGTACTTCGACTTCTCCGCGCTTAGCTCCGACGAGGAAGAAGAAGAGTAAGATTCTTGTTGTTCTTGCATTTCTTCAATTTTTGCTATTCTGTCTTGTATCTCATCTGCCTCATTCCGGACCCGTTCCTTTTCAGGACTCTGGCCCAGAGAGCGGCAAAGAGAGCCAAGGTCCCGGCGAGGAGAGAGGAGGTGATTATCGTCGAGGACGAACCCACCGAGGCCACCTTGCCGGACCCAGCAACTAATCTTCAGAGCAGCCCCCAGCGCAGCCCCTAGCGTAAGTGTATGGTTCACTTTCCGCTATTAGGCGTGCGTGGGTGTTCTTTCTTTGCTGACATTTGTTTGTTGATTTGTGTAGGAGCGGAATAGCCCCACCAGGAGCGCCCGGAGACCGCCCCTGACGTGCCATCTGCTTCTACTACGCCACCAAGGGGGATTTCTCCGGCAAGGGAGAGTCCTCCGGCAAGGGTGAGCTCTCCGGCAAGGGAGAGTCCTCCGGCAAGGGAGAGCTCTCCGGCAAAGGACAGCACCAGCGGCCCCCCGGCGGCGAAGACTATGACTACGCCGCCAAGGGAGAGTTCCCCGGGAAGGAACCCTGCCGAGAAGCCGGCTCGCGTAGGTAATCCTCTTGCTTCAAAACTTCCCTTGGGTTCTTCTTCTTTTGATCTTCTTTTTTGGATATTTTCTTGACTTTTCTCCCCCTTTCCGGCTGTCAGATCCATCTGTTGTGGAGCCGATGGAGACGGAGGTTGCTGGCGAAGAGAACACGCGCGGCAACACCGGCGACGCCGCTGCCACCGAAGAAGCAGCCGGCGCCGACGATCCCGCCGGCGATGAGGCCGCCAAGGCTGCCGCCGCAGCAGCTGGCGAGGGGTCCGGCGATCGCACTGACGGCCCTGAGGCCGCAGGAGCGCCGGGCGCTACACCGACCGCCGATCCCTCCGCCGCTGCCGTAGCGCCAGGCTCCGAAGAGCCCCAGCCAGGCATCTACCTGAAGGCCGGCGATGGCGTCTTCATCAACCTCCCCTGGGCGTCAAGCTCCAGGGCGCCGGTAGAAGGAGAAATCTTCGATGGAGAAGTGCTCGCCTCCGCTGGGCTGACGCTGGTCGATGCGCCGAGCAGCAGCAGTGGCGAGCCTGAGGAGGAGCGGCTGCTGCGGACGCTGTTATCGCTCTACCGCGCTCGGCAGGCCAAGCTGGAGTCCCGAGAGGCGCTTGCCGCGAAGGCGGGAGCTCACATCGAGAAGCGCGCGGAGGAGCTCCGGGGTCTCAACTAGGCAGCTCTCCAGTCCCTGGCAGAGGAGCGGGAGCAACTTGCCGAGGAGCAGACGGCCTTCTTCCTCGAGAAGGCCGAAGTCAAAGAGCAACAGCGGCTTGCCGCCGAGAAGCTATCTGCGCGAGAAGGCGAGCTGGCGCAGCGGAAAGTCAACCTCGACAGCCATGAGGAGGAGCTTGCTGCGCGCGAGCGATCACTTGGCGGAGCTCTCAAGCAAGTAGAGGACGTAGCCGCAGCTGCCGAGGTCGCCAAGAAGGAGTTGGAGACGAAGGTGGCGCAGCTGGAGGCCGATCTCAGGGCGAGAGGTGAAGAGCTTGCCGCGCTCAAGCATGAGCGGGAGAAGGACGCCCACAGCAACTCGGAGCTGCAGGTCCGTCTCGCCGAGAAGGGCAAGGAGCTCAGCGCCGCCAAGGACTCCAACGCAGATCTTGAGTTGAAGCTGACCACTTTGACCAAGACGCTGGACGGCGCCAAGGAGCGGGAGGCGGCCTTGAAGGAGGAGATCAAGACCGAGAAGGCGATGCTGGCGAGTGCTGCTGCCGTCCAGAACACTTTCAGGGAGACCGTCGAGCACTGGACGGAGGGTCTCGTGAATGCTGCCGCGGATATCGACAGGGAGTTGGCGCAGCTGGGGATGGAGGATCTCGGGTATCCCTCCGATGAGAGCATCCAGCCCAGCGCCAAGCTCACCCTATTCTTCAAAGGCGTGGCGACGGCCCTCCAGCGACTCCGGGAGAGGATCCCAAAGCAGCTGGCCGACGAGTCGCGCAAGCTTTGCGCGGGAGCTCTTCAAAAGGTGTTGGTGAAGGTGGCCTTCCGCAACCCGGGCCTCAACCTCACCAACGTCCTCAAGTCCCTGCCGTCGGATGCTGATCTGGAGGCGCTCAAGGCCCTTGTCGCACCGATTGTGGACAAGGTGAGCGGGATCAAGAGGGTTGAGGGCGATCGCGTAGATTAGGCCGCCCGTTTTCTTCTTCTCTTGTCGCTGCTGGTCATGTTATGAGAACAATCTATTAGAGCCGCGACAAGCTATCTTGTAATATAACTCTATTTTTGGTAGGATTGCTATGTTATTTCATGTACTTGATTCCTTCCTTTGTATGTTTTTGCCCTACGCTTTTAGGGAACTTGCCGGCGTAGGCACCTTAGCCGCGAGCGCTGAGTGCGGAACATCAGCAGCCTGCTGGCGGTGCCACTACCGACAAGAAACCTTGTCGCAACTAGTCACAGCTCACTTAAGTTGTTGAGCGAACTCGAAACAAAGTTGTTGAGCGGACTCGAAACAAAGTTGTTGAGCGGGCTCGAAACAAAGTTAAGGGTGCAACTAGCTACGAGTTGGTTCCTCCGCGCACAGGTTTTCCATACAAAGCACGGTCGTTCAAGGAAGATAACTTAAAAATTTAAAAATCTGATTGCTCAAACTTTGGCAACTTAGCTTTTCTGTTGTTTGTTTCCCAGCAAGGCGAAACCTTCTTGAACGACGCCTGGTCCATACCACTATCTTCTCATTTCCCCCCCCCCCCCC